>CM076579.1:1412808494-1414009584 GCA_034641835.2 Pinus albicaulis | reverse complement strand
TATAGGATAACAATTAAGCGTATATTATAAGTTGAGCGAAATCCGAATTGTGAAAAAATGAAGTGGTCGCGATAGCCGAAGGTTTTATATTTATTAGTTTATTTGCTCATCGGGTCTGTGGGGTCGCAACTTCTATCATTTTGCTTTTAAATTTTTTGATTGATTAAGTAAAGTGTGGTGTGATAAAGTAAATATAACGATGATTGAAGATTTTTTTCAAAGTTTTAAATCATATCTTCGGAGAATTTTGAGTGCATATCGCAATTCACGTATTTTAAGTTTGATTTCTCTTTTGGAATTCATAAGATATGTGATTTGCGATGCGCTAAAAAGAATAAGGTGGAAAAAGAAAATATTTATTTTTCTAATTTTGTTTAGGAAATATAAAAGAATTTCCTATTTATTTCTAAAGGGTCCTTATTTATATTAATAAATGGGGGGTTGTTGTATAGCACAACATTTGGCGATTCACTTGGGTGAACTAGATATCTATGATAAATTTTTTTTGGCATTTCTAAGATTTTTGAAAATAAAATAGTTATAGGAATGAAATTTCAAAATAAATAATATCTTACTAAGCAATGAAAATTTCTCATATTCACTATTCATAATAATTCCTCTATTAAAGATATAAGTATGAAAATCTATATCAGTCCTTACTCAGTTTAAAAAGATAAAGTAGGTGGCCTTTACAGATGAGCTTTATAAAAATTTACTCTTTTATCACAGATAGAGCCTCTGTTCCAATAGGAAATTTAAGCTTTTGGAAGGGTTACCTTTTACCCAACAATGATTCATTATCCCATCCAATATTTCTCATAATTTTCAGAAGTAAATTCTGATCTTTGAGAATTTTCTTTTTATCTATTACTTTATTTACTTAAGAGCCATTGTCTTGGCTTGGTAACCAAATGATGACAATGCCACTCACTAGTAGTAATTAAGCTGATCAAGCTGGATTTTGATGAGACCCCTTGCCTTTTTGATATAATCTCAAGTCATTACCCTGTTTTGGTAGATAGTATTGGTAATGTTAGTTTAACTATTTCCTTATGAACATGGTAAACAAGCTCATGATGAGACTCATTATCTTTTAAGTTTTTATTCTAAGCGTATATTTTTTATTTTCTTTTGAATTCATTTTGAAAATTTATAAGATTTTCCAGATGGGGTGAATCATTGGTCTTTTTAAGATTCTGGATGACAATGTTGAGTTTTAGATTGCTTTTCTGTAAACAGGTCTATACTATGTTAAAGTTTCTTTTCTTGACTGATAAATAGAATATTCAGACTATAAAGATGAGAGTTCATCAAAATAATAACTGATTTCAGTGAAATTTCATTTTTCAGAAAGATAAAATCAATTTGTCTTTTTAAATCTTTCGATTTTCCTTCCTTAAAAATTTTCCATTTTTTTATAAGCGAAAAGAAAAAATAAAAAAGAAAATCAACTGAGATCAAATTTGAAAAGCCAAATATTAATACTAAACGACCTTTTATTTTTAAAAGAGAAAAGCTAAAGACACTAATATACAAGAATAGAAGGGGTTACCTCCTATGAGAAATATTTTTTTAAAATTTGCCCATTAACAGGCAAAGAATCCTTTTCTCCTGATAAATATTGCAATAGTAATGTTGATTGGCCTATTTATTCAATTATTTGAAATGGACCTAGCCAGAGTGTTTGAAACTTCGTGTGTTTAACTTTTTCCTCATGCGCTTTGTCCCATTTCAATACCAAATTACCAATTTGAAAATTATTTAGAATGACAGAAGTTGAATCAAACGAGGCTTTTATTATTTGTTGATGGTGAGCATGAGTTTGTTTGGCTTTTTCTCTTTCTTCTTCTAACTTCAAAATTTGACCTTGTCTAAGTTATAAAGAAGACGTAGGAGTTTCATCAATGAATTGAACTAAGGTAAGAGATGGAATAACTACATTGGTTGGAAGTACAATTTCTTTTCCATATACAAGATTAATTGGAGAAGTACCAATAGAAGCTTTTTGAGTTATCCGATCTGCCCAAAGAGAAAAAATTAATGACTTATGCCAGTTTCTCTGATTCTGATCAACAGTTCTTTTGATTATTCTAATCAGATTTTTGTTTGTAGATTCTGCTAAACCATTTCCTTGTGGATAATAATTAGCAGAATATTTTAGTTTAAAACCACTTTTAATTGAAAAATCTATCATAGTAGTTCTGGAAAAATAAGATGCATTATCAAACATCAAAGCAGTAGGTAATTTAAACCTGGTTATGATATTTTGGTCAATGAAATCAACGATATTTTCTGCATTAGCTACTCTTAATGGAATTTATTCCACCCATTTGGTAAAGTAATATGTATCTGTGAGAATATATCTATGCTGTTTGGAAGAGTTAGGAACAATCTCACCAATTATATCTAATCCTCATTTCTCAAATGGTTGTTTAATATTGATCGACTGTAGTGGGAATGCTGGCTTTCTTTGTTTTCCAGATGTACTTTGGCATACTTTACATTTTCTTGAATATTCATGAGCATCTTTGAAAAGTGTAGGCCAATAGTAACCTGCATGTAGGATCTTATGTGTTGTTTTATTTCCTCCAACTGGTCCATCATGGAACTCCTGCAAGACCTTTTTTGCTTCATATTTTTCTAAGAATCTTAAAAGTACAGAATCGAAATTTCTTCTAAATAACACATCATTGACTAATTCATATTGTTCAGCTTTTAATCTAAGAGCTTTTTTTGTCTTATAACTGAGATGATTTGGAGCATATCCATTTTTTAGATAAAAAATAAGATGAACATATTGTGAATCTGAATCATTGAGGCTTACCTTTGATATTTGCACATTACCTAAATCTTCTTCTGCTGATAAATGTGATGCTCCTGTAAAAATTCTGCAAAAACCTTGACCTCTAATGATTTTAGAGGGTTTAATTCTACATCATACTCTTGTAATGTAGTTACCCAATTAGCTCTTTTTTCTCCGAATTCTTTCTGCATCAAAATTTGTCTTATTGCAGAAAATGGAACTATGATTTTTGTATGAGACTTTAGGAGAAAAGGTCTAAAATGTTTTATGGCTTTAAAAACAGCAAATGCTTTTTTTTAAATAGATGTGTAATTCAGTTCTACACCTTGTAAATTTGAACTGAAGAATGATATTGGTGATTCTGTTTGTTGGTTATTCAACTGTATTAAAACAACTGTGTATGATGTATCCGATGAAAAAGTGTATAATGTAAACGAATTAAGAAAATTGGGAGTGGTGAGGAATGGAGCATTGATAATTGATTGTTTAATCAATTCAAATGCTTCTCTTTCATTATGTCCCCATTTGAAGACATAATTTTTCTTAATCATGTTCTGTAATGGTAAGACTATTTGAGAAAAATCAGGGACAAATCTCTTAACAAAGTTAATTTTCCCAAGGAAAGATTGCATGGTTTTCTTGCTATGAGGGAAAACAATTCACTTAATTTCATCAACTCTTTCAGGATCAATATAGATACAATTTTTTGATATAATGAATCCTAAAATTTTTCCTTCATTTAAATAAAAAAATGAATTCTTTGGATTTAATGAGATGCCATACATTTTACATCATTCAAAGAATTGGTTTAGGTCATTCACATGATGATTTTCCTATTTAGAGAAAACAATAATTTCATCTAAATAGATAACTACTGTTTTGTTTATAAGTCCTCTAAAAGCTGCGTTGATGGCTCTTTGGAAAGTGGCACCTGCATTAATTAATCCAAAAGGCATTTTTTGATAAGAATAAGTTCCCCACTTAGTTCTGAACGCAATTTTCAACCTATCATCAGGATGAACGAGGATTTGATTGTAACCTGAAAATCCACATAGAAAAGACATGAGCTCAGAACCAACTACTTTCTGCAATACTTGTTCCATGGTTGGAAGTGGAAAATTGTCCTTCTGGCAAGCTTTGTTCAAATTTCTAAAGTCAATGCAAATTCTAATATCACCATTCTTCTTCCTGACAGGTACCAAATTTGATACCCATTTTGAATGTCTGACTGGAAAGATAATTTTTGCCTTGAGAAGTTTATTCAATTCAGTTTTAATTTGATTTTCCAAATTTGGGTGAATCTTTCTCAATTTATGCTATATGGGTTTTTCTTCTGAAATCATAGGAATTGTGTGTTGAATTACAGAAGTATCATATGTTTTAAGATCAGAATAATCCCAAGCAAAGACACTTTTGTACATTCTAAACAATTTGATGAATGATAATCTTTCTTCGGAAGATAGACCAAGACCTAGATTTATATTTTGAGGTTTTTATTCACTTCCTAGATTAAAAAACTCAAATCTTAATGTAGAACTTTGTATTTTTGAGTTGGTTACTCTTTTAAATCTATCCTTTAGATCATATAAGTCTTCTAACTTGACAACAGATTTTGGAATAGGATTTTCATCTTGTTCTTTCTTGATCTGATTGTCATGTTCGCTTTCATCCATGATTTGATTATCATAAGTTTCTTCAGATTTTAAAAATCTATGATATTTGAGTCATTATTGAATACTCTCCAATTAGTGATATTATCAGGAATAGATGGTCTAAAAATCAATTCAATAGAAAATCTATCGGGACTAAATTCTTGAGAAGGGATTAATTTTGATTCTACATTGGCAAGTAAATCTACACTAGCATTCTGTATTCGAGGTATATAGGAAATGTTGAAGGCTAAGAAATGAGAAGTTAATTCTTGGACTAATGATTGATAATGTTTTAAATGTCCAGAATTACAATGGATAGTATCTCTTACTTGCTTAACTATGATTTCTAAGTCTCCTAAAACCTTCAAATGTTTGATATTTAGATTAATAGCTTTTAATAAACCTTGAACTAATGCTTCATACTCAGCTACATTGTTGGTACAATCAAATTCTAATCAACAGGCTAACATAGTCTTTTCACCTTCTGGGTTTATTAAAATGCAACCCGCACTTGCACCATCTTCAGATATAGAACCGTCAAAATAAAGGGTCCAAAACAAAGAATTAACTATTTTTCTATCTAAAAAATTAATACATCTAGAATTATCTGACTGGGAAAAATTCTCAATCTGAGATACAATCGCATTATCAAAGAAAGGGGATGGCTGAGCATTAAAGTTTCCTAAAAATGATTATGTAGAGTAGTTTCCAATAATGTTGTTATTGAAGGCTACTGACTCATTAAGCTCTTCAAGATCCGTCACTGTATGTTTCATAAACTTTTCATAGTATATTCGAATTTGATTTGGCTTTCCATTATGTGGCAACCACATATGTGACTAGTCTGTTGAAAAATATCCATGAAGTTTCTCAGACCAATCACGACTTAAAATTAAACCATAAAATTCAGGAATGTCTGCCACTAAAATATCAATAATTTGAACAACTTTGGGATTGGATGACAATATGATAGAAACAGATTTTAATTCTCCTACCACTTCTACTCTATTTCTATGAAGTTGTACTATATGAACTGGAGAACTCTGAGGAGTAATGTTCAATTTAGAACAAACTAATTTTGGCATTATATTTGAAGAAGCCCACGAGTCTATCAAACAATTATGAACATTTTTGTTGTAGATCTCATAGGTTAAGAGAAATGGGGGAGTATGAGAGATGGACTGATCACCTATCATAATTAAATCTGAGGCATCTATTTTTTCTGAAGGAGAAGGTGGCTTACCCATTTCATTAGCAGCTTGAACTATGACTGGAGTAGGTAAGTTTGAAGTAGGAACAACTTTTAATTCTCTAAGTAATATTTGTTGTTGTTGCTTCAGTTTGGTAAGCTCATGAATTGAAATATTTGCCCTAGTCTTTTTCATATCTTCAACTATATTTTATTCAATGGTATCTGAGATAACCATTTTTTTGGATATAGGTGGAGAGTCTGATGTAACAAGACTTGTTTGTGTAGCCTTTGAATTAGACTTTTTGTTTGTTGATTTGTCTTTAGCAGGATTGGAAGTTTTTAGCTGTTGACTAGGTTGTGTTGCTTCAATAGTTTTTTTTTCTACGTGTGCTGACAGGAAAAGCTTCAAGTTGTTCTTCATTTGATAGGATAAAATCCCACATTCCATTAAGTTCAACTTATTCTTCTTCGTCATCTACTTCTTCCTATTCTTGATCTGATTCAACATTAGATATAATATTTGGAGGTTGAGAATTAGAGGTTTGTTTCTTCTTGAAATTTCTGAAACTCTTTTTTGAATTTGAATTTTTGGCAACTTGTTTCTTGATATCTGCCATTTCATTGGTCACGGTTTTCAAAACTTTTTGAAGACCTTCTACATCAAATGGATCTTTTGGCATCTTCTTTTTATAATCATCTTTGAAAGAAGTTTTCTTTGATTTTCGATCTTCCTAAGAATTCTTTTTCTCAAGAGCAGTTATGCGTTTCTCTATAGATAGAGATTCTTTCATATTCTTAGCAAGTGTTGCTAATTTTTCTCTATCAACAAAAATAGCTATATTAGATGGAAGAGACGAAATATACCACTCAATTTGAACTTCTGCACCAAGAACTACCGTAACAGGAATTTTATTGAGTAGTTTATTAAATCTTGAATTAAAATCTTTTATCTTCTCACCTGGTTTAGCTTTAAGATTTGAAAGATCATTGATAAGAGTAGCAGTAGTTCTGTCATCTCCAAACTTCTCTAGAAATTGTTCTTCAAACATATTCCAGTTAGATATGGAGCGAGCAGGTAATGAAAAATACCAGGATCCTACAGATCCTTTTAAAGTATACGTAAATAATCGTACAACACAATCTTCTTCAACTACTGCATTCAAGTTGACAGCTAACATAAAATTATGAATACGTTCTTTTGCAGGAAGACCATCATCAGGATTAAATTTTGGTAGCCATCTTTCAAGATTTTTATGTAGAAATTATATAACTTATGTGTTATATATCCAAGATTCTCTTGATATCACACTATTTTAACTTCATGCAAAATACAGAATCTATTCCACCATTGATCATTTACGGAAATAAAATCAAGATAGCAATGCACACATGAAACAAAAAAAATTCACACACATTAACACAACTGTTTAACGGGAAAGACTGAAGCTAAAAACCACAAATATATGTATATAATATATGTCATAGAGATAATGTAACAATCCTCATACAAATCTGATCATATCAAGCTCTCAGTACAATACAATCGCTACACACTAATCAGGCCCGGTCTTGCAAATCCATGCACCAATCTCTGCCACCTGCTAGCTTGCCTCTACTGCGAAATCCATACTGAAGAATGGCTCTAAATGAAATCGAATTCACCAAGATTGCACTACGCAATCCTCATTAGCATCTCCCCTGAGTGTTGGATGTAATCAATGCATCACTATAGTCACACTTGCTCTTTCACCTATCTCTCCACTGGTCTCCACTGAAACTGCCATGCACTGTAGTTAACTGATGTATTATTCAGTTGATTAATGAGTTATTATTTAGTGAATTAATTAACTAATTAATTCACACCACTCACTATGTATCAACTGAGCTAGGACTAGATACAACTAGCTCAACCGAAATTAACCGAGTTAAACTAAATACAACTCCACCAACTATTTCTCCAACTCCACCAAACTATGTCACATGAGTTCTAACTGAAGTCCTCCATGCAATAGCTCCAGTAAACCCTCAGGAATAGCGTAATTCCTTCTGTTAGCTGCTGTGCCACATCTGTGCACTTAACTAAAGTGCTCCAAGAGAATAAGATAATGTTTAGAGTCCAAATATTATTAAGAGCTAATAATATTCGACATATCTATTTTTAGACTGGTAGTCTAAAAATAGACTCCACCCAATATGTCTAAAAACAGAAGTCCATCTATTTTTCAAATTTGACCAACCATCCACAAATAGCATCCTGCAACTCATAGAATATGATCGACATGTCTAAAAATAGACTTTGCGCCAAAAATAGATAGCCTATGGGCCTGTTTAGTGAAGGCGACTTTTTCACTAAGCTCATCATCTTGTTGAATCTCAACACTCCCTCTCAAAAATATAAGGATTATCCTTCACCCCGATCCTACCTCTATGTTATTCGAATTTGCTCCTGGTGAGCACCTTCGTCAAAATATCTGCATCCTGATCTTTCGTAGGAATGTACTTAAGCAACATGATCTTCCTCTGCGCACAATATCTGATATGATAATACCGGATATCTATATTCTTAGATCTATCATGAAACACAGGATTAATTGAGAGTTTAATGCAACCCTGATTATCACAATGACTCATTGTTGGATCTAAATGAGAACCAAACAAACCAACCAAGATCTTTCTCATCCATATAGCCTCACATGCAGCTTGACTCGTTGCATGTATTACGCTTCCGCTGAACCGAGTGCCACAGATCTCTGCTTCGATGTACCAAGAAACTGTTGTAGACCCGATACTGAAAATCCCTCCAGATGTGCTCTTTCTGTCTGTTGGGCTCCCTGCCCATTCTGCATCTGTGAAGCCATGCAGCTTCAACTCATCCGACTATGTGTACCACGATCCATATCCCGATGTGCCCCTGAGATACCTCAGGACGTGCTTGCCTGCCTTCCAAAAGATCTTGGTAGGCTTAACCATAGCTTTTGAAAGCTGGTTAATAGCATAGCATATGTTCATTCCTGTATTGACTAGATACATGAGCAAACCAACCAACTATCGATAAACAATGGCATCCACTACTTCTACCGACGTAGCATCCTCTTTCCTCCAACCACCAAGAAGAGGAGTGTCGATAGGCTTGCAGCCTTGCATGTGAAACTTCTCCAGTATCTCCTAGGCATACTTGCCTTGAGACATAAAGTGTCCACCCTTCCACCACCAAATTTCCAATCCCAGGAAATAATGAAGGAGGCCCAAGTCCTTCATCTCAAACTCCTTTGCAAGATCTGCCTTGCATGAGTGTATCAACAGTTCATCACCTGTTAGTATCAAATCATCTACATAAAGTACAATGATCAGCAACTTACCCTCCACCACAATCTGGTATAGGTTTGGATCCGCCTCACTTCGGGAGAAACCAAGACCGGTGAAATAACTGTCTATCCGTGTGTACTAAGCACGAGGTGCTTGTTTCAGCCCATACATCGCTCTGTTGAGCCCGCACACATGCGACTCGCTGTTGAAGATTTCGAACCCTTCAGGCTTCTCAATTTACACCTCCTCCTCAATGACTCCGTTGAGGAATGCAGTCTTCACATCCATCTGATGAATGTGCTAACCCATCTGCGCTGAGAGAGAAAGGATGGTCCGTATGGAAGAATACCTTGCGACGGGTGCAAAGGTTTCTTCATATTCAATCCCCTCGATCTGTGAGAAGCCACGGGCAACAAATCTTCCCTTTTGCTTCTCGATGCTCCCATCAGCAGCGTGCCTCACTTTGTAGATCCATCTCAAACCTACCACTGATTTCCCTTCCGACCTTGGGACAATCTCCCATGCACTGTTTCTGACAATCGAATCATACTCTTCCACCATGGCATCTACCCATGCGGGATCCTCCACAACTTCCTCGAAAGAAGAAGATTCTGTCATGATACACTTGCTCATCAGATCCATGTATCCAGAAAATTGGTCAGGTGACTATCTTTGTCTGTGCTGTGATGTAGGTGCTCCTACATTTTGCGCTGCATCAAGATTCAATCGCTCAGCTTCTGTAGTGCGCTTTCGCCCTCTGATTTTTGGCGCTGCATGAGTGGTTTCTTCCACTCCATGAACCTCCTCTTATGGCTGATCCACATCTAGAGGCTCATATTTAGGAACAAGTAGCTCCTCTTCTGCATGCAAGTGTAGCTCCCTCTCAAGTGATAACTTCATAGCTTTCTCCTCATGAAGTTTGATATCCTCACGTACCGACGCTCAACCGGATCGTTCGGCAAATACACACGATATCCATCAGTGGGTAAGCCAGTGTACCCCACAAATATCCCAACCTCTGTAGTTGGCTCCAGCTTCTTCCTGGCATCCTTCGTCACATGAATGTAAACAGGTGAGCCAAAAATCTTCAAATGAGAAATATCAGACTTCTTACCAGAAAACGCCTCTTCGGGTGTACTCATGCCAAGTACTCTATGAGGACAACGGTTTTGCACATAAACCGCAGTGTTGCATGCCTCAACCCACAAGTGTATGGGAAGGCCCCCGATCATGCAACATTGCCCGTGCAACACCCACTCACCATTCTATTCTTCTGCTCAACAACCCCGTTCTGTTGTGGGTTATGAGGTGTTATGAGCTCTCTTCGAATTCCTTCTGTGCTGCAAAAGTCCTTGAATTCGCCAGAGATGAATTCACCACCATTGTCGCTCCTAAGAGCCTTCACCTGCTTCCCCGAATCTTTCTCAACCAGTGCCTTGAACTCACAGAACTTTGAGTATGTCTCGCTCTTCTTCTGCATGAAGAAGATCCAGCACTTACGAGAAAAATCATCAACAAATATCACATAATACCTGTGCTTTGCTGTCGAAGCTACTGAGAAAGGTCCACACACGCCTGTGTGAATTCTCTCAAGGATCGTCGTGGCGCGACTATCCTTCTCGTGAAAGGTGGCTTTCACAAATTTTCCCAAGGTACACCCCTTGCACTGATCTGACTGCGCAAGAGTGCCCTTAGGAAGCCCAGTAGAAATCTACAGAAATTTTCAAAGCGCCATGGTGAAGATGGCCCAATCTCCTGTGCCACAATTCGCCCTCATCCCGGCTCACCACTCCTTCTGCTTTGCCTGCCATTGCTGCGCAGCCATATACCTACAATTGATAAATATTCTTAACTCGAATCCCTATCCTCCTGGCTTGACCAATTGTTTTATGCCGAAGGAAGGCTTTTCTCTCACTGAAAACAACATCATAACCCTTGTCTTCCAACATCGCCACAGAGATCAGATTCTTCTTCAATCCTGGAACATGCATGAAATCCTTCAAGATGAAAGGTTTACCAGACTCCCTCTCAAAGGAAATGGTCCCAATACCAGTCGCACTGTATCTACCATCATCGCCCATCTCGATGTGCACTCCAAGATCCTTTTCCTCTAGATCACTAAACAAATCTTTGTCTCCGGTCATATGGAAAGACGCACCACTGTCAAGAAACCACACTGATCCCATCACACTTGAAACCAAGCATGCGATCAACGAAAAATCCAGCTCAAACTGCAAGGCTAAGGCCTCTCCAGTTGCAGATCTAGCAGCCTGCTTATTTTTCTTCTTTTGTGGACAATTAGTGGTGTAATGTCCGTGTTGGTGACAGTGAAGCACTTCACCTCGACAAGTCCTCTATTCTTTCCTTTCGCACCTGATTGAGAAGGATTTTATTTCCCTTCCCTTTCCTTGCTTTGGCAGCCAAACAATAATTTTCTTTCATCTTTCATTCTTCGATGAAGATCCATCCCCGTGCCCCGCTCTTCTTATCTCCCCTACACAAGATCCGACCAGTCGTCCCATCCCAGCCACGACCATCGATGAGTCCTCGTAGCTATGCCAACTCTTCAAGCTCAAGGAGAGCCAAGCTCACCTTCTCTTCATCTACAGTAACCCCCACACTTCCCAGCTCATCCTTGCAGTGGACAAACTTCGTGAGGTATTTTGGTATACTATCGCCTTTCTCCATTTTTATTTTTCTGAGCTTGTCTTTAAGCGCCAACTTCCTCTGGTCGCTTATGCTCTGGAACAAGTCTGTCAAATCTTTCCACATTAAGAATGGAGTAGCTTTACCGTGAAGGCTGGACACTATGTGATCATTCACACCTTCCAACAGAATTCTTCGACACTTCGCTACCTTCTTTTTCCATGCATCAAGTGTGGTTGCATCGCTAGAACCAGACTTTGGAATATCAGTATCTATGAACTCCTTCAACCCATTATCATCCAACACCACCTCCATCTTGTCCTTCCATGCAATATAATTCGAGCTGCCATCAAGGGCATACTCCAATCGCAACCCGTTGAAAGACATTTCAATGAATGCTCAACTTCGACACCAAGAAAACACTGCAACAAATTCGAATTCCACCAGCACAAAACTCAACTTCTTCAATAATTGCAATCTCCTCCGATCAATATTGCTCTAATACCATGTAGAAATTATATAAATTATGTGTTATATATCCAAGATTCTCCTGATCTCACACTATTTTAACTTCATGCAAAATACATAATCTATTCCACCATTGATCATTTCCGGAAATAAAATCAAGATAGCAATGCACACATGAAACAATAAAAATTCACACATATGAACATAGTTGTTTAATGGGAAAGCCTGAAGCTAAAAACCCCAACGATATTTATATAATATATGTTATAGAGATCATGTAACAATCCTCATACAAAGCTGATCATATCAAGCTCTCAGTACAATACAATCGCTACACACTAATCAAGCCCGATCTTGCAAATCCATACCGATCTTCCGCCACCGCTAGCCTACCTTCACGCACAACCTTTACCAAAGAATGGCTCGATTGAACTCAATTCACCAAGCTTGCACTGCGCAATCCTCATTGGCATCTCCATTGAGTGTTGATGCAATCAATGCATCACTATAGTGACAAATCGATGGTCACATCTAAATTCTTTCACCTATCTCTCCACCGGGTCTCCACCGAAACTTCCATGCACCGTAGTTAATCGATATATTCTTCAATTGATTAATGAGTTATTATTTAGTGAATTAATTAACTAATTAATTCAAACCACTCTCAATTAGTGTATCAATCATTAGACTAGATACAACTAGCTCAACTAAGTCTAATCGAGTTAAACTAAATACAACTCCACCAACTACTTCTATAACTCCACCAAACTCTATCACATGAGTTCTAAATGAAGTCCTCATGCATTAGCTCTAGTAAACCCTCAGGAATAGTGTAATTCCTTATGTCAGCTGTTGTCCCACATCTATGCACTTAACTGAAGTGCTCCAAGAGAATAAGATAATGTTTAGAGTCCAAATATTATTAAGAGCTAATAATATTCGACATATCTATTTTTAGACTGGAAATCTAAAAATAGATTCCGCCCAATATGTTCAAAAATAGAAGTCCATCTATTTTTCCAACTAGACCAACCATCCACAAAGAGCATCCTGCAACTCATAGAATATGATCGACATGTCTACAAATAGACATACTCTAAAAATAGGCTTTGCGCCAAAAATAGCCTGCGGGCCCACTTAGTGAAGGCGACTCTTTTTAGTAAGCTCATCATCTTGTTGAATCTCAACCATTTAGGCAGAGCATGAAGAGGAGCAGGCATGTTTACAGCCCCTGGATTACTCCATGGGTTTACATTCGGTGGAGGGACTTGGCCTACCATTGGATTTTGGATGGGTTGATTGTGGATTGATGATGAGGTAGGTCGAGTACTAGGACCAGTATTTTGAGTATTGGAACTGGTGAAAGTGATACCAATTGTTGGAATTAAATTTGTGGAAGTGAGTGGAGGTAATGGGGGTGAATGAGATAATATCTCGCTAGTGATTGATTCTGATTGAGTCCTCTTTAACTTCTTCCGAGTACTACTGATAGGAAATTCAAAAGGGAGAATCCATGTTTTTTGACTTTCTGATCGAGTTAATATCCTTCGAGGTTGTAAAGAAGAGGAAATACTAAGATTCGATAATTGAGAAGATTCAGGATTTTCAGCAGAAATAGATACTTTCTCTAACTTTTATATCAAAGATTGAATTTCTGGGGAATGTTGATGAAACTCAGGAAATAGTATATTTTGAGTATCTCTAGGAGACTTAGGGGAAAGATGATCAACTTTAGATATTATAGATGAGGATCTAGATAATTTTCTAGAAGTTGATGAGGATCTAGAGGGAGAGAGAGTTTTTGATTGACATTTATATTGATCAGATATTTGTGCCATTCACTTGGCCCTCCTTCTAGCGCCAATATGTTGAGGCCTCGGAATTCCGTTGCCAAAACATGGGGAAAACCACCAGGTCTGAACCTTAAAGAGGCTCCGACTAGGGATAATGGGACCAATTTCCCAATGAGGATGATTTTGAGGGTGTTGTGAATATATCATGTAAGTGGATAATAGTTTTAATCTATATGCATCTATCTAAATTATTAATCTAATATATACCTGGGGTGTTTTTCCTTTATGCGATCTAAAATGATATCTTTCAACTATTAGTAATATAGATCATTTAACAATTGAAAGAGATGAAAATTATGTAAAATGATTCTTCTAAAAAATTAGTTTGCATAGAAGAATTGTGAAAGAAATATCGCATTTATCAGTGTGATTACATATTCAATAAGAACCATAGCTAAATATTAGAACAAAATTGCATGTATTATTCATATATGATAATGTTTCAAATATATAATGAAATAAAAGATAACTGTCAATCTATGAAATAAGACTTAATACAAGTGAATAGAAGTACCATATGTATGAATTTCTACTCATGTAAACTGACAACAATGAATCTGATTCTTCTCACTTTCGAGAAATTTAAAGAGTACAATAGTGCAACATCAGTTAAACAACTTTAATTGTTAAAATATGACAGAATATGTTCCATTAATTCATCAAAGAATTTACAAACTTACAATAGTGCATTCTTTGCAAATGTTTTTGACAAATTGTAATATTCCCAAATGGGAAAACTCAGCAATACATGCATAAATAACACAGTTTTCAGAAATGTATGCAATAAATTTCAAGTATAGCTCAAGGATTCCTTAGATCTGATATTATAACACTCAAATCTAAAAGGAAATCAGAAACAGATCACTATTTAGTTAAATAGGTCTCCCATGCCATAAACAATCCAAAATCATGCAAAAATAGGGACTACAACCATGTATTAAAGCTGGAGTAACATGAGAGCATTATTTTATTACCTCTGCAATAGAAGTAGGTTTTAAATCAGATCTAGAGCAAGTATGTGGACAAAATTTAGATCTATAGCAGATCCATGCACTATACAAGCTCCTTTATCAATCCCCCTTGGGGTTTTTAGCAAAACACCATGTACAAAGTGTAGATATGAGATCTAAGACTGCAGATCTATGGAAATATTCAGATCTAGAAAGTGGATCTAATTTTATATAAACAATTAAATGATATCCTCCAACAGATCTCCAAAGTGAAGGGTAGATCCCCAACACTCAGAAAATCAGCTCTCCAAATGGTGCACTGAATTACCCTGCAACAAATCCTTCAGAAATTATGCAGATCTGGACTGATTCTACGCTGTAGGGGACAAGATACTGTTGGCATGTAGAAAATATATGGAAATGAATCTCAAATATTTCTATACTTCCCTCCCAATGGAGTAGAGATCTCCTCCATTAAAAAGAAGCACTGAAATGGCCTAGATTTGATGATCTAGCCTCCACTTGTTGCAGCTTACTGAAACAGACAAACCCTCAACAGGATCTATGATGTCAAAGGAAGATGAAGCTTGGCCTTAAGCCAAATAGTGGACGATATGGTGCAAGACTCCTAGAAGGGCTACTCAATGGAAGAGGTGGGATTCCCAATCAGGAATACCCTGTGTTAAACAACACTCTATCTCAGCTAAACAGCTAGAGAAAGAAATATGTCTGAACATACCATATATCAGGAAATCATAATCATAAGCTAACCCCATATGGCTTCCATCCTCTACCTTATAAACAATGTGAGCCTTCTCACCTTGGGTCCCACTCATTAGGGTTTCCATCTTCATGCAATGAATCTCCCTCCAAAACTGCGCTGTCCCATCATATATACCACACCTCTATAATAGCACTGATGGATTTGGTCAATCTTGACTGGATCTCCATGCAATGTCTTCTTCCACACTCAAGGTGGCTTTATTCTAACTATATAAACATATCTATATTCCCACTGAGTTATCTTCATTAATGTTCCACATCCTCCATACTAGCTTAGTTGACTTGGTCAAACTTGACTTTTTCCACATGCATTTAGCCATTTTTCACACATGAAGTGTTTTATCCAGCTATGAATATGATCCCTTTCCCATTAAGAAGGTTTTTATTGCTGCTAAAAATATTTATGGGTCTCCCTATCCATTTATTCATCTAACTATGTGTTTGGAGAAAAATTAATATTCCAATTAGCTGCATGCTAATTTAGGAATATTACAGTCCTCCCCTCCCAAATGTTTCTTTTCCTCAAGCAACTACAAGGATAGAACTGAAGAGCCTTTCTTCTTCCTCTTGTGGCATCCTCAAATGATAAGTTCCTCCAAAGAATAAGATGCTTTGTCAACAATATGCCCTCAAGTTGTTCCTCCCATGTATAAAAGTATGCCTTTGGTGAAAAATCCAAATGGCTCTCATCATGAAAAAGTGGGATATATATGGAAACAACTATATGTGGTCTAGAGGTCTTCTTGAGGCATGGTGTTAAGCAGGTAAATCCTCTCTGCAGACAGAGACGATCCCTCTAGCCCTAGAGTGGGTCTAGAAACAAAGAGACATGCTAGAGTGTAGGTTCCTAATTACTAAATGAAAAAAGGCCACGGTTGATTGACCTACCTGGAATCCAACGCTGTCATTACGGCTGTAGTAGTGATGGCCTCTTTCTCCTGCCTCGGAAAGTCATAATCCTTCTGCAGTCATGCTCGGATACCTACACATAGAACAGTAAACAAGAACAACATACAACATAATAACTTCATTTGTGATCACTAGCCAATCAAAGAGGGCTAAGCATATTGCATTAAACAAACGACATAACACAAAATGGTAACCCAAAAAATAGTCACATATATATTGATAGAAGGAAAAGGTACAAAGAAAGATTTGACATCGCAGTATCCTCCAGCGGGGTTCAGCCAAAGCGCGTCTCAGATGCTCGTCAGGGGATTCGGACGGGATGAGGGCATGGACTCAAGCTCTCTCAACAAAGTTCCTTCGTGTTCTATCTCTTCAATAGTTCAGCTATAGTATACTCAATTCTCCATGCTCATCTAGCTTATGCAAGGAGAGATAGCTTCCTTTTATAGAGGAAAAGGAGGAGGTTAGGATCCCTACAAAGGTGGGAGGGAGGCCTATCCTTTAGGAGGTTCCCATAAGAGGTGGAAACCATAAAATGAAGGAGGGAGTCTGTGGTTATTCAGTCCAACCACTCCCAATGATTCATCCTCGAAGTTGTTGGAGTGGAATCTCTACCTCTATTTTTAAAAAACATTCCATAAATAGCTCGGTGCGGGTGGCTAACTGAGACAGAGTGCCAACTGGCACGGGGCCCAGTGTTAATATTCCTCATCGGCGCGAGGGCAGAACTGACTACTTGCGCCAAGGAAAAAAAAAGGGTTCTTGAATCTCTACTCACGGAATTGTCAACAGAAGGAATATTTCTCTCATGTAAAGGGATGCAATGATGGTCTTTGCAAGGCATGACATTGGTTATTGATCACAGAAATGACCCTCCAATGGGTGAGATGGGGATTGCAGGGACAGTGACAAAATGCTGTGTAACACATGGAATCTGAAATATATTGGGAATCATCATCCCCATGTGAAGCATCCATCCCTAAGCTATCATCCACAAAAAGTGAGTCACCCTCCAACATGGTAACTCCTGAAACATCTCCTCCACCTTAGGTTCCTGCAAAGAAGGTGGGATGCATAGCTGAATTTGTGGGGCTAAAATTTCCATCCCATGTTGTTTCTCTCCCCACTTATGTTATGTATGGGGCTGCTGCTGATCTTGGGCTGAAATATTATGATCTTCAAGAATGATCCAAGTCACCCCACCAATCAAAACATCCATGAAGTGCCTCTCCCAAGAACTCAAGTTCTCCAAATGGCTCCTCCCACATGAAGACAAGAGGTGTAGTGTGGCAATTATGGTTTTCCCATTGTTTCTCCTAAAACATGCAACATATGAAGTATGAAAAGTCATGCTCCCAATGGGCACCTCCAACTCTTGTGCCATCCTCCCAACAAAGCTTCCCATAAGAACAAGAACATCACCAATACATGGAAGCAAAAACAAATAAAAACAAGTTGCCACATGAAAACCGGGAGGTGGATCATAGTTCCATTTGTGGAACCAGCACAATGCATCCCTTGCCTGCCTCAAAACAAAGTGTAACAAGTGTCTTTTTAGCCACTTTTTTTCTGCCACAATCATCCTACAAGATGGGATCATGAAAGTAAAACTTGGTGCCAATGGTGCACACCAAAAATCATGTGGCATCCCCCACAAACCAAAATTAAAATGGCCAATATCAATGTTGCAAATGGCCTCAAGTACATCATAATACAATATACAAGAAGGGATGATCCTCCTTCGTACAATATGCTTCTCAAAAAAATTAAAAGAGTACAAATCATAATGCATGAATGTACATCCTCTACCATGTACCTTGGTCATTGAGCTAAAATGGCTCAACTGAAAGTTCTCCCTCACTCTCACTGAGTAGGGAAGTGGTTGTGACAAACTCTCCATCATCATCCAAGCTATGCATCTCTCCATATGCTGATATACATCCTTTTGGATGCCCTCCCAAGTGAACTTCTCCATTAAGGAATGATATGCATCAAGGTGGATGGAAAGAAATCCCACAAGTGTTGCATGTAGATCTCTCTTCTTATGCTTGAAAATCCAAGTCAAGAAGATCATATCAAGGTAATAGATATCTCCATCCAATACTCCATCACTCTCATCTCCTTCATGCCCATCAAGTGCATTAGATGTGAAGTGATCATGGGAACACTTCATCAACAAACCCAAGCTCCCAAGTGACAATGCTGTTGGCCTTGGTAATAAGGCTCCTGTCATCTCATAGATCTCTCCTTTGACATCACACATGTCAAAGCCATCAATCATAATGCTGCTATGTGTGGGAGGTTCCTTCCAAAGTGGAAGTACCTCCTAATCCTCCAAGGGTAAGGAGTAGCCCCTTTGCACCATGAGAGTGCCGCCTCCTACTCCTGCAACATCATGCAAAGTATGGGATAAGATCAGCCCATAATCTCTCAAAAACCACCAAAGCAACAACAACTCTTGTTGCCTCCCCACAACACCATCATATAAATCATGGAGCAATATCATAATCGTTGATATGAAAGATATCACACCACTCCAATACACCCAAACTCCTTGCTGCCATATGATGTAAGTGCCATGCCAAGTTTCATCCACCAACCAACTCTTTGAAATGGAATGTGTCATAGGATGACCAAACTCTTCCAAGAGTAACCGATGCAATCTTGCCTCCTGCTGCCCGGTATCATAAATATGCAAGTGGTTTTCTAACCTCTTGCTCATCAACATCTCCCATCCAACCCATGGTTAGTGTCTATCATCATGTCCAAAAGTGGCAACCCTCTAATGGAGAATACCATCCTCCCAAATCAGATTTATGTCTTTTCATTTCATGGGATGTTGAAATGAAATCTCTTGGAGATCTCCAAATTCATACCACTCATCAATGACCAAGTTGACCCCACAAGGATCCAAATAGGTGGTAGGAAAAAACCTCCCATCATGATGTGAAAGATCCATCAAGAAATATCCATCACAATCATGAGAGATGTTATCCATAATAAGATGTCCCCCAACAAATATTTTCCCATCCTTTGTCATACATATGGGAAGGTCATTGGAATGCTCCAACAATGGTTGGGCCCCCAACTCATCACTGCTGCTCAATAACAGCGCTGCTGATCTTCATAATGGTGCATCTGCAATATTCAAATCATACTCTATGCTGAACACATAGTTCCGCATGGCATGCTTTAGGAAAATACTCATCCCATCCTCCAAAAATATACATTCCAACCCCAAGAGTTGTGTGCAGCTCAACAATGATACACTAGGATGACTATATATCTCTTCCTTGAACAAATCAAGGCTGACCAACGAAGTGAAAGTCTGCTGCTCCAAATCAGCAATATGTTTTGACCCTTGGTCATGCAATGGCATATTACCACAATCCTCCATATGATGTGCTGAAATAACAGGAAATGGAAACATGTGCATACCTTGGTAAAAATTGGGAATATCTTGTACTGCTACAAGGGTTCCTTCCTTCGGTGTGATGGTTTCCCCAACTATTGATAATGATGGCTGCTCCTCTATGGCTTCATCAACACTGGTACAAGTCTCCTCCTCCTCATGCATCTCCAGAATAGTGGATGGGACTCTAGATGTCAAGAGATCAAGACTAATTTTCAAAGGTGCAAGTATCTTTTCTCCTGATGTAAGTGCTCTGCAGTAAGTGGTTGTTGGCTAGAGGGGTCCTGACCCAGGTTCGGTGTGCAAGGTTTTCCAACAAACCCCTATACTACTGGCCCTTTCGGTAGTGACTTGCTTTCGCAGGTCACAGTCTCACCCGAAGTAGTATGGGTGGGTGCTGGAACCAGGTTTCCGCACCCTGAGAAAGGAAGGGTAAGGCAAGCAGGGCTGTGTTCTATTCAGATTACATTGTTTCTTTGCAGGGTTAATTATGTATCTATTTTCATCCACGTTCATTAGATCTACAATTATATGCTTTTCATAACATCAACATAGCATTATATAAACAGAGCAGAATAGATTTAGATCCAAGCATTCAGTACATAATTTCATAGCAGAAAGACATAAAATACATAACACAGTAATTATCACCAGTTCATACACCAGTACTTATGGATTCAGATCTCTAACAATCCTTCGCATTCATTCATTCATCAATCTTTCCTTACAATTCCCTTCCCAACCTGCGCACATAGCAGCAGGGTCTGCACACAGTTGGACTAGGAGCTCCGCGCACACAGCCAGTAGGAGTCCGCTCCCCCAAAACCCAAACATATAGCTTAAACAATAGATCACATCAATAGCTCATCAATTCCTATCCCTTACAATCCAAAATGCATCTCTATTTATAAAAATCTAGCCTCAACATTCCTATGGTCCGCAACCCATGGTGTTCGGACCCCTACTTTACCCTTTGACCCATTACAATGTGTTCGGGGCTTTGACCCATCCAAAAACCCCTGCGCTATATTAAATATAATCAAAATTAACCAAAATGGACCAGTTTCGCAGCTTGTTAGGAGACCTCGTTCCAACAGTGGTGGTGAAAGCTTCTTCTCCACTGATTTCTTCTTGTCAAACTTTTTGACCAACCTTTGAGTAAAGTCTGCAAATGCAGTCACTCTTGCATGACTCAAATGGCTGAACCACCAAATTCTAGCTTCACCCTCAAGGTGCAGCGCTGCAATCTCAACAACTTCTTTCTCTACTAATGGATGTAGCAAGAAAAATGCATCCAATCTCTTTCCCCAAGTCCTTGTTGTGCATGAGGATGACCCTTCAAAGGTAGACAATATAAATCTATTTCCCTTCTTCCTTCTACTGCTGCAAGGTCTCCTTTATTTTTTGAGCTGAATGAACTGTGGGAGAGTTAGATTCTCCTTGAAAGCTCTAGGTTGAGACTTATATTCTGCAAGATACTCACTTAGAATCTCATGATCCAAGTGTTATCCATCTCTATGCCTCTTATCTTCAAAAGAAAAGGCCATAGTGTGTTTCTTTGGAGCTCTATGAAATACCGAATCTTGTTTTTGTTGATAAGAAGTACATGGACCTTCCTCATCTTGAAACCCTAATGTGGTTTCACTTCCTTTCTCCAATTTTCTCTGCTTGACCTCCTTGGTGAGGTCCTTCTTAGTTCTGAAAAGAGATGAGATGAAACTCATTCCTTCCATCATTCTGATCTCTTTCACCTTCTCTTCTTCTTCTTATAGCATATTGGCTGAAAATTCACAGGCTGACCCAAAGATCATGCTCTGATACCACTGCAATATTCCCAAATGGGAAAACTCAATAATACATGCATAAATAACGTAGTTTTCAGAAATGTATGCAATAAATTTCAAGTATAGCTCAAGGATTCCTTAGATCTTATATTATAACACTCAAATCTAAAAGGAAATCAGAAACAAATCACTATTGCATAGTTAAACAGGTCTCCCATGCCATAAACAACCCAAAATCATGCAAAAATAGCGATTGCAACCATGTATTAAAGCTGGAGTACCATGAGAGCATTATTTTATTACCTATGCAACAACATTAGGTTGTAAATCAGATCTATAGCAAGTATGTGGACAAAAAGTTAGATCTATAGCAGATCCATGCACTATACATGATCCTTTATCAATCCCCCTTAGGGTTTTCAACAAAACACCATGTACAAAGTGTAGATCTAAGATATAAGACTGCAAATCTATGGAAATATTCAAATCTGGAAAGTGGATCTGATTTGATATAAACAATAAAATGATCTCCTCCAACAGATCTCCAAAGTGAAGGGTAGATCCCCAACACTCAGAAAATCGGCTCTCCAAATGGTGCAATGAATCACCCTGCAACAACTCCTTCAGAAATTACGTAGATCTGGACTTCTTATGCATTGTAGGGGACAAGATTTTGTTGGCCTACTACCAATATATGGAAATGAAGCTCAACTCTTCCAATATTTCCCTCCCAATGGAGTAGATATCTCCTCCACTGAAAATAAGAACTGAAATGGCCTAGATTTGATGATCTATCCTCAACTTGTTGCAGCTTACTGAAATAGAAAAACCCTCAACAGGATCTATGCTATCAAAGGAAGATGAATCTTGGCCTTAAGCTAGATAGTGGACAATATGGTGCAAGACTCCTTCAAGAGCTACTCAATGGAAGAGGTAGGATTCCCGATTAGGAACACCCTGTCCTAAACAACACTCTATCTTAGCTAAACAACTTGAGAAAGAAATATGTATGAACATACCATATATCAGGAAATCATAATCATAAGCTAACCCCATATGGCTTCCATCCTCTTCCTTATAAACAATGTGAGCCTTCTCACCTTGGGTCCCACTCATTAGGGTTTCCATCTTCATGCAATGAAGGTCCCTCCAAAACTGTGTTGTCCCATCATCAATACCACACCTCCATAACAACACTGATGGATTTGGTCAATCTTGACTGGATATCCATGCAATGTCTTCTTCCACACTCAAGGTGGCTTTATTCTAACTATCTAAACAGATCCATATTCCCACTGAGTTATCTTCATTAATGTTCCACATCCTCCATACTAGCTTAGTTGACTTGGTCAAACTTGACTTTGTCCACATGCATTTAGCCATTTTTCACACATGAGGTGTTTTATCCAGCTATGAATATGATCCCTTTCCCATTAAGAGGGTTTTTATTGCTGCTAAAAATATTTATGGGTCTCCCTACCCATTTATTAATCTAACTATGTGTTTGGAGAAAAAATAATATTCCAATCAGCTGCATGCTAATTTAGAATATTACACAAATTTTTGGACCCTTCTCTAAATGCACGAGAAGGGTTTAAATACTAAAATAACTATAAACTAAAATAGATTATTACAAAAATATAGAGGAGGTTTCAAACAACCTTCCTCAAAAAGGCTAACTTAAACTACAATTTAGGAAATTAAACTAACAATTCTGATTTTGTGAGTCTTGCCCTTCTTTCTGAATGTGGTCACGAAGTTGGAAAATATCTAACATTGCTTTGAGTTGAGTTGGCTGAGATATCCTTGATCGGATCTGTCCCTTGAAAATAGCATTTGAGATTACTGTCTGGGATCTTTTTGCTGAATCTGTAAGAGACTACAGAGTTTGATGCTGATGATAAGGTTTGATTAGATAATTCCAGTAATTTCTTGATCAAACTTATTTACCTTTTTAATCATTTCCTCATGTGTGTCTACTCTCTGATTCCATTGTGTTTCTACCTATCTTGTTTTTGAAAACACATCAGATGTGTTTTCCTTAAGAAGTTCTGCTTTAGACAGTTGCTTACACATAGATTCAATAATCTCACTTGAAATATTGGATGTCTTTGTCGCTGCTTTCTCTACCTGTTTGATCTACGATTCCCATTCTGTGAATAGAATTTATTTATGAAGCTTATCTACTTGAGGTAGATTAGCTTGCTTTCATGAATCTTAAACTTGCCATTGAATGTGTTCCTCAATTTTCTTCTCAAGTCTTTTACATTCAAGTTTCTGAATTGCTATTTGTTGGATCATTATTTTACTTGAATCACAATAAAAATCAATCATAGAAGCTTGATGACAAAACACTTCTTATTCTTTCTTTAACTTAGTGTTTAAATCAAGTGCTTCTTTGATAAATTGTTCCAATTGTGGTTGACTCTGTAATTTAGTCATTGATATTTCTAGCTATGCTTTTTTTTCATTAATCTCTGTCTGATGCTGTAATTTGAGGTTTTCAATATCTTTATGAAATTGGGCCATGTTGGCTTTGACTTGCTCACTGGAATTGGATTTATCTTCATTTAACAACTTCTCAAGTTCTTGTACACTGGCTTCCTTTTGTTTTAATAACACTCTAACCTCAGTAGCTTTATCGACAATAGTAGTAGCATATGCCCCTGCATACTGTGATAATTTCTTTAGGTGTTCAGTTGGGTCACCTGAGGAATATTTCCATAGTACATCAACTGATTCATCTGTAGGCTTTGGAGTTGTTTCATAAATTATCCTTCTTTTGTTTCTTTTAAATACAACCTTGTAACTAGGATTATAGAAAATATCTAATCAAGGAATATATTCAATCTGTAGAACTATCTGATCTATGGGGTAGGCCGGTATGATTTCTTTATCCTGGATTGTTGGAACTCTTTGTAGTGGATGAATAGTCTCCACTATCTTCTGTGAATGCCCAGGTGTCTGGAAACTTGTTGCTTGATCAGTATTGAGATTTTCTTTAGAAGTTTTTATGGCTTCAGAAAATTCCTCCCATTCATTTATAACATCTTTTGTTTGCGGTAAACTGGACTGATCTAGCATGTTGTGATTGTGCTAAATTGCTTGAGAATTCGATTCTGTCCCATTATTTCTCGTTTCGTCTAGCATCTCTATCTCTTGAATGACTTGGTCAATTGTCTTTTTTTAGTTTTCCTTCTTAGATTCATATTCATCTTCAGAGTGATCCGAATTATTAGATTGCTGCTGTGACTGACCTGATTCATCTTCAGACATTTCTTTTATTTCATCATCTAGAATAACACTTGGAGTGTGTTTATTTTCATCTTCAATAGTTAACAAATTGAGAGGTACTTTTTCTAGTCTCTTGTTTATTTATGCTTGAAAAGCTTCAGCATCCTTTTGACTTAGTTGACTAGATACATACTTGACAATATCTGAAAAGGTTTCCATGCCCTGGAAAATATCATCAAATCCATCTTCCTCCCTTACAAAAGGTTTGATCTTAAGCTCTGTGATGTAATTTTTATTCACATCATTTGGGTCATATAATCTTCTTGGCATAAATGCCAATTTCAATAAATTGAATTCTAGAAACCTCCTTGTAAGTATGGCCAATATTAGACAAAGAAAAGGTGCCACATTGTAGAGGGAAATTAGGCCAAATAGCCTTTTTAGCATCCTTCAGCTGTTTTGTAACACCATTGACAAGCTGATAGGCTATTTCTTTTGCAAGTAAATTATCGGGAACATAATAGGGTAAAACATGGGGAGAAGCATAACTCCCGAATACTCTAATATATATAAAATTCTCTTTAGCAAACCATCTAGCTACTGAGAGAATATCTGCATTGGCTTATTCAGAAACCCTAGGAGTCCTTTTGTTAAAAATCATCTGGTGTATCGGCAATATGACTCCATAACAAACTTTATAGAAGTGTAAGTGGAAATATGAATCCCAGAGTTTTCTGTGGTAAGTATGAATTGGGGTAGGGTCCTTGGTGGTCCATTTCCATCCCATGGTGGGAAAACTAGAAGTAAAACAGATAGCATCCATGACATAGGCATACATATTAAAAGGAGGTATTTCTCTGAGTGAAATACTTCTTTTATTCCTATATTCAGTTATATGCTTGGCTAGGTTATTGGATAAAATTTCTGCCCAATTCATAATAGATGAATTGATGATTGCGTCAATTAGGGGAACCCAGTCACTTAAGAATCTAGTGCTATCTGGTTTGGAAAATATTCCACATAACATACCAACAACATAATAGTAAGGATTAGGAATTTGGGAAATTGGGTACGTACCAAACTTATCTTGCTTCAATTTCCCCTAGTTATCATTCCATTCTTGGATGAATTTGATAAGGTCTGGGTGTTCTCCTCTGAAATTTTGCATATAGTATTTGTCATATTTCTTCCGCAGGGGTAGTAGATGGTACATTGCTGTTAAATCTTCAGCCTTAAAAGAACCCATAGTTTCTCCCTTAGAATTCTTGAACATTCTATCATCAATTTTTAAGCGGTCAATTTCCCACTTAACCATGTCTGTATAAGGAAGAATATTTGGTCTTGTAGCTATCCTGTGAATGTATGAACATGAAATGTCAAATAGAGTTGTGTCGGAGGTAGAAGCAGTGTTTGTCGAAGAAAATTTGTTTATCACCCTTGGTCATTCACTTTCAAAAATTTTATGCATTGCTTCCCATGTCGAACTTCCGCAATATTTGTTGTAGACGGTATCTGAGAATAATGGAGACATATCTGTGTCTTTGGTGGATGACATCTGAGAAAATTCTTTTCCCTTTTTTCTCATTTTTCTCTTCTTTAATCCGTTAACTGGTTTCCTGAAAGAAGAGAGAATTTTCACAAGGAGTATCGAAGAGATAAATCAATAATTTACTTCAAACATACGCAAGAAGATATCAATCTATTAAAATATAACATCAATCATCATTCATAATCTCTGAATTAATATTTCATATAACTCCACACGTAAGATCTATCAATCACTTTAAAGCTGTAAAGAACTTAAATTTCATTTGACATGACATAAGCTATATTACACGCTTGATTTATTAAATGGCACTGGTGCGCATATCGCAAATTATAACTGATAACCTTTTGTAATACTTACCCTTAAAGGCCGCGCAATGCGATCTGTGCAAATCACAGATCGAAACTTTTATGGGATAACAATTAAGCGTATATTATAAGTTGAGTGAAATGCGAATTACGAAAAACTAAAGTGGCCACGATAGCCGAAGGTTTTAAATTTATTAGTTTATTTTCTCATCTGGTCCACGAGGTTGCAAATTATGTCATTTTTCTTTTAAATTTTTTGATTGATTAAGTGAAGTGCGGTGCGATAAAGTAAATATAATCATGATTGAAGCTTTTTTGCAAAGTTTTAAATCATATCTTCGGAGAAGTTTGAGCGCATATCGCAATTCACGTATTTTAAGTTTGATTTCTCTTTTGGAATTCATAAGTTATGTGATTTGCGATGCGCTAAAAATAATAAGGCGGAAAAAGAAAATATTTATTTTTCTAATTTTGTTTAGGAAATATAAAAGAATTTCCTATTTATTTCTAAAGGGTCCCTATTTATAAAAATAAATGGGGGGTTGTTGTATAGCACAAAAGATTCCCGAGTTTGGTATATATGGTAAATCCTAGAGAGTATGATTGGTTTAGGGCCTACTGATCCCTGATTCAGATTGTGGGTTGCAGTAAATCCTGATAGACTAGGAGATAGGAAAGTTCCTCATGGTTCAGGGGGAGATAATTCCGTGATATCCATGCTTGTGTTGGCCTAGTGATTGGGTGTAGATCACGGTAAAGCCTGGCTTATGATTGATAAGGGTGAGGTGGTTTAGCCTCGAGATGCCCTGGTTGGTTATTTCGGTTTGAGTCCCACAACATTGCTGCTTGGAATATGGTTAGGTGGAACATGGTTAGGCGTGTTAGGTCCCTGTAATTTATCATATTGGAAAGACCAAATAGACAGGGGTAACATCAAACCAAATTTGGAGTCCTAGGACCTAGCCTTCCTGGAATCAGAGAGGGCTCTCTCTATGTTTGTATAAAATTTATAACTTGTTTGATTTAGGATGTTGATTTTAGGCTAGTTAAAATGATAGAGTTTGTTTGTTTTGTTTTGTTTGGTTGGGTTGCTTGTTAAGTAGAACAGATAGAGTAAGATAAATTCAAACCATTGGGCTCTGGGGTCTGTGAAAGGCTTGAAAAGTACAACAATAAATCAAGGGTGTTTCATAGGGCAAGTTAACAAAGCCAAATGGATCTTAATAGCTCATGTGGGTGTGAAATGAATACTAAGTTGTGAATTTAGTAGGTTTAAAGGGCAATTAAGAATCCTTTAACATATACTAGAACAAGAAAAACCTTTAAGATCACTATGCTTAAGAAAGAACCAAAGGACAGGGCACACCATAAACTTCTTTGGCCTAGCTTTATCAAGTAAAATTTAAGACAACAATCTAGCAAACCCTAGAGAGTAGGGAACTCCTAAATTCTCTAGATATTTACTTTCAGAGAAAGAAAACATTTAAGATAACAAACAGGTGATGATTAAAGAGTAGGGAACTCCTAAATTCTTTAATCAGACTATAAAAGACCTTCAAAGTGACTTTTCAAGATAGAACAAAGGACAAGGAAAACCTTAAACTTCTTTAGCCTAAACCCTAGTTAGAAAAGTTCAAAGAAAGGCCTTAAAAATAATGTTTTAAGCTACACCAAAGGACAGGGCATACCATAAAATTATTCAGGTTGACTCTTATTAAATCATTTTCAAGACAACAAACTAGGTGGAATTGGAAAGAAATTAAGAATTCTCCAATCATACCTAGTAGAGGAAAACATTTGAGCAACAGAAAGCAGACAGACTTAAGGTGCCGCTAACATCATATCTTAACCTAATTTTTCTGTTCTATTGCAAGAGAAAAGATGAACAATATGAAAGGTAGAAGGAAAAAAATACAAGATTAGAACAAAATCACCATTTAAACAAGTTCATGAATCCTGTGAATATGCCTACTCCATTGATATTCAATCCAAAACAGTTACAAAGCTCCAAAGCCAAACTTCTTTCACAAGTCAATGTCTAAATAATATTTAGCTCAACAATGAACCAATAAAAACTATGAAGCATACATGTAGTATTTATCTGCAAAATGAGGAGGTAAACCCTATCTAGGGTTTCAAATGTCATTCATTACATAGTTAATGCATTTTGACCTTTGAGACCATGCAAGGCACAAGGAAAAAATCTAAAACTCATTTATTGCAAAAATAACTTCTAACATAACTATTTGAGATAATTTTGGAATTTTTTTGACTTTAAGGCTTCAAAATATCTTTTTCAATAACTCCTAGTAAGGGCACAACTCCAAGGTACAGGGGCGCAATGCTAGTGCAAACGCGCAGCGCCAAGACTAAGAAAATGACCTGTTTTGCAGCTAACTTTTGGATGCCTTCCCAGTGTCACAATGAGCTCCATGATAGCTCATTGGAAAGGTCTCTAAGTCTATGTTCCAAATATGCTTCCACTTTCTAGAATGGTTTCCATTTTCCTTGTCAAAAATCACTTCTACCAAGACTGGTAAATGCGCAGCGCCAGGGTCAAAAAGATGGCAGAAAGGTGATTTGTTGGTAGTTTTTGGCCCTTTTGAGGGATTAGTTCTGCTCCAAATGTTCTGAAAACTTCTGGGGTGATGTACTTGGGATGAGGAACATGAAAATGTTGACTTTTTTTCATTTGAGTGCCCCAAAAAAGAGCGCAACACTAGTGGCGCTGCGCGTTTGGCCTGGCGCTGCGCTCCTGGGAGTTGGCGCTGCTCCTTTGCCAATTTTTCTCCATGCAAATTCTGAAGGCACTGCATGCCTAGGAGCTAGAATTGTGCCCTTTCTAGAAAGTACCATGTGTTAAGTTTCCGTTGGCGTTGCGTACTTAGAGGCTGGCGCTGCGCGCTTAGACAAAAAGGGTTTCTAAGTGATGCATCCATCCAAATCACTTCAAATCTCCTTCAAATATTTTCCAAAGACCTCCAAATTACTGTTAAGTGGTTATTACATATCATCACCCCATTTCTAAGTTATTTTGTGATTCTTGAATGCATTAAAGTAAAACCCTAATCAAACCCTAGCTACAAATTAGAGATCACTGTATATATAATTATTTCATCCTTCTAAACACAATATCAGTTATAAACATGATAATTTCATTGATTTAGGGTTTAAATTGAGTTATTTTTCCCTTCACTCATTTCCTACACCTATACCCCTTCACTCATTCCCTTCATTTTTCAAAACTACCATTTCATTCCTTTCCCCTCAGCTCATTTCCACTTACACTCTAGGGTTTTATAAAACAAAGTCTAAATGTATGAGGGTGAAGACAATGGTGGTGAGGCACAAATGTTAAGGAGACATGATCACAAGGGAGGGAAGATAAATATATTTGAACCCCTCAATATAAGGGACATAATATAATGGTGACTCTGCTGGGGAACACTCATTAAAAATATTAGTGTTATATATGGAATTCAGAAAACCCAAAAAATATCTCAAGATTGGTATCCAATTGTTGATGGTGGACAACAAGAAAATCGTGAAAACAGTAAGCATCATCCACCTGATGACTCCACTGGTCTTCAATAGGCCTTTTGACTCCACCGGTCCTCACAAACTCCCCTGGGAATGTATAAATCAATCCTAATATTATAAAACCCAACCACATACTGTGTGAATTGAGTAATTTTTCAGATAGGTTTGTTTTCAAAACTCTTACAAACTTTCAGCCTCTCTTTGTTGTGGGTCTGAAATCTGGCTTCACAAAGAATCAGCACCAGATCTCACCCTAACCCAAACCCTCTTGCTATAGTTGATGACCCAGAAATAATCTTAAGAAAAACTTCTAGGACTGAAGATTCAACTATTGTTAGACCAATTCACAAAGTAAGTTCCTTCCCTGAAAACCTTACATCCTTGCAAAATACCCAATTTGACTTACACCATAGAAGAAACCTATTCAAAACTAAGTCTCAAAGTTGGATAGACCAGAAAAACCTTGAGCCTACCTGCTTATAGCAGAGTCCTAGTAGAGAAGCCTCTCCTTCCACTCCTCCTGATTTTTAGATTCTCCAACACTTTGACTCCTTTCGTTCCAAATCTGCTCAATATGAGCTAGTTGGTCCAAGTACATCTACTACCCCCACTCATACATCCACTGTGCAAACCACTCCATTTCATCTTCCACCCCCACTCATAAACCCTCCTCTTATAAATCCTCCTTGGGTTCCATTACCTCCTATCATGGCATCATGGTATGCACCTCTGGTACTACCACATCCTTTACTACCTATGCCACAGGACTATCAATCTAGAATCCCTCACTTTAATGGGACTAATTCTACAACTTCCCAACAACATGTAGATAAGATGAATGATGCTTTTGACTACCAAGAAATAGAATATGAGACTATACAAATGAGAATGATTGCCCAAATTTTAGGGGGAGAATAAAAGAAATGGTTCAAGAACTTAACTCCTAATAGCATTCATGATCTCCCTTCCCTTTATCAAACATTCATAAATAAGTGGGAGACTGAGAAAAATCCTCTTCAAATCTTATCAGAGTATGAAAACCTTAAAAGAAATGTTGGGGAGAGTGTTCAAGCCTACCGCTCTAGGTTCAATAGTGTATATAATGCATTCCATCCCCACATGAAATTCCCATAAGGCCTAGCCCTAGTAAAGTTTCCAGATGGCTTTGATCCATAAATGGCTTACCAATTAAGAGAAAGAGATCCGCTTACCCTAGAAGACATGCAAAGGGGAGCAGTGAGTGTAGAAGCCAATCTGATTGCTAAAAGGGCTAGAATGAGAACAAAGAAGAGGGTTACATACAAAGAGGATCCTATGGCCTCCACATCTGATGCTAAAATTAGCAGTCTAGTTAGGACAATGGAAAGGATGATGGAGAAAATCAACTTAAATGAAAGAGCACCTCCTAGGGAAAACCAAAAAAATCCTCAAAACAAAAACATAAACCAAAACTTCAGAAGATATCCTCCTCAAATAAGACAAAGAGAAATTGACCAGCAAATTATACCTCCTTTCCAAGAAAACTATGTAGATGAAGAGGAAAGAGAGACTGAGGAGCCAGGATAAAACCATGTGAATCTGATAGGCTCTGATAGTGAGGACATTATTTTCCTCACAGAAGAAGAACAAGGTCTGTTTTCCCCAAACCAAACTGAAAGAACATATGAGGATTTTGAAGAATACAAACTAGGGTTTGAAAATGCTATCATTGAGGTTCATAGGCAATATGACCTCAAAAGTAGGAAAACCCAAGATATCCTCAAGAGGAAAAAAATAGAAATTTATGCTAGGAATACCCCTGAAAACACTCCTAAAAAGACATCAGAAATTACCATCATAATGGCTAAGAATTCTAATCAAAGCAAAAACAAAATTAGTGAACATGATGGTGACCAAATCTTCCCTAGTACATCAACTAGTGGCCCTGAAAAAAATGCTTTAACTGAGATTCCAAATAAAAATCAGCAATCTGAAGTTTCTCAAAAGGCCATGTATGATGAAACTGATCTAATTCTGCCAAGAACACATACACCATTCAGTATTGAGGGTGAAATTGTTAAGATAAAAATAGCCATACCCCTTATTGAATTAGTGACTCAAGATGTATATAAATCTCAGGTTTTGAAGGCTTTAAACATATGAAATGACACTGATACTCTAAATCTGATTTATGACAAGCCATAATTTTTGTTTGGACCAGAGGTAGAGGGAAACTTTCAAGAGGGAGTTGTGACTCCATTCTATGTCAGTTCGAACATCCATGACAAAATCCTACACAATGCCATGCTAGACTCTGGTGCTTCACATAACCTCATGCAAAAGGTAGTGGTGGAAAGATTAGGCCTTGAAATAACCAAACCATACAAAGACTTGTACCCTTTTGATTCAAGTAGAGTTAAATTTCTGGATCTAATCAAAGATCTATGTGTCAATCTGGCACAAATACTAGCCAAGAGCCTAGTCATGGATATTGTAGTGGCTGACATTCCCCCAAAATATGGCATGCTCTTATCTAGGTAATGGGGAGCCAAACTCCATGGAAGCCTCCAAATGGACATGACATATGCTACCATCCTAGTCTTTAACCAAACAAGAAGACTGTACAAGGAATCTCGCATGAAATACATGGTAAGCAGCCAATATAAGCCAAACAAAACCCCTCTCTATTCTATCCATTCAGACCTTGATTCGTTTATTTTGTGTAATGAAGATGACATTAATGAACAAGTAGCTGAAAAAGAGGAAGAGAAATACCTGTTAGAATAGTCAAACCAAACAAAAAATGAAGAACATAATAGACAAAACCCTAGCAGCCATGCACAACAACATAATGGCGAATCTGAACTTGAAACTCTTTGGAACATAAGTTTTGATGGCTCTTGTGGCAAAGCTGGTTCAGGAGTAGGTGTTTGGATACACAACACTAATGAAGGTCACTCTTACAATCTGGATTTTCATTGTACAAACAATATTGCAGAGTATGAAGCTCTTCTCCTAGGGTTACAATTGCTGAAAAATATAGGAGCTAAGAAGATTTCCGTTCAAGGAGATTCTGAGCTGATGATTAGGAAAATTAAAGGAGAATATTCAGCCAAAAATCCTAGGCTAAGAGAATATATAAATGCTCCCTTAGACCTTCTAAAAACATTTGAAAAATATGAACTTACCTCTGTCCCAAGAACTCAAAACATCCTTGCAAATGAACTAGCCTTTGCTGCCAGCACTTGCCAACTGCCTCATGCCAATGAAAAATACATGGTAAAGGTCAAACACAGACCAACAGTCCTTGATAACATAGATTATTGGCAAGTTTTGAAGGTGAAAAACATATTGAAGACTTCTTGAAATCCATAAATGAGTTTGAAATGCCAAATCAGATTCAGATCATGAAGAGGACTGCTCTGCTGAAGGAGAAACACACAAAATAGAGCCACCTTATGCTGCTGATATAAATCTAATAGAACACCATCATGAGGCAGAATTGTGTGAAGATTCAGACAAAAGGGGTCTTGAGGTATTGCAATGCAAAGACAATCTATTTCCAAGAGGACTTTCCCCCTTAGAATAACGGTTTGATTTCAATCATGTTGCTAGGAAGCCAAAAATGGAATCCACCGAAACAGATGTAGAAGAATGCAACATAGGTAGTGAGGAAGAACCTAAAATGATAAAACTGTCCAAAACACTGCCAGCCCTTATAAAATAGAAATATATTGAACTATTCAAAGAATTCAAGGATGTGTTTGCATGGGGCTATGAGGACTTGAAGTCCTATGGGACAAGCATCATTTAGCATAAGATTCCTCTCAAGGAGAACCAAAAACCATTTAAGAAGAAATTGCATAGAATAAACCCTGTCCTAATGCCTCTAGTTGAGAAAGAAATTAAAAATATGTATGATGCTAGAATAATAGTCCCACTCAGGTACTAGAAATGGGTCTCAAATCTTGTATCAGTGAGGAAGAAAACAAGGGAAATTAGGCTATGCACGGCCTTTAGAAATTTAAACAAAGCCTCCCTGAAAGACAACTACCCTTTACCTAAGATCGATCATATGCTACAAAGGGTATTTGGTTCCAAAATAATATCTTTGCTTGATGGTTTTTCAAGGTATAATCAGGTGCTAGTACACCCAGGTGATCAACACAAAACCACCTTCACTACACCTTGGGGCACCTTCATGCATGTAAAAATGCTTTTTGGGTTAATGAATGCTGGTTGAAATTTTCAAAGAGCCATGGACATTGATTTTTTTGAATAAATAGGATACTTCATAGTGATATATCTTGATGAAATCACAATCTACTAAAAAACTAATGAAGAACACCTAGCTCACTTAAGAAAAGTCTTTGAAAAGTGTAGAAAGTATGGTTTATCTTTGAATCCTAAGAAAACTCTGTTTGGTCTTCAAGAAGGAAAACTTCTAGGCCACATCATACCCGAAGAAGGGATTAAGATAGACCCAAAGAGGATTGAGGGGATATTGTAGACCAATCACCCTAGAAACATCAAAGAGCTACAATATTTCATTGGAAAGATCAACTTCTTAAGAAGGTTCATACCAAACCTTGCAGAACTCCTAAGAAACATTGCAAACATGCTTAAAATAGAAATAGGAGTCAAATGGACCATAGAAGCAAAGAAATCCTTTGAACTGGTAAAGAAAACACTTACCCAAAAACCAGTTCTAATTATCCCTAACTTTACCAAGGACTTCTTAATCTTCTCATTTGCATAAGAACACACAATTTCTGTGGTATTACTACAAAATAACATAATGGGACAAGAACAACCCATAAATTTCTTTAGCAAGGCACTAAGAGATGCACCTCTAAAATATAACATTATGAAGAAACAAGCTTTTGCCTTGATCAAAGCATTAAAGGATTTCAGGGATTACATCTTGCATTCACATGTCATTTCTTTTGTTCCTCATGCAGTTGTTAAGAACATCCTAACTCAGGATCCTGATGGTAAAAGAGGTAAGTGGATTGCTGTCATCTTAGAGTATGATTTGGAAATCAAGCCCACCAAGCTAATCAAAGGGAAAGGACTGGCCAAACTGATGATTGAAGAAAACTTTCAAGCACTGGACATAAACATGATACATTCCTTAGATGAACAAGAGGAGTTGGCGACTCCACCTATTGAAGAAGAATTTCTGAACTCAATCTGGTATGCTGATATATTATATGTGCTTTTTAATCTAAATGCCCCTCCTAGTTTGTCCAAAACAAAGGCCAGATCATTGAAACTAAAAGCTATAAATTTTTTCATTCTAGATAAAGCTTTATATTGGAAAAATTCTTTTGGTATCCTGCTTAAATGTTTACTTAAAGATGATGCAGATAGAATCATGCATGAGTTTCATGAAGGAGAATGTGGAGGTCATCTCTATTGGAAAACCAATTCCAAAAAAATCCTTAGAGCTGGTTTCTATTGGCCCACTCTTTTCCCTGATATCCACAAGCTAGTAGTGGCTTGCCATAAGTGCTAAATCTTTGAGGGAAAGAGAAAACTACTGCCTTTTCCTTTACAACCTATCAGTGTTGAAGCTCCTTTTCAACAATGGGGTTTGGATCTCATTAGAGAAATCCACCCTGCCTCTTCTTCCAAACACAAATGGATCCTCACTGCAACTGATTATTTTACCAAATGGATAGAAGCCATTGCTTCAAGGAATGCCATTGACTCAGTAATCATCAAATTCCTTGATCCAACAGTTAATCCGAACGGTGCCGACGGGTGCGGTCACATGATCCTCGTGGCTTATATTTAGCCTTCAATGCTAGCAGAATATTGGCAGAGTGCTAAAATTATAGCGCCGATTCCAAATTTAGCGGGATTAACTACAGTTTTCCACATTTAGTGGAGCTTTTTTAGCCTTAACTGGACAAAAACTTCAGTTAGCCATAACTTTGGCTAGGGAAGTCCAATTGAAGCGATTTTTTTTTTGATTTTGGGGTATTGAAGCATTATGGAGCTGTTGGAATAGGTTGCAGAGCCATCAGGGTGCTCTATCAGTGATTTTATTAGTGATTTTTGTTGTGAAGCCACGAGGACCTAGTTAAAAATTAGCTGTGTTGGACTATACTCATCCATTGGAGGTGAATGAATAGTCGATTTATACTGATTTCAGTCCTCTGTTTCTGAATTTGCAGCTAATTTGTCCTTTTAAGGCTTTCTACACAGTGTAATTCTTAATTTGAGCATTAATGAAAGAGGGAAAAGCCTATTTAGAGGTTTTTGGACCCAACAGAGGTAGCCCAAGAGAGGGGTGAACTGCTTAAACAAATGCTTACTTTTATGCTGTGCATTTTTTCTGTTATATTTCAGATTTTACTTCATTATACAGTAACTTTTCATAATTTCACTTTTCCCAATCAGACTTATATAGTGAACACAACTCATTAGTTTCACTTCAAACCACATTACTTCCATTGCAGAATACTTGAACTTGCTTATTCACACATAAAATTTTGATTAATGAATACTTTGCACATAAACAAATACTTTCATTGATCATATCTATTTAAGTGTTTACATTATATTTCTTTAGGCAGAGCCAGTAAGTGGGCCAGAAGCTTTTGGTTTCATCCTTTCTAGTAAAGGTGAAATAACCAGTAAAAGCCCCTACTGTCAATCTATGTATAAGAAATACTTTGTTCACACAATTTCAGATCAAATTGGTATCAGAGCTCTAGGTTTTGCTTAAGAGTTTTTGAAATTTGTGCAAGAAGATTGTGTTATTCTGCAAAATTTGATGCTTACTAGGCTGAAATTGAAAAGAGGGGAAGGTCAATTGGTTAGAGAAAAAGTTAATCCTCAACCAAGGAGGGCTAGAGTGCCATTATCTCCACCTTCCATTTCATCCTCATTAGCCTTAGAATCAGCCACAAACATGTCTTCCAGATAAGGAGAAGTACATGAGGAAATGGATCCAAAGGAAGAAGAAAGAGTCTTTAGAAAAGCTTTCTTGGACATGACTGAGATGGTTAGGATCCTCTATCAAGAGAGAAATGATAGGATTGCTGGAGAAGGGTCTAGAAACCAAAGAGAAGAAGGAGATTCTTCAGGAGGGAAGACAGACAAGGATGAGTCTAAGAAAGGGAATGAAGGAAATGGTGATCCACCATCTCCATCGTCATCCTCTTCCTCCACATCATCCTCTTCAACTTCTGTTAATCAGTCACACAAAACAAAAACATCTCTTAAAAATCCTTTGTTAAAGCTTGATGTGAAGTTTGAGTTGCCGATGTTTAATGGGGATGTGAATACAGAAAAATTAGATAACTGGATTAGACAGCTGGAAGTCTATCTAAGAATTCAGAATTTGCATGATGATGAAACAAAAATCCAATTAGCCTCTTTGAGAATGGATGGAACAGCTTTGGTTTGGTGGGAAGCCAAGACCAAGGAGGAAATTAAAAAGCATGGTAAGATAACTCTTACTTGGAATGAGTTTATTACAGCTATTAAGAAACAATTTTATCCTCTTGCTCATATTCAGAAAGCAATCATGAATTGGAAAAATTTTAGGCAACTTAAGGGTCAAAATGTGCCAGATTATACCCAAGAGTTTAGAAGGAGAGCACTTATACTTGGAGTAGACTTACAAAGTAAAGACACCTTGTTGAAATACATAGGAGGTTTGCAAAATTACCTACAACATACTATTATAATGTTTAATCCTACAAGCTTAGATGAAGTCTGTGTCCAGGCTACACATTTAGAAGCTAGAGGAAAGAATACTTTTGATGAGGATAGTAATTTCAAAAAAAAATGAAATAAGAGAGTTGCAAATTCAAGAAAAGAAAAAGGAAAGTTCTTTTGCAAGAACTGTTCTAAGACAAGTCATGATGAAGATCATTGTTGGAAGCTTCATCCTGAACTGAAACCACAAAAATACAAGAACAAAAACAAGACCAAAGAAAAGGAGAAAATTGTAGCAACGGTTGAGCAAGACTTAGGGTCAAACTCAGGAGGTGAGACAAAAAGCATAGCCATGGTTTTAAAGAATATTAAGGGGAAATAAGTGGTGCAAGACACAATTCCCAGTTCTAGCTCTTTGAATTGTCACAAAGATACTCATGAAGAAAAGAGGAGGATAGAGCTTTTCCATGTGAGGGTAATTTCAAAACATACCAAAATTGACACACTATTTGACAGTGGGTCACAAGCGAATCTTATATCTGAGGACTTGGTCAAGCAGCTTAAACTTGAGACCATTCCACATCCGAAGCCTTATCCACTTGGATGGATATGCAAGGATGCCAATTTGCAAGTTTCAAGGAAGTGCATATTGCGCTTTGCAATAACTGCACACTTTATTGACATAGTTGAACTTGATGTGGTGCCGCTTGATATCTCAGGTATTGTTTTGGGAAGTCCTTACTTATTTGACAGGAAGGCCATCTTTCATCGCCATGAAAACAAGTATCACTTGTTCAAATATGGTAAAGAGTACATTGTGAGAGCTCACAAGAAGAAGCTGGAATCTTCTTTACTCCATGCAAGTCAATTGAAAAGATTGGTTAATGCAAGTCAAAGTCTAACTTTGTTGATGTTGAAACGACCAGATTTTGAGCATTCGCCTTTTTATGATGTTGCTAATGATTTTTCTAAGTTTAATAACAGTTTGTCTTTGAAAGAAGATGATGTTATGTTGCGCAAATTACCTTTTGGGTCAGCCAATGCAGTGAATGAAGTGTCAAAGAAAAGCAGTGCAAGCAAGGAGGACACAAAATTCAGCATGAGACAAAGTTGGTTTCAGAATGGTACAATTCGCCATGGGAACAATTTGCAAGGTGAAGGTTATTTTAAGTCTTTTGGGAAGTTTGATCAGTGTAGAAAAAGTTTGTTTTCTGTAGATTACAATTGCTGTTCTACAAATTTTAATAGTTTTCATCATGACTCCGTCAATCTTAGCAATGGTCGATCAGTTGATTCCAGAGACAGGTTATCATTTTCTCAAAAGCTTCATTTGATGAAATCGGGTAGATTTCAGTTATTCAAGGGTGGAAGAGTGTAGAATCAGTCTCCACATCATCAGTTTCAGTAATCAGAGAGCTTTTGGGGTCCAAAAGCTTCCCATTTGGGAGGTGTGATCAGGAGATCAAGTCCTTTGTAGAAAAATGCTCAAAAAATTAGTTGCTCAGAATTGGTCCAAACTAGATCGATAGGAAAGAGCTCGAAAAGAAGATCCTGTAGCTGTGAACGGAACTCAAATCCGTTACCGTATGAAGAAGTTGTTGCACTTTGAAATCGCCCAATAACCTCTAATTGTGAAAGAGATTTTTTTTAATTTTATGTGTGAAAGCATTTTTCATTTTAATTAAAGTTATATTAATATTTTTTTTATATATAAATATTTAGTATTTTATTTGATTTTAAAAATCATATATTATATTAAAAGTTTTATATATATATTAAATATTAAAATTTTTTAATTAAAATTAATTAAATTACCATACATGGGTTTTAAATAAACTACGTTAAACCCCAAATTGCAAAGTTTAAAATCCACCCACGTTTCATGTATGTTTTAAATACATTTGAATTTGGTTTCTTTATACCCATGTTCAAAGTGGTCCACGTGATAATGAACCCACATGATCCAAAGTTTCGAATTAATATTGTTTAACAACACGTGGCCCTGTACGTGGGTTGGTTTTTAATGGAGGTAATACATTGCATTGGTTTGCGGAGGTTACGGTTACATTGACCGTCTTGATCCAACAGTTAATTTGAACGGTGCCGATGGGTGCGGTCACATGATCCCCGTGGCTTATCTTTAGCCTTCAATGCTGGCGGAATATTGGCGGAGTGTCAAAATTATAGCGCCAAATTTAGCAGGATTAACTGCAGTCTTCCACATTTAGTGGAGCTTTTCTAGCCTTAACTGGACAGAAACTTCAGTTAGCCATAACTTTGGCTAGGGAAGTCCAATTGAAGCGATTTTTTTTTTGATTTTGGGGTATTGAAACATTTTGGAGCTGTTGGAATAGGTTTCAGAGCCATCAGAGTGCTATATCAGTGATTTTATCAGCGATTTTGGTTGTGACCCACTAGGGCCTAGTGAAAGATCAGATGTGTTGGACTATACTCATCCATTGGAGTCAAATGAATAGTCGATTTATACTGATTTCAGTCCTATGTTTCTGAATTTTCATCTAATTTTTCCTTTTAAGGCTTTCTACACAGTGTAATTCTTAATTTGAGCATTAATGAAAGAGGGAAAAGCCTATTTAGAGGCTTTTGGACCTAGCAGAGGTAGCCCAAGAGGGGTGAACTGCTTAAAAAAATGCTTGCTGTTATTCTGTGCATTTTTGCTATTATATTTCAGATTTTACTTCATTATACAATAACTTTTCATAAGTTCACTTTTCCCAATCATACTTATACAGTGAACACAACTCATTAGTTTCACTTCAAACCACATTACTTCCATTGCAGAACACTTGAACTTGCTTATTCACACATAAAATTTTGATTAATGAATACTTTGCACATAAAAAAATATTTTCATTGATCAGATCTATTTAAGTGTTTACATTATATTTCTTTAGGCAGAGCCAGTAAGTGGGCCAGAAGCTTCTGGTTTCATCCTTTCTAGTAAAGGTGAAATAACCAGTAAAATCCCCTACTATCAATCTCTGTATAAGAAATACTTTGTTCACACAATTTCAGATCACAAAAGAAAAATGATGTCAAGGGTTTTCCAATCCAAATGAACCCGAATGAAGAGAAAATTCAAGGAAAAATATGATGGGTAGGTAGAGTTGATGTTGAAGCAATCATATTTTTTCAGATGTTAAAAGATCACATCTTCCAAGAACAAAAACAAATCAACAATTGAAAAAAGATGAATTTTCCAAGTACAAGTGAGGCACTGATTTACAATTTCTAGAGATATGAACTTTGAGGTTCTTGACACCTCCTAAAGGATCTGCCCTCCTCAAGTGGAGCCACTGTTAGTCATCAGTATTTTTCACTATCTTTGAATGACTATAGGATGGTTCTAGTTTTTTGAAAACAATATTCCTTGAATATCTTGAGTTTCAGAAATCTCACTGCCTTCATTATCCTCATAATTTTTTTTTCACTATTCTATCAGTTTTCCATCTCAAAGCCACCCTATTGCTCTTAAAAGACTCATTATGGGCTTATGCCTCCCATTTTCATCCTTTCCTGCCTATAAACTCATTGCCCTATTTTCCCCTATCAACAAACTCCATCCCCCTCTAGGATTTCTTGTTGCTAACTCATTCCCATGTCCCTTTGGGCATAATAACCTATAACAATACTATTTTTTCACTTGAAAATCTCCATGTCAAATTTCAGTCAAAATCAGGTCAAAGGACACCCCTATTAGGTCATTAGGATTTTACATTTTTTAAGGTTATCCTTGGATGTTTCAGGCACTGCTTTTCCTTTGCTAGAATCTGGCTCAGATGTAATAGAATTTCAAGACAAGGTTGTTCAAGAAGGACCTAAAATTTCCAAAGAGGATTATATTCATAGTTCAGAACCTGCAAGTAAGGAAAATGGACAAAGTTTGGCACTTCTGAAGAAGTGTTGGAAGATTTATCAGCAGAAAGTACTGATGATGTAGAATGTCTACTCCTGAATGAAAACAACTTATAGCAAGAGAAAGAGAAACAACTTGGTCTTGTTGATGAAAAGGGATATAAACTTGATGGTCCATTTGAGTGCCAAAGTAGTGATTACTTGCAGTAAAATGACATGGAGGAAGCACACAAGGCTAAACATGAAGAAAGTATATCAGGAAATATTGATGAAATATGGAAAGGGTAAGGTGAACTGGGCATAAATGAATGAACTTGAAAGGGCTATGGAGAACTTAGAAGACAACACTGATGATTGCTGTAAAAGAACTGCAGACACTTAGGGTTTTGAAAAAAGGTGCCCATAGAAGGTGGAAAAGATGAGTTGAGTTTTATGGTGGAAACTATAGAAGATTTTGAATATGCTACTATGTGTAATCATCCTAAGGTTGTCAAAGTAAAACATGTCAAGTCTCAATGAGCAAAAGAAAAGCCAGCTCCATGATTTCAACAACCTGCAAGGCAAAGGTGTCAAAGAGTGTTAGTAAGAAAAGAAACGGACTTCAAACATTAGAAAGTGGGGTTTTCAAATTTAAATTAAATCCATAAGCCTATAAAATCCCATTTCACATTTCAAATAAATCATTTTTTCCTTTCAAAAGATCAAGAATGCTCAACAAGGAAGAATTTCAGGTTTTTCTGAGCAAATTCAGGCAAATTTTCTTGGCGTTGGGCGTTTGGCTTGGCGCTGCGCGCCTGAGAGTTGGCGTTGCGCCCTTGCCAGTTTTTCTCCACGCAAATTCTGAAGGTGTTGCGAACTTGGGAGCTGACCCTGCACCCTTGCTGAAGCATTGCGATCTTACCAGAAAGGACCCTGTGTTGAATTTCCATTGGCACTGCACGCTCAGAGACTGGCATTGCGTGCTTGGCTTGGCGCTGTGCCCTTAGCCATTAGCACTACGCGCTTAAAAATAAAGTGTTTCTAAGTGATCCATCCATCCAAATCACTTCAAATCTTTTCCAAAGACCTCCAAAGCACTGTTAAGTGGTAAGTACATATCATCACCCCATTTCTAAGCTATTTGGTGATTCTTGAATGAATTAAAGTAAAACCATAATCAAACCATAGCTACAAATCAGAGATCACTGTCTATATACTTAATTCATCCTCCTAAATAGAGTATCAGTTATAGACAGGATAATTTCATTGATTTAGGGTTGACATTGAGTTAGTTTTCCCCTCACTCATTTCCTACACCTATACCTCTTCACTCATTCCCTTCATTTTGAAAAACTACCATTTCATTCCTTTCCCCTCATCTCATTTCCACTTACACTCTAGGGTTTTATAAAACAGAGTCTAAATGTCTGAGGGTGAAGACAGTGGTGGTGAAGCACAAATGCTAAGGAGACATGATCACAAGGGAGGGAAGATAAACATATTTGAACCCCTCAATACAAGGGACCTAACAAGGTGGAGCATGGAAGTCCCATCTTCGGTTGGTTTTTACGCTCATTAATGATAAGATCATTCCTTTGGTATTTGATGTATAATTTCACTGGTTATTATGTGGATTCTATTGTTGTTGTATCTATGGTATTTCTGTTGTTATTATGTTGGTTATAAGCATGTATTTTATCAGTGATGATGTATGGCTCTATCCATGTTTTTACTTGTAAATGAATGCACAATTTATCTATGGTTAAATGGATTGTATTGCAGCTTATGATGTAAGGAAGATATTCTTCTTATCGATTCTCAGATAAGTATGAAACCCCTATGTTTAAAACTATTGTTTACACATGTAGATTCAATGTTTGTGACTTGTTTGATAAAATTACTGTTATGGTTAGGAGGGGTATAGATGAGTTATTGTTGATGTGATTGATTATGTATCATTGTTCCAATGTTATTTATCATCCCCTAAGTTTTCATGAATTTTTGGGCAGTGACCTGGGCTCTCGGCCTAAAAAGGTGGCTCAAATACTGGAGTTGCAGGCACAAAACTGAGTAATTGGGGCCCTGGCCGCATGCTTGCTATGTTGTGCCTGTGGCTATGGCTCAAACTGGTCAGAAAGTTAGTCTAACCCAGGGGTAATAGGCCTGAATGGTTAAGATACCTCCTGGGGATGTTGTCGATGCTGTGTAATGTTTGTTTGTGAGGTTTCCGTTGGTTCCACTTCCTCAAGGTCATCTAGGAGGTTGAGTCTTTTATTAGTAGCCTCATGTCACATGTTTACCCAGGTTGGCTAGTTACTTAGGTAGATGTGGTAATATGGTGTTACAGAGCTCTATCATTCCCGGGGAGATCAAGGAACCTTTGGTGCGACCGTCGTCGCTTTTCTGGATGAGTTTTTCATTTATCGCTTTTAGTAGAATTTTCTGTCGCTTTTTTCCATTTGGCTTGCATGAGTGTTGTTTTGTTTATTTCTTTGCATGCATGTTGGAGTTTTAACATGATTTATCCTATAGGAATTTTGTTTTAAGTTTTCATTTTCCTTTCACAAGTGTTACATCAGTGTTTGCATTTTTGCACTGATGGTCATCGTTGCGGTGACTCTCCTCACCGATCTCGTTTACTTCCCATTTGTTCAATTTCTGCACTTGATTTACTTTTTCTGATCAACAATTAGTTAGATCTCCACTCATGCCTTCACCATATCTCATATCTTCTTGTTTTTCAAACTTCCCTTCAACATATTTGTCTTTCGCTTGGCCAGAACTCACTTTTCCCAGTTGGGCATTGCGCAATCTAGAAGCTCAAGCTTCAATATTGGCTTCTGGAACTATGAAATGCGCAGTACTAGCTACCTTCACTGCACATTGTGCAGTGCTATGCCTCATCCATCAAACCTAGCCACTAAGACTGCGTAATGCAAAATCTCTCCAGGCTCACTGCCCAGGATAAACTGCGCATTGCACAGTTTCAAGCCACAAGCTTCATCACTGAATGTTGGGACTGTGCAGTGTGCAGTTTCCCCAAGCAATCATATCCCCTTCCCACCAATTAATGTGAAATCCTTCCTTTTAGTTTCCCAGTGTGTTGCATGAAAATGTCCTGATTTTTTTTTCTTCTTATAACTAACATTTTCTTTCCATAAATGTCTTTTCTATCCCATAGGTACAATAATTGTTGAGCATCTCTCCAACAATCACTTTCACAATGGCATCAATGAGAGCTTCCTCAAAGGAAACCATTGAAATAAATTCTAGGGATGCAGTTGAGCAAGTTTCCATTAATGAGCCAATTTATTCAAACACTTAGTTGTTCATAGAGAAAGGATCTAAACTAACATGGAAATAGATCGAGGATGAATTCACAAAGGAATTTTAGGTAGAATTAGAGGATCGGCAGGTGTATCTCAACATTATGAAGTTAGGGCTTTACAAGGTGGCATGCGGGTATCCAGTCTTCCCATGTGCATATGTTATCAGTTGGTTTGTTTCAAACATTGATGTGACAAGCATGACACTGAACAACACCAGCGAAGAGAAGCTTGCTACATTTCCGACAACATAATTTAAACAAATGTATCATCTTCCTAAGCCAGTGAAGAACATGGACTCACTGTTTTATGCCACTCACATCTACACAAACATGAGAGATATTATCAATGGTTGGGTGAAGGAGTCAACCAAGTTTAGAAAAACAACCACCCACATGTATAAGACAAAAGCACTTAGGAAATCCTATCAACTTTTGGTCATACCAGCTTGTAAAATCTATGGTCAATCAGATACATAGACCTTTCCTGAGGGGTGGGCTATCTTGTTGAACTAGTTAGTGAATGAGGGGAATCCATTCATCTAGTCATACTTATTGGCTCATCAGCAAAGAGTCCATGTTGGGTATGTGTTATATTCTTTCCATGACTAATCACGTGCGGGGGGGCGATAGCCCCCCCTTTGCGCTGGGCGTAATGGGGGGGTCCCAGGGGGGGCAGTAGCCCCCCCTGTCGGGGTCCGGGGTAGCGCCTCAGCGAAAATTTTTGGTCATTAATTTTCGGTGGGCGGTCCAAGCCCATCATTTTGTGCATGATTTTGCACATGGTTTTGGGGTATGATGGTTTTTTTCCCTTGGTATTTTGTAGATCCAGTCAAGGGAACTACGGTTATGATCTAATCCAGGGTTAATGGATTAGGGTTTATGTATGCTTCGACATGTATATATATGTGTTGTAACACTAAAAGGAATATAATGAAATATCAAGCTGGTCGTCCCGATTTGGGACCCAGGGGAAAATCTCTGTGTTTATCTGTTTTATGTTTTATGGTCTTGCTATTGTTTATTTTCTGTTATAAGATTTGTGTGTAGATAATTTCTGTTCAGGGTTAAAACCTATAGTCCATGTTACAAAAGTTCACAATCCACCTAAGGGCGAGAAAGAATGCTTCTACATATCCACATACTTACTATATGTAATCTGTGCACAGAACCAGTTCCTTGGAATGAATTGGACTTGGACACTAAGAAACACTGCCATACATATCTATTGCAATATACTCTCATATTGCAGTCATCGCGGAGTCATGGAGCAACTTATTGATCATTTCATTATCCCGCTCTATAGGCTCATATTTCAGGAAGACCCACCTTGCATGTCACAAGAAACTATGGAGGCGATATCAGATATTGATGTTTGGTTTTCCTTACCAGATGGCACATTAATCAAAGTGTTTGGCGGGCAGAAGCTGCCACATATTCTACCGAGATATGCCACCGAAAAATTGGTCATGCAAGAGATAGTTTATCATCTCTCCACAGAATTGTTAGCAGAACTACATAGGATGGAGAAGGAACCATGGCCAACTTTTCCTTTACAAATCAGATTATACGAGATTAAGAATCTCAAGGTCATAGATGATGAAAGAAAAGACATGGTCAAATGAGTTCGGCACAAATAGTTACAATTCGTATGATCTGAGGGGAATTTGCAAAGAAAAATGTGTGAGAGTGTACTTCAACTGGCTTAGCAGGATATATCAGTGGCCGAATGAGGAACCATGGAAGAATTTTTATAGCTCCTCCTGACCTCTTTAGTCGATCAGTATGGCTGGGACTTCTCAAGTTGTCTTGTAGGAGGCAGTAGTTCCAGAAGTAGCAGCAAAAACAACAACAATATGCAGCAGTCCAACATGTGACAAAGGAAAGAGGAAGGTAGCAGACCATACAAAAGAGGAACAAAGCTAGAAAATGAAAGAATACCCTCTTACTGAGGAATTATCTTTGGAGATCAAAGCAAGGATGGAACAAAGGAAACAAAGAGTAGAGTGGAGGAAGAGAGAGAAGTAATCCTTAGAAGAAGCAGTGCAGAGAGCACAGAGACAAGAATAAGAGTTGAAGGAAGAACGAGAGATTAAAAGAAGAAAAAAAAAGGAGAGACATAATAAAGAAGAGGAAGAAAGGCAAGGTGCCATGATGGAGGAGACAACACCTATAGTGGTTGAAGAACAAATACAAGACCAACTGACAATAAAAGGAGTGAGAAAAAAAATGCAGGAACATGAGTTTTCTGAAGAGCTTGAACAATTGATTGAGATAATAGACATGGAAGTGGGTCTGGAGCCGCTAAATGAGGATGTGGAATTGATGCCCGATCCACGTCAGCCCACCACTCAGACTCTACCACCTCTAGCCATAGAGCAAGCACCAAGTGAGGAAGGCGAGGTGATTCCCCTTGATGATGATCCAACCATGGACATGTACAATCTATCATTCGATGAGTTGCATAAGAATATTGTACAAGCACGAAGAAAGACTTTACCACATGTCAATGCATCAGCCGTGTTCATGATAGAAAGGGTGATCGTGGAAGACATCAGTAGGAACTCGAATGCCATTGTTTATGCTAGTTGGGCCTTTACAGGAGCAACTAGATCTAACACCCAATGTTTGGTTGCCAAGAACAAGTAGTTAACGCAGAACATACAAGCACTTCAGCAAGAGAATGAAAAACTCCATGGAGCAGCGAAAAGTGCACCATCCACAGAGGTCTACCGCGAGGAGATTACAACAACGATACTTTCTAAAGTATCCAAAATTGGAGACACTATGAGAGATCTTTATGAGGAGTTGGTAACCATCCATAAGGCATATTTCCACTTGAATGAATTTCTATGGAAAAGTAGAGAGTTTTTCAGGATCCTTAGGAATATACAAACTACCATCACTATCGTGCATGATTGGAAAATGTGATACAATCTAGTGCTACTTACATTGGTTAAGAATATGAAGCTGCAAGTAGAGTTAGATAAAGAAAAATTTTAGATGCTAATCCATAAAAACAAGAAACTTGCCTCATTCATCAGAAGCATTTAGGCTGCATATGAATGGATCTACGACAACTTGGATTTCATGGTGATAACCCACCAGATCCCATAAATTGGTACACTCACTGAGGCTAAGCACAAGAAGCAAGTCCAGTAGGAGATTGATCTGTACCTGAAGCATATAGAGTAAGAGGCCACCTAGGAGGATATGGAGATCAATATACAGACCTTGCATACCTACATTGGTGGCATGGTTCCAATTAAAACCATGTTGTACCTGATTCAGGAAGATGTGAAGATCAGTTCCAAGAGATTATACCCAGATGCATTGGGTCTGATCGGTTTGGGGGGACCATCACACAATATAGAGCTTAGTATGAGTACATGACCAAGAAACACCAAGTCCAACATGGCTAACTTGAGTTCACCCCAACACCAACATCATAGTATTTTGTGTTGATTTGTGTAGCTTGGGAGATACTCCAAGCCCTAGGGTTCAGGGTTTGGAGTGAAAAGTGCCACAAGGGTCACTTGTGGGCATGGAACCCAAGTATGGGGTTTTGCACCAAATCGTGTTTTGGGAATTTACGAAAGCATATTGTTAGTGTGAATTCTAATCGCAACCGTACGAAAAAAGCTCACTTTAGCTGTGCATAACAAACAACCCTAACATCAAAGATGGCTGTCAATTTCCTTAGATCTGCAGTTAGTTGTTCATAAAAAATGCTACAAAATCCAGATCTATGCAGTTAAAGACATTAAACAACAAATAAAATCAGGAGTTGTTCCATGCATCCAAAAGACAAGAAAATAATATTTTTAAATAATTTTTGTATTTATGACACCTGGGAAGGGAACATAGAAAGATGTTACCAGTCCCCCCTAGTTGTTTGGGTTCTTGTATGTCCTCAACGCTTCAGATCTAAGATCTCTCTCTCTTGATGGTGTAGAAAACCCAAACAAAAATGGAATTCAAGGGGAGCTCACAAGCAAAAAGATAGAAAAAATATGACAATGATGGAGGATCAAAGTCAGACCAAAAGTATAGATCCAGAGTGATATTTAGGCAACAAAAGGTAGTGAATGAATGGAAAAACCCTTCTATTTATAACAAAATATCGAGTTAGTCTAGATATTGGTGCATAATTAAAATATTATTAACCAAATCTAGATCCAACTTTTATGGAATATTTTATTATTTTTGTTGGAGGGAAAAAGAATTTGAATTTGGTCAAATCCCTTTATTTGTAAATAATAAATAAATAAATGATTTATTTGTTATTTTAAGAATGTGGTTGAGCTATAATTAAATAAATAATGATTTATTCAATTAATTATAAATGATTTAGTCAAATTCAAAAAGGAATATTATTTAAATATTGTTTTAAATAATTATTCCTAGAAAATAATAAGATAAATAGTGATTTATCTAGTAATTTTCATGTTTTGGGTTAAATATGACCAGGAATATTAATTAAACTGCTGTTTAATTAATTATCCCTGGAGGAAAATCAAACAAATAGGGATTTATTCAATATTTCCTCATGGGGTTTTCTGTTTAGACCATAAACAACTTAATAAATTATGGATTACTAAGTTATTTTTCATAGTGAAAGCAATTTACTAGGGTAAAATTGGTCTTACATGGTGTACTTTGGTCCATCTAATAGTAACAGGTTAGATGACCAAAAATTGGTGTAAAATATTGCCCCCCAGTGTGCAAGCGTTAGGAGCTAATCGTATGACTGAAGTACGTTGTAAGAACTCAATCACTAGACACCGAAGGGGGAGTAAGACAGAGAGAAATATAAGGTAGAATAAAGCGCGAGAGGACAAGACCCCGAGGAGGTGAGAATTACAGGTGTGACAAGTCTCTTTTATGAGTGAGTACCTATTCTACATGAGGTGGGGGAGGCATACCTATGCCCGCCGAGATAACAAAGTACAAAGAATAATGCGTCCAGTAAACAAGGAACTGAACTATATAGTACATGCTGGCATAAACATGGGCCAGATAAAAACATGATAATGGATCCCATATACATACTGTGCCTGGGACAATAACCAAGACTTATAAAATAATATCTGAGTACATGAGATATTATTACAACTAAAGAGGCCCTGTAAAACAGGAAAGGGCTCTAAAAATATCAATGATACATGCAAACTAAAAAGGCGCTACAAGCGGCTGAGGCCGGAACCATCAAATCTATGGAGTTGCATCCAAGGTTGTAGTAGAGAGCTCATTCGGGCATGTGGGGGGCTACATGAAGGGCCACCCCCTCATGAGGTCTGAAACATCTCACACACACCTAGGAATCACCGGTACAATCTGCTACATCACTAAACCATCAAGTATAAGGATCTTGATCATGCCATAAGGAGATGAAGCTGAGAAACAATCAAGTCAAAGGGCAATAAAGAGTGCCTTTGCCTGATATGAGGCACTGAACAAGAGTGGAAGCTGGAACCAAGGTACACCACCCTCTAGACCTGTGAATAAGTTGATGTCGACAGAAGGAGGTCTGCCATAGGTGAGGCATAAGCTGATGTCAACAGAGGGATCCTCAATTAAGGCATGAGAGATAATAGTAGAGCGACTGATAGACTGATACCAGGGATAATGGTGGAATGGGGGCACTGAGTAGTGGGATGGCGACTTCCCTTGTTAGAGCATAAAGGGCATGGATGACCTGGCAGCTACTGACTAGACACTAGAGGGGATAGGGGACAGTATGACTGGAGGCAAAAATGTGTGACACGAGAGATGAAAAAAACAATGAAGGATGGAGGACGATAGTGGGATACAAAGGAACTCGGGATAGACTCCATGGATGCAATGATGACTCAACTCGGATTCTCTAACAAGGGCGACTCGATGATGCTGCCACATAGAACAAGCCTAATGGGGACCATAAAAAAGCGAGTACAAGATGGTTACTCACGACGAAAATCGATACGAGCATGGAAAAGTATAAGGAAAAGTGGTGCCCCAAGTACAAGTGTTTCAAGTGAAGAAATTTGATTTTGAGGAGTGGTGAAGTGACCCTTCTTGGAAAAAATGTATCCAGGTGAAGTATCAAATCACAAAAAATAAAGGATACCCATTTGAGAACTCGATGAGAGATTTCCAACGGTGCTGACAGTTTGTCAAACCAAGCTATGGTTTGGTCATAGTTAGCGAAAGAAAAATCTGGGGGTTCTCTTTTAATAAGGCATTTTCCCTCTAATTTGATTCATTTTCAAGTGTAGCTGTGGTGAATGTAGAGAGGAGAAAAGGCCCTAAATCTTGCGGCGATCGTAGCGGAAAAACCAACCGTTGGAATCGAGATCCATCAGTTGCAGGTAAGAAGCCTAACCATACTCTTTCAATTCAGTGGACTAAAGTCTCATATTAGGCACCCGGAGCTCAGGAACAGGCTGGGTCATAGTTTTTTGGGTCTGTTCTGTGACCTGGCTAGCAGGTACTGGGCAAAAAATTGCGACCCGTCCCAGGAAATGACCTGAAAAGTGCGACCTATCAGAGAAAGGGGGTTTCAGTGCTGTTTTTGGCTGAGAGCTAGGATTTTTATGGTTGAGGGGCATAGGTGCCCCCAGGCATGTTATGGTCATGCCAAATTTATTTAGAAAAGGGAGTCTAAACACATTTTTAAGATGGGGTTCGCCATTTGTTTACGTTATGGTTATCTTCTGAGGGAAGAATGGATAGATGTAGTTCGAGAAAGGGAATAGAGGATTACCAATATCTTTTGGTATTGCATATACAAAGAAAATGGACCAAATTTCTATGTTTTCATACATGGTGTCACTATCCCAAAGGGTGGAATTGGAGATAATGAACTGGTGCTCATCTAGAAAACACACAGGTTGGTCAACAAAAATGTTGAGGGGACTGGGTTGTTGATGTAAGATGAAGGAATGATGAGGGGGATCATCCCTAGAGTGATCTAAAGTGATATGGGACTCTAGAGGTTCTTCTAAACAGGGAAGAATGATGGTACTAGAGTCAACAAGACCAAATGCACTATGAGGGTTGTGGAGAATTTCTTCTCCTAGACTCTCAAATATGGGTGCCTCCTTACCAAAACATTGTGTGTCAATGTAATTAACAAAAGGTGTATGTGGTTCGAATGTATGGTTTCGATGTAAGGGGGGGTAGATAAAGTCAAGGGTGGTGATTTCTTCCATAATTTCGTTATCGTAATAGAAGATGGGGTGACTGGTGGAAGAAAAACAACCTAACGTGGCGAAGCTACCTGACTCGTCATCATGAGAAGAAAGGTTCACATATGCATCATCACAGGGGGTTACGGAAGAAAAAACAGATAAGGGATCCATTGATGTTGAGCCCAGGATGATCCATGAAGGGAGGTCAAGCGAAGCAGAAGGGGAAGTCCCAGAGGGATCTTCCACTGTGGATCTCATAGACGATGATAGGTAGAGGATAGAGGCCAAAGACTCTGTCATCTCGACATCGGGAGGGGGAATGTAAATGGGAGTAGAGGTATCCTCAGGTTGGCCTGAAGCATACTGTTTGAGTACGGGAGAGGTGAACTGGTTCTGTTCAGTCTCATACTTCGAACTACTTCCAAAGAGGCACGATAATGCTTGAGTTGGGGAAAAATATGGGTATAATGGCCATGGAGATCACAAAAAGCACATCGGTGTTTGGTGTGAACATTCTTTGGGTTCTTGGCTGTAGTCGAGGAAGAAACAAAGGCTTCAGGGACCTTAGACTCAAGAAACGCGGCATTAACCATGGGCTTGATGTGAGGCAATTCAGGAAAATGATGGGTGATGTTGGGGGTTCCTATGTTTTGGCAAGTCTGGAAATACCAAAAGATGAGACAACATCAGAACCACTTTTAGACCTTAGGATCTAGCCCTCCTAGGTCCAGAGAGGGATCTCTCTATATAGGCAAAGGTTTATGTCTTTGAAGCTTTGTTTTAAGGTTTTAGGCTAGTTATAAAGTGAGAGGTTTGTTTGTTTGACTTTTTATTTGGTTGTTGGGAATCGGGAAGGAAGGGTTCGCTATGAGACAAGGATGAATAAAGAGGATTCTAGACAAAGGAGGAGTGATTTCAGAGAATACTCGAGACCATTGGGTAATGGAGTCAGGAAAGAGTTTAATTGCTATTCAATATGCAGGTTTTCAGTTGGGCTAGTCATGATATGAAATGGTGAGAAAGAAAGTGAAAAGGAAAAGAAAACTCCAAGATGACCACTTAGGAGTCAGGTCCAGGGATAGGAAATGCCATTAGACACCTGTGACCCAACTCCTAAAAGGTAAACTCTTTAGACAAAGGGAACATTAAAGATTCAAACACAAAGGTGAAAACTTGAGATCAGGGAGAGACTTTGAACTCTCAATGCTTCAGCATCCAACTTAAGGGGAACTTAGAAAGGTTCAATTAATTGAAAAAGGCCATACTGAGACAGAGATTGTGTTCTAAACTCCCAGTATCCCAATTCATTCAATTAGAGCCTAACAAGAACATCTAAGAACATATTCGTTAATTCCTACATTAGCTAGCAATAAATATAGCTACTACACTGGTTAAATTAACTTGAATCAGTACTCAGATAACACAATAGGTAGAAAACATCGAAGGTAGGGAGAGTAGAAACATAGGGTACCATGCAAGGGTAAGTCCTATGCCAGAAATATGATGCGTACCAGAGAAACAAAATGTGATGAATTGCAAAGGAAAACAGAGACAAAGTAAGAAAAACATCACCGCTGCTTTAAATTAGGATCCAAAGAAATGTGCTTGTCATATCAAAGAGAAACACCAGTCATGTACAACATTGCCAACAACTTGATATTCAGTCTGAATACATCTTCCTCAGCCTATCTTACAACTTTACATATCTCAAGAGAAATAGCTTACAATCCACAGATATTCGATCAACGACCTTTACAATGAGTTTCTTCATGAGTTTTATAGCTGAAAGAGAGGTAGAGGAGGTAGATGAAACATTGAATGAAACATTAAATAGAGTAGAAGAAGTGGGTCGAAACCCATTCTGTTTTAATATCTGAGCGTTAAACTTCAGTACTCTTTGGATGAAAGAGTGGTCTTCGACATGTTGCAATTTACTCCAGGTATGTTCTTGATGTGATTTTGCTGCAGTACTCGTAGTACTCTGGTGAATAAAAAAAAGGTAGATAAATGACTTCAAAGTCTGCCATACCACGTAACAAATGCTCTGGTAGCATTAGGACTGTTGTCAGGGAGGAAATATTCTCATGGACACAATGTAGACTAAAACAGTACGAGTACTGTGTCCTTTCTCGGGAGGAGACTTTTGCTGATGTGAAACCTTGATGATATTGTTTTCTGCGCGTTAGGTCTTCTGTGTGATTCATGAGGTCTTCAATCTGGTACTTTGCCTTTAAAACACTAAATTAAGGCTTAACATCTTTAATAATGTGCATTAGAACTCCTTAACTCTGTACTGATACTCTTTGCCGCTTTATGACTGTCTCTGTCTGTGAAATCTGAGCTTTGATGGTGCTGGAAAGGTTTCGCATGGTTAAACTCTATACTTTTAATGAAAGTTACGCTCTAGCACCCTCCCAGGCTCTTCTCTATAATCACGGGCCCTGAAAAAACTTCATCTACGCTCTGCGTCATTATAATAGTGACTCTGAACAATGGCAGTTCTCACTGCCTGTACATTTGCACAACACACAAGCCTGTTAAGAAATCCATGCATGGGAAGGGTGGATGTGGTGGAATTCTTGGACGATGGCAGCGCAATAGGAGCGAATGCTATGGATGTAATGGAAAGTGGTGGGAACATGCAGTGAAACAGTGGGAAAATGCATGTGGAAGTTTGGGCGAAATGAAAAAATTTAATGTAAAACATTAAAATCTTAATGCTTGGCAGGATGATACGATGTTTTAATGTAAAACCCAAGGTTTGGGCCTTTAAACGAAATACACAAAAAATGCGTGGAAAACACATGAAATGGGTTTGATATGGTGGGACCTGGTCATGGGTGGAGGGCGATTCAATCAGGACCGTCGGATCTCAGGAGAAGATTGACGGCTGCGATCTAATCGGAGGGGAGCGATGGGGGGTCAAAACTTTGATGAGCGATGGTGCGATTGGCTTATGACCGTTGGATCTTATGTGAGATCAACAACCAGGATTGCTTCGGAGGAATGGAAGGTGGCTCCATTTGGAATTCGCGATTGTGATCGGAGTGAGGATTCGATGACCGTTGGATTAAAGGGGAATCGACGACGGAGATTACAATCAGGGGATCGCAATCGGGGAGTGCAGCGGGCGACACAGTTTAAGAGTTGCGATTACAATCGGCGCTGGCCGTCAAATCTAGGAACAGATCGACAGTAGATATGTGATCAGAGGGGTGAGCAGGGAGAACTACGGGCGCATTGTAGAAATAGCGTGGACCTTTGGATCTATGTTGATCGACGGCTCAGATTGCGGCAGGAGTCTATGGACCAAACGCGCCATCGCATCAGAGATTTTAAGTTCACAGGGGTAAAAGGCGTTTTGCTCCGAAACTCTGATGCGATTAGTGCCTTTCGACTTAGTGCTTGGTTCCGACACTTGGGTCATGTGGGGATGTGGTTTTGGGGCTGGGCCGAAAGGTGCTAGCCTGTAATATGTTAGAAAATGGGTTTTTTAGCTTGGAAATAGAGTTTTAAGGCTAACATTAGGCTTTCGGTGGGGGGAAAAAGGGAATTAAAATCAAATGAAAGGATTTCACATGGTTTTTACAAGGGGAATTGGGTGGTTTAGGAGATTTAGGAAGGGATTTTAGGAGTCAAAGGGGAAACTTTGAAAATGGGAAAAAGGGTTAAAATGAGAAATTTTGCAGGGACACAAGGGGCAAACGAGGGCCTTTCTGAGCACAATTTTTTACAGTCAGTGAGGCTTTTTGGATGGAAACAACAGTGAGGATCTTTCTAAAGGAAATGAAAACACAGAAGCTTCAAGGATGAGAGATTTTCCTAGGAAATGTATCTCTTGAAGTCTCATAAAACGATTTAGCCACCTGTTTGCTTGACAAAAAATTCATAGGTGGCTAACAGGTGACATGATCGGTAACATCACACAAAGCACACCGGGGCGGGGGTACGCTTTGGAGGCTGAGAAGGAGCACGGGTTGTATGGGTGGCCTTGTTCTTAGGTGCCTTCTTGTAGGATTTCCCCCCCTCACCCGAAGCTTTCGCAACAGGAGTAGATTCCTGTTGAGGTGGCTAAGGCACAGAAGCAAAGGGAGGGGTCGTGGCAACCGGTTGGACTGGGGTCGAAGCAATATAAGGTTTGGGCTGAAAAGGTGGGATAGAGGCTGGGGGATCAATGTACCAGACTGGGATCCCTAGGGTCATGTTAGGAAGAGACAAGGTAGCCATAACAAGTACGAAAAATAATCTAGGAGGGGGGAGCTAGAAACAGTATCTGACCGGAGGGGTAATGGCTAGGCGGGACAACTCCGAGATGGTTAAGGCCAGGAGGAACCATTCCAGGAGGGTATATGGGCTCATGGATACCAGCTGCAGATGAGGGGCCTTGATGAGGGGGTCCTAAAGGCTGAGTCAAGGTGCTAGGAGTAGGTTGCGGAGGGTGGGGCTTCTGATTAGTCGAACCAGTTCGTTTGAGGTCGGATAGAGACAATTGCATCTTGCAAAAATTCGACGAGCTAGGATCAGATATTGGAGGAGGAAGACCAGGGAATGAACCAAGCAAAGAGGAGTCTTTGTAGACTCTGGGTGAGACACTGGTTGGAGGTTCGACTGCTTGCTTATTGGCCACTGAAGAGATGATGGACTCAGGCGAGGTCTGAGACTTCGGTTCGTAATATGTCAATTGGTTGATGGCGAAAATATTTCCGTTATGGGGAAAGTACATATTACGGTGAACCGAAGATGGGAAAATAGACATTGCATAAGTGTAGCTATGCCCCAATAGAATGTTGTAAGCTAAGGGGGCATTAATGACTTATACATCAACACAAATAGTCTTGCCCATAAGAGTAATAGGATAATTGCAGAACATGCCAAGGGGCTGGGGAGAGTGGCCATCCCACGATCGGAGGGTGATAGTGGAAGGGGTGATCAGAATTGGATCATGGACCAGAATGATAGCTCAAAATTTAGAGTGCTTGGAATATTTTTGAACCTGAATGAACAGAAAGGTCTCATTGCTGCAATTCTGGCACCGTGAATGGTTCTCAAAATCAACATCGTATGTGAAAGTTATGAAGGTTTGAATTCTCCAGTAAACTCCATTTTTTAGTTGACCAAGTTTGACTTTTGAAATTTTAGAAAGAAATTATATGTTAAAAGTGATTTTTGTTAAATGTTGGTGGATGCCAATCATTGGTTGCCACGTGGCCCCAGGCCTAATGGTTTAAAAAAAAAAGGGGTCAACGCTAAATTTTTGGTTATTGGAAGGTTGGGTTGCTCTGCACGCATTCGGGTCACTATGCATGCATTCGGGTCACTATGCACGCATTCAGGTCACCCTGCCTGCATTCGGGTCACCCTGCACGCATTTGGGTCATAGTGCACATGTTTGGGTCGGGCGCCTTTGCACGCGTTTGGGTCACAGTGCACACGTTCGGGTCAGTGCACGTATTAGTTGGGTTGAAGCTTATCCTTTAGCAGTTGACAGTTAGCGGCATTTCCACATGTGAAAACAATGGCTAACCACCACATTAAATGTTACCACCAAATTTGGAGTGAAGTCTGCCAATTTAGGCTTGTCCGCCATTTTAGCTGAGTTAACTAGAGTTCCTCCAGTTTTGGAGGAGGATTTTTAGGGACACTGGGAAAAAAATTGTTTTTGCCATAACTTTCTGATTATTGAACCAAATTGGATGAAATTTTAGTCAATTTTGGGTCTCTTCAACCTCCTGAACACTTTGGGATAGGTTTCATGTTGAATGGAGGTGATATTAAGTAGTTTTTTCTTCAGGGAAGATGAAGGAGCCATTAGGGCCACCATGAGACAAATTCAGTTTGAGGCCTAACCAGGGTAGTTAGAGTCCTTTTCCAGAGTTCCAATAGTATAAATTGGATAATTAAGAATGTTATAAATCTGATGAAATGGTTTGTAGAGTCTGTAGGGAATTTTTTAAGGCCGAAAAGCTTCAGTAAATTTCCAAGGGCCATTAGTGCTAGCTTTTGCCAGCAGCAGTGCAGGGCTTAGCCATAGCTGCTTGAGACCATATGCAGTGAACCGGTGGTCATTATTGACTGAAAAAATAATTTTGAATCTATTTATAGAGGTTTTATAAAGTGGTTAAGACTTATAGAGGTCGAAAACTCAACAGAGATGTTTTCATTGACCTGAGTGCCAGGGGGTGCCGATTGGTGATTGAGGCGAAACCGAAGTAGCCAGAGGCCATTTTTGATGAATGAATAGTCTATATTGAATATTAAGTCAATTTGGAACTAATGGAATTGGTTTTAGAACATTTTGAGAACTTCTACAACTTGAGAAGTTGATTTGAAGTTTTGGGCAGCCCTGGGCAAACCATGGAGGATAGCCTATTTTGGGAATGCAGTGCTTGATTTGAGAAATTTATCAGTTGGTATTTGGTGTCTGATATGTGTTGGATATAGAAATATTGGTTTCAGTGACAGAAACAGAATTCTGAGGGAGTTTTTTCCATTTAGAAGCTCAGAGTAGCTTAGTGCACCGACAGAAGGAATCGTGTCATCAAGAGCCTAAAGTTGTTTGCAGACCTTGGACATATATTAGAGGGATATTTATGGTATTTTAAGTCCTTTGGATCATTTTTGTATTCATTGGAATTAATATTTACTTTGTAAAAAAACTTACCATAATCCCAAAGAGTTGAGTCATGATGACAAAGCTCAAAGGATACGTAGCCCACGAGATTTTGGGTGTACTCCTAGATTAAATTTTTTTTTGTGCTTGAATTATTATTTGCTGCATTATGCTGCTGTAATAAATGTTAAATTACAGCAAGAAAAAATGAAGTGAAGACACATAAACAGTAAAAATTCATACACCACTTTCAAGTAAAATATTCCACAAAATTGTCATCTAAAAGCTAGATCATTTTAATTTAAAACTGTGGTAGGTTCTTGAAATACATACAAGTTATACATACCATTTTCAGATTAGGATGGTATCGGAGCCAATTTTCTTGCTTGACAGAGCATTTGGTTGTTTGATTGTATAGCTTGAAAGGTGTTAAATAGTGTAAAAGATTGACTCTTTGCAAACTGATTGTTGTTTGAGTTTGCTTGAGTTTTGGGTATAGCTACTGATTAGCTAAGTCTTGGAGAGGAAAAAAAGGAAGAAAATACATTAAGGCATATTCCTTACCCCAAGGGACCTCAAGGTCACTTTTGGAACAAACCCTCTTGACGATTGTTTGTTAAGAAGCTCTTGAAGTTTGTTTTTTGTTTGGCTGCTTGAATAAGAGTTTGTCTTTACAACCATTTGATTAAAAAGCTTGTCATCTGTTTTGAAAGCTTTGAGAACTTTTTGAAGTTCCTTTTGTTCATTGACATCATAATGACAACTTATACAAGTGAAGTTTCCTCCTTCACAATATTCTTCGATGATGATATGGAGCATGACTTTATTATATTGAAGGGCATGGTGTAGATTTTGTTGGAGGATAAATGAGAAAGCACTAAACTTCATGAACATTTGTTTGCCATGAAGGTAGAGAAGGAAGAGATTCTTCAAATATTGCATGATATGGAGAGGCAACTACATCAAGACCAAGAGGCTTTGGCCAAGAAAATGCGTGAGGAAGAGGTAATCCATTCTAACTTGTCTTCAGTTTCCTCATTAGAAAGATGTGTTGGTTCTTTAGAAAAACATACAAGAGGTATAGGGTCCAAGTTAATGATTAAAATGGGCTACGAAGGCAATGGATTAGAAAATCATGCACAAGGCATGGTTGATCCCATTTCAGTTGAGGAACGACCCAAGAATCTTGGTCTTGGTTATGTGCAATTTAATGGCGAAGATTCCAAAACCTTGAAAGCATGTGAGGCTATTTCAAAGAGAACTTTTGTTCCAAGTTCTAAGATGCAAATATGTCAAATTTGTTTCAAAGATGATTGCCATTGCTTTAAGCCTTTGTTGCAGCAAGAATATGGTAAACATGCAGCTTATGGTGAGCATGAAAGTTCATGTAGTTTTCAAGACAAGAACGATGATGTTAGTCTACAAATGAAAGCTGAAGCCTCTGCTATTTCATCTCCTCAAGGAGGCAAAAAGGATGAACATTCAAAGTAGTACAAGAGGTATAAATCTTCTCATGATCAATTTGATTGTGTTTATGCAAAGCATGATAATTTTACATGCTTAAATGGAAGAAATATTTGCTGTACATATTGTGGTGGATTTAACCATGTTGTTTCGAGATGCTAGATGAGGAAGAAAGCATACAGGAAGAAGATGAGGCAAAGAAAAATTTCAAAGAGGGTGCACAAGTTTTGCACATTTTTCCAAAAGAAGGGACATGATGTCTCTCATTGTTGGACTTTGCATCCAACTAGTTGTCCAAAGCACATGCAGAAAGAGGACATAAATATTGGCACAAGTGGAACTGCAGATTCCATTATCGATGTGAAAATGGAAGATTCACATGAGGAAGAGTTGCAGCAGCAAAATTTGCCATGGAGGTGGCTTGGAAAGAAGTGGATGGACTTCTTAACACAGTAAGAAATACTCCTTTGTACATATGCGCATTTCGGTTGCATGCATGTATTTCTGTTGAAAATTTTGATGCAAGATTGCATATAAATTTGGTTCATTGTGAAGGAATTTCTTTGTTGTTGCAAAATTTCGCCGTGGAGGTGTAAAAGATGAGTATTATCCTCACTTGTATTGTAGCAATATATTTTAGTTCAGCTCTTTAGCCACCCACATGTTTTTGGGATTATGTACTTGTTGGTACTTGAAAGGAAGAGTTGAAGGTGTACATGTGCATGGAAGTTGTATGTGTAAATAGCGAACTGTAAATAGGTTCATTGTACATTGATACATGCACATGTGTTTGTCAAGATGTATCATGTTTTTTATTGACTTGTGTCGATTGTGTCACACATGTTTGTCGACTTGTGTCGATTGTGTTGCACACTTTTTACATTGATTTTCTGTCAATTGTATAGAAAATTTTATGACAACTTGTTGTTGATGTCGCATGTTGCATGAATTATGTTTGAGCCACCTTGGATCATTGATCAAGGCAACAATATTCATATTCCTTCTGCAAATTTCTCGCCAGAAATTTTCTGAGAGAGTGCAAGAAATATAGCTCTTGACAGGAGGATAAGCATCGAGGAAGGGAAGTGTGAATTTCTTTCTAGTTGTGGTTCAAGGTCACTAGCCATGCAAGGCAAGTGTTTGGAGGCTTAAGAGAAGAGGGTGTAGTATTCTTATTCACTGTATAGATTAGTTTTAGTATTCTAGAGAGATTTTGGGGTCCAAAAGCTTCTCATTTGGGAGGTGTGATCAGAACTGGATTATGGACCAGAATGATGGCTCAAAATTCAAAGTGCTTGGAAGAGTTTCGAACTTGAACGACCGGAAAGGTCTTGTCGCTGTGATTTTGGTGCCGTGAACAGTTCTCAAAATCAACATTGTATGTGAAAGTTATGAAGGTTTGAAGTCTCCAGTAAACTCCATTTTTCAGTTGACCAAGTTTGACTTTTGAAATTTTAGCAAGAAATTGTATGTTAAAAGTGATTTTTGTTAAAGGTTGGTGGAGGAAAATCATTGGTTGCCACGTGGCCCTAGGCCTAATGTTTTAAAAAATAAAAGGGGTCAAGGTAAAATTTTTGGTTATTGGAAGGTTGGGTCACTTTGCATGCATTCGGGTCACTCTGCACGCATTTAGGTCACCTTGCCTACATTCGGGTCACCCTGCATGCATTTGGGTCATAGTGCATGTGTTAAGGTTGGGCGCCTCTGCACGTGTTTGGGTCACAGTGCACGCGTTCGGGTCAGTGCACGTATCAGTCGGGTTGAAGCTTATCCGCCAGTAGTTGATAGTTAGCGGAATTTACGCATGTGAACACAACGGATAACCACCACATTAAATGTTACCACCAAATTTTGAGCAGAGTCCGCCAATTCAGGCCTGCCCGCCATTTTCTCTGAGTTAACTGGAGTTCCTCCAGTTTTGGAGGAGGATTTTTAGGGACACTGGGCAAAAATTTGTTTTTGCCATAACTTTCTGATTATTGAACCAAATTGGACGAAATTTTAGTCAATTTTGGGTCTCTTCGACCTCTTGGACACTTTGGGATAGGTTTAATGTTGAATGGAGGTTATATTCAGAAGATGTTTCTTCAGGGAAGATGAAGGAGCCATCAGGGCCACCATGAGACAAATGCAGTTTGAGGCCTAACCAGGGAAGTTAGAGTCCTTTTCCAGAGTTCCAATAGTCTAAATTGGATAATTAAGATGTTATGAATTTTATGAAATGGTTTTCAGAGCCTGTAGGGAATTTTTGAAGGCCTAAAATCTTCAGTAAAGTTCCAGGGGCCATTAGTGCCAGCTTTTGCCAGCAGCAGTGCAGGGCTTAGCCAGAGCTGCTTGAGACCATATGCAGTGAAAAAGTGGTCATTCTTGACTGAAAAAATAATTATGAATCTATTTATAGATAATTCAGAAAGTTTTGAAGACTTTTAGAGGTCGAAAACTTAGTAGAGAATTTTTCATTGACCCGGTGCCAAGGGGTGCAGATTGGTGATTGAGGTGAAATTGGAGCAGCCGGAGGACATTTTTGATGAAAAAATAGTCTATATTGACTATTTAAATCATTTTGGAACCAATGGAATTGGTTTCAGAACATTTTGGAACTTCTACAGCTTGAGAATTTGATTTGAAGTTTTGGGCAACCCTGGGCAAACCGTGGAGGATAGCCTATTTTGGCAATGCAGTGCTCGATTTGAGAAATTTATCAGTTGGTATTTGGTGTATGATGTGTTTTGGATGTATCAGGAGTGGTTTTAGTGACAAAAATAGAATTCTGAGTTAGTTTGTGCCATTTAGAAGCTCAGAGTAGCTTAGTGCACCGATAGAAGGAATCATGTCATCAAGAGCCTAAAGCTGTTTGCATAATTTGGACAGCCATTAGAGGGATATTTATGGTATTTTAAGTCCTTTGGATCATTGTTGTTTTAATTGGAATTAATTATTTACTTTGTAAAAAAACTTACCATAATCCCAAAGAGCTGGGTCATGATGACAAAGCTCAAAGGAGACGTGGCCCACGAGATTTCGGGTGAACTCCTAGATTAAAATTGTTGTTGTGTTTGAATGATTATTTGCTGCATTATGTTTCTGTCATACATGTTAAATTACGGTAAAAAAAAATGAAGGTAAGACGCATAAACAATAAAAATTCATACACCACTTTCAAGTAAAATATTTCGCAAAATTGTCTAGTAAAAGCTAAATCATTTTAATTTAAAACTGAGTGGTAGGTCCTTGAAATACGTACAAGTTATCCAAACTATTTTTAGATCAAGGGGCCATCTCAGGAGATTGAAGTTTCTTCCAAATCGAAATGGACATCACACAGATGGATGCTCCCTCGTCAATGATACAATGAGAGACGTTGGCATTCCAGATCTTGACATGGATTTGGAAGGCGACGAAGGTAGGAAAGGGGGGATGTTTTGACTGATCAACATCAAAGAAAATAAAATGATCATCTGAAGGATCCACAACGCCCATGGAAGTTAGTAGAGATTTTCATTATGAAGGGCATGACTGGAGGACTTCCAGTGTTGACATGGCAGCAGGGGATTGCACCAAGTCATCTACTATACTATATGAATGGGAAAATTTACCAGAAGTAGCGTTTCGGCGTAATGGTCCCTTGGGGATCTTGGTATGAACCTCCACCTTAGGATGAGGGATCAGTAAAGGAATATTAGGTGTTGAAAGAGGCTCTGTGGCACCTAAAGAAGGGGGCTCGAGGGTAGACGTTGCGGGGGGCTTGTTGTACTGACGGGACCGGGTCTGAAGGTTGAGGTCAATGGTAATGGGTTGGTTAGAGTTCATCATGAGAATCTGGAAATAAGAGGTACTAGATGGAGGAGGTTGAGTGGCCGCCTAACTTTTACGGGGTTGGGTAGCCACGATCCTTTCTAGGGGAAAGGATTGGTAAACAAATCCAGTTGGATAGGTGCAACATTGGGAGGAACCGAAGGGGAGGCTTACTATCCTCGGGATGCTGCTTGAGCTTTCCACATCTGATGCATATGAGGTAAAAGAGGATAATTGTGGGTGTAGTGACCATAGACACCGCAACAAGAATAAGGTTTTTTCGTGCAAACAAGCCTGTCCTTCTTGGGTTGAGTGCCATATTACTTGGTTGCTGTGTTAGGAACATTCCCTTGGGGATTTTTTCCTAGATTACCTGGGGTAGATTGATTTCGACTGCCTTTCCTCTTATTTTTGGAAGTAGGAGGATTAGTTGAACCCTGCTGTGCATACACCTGACCTTGGGGGGTGGTGGGTGCTGTTGCGGGGTTGAGAAGGCAAGGGAGGCTGAGGTACTAATGATGGAGGAGCTGGAGCACCAGGATATGGATACAGATAATAAGGAGGTTGGGAAAAATTGTGGTAAACATGCTGGGTAAAAGGAGGAGGCATGCCGTATACTAGATACATGCTACTAGGAGGGGGAAAAGTGCTGGAGGAGCTGGCCCCTCCCCGAGGGAAACCATAACCCATGGGAGGATGAGTGTACAGATGATAAAGGGCTCCAACAATACCGTCGGTGGCATGGGAGGCCCCCGGTGCGTTGGCACCACCGGGTCTAGGGAGATAAGGTAAGATGGTATAAACATAACTAGACTGTGTGTAGATTAGGTCATATTTCAATGCAATCTAGAGGGAAGCTTCTTCGATCTGAGAAAAATGAGATGCGACATCTTTTCCAATAGCAGGCAAAAGGGATTTGAGAAACCAGTCCATGTAGACATGATATTCGAAGGTAGGGGCTCGACATAGGATCTTTCTTCTCTGCCATTCTTGGACATGATCAAATAGACGGGTCGCAGAAGGTTGACAGAAAGAGGTCAAGAGTTCGATACCTGTGTCATAACGAAGGGGAAGTTTGAAGTAATACAGAAAAGCCCGGGCAAGGGTCGCAAAAGTAGTATGAGAGGAGGAGGCATGTTCGACATACCACTTAGAAGCTTCACCAGTAAGTGTACGCTGGAACAACCGAGTCATCGGTGATGGAGTTAGACGAAAACCACATGTGGAAAGAACGAACGTGGTTGGTAGGATCCTCTCGAGCAAGACCTTCAAACTTGGGGATGTCTGAAGGGAGCTTGGTTGGCATAGAAGGCCAACCAAGATCATGGTGTATGGGGTCATTAATCAACTGGTTAAAATCAGGAAGGCTAAGGTGTGTCATATAAGGGAGCAAGGGAGCAACCAGAATAGTTCTTGTTGGCGCCCCACTAGTGGTATTCCCAGCATTAGGGTTGGGGCTACCACCAACTTTAGGTCCTGAACCAGACATGGTGAAGGTGACAGAAGGAGAGCCAAGGATAGAACTAGAAGGGGAACATGATGAACTAGAAGTAGAGTCAGAATGGGGACTCGGTGGAGGACAAAATCGAACCCTACGTGGAGGAGTAAGTCTTCCTACCGGAAACTAAGGATGAAGGCCAAGAAGTCTCTGGGATAAACGCCTTGGGGGCGTAATGATGGAAAATAAACACGGATCATAGAAGGAAGAGAGACCAACAAGGATAAGGAGGTGCGGGATCAAATGATTAAAATGTCGAAACAAGGGTAGGGAGGTGCAGGATCAATTGATTACAATGTTATAGTCTTGGCCTGGTGGTGAAAGCCAGATGCTCTTCACTTAGGGTGTGTGTGTATGTGATAAGTGTGTTAATTTTAATTAAACCCAGATAAATGTAGAGAAAAAAGAAAAAAGATGTTGTATAACTGTAAATAAATCTGAAAATAATAGTAAAGAAAACTGAATATGACTAAAAATAAACAGCTAAAGATGCATCAATTTAAACCCAAGGAGGAGGGCTTCCCAACAACTAGTCTATGGATGGGTAAAATATAGTTAAAACACACAAAATGGCCAATGGATCTGAATTCGGGAAGGACATGGATCTAAAGGTCCGACTAATGGAAATAGGTGCAGAAAACATCAAAAAACTAGAGGGAGAAGTGTTACAAATGAGGTGGCGAAAGGATACACCTGAAGGGAAATGGAGGGGACCCTAGAGGAGGACCAAAAAAAACTGAAAAAAGGTGTTTTGGATGGATGAATAACCAATCTGAAATGGATATGAAGGTACAGGATCAGATCTTAAAAATGGCTGAACACATTGAAATCTCAGATGACCTGCTTCAGCTAAACTCCTCCTAAAAAGGTGGAAGCGTACTGAAGCCCTAAGGGGCTTGGTTCCTACTTCGATAATAAAATAGAGAAATTATAGGTCCAAGACTGGTGGAGAGGGAGGTCAGAATACCCTGAACAATAACCCAGACAAACCCAAAAAAATCACAGAAAAACTCTCGCAAAAAGTTGAGGTCGCAGTTTTCTGGCTGTTTTCTATGCCATGAAGGTTGAGGTCATAGGTTTTGGCCCAAAAAGTGTGACCAACACTTCTGACCATCTCAGGAGCAGGTTTCAGAAAAAAGTGTCATCTCAACTGTGGCTGATACTTGTCACCTGTGCAATAGGCCCAGAAACACATGGAAGTTAGAAATTTTACTGTTTTAGGGATTTAAAGGTTAAAAACAACATCAAGAAAAGAAAAACAAGAAGCTGAAGAAAAAACCCAGGGGTTGAAGCAGCTAGTCATGCAGGGATCTGAAAAATGACAGCGGTCATAATTATAAACCCTTGTGGAGTTGTCAGTTTTTAGTGTGAATTCTAACCATAAGCATACGAAAAAATCTCACTTTAGCTGTGCATAAAAAACAACCCTAACATCAAAGATGGCTGTCAATTTCCTTAGATATGTAGTTAGTTGATCAGAATAAATGCTACAAAATACATTGGGTGTGGAGCCTTATTATCTTGTTTATTTTGTATCATAGCTTTGGACCCCTGTACTTTAATGGGGCAGCAACGCCGCCCGTAATTAAATGCTGCCTGGGGGGTCCAGGGGGGGGGCGACTGCGACTTTATGAAGACTCACCCTGGCAGGGGGTTTTAGGGGCAACAACACTGAAGCTAAAAATAGATGTAAAATTGCCTTGTAAAAGTATAGTAATTTCTAGTCAACTGGGCCGTTCATTAGGCGGATGATCTGATGGTAGAAGTTATGTTTAGTTTAGGGTTTTTTGCCCTAGAAGGAAACCCCTCGCTTGTATGAGGGTATTGTATTGTGGCTATGTATTGTATGTGTATTCTCAGAGTGAGAAACAGATAGGGAGATTGTGAGAGAGAACATAGGATATTACAGCGGATCTGCTGTGGGTTGTGTCTCTTCATTTTGCTGGATAATAGAAAGGAAGGACTGGCTATTCGGGGTGGACATAGCCCAAACTAGGTGAACCACATATATCTATGTCTCTCTGGTTTTATGTGTTTTGTGTGCTTGTGTTTTCCACATATTTTATGTGTTGCATTGATTTGTAATATATAACTGTCTAACAACTGGTATCAGAGCTGAAGGTCTGTTTGGCTGATAAAATCAGAGGAAATAAGGGTTCCTAGTTCAAGTGGGAGCAATGGTGGAAGATGGTAAATTTAGGGTCGAGAAATTTAATGGCCAAAAATTCCCACTGTGGAAGATGTAGATGGAAGATTATCTGTATCATAAAGATCTGTACCTACCATTGAGCGGAAAAACAAAGAAGACGATGACTATGACAGACGCAGAATGGGAGATTCTCGATAGAAAGGCACTTGGAACAGTACGACTATGCCTCGCGGCGTCAATAGCCTTCAATATTTTGAAGGAAACAACAATAAAGGGTTTTCTTAAGGCATTGGTGAAACTATATGAAAAACCCTCGACCTCAAACAAGGTATTTATTATGAAATTTTTATTTAATATGAAGATGTCAGAAGGTGGATCTGTTGCTGACCATCTAAATGATTTTAATACAGTTACCAGTCAGTTATGGGTAAAATTTGATGATGAAATTAGGGGTATTTTATTTGTATGCTCATTTCCAGAAATCTGGAATGGTTAAGTTATGACCATTAGTAACCATGTCTCTAGATCTAGTACTTTAAAGTTTGATGATGTTGTCGGTGCTATCCTTAGTGAGGAAATATGATGGAAAAGCTTCGGTGAGACATCGGGTAATGCTTTGAGTGTAGATTCTAGGGGAAGGAAAATGGAAAGAGGAAAGATCTCAAGATATCGCAGTAAATCAAGGAAAGGAAGATCCAAGTCTAGATCGGGGATAGTGTGCTGGAAATGCAGAAAGAAAAGACACCTGAAGATAGACTGTAGATCTCGGAAGGGAAAAGAAGGAGACACATAGCAAGAAAAAAATAATGAAGAAAATGTGATAGGTGATGTGTTACAAGATGCTTTTATTCTTTCTTTCGAAAATGTTACCGATTCCTGGGTGGTAGATTCAGGGGCCTCATTCCATGCCACACCTGATAAGAAATATTTTCATGACTATGTTCAAGGAGATTTTGGACAAGTTCGTTTGGGTGATGATAAACCTTATAAAATTGTTGGAATGGGTAAAGTTCTTATAAAAAACAAAATAGAAACCAATGGCTATTAAAGGAGGTAAGGCATGTTCCAGATCTGAAGAAAAATTTGATTTCAACAGGGTAGTTAGGTGGTGAAGGTTGTGTGAAAACTTTCACAGATAAAACTTGGAAGGTCACCAAGGGAGCCCTGGTAATAGAAAAAGGCGAAAATGTTGGTACATTGTATTTATGCAATGGTATTTCTAACTTTGTTAATGCTTTAGCTTCGAAAGAAGCAAATGCACCATTATGGCATCATAGGCTCAGACACATGAGTGAGAAGGGGATGAAGACTCTTCACTCAAGAAATTTTTTGCCGGGTTTGAAGAATGTTGATTTGGATTTATGTGAGAATTGTATTTATGGAAAATAGAAGAGAGTCAGATTTCTCAGAGTTGGGAAAGAAAAGAAGAGCGAAAAATTAGAGCTTGTGCATACATATGTATGGGGAACTGCTTAGGTATCATCTCTTGGTGGCTCTCATTATTATGTTACTTTTATTGATGACGCAATTAGAAAAAAATGGATTTATTGTATTCAGAATAAATATGATGTATTTGATACTTTCAAGAAATGGAAAGCTTTGGTTGAGATTGAGACAGGAAAGAATTTGAAGTGTCTCAGATCAGACAATGGAGGTGAATATTGCAACAAAGAGTTTGATAGGTATTGTTCAGAGCATGGAATTCATAGAGAGAAGAAAGTTCCAAGAACACCACAAGAAAATGGTGTGTCAGAAAGGATGAACAGAACAATCATGGAGCGTGCAAGGTGCATGAGATTGCATGCAGGATTGCCTTTACAATTTTGGGAAGATGCTGTAGAGACTGCTGTTTATATAATAAACAGAGGGCCTTCAAGTTCCTTGGATGGTGGTATTCCAGAGGAAGCATGGACAGGTAAAAAGGCAAACTACTCTTTTTTAAAGCCTTTTGGTTGTGAGGCCTTTGTCCATATTAACAAAGAAAACAGAACAAAGCTTGAGGCAAAATCAAAGAAATGTACCTTTATTGGATATGGTGTTAATGATTTTGGTTATCGCTTATATGATTATGAAAATCACAAAATCATTAGGAGCAGAGATGTAATATTAAATGAAAAGGTCTTGTATAAGAATCAATTGCAGGAAAAGAAACAGGAAAAAGAAAGCAAGGAATACGCGGTTCTTGATGAGATATCTGAAAAAGTAAAGGTGCCTGAAAATAATAATAATCAACAACCACAGCAGCAGCAACCACCACAACAGCAACAGGCACCTCAAACACCTGAAAGTGGTGTTAGAAGATCTACCGGGATAAGTAGACCCCCTGAACGATACTCTCCTTCATTATATTATTTATTGTTGACTGATTCTGGTGAACCTGAATGTTATGAAGAAGCAATGCAGGTTGAAAGCAGGAAGAAGTGGGAGCTAGCCATGGAAGAAGAGATGGACTCCTTAATGCATAACCGGACTTGGGACTTAGTCAGGTTGCCTGCAGGTAAAACTACATTGCAGAATAAATGGGTTTACAGGCTGAAGGAAGAAGATGGAGGAAAACAGAGGTACAAAGCTAAACTTGTGGTGAAGGGGTTTGCACAAAAGAAAGGTATTGATTTTGATGAAATATTTTCTCCTGTTGTTAAGATGAATTCAATCAGAACTATCTTAAGTCTTGTAGCAGTGGAAGATTTACATCTTGAACAGTTAGATGTAAAGACAACATTTATCCATGGAGATTTGGAGGAAGAGATATACATGCAGCAACCAGAAGGATATGAGGTAAAAGGGAAAGAAAAATTGGTGTGCAGGTTAAAGAAGAGCTTGTATGGCTTAAAACGGGCTCCAAGGCAGTGGTATCTAAAATTTGATAAGTTTATGTCTGAACAAGGTTATACTAGATGTCACTCTGATCATTGTGTTTATCTAAAAAGGCAAAATGATGGCAGCTATATTATATTGTTATTGTATGTAGATGACATGCTTGTTGCAGGGTCTAACATGTAGAAAATAAATGTGCTCAAAAGAAAATTGGCAAATTCATTTGCAATGAAGGATTTGGGAGCTGCAAAACAAATCCTTGGTATGAGGATAACTAGAGACAGGAAAAATCGCAAATTAACACTGTCTCAGAATGAGTACATAGAGAAGGTGTTGAAAATATTTAATATGCAAAATGCAAAACCAGTTAGTACACCTTTTGCTAGCCATTTCAAACTTAGTAAGGAGATGTGCCCAAAGACCCAAGAAGACATGGATTATATGTCTAAAGTTCCATATGCATCAGCAGTTGGAAGCTTAATGTATGCAATGGTATGCACAAGGCCTGATATTGCACATGCAGTGGGAGTTGTAAGCAGGTACATGAAAAATCCAGGAAAAGAACATTGGATGGCAGTGAAATGGATTCTCAAATATTTGAGAGGTACCAAAAATCAAGCATTATGCTTTGGTGGTTCAAACATTGCTCTACAGGGATATGTTGATGCAAATATGGTAGGTGACAAAGATAACAGGAGGAGCACTACAAGGTATGCATTTACTGTAGGTGGAACATCTGTTAGTTGGGTTTCAAAAATCCAAAGTGTTGTTGCACTTTAAAAAATAGAAGCAGAGTATGTTGCTGCTACAAAGGCTAGTAAGGAAATGATTTGGTTACAAAGGTTTATGGATGAATTGGGTAAGAAGCCTGATATGGGAACATTATACAGTGATAGCCAAAGTTCCATTCATCTTGCAAAGAAATCAACATTTCATTCCAGGACTAAACACATACAGTGCAAGTACCATTTCGTACGGTCAGTGTTGGAAGATGGACAGTTGAAGCTGGAAAAGATACACACTAGCCAGAATCCTACAAATATGCAACAAATGTTGTAACTAGGGAGAAACTGAGAATATGCTCAATTGGTTTTCAAGTCTGATGATGAAGATGAGCAACAACCAGGTCCAAAGTGTAGTCATTGTCCAGCAAATGAAGCAGCGGTGGAGTTGCTACAATCAATCTCCAAGTGGGAGATTTTTGGGTGTGGAGCTTGATTATCTTGTTTATTTTGTATCACAACGTTGGACACCTGTACCTTAATGGGGTGGCAATGCCGTCTGTAATTAAACGTTGCTTGGGGGGTCCCAGGGGGGGGCGACTGCAACTTTATGGAGCCTCCCCTTGGCGGGGGGTTTCAGGGGCAGCGCCCCTGAAGCTAAAAAAAAATGTAAAATTTCCTTGTAAAAGTATAGTAATTTCTATCCAATCTGGGCCATTCAGTAGGCAGATGATCTGATGGTAGAAGTTATGTTTAGTTTAGGGTTTTTTGACCTAGAAGGAAACCCCTCACTTGTATGAGGGTATTGTATTGCGCCTGTGTATTGTATGTGTATTCTCAGAGTGAGAAATAGATAGGGAGATTGTGAGAGAGAACAGAGGATATTACAATGGCTCTATTTTAGGTTGTGTCTCTTCATTTTGCTGGATAATGGAAAGGAAGGATTGGCTGTTCGGGGTGGACGTAGCCCAAAATGGGTGAACCACATATATCTGTGTCTCTCTAGTTTTATGTGTTTTGTGTGCTTGTGTTTTCCGCATATTTTATGTGTTGCATAATTGTCTAAAAAATCTATGCAGTTAAATACATTAAACAAAAAATAAAAGAAAGAGTTTCTCCATGCATCCAATAGAAAAGACAAGAATATTTTTAAAGATTTTTATTTATTTATGACACCTGGCAAGGGAACATAGAAAGATGTTACCAATCCCCCTCAATGGGATGGGTTCTTGTGTGCCCTCAACGCTTCAGATCTAAGATATCTCTCTCTTGATGGTGTAGAAAACCGAAACAAAAATGGAATTCAAGGGGAGCTCACAAGAAAAAAGATAGAAAAAATATGACAATGATGGAGGATCAAAGTCAGACCAAAAGTATAGATCCAGAGTGATATTTAGGCAACAAAAGGTAGTGAATGTGTTAGTCATCAGTATTTTTTATTATATATAGATGACTAAATATTGGTTCTAGATTTTTGAAAACAACATTCCTTGAAAATTGTGAGTTTCAGAAATCTCACTGCCTTCATTATCCTTATGGAAAATGTTTCACTATTTCATTGGCTTGCCATTCCGTGGTCACCCTGTCATTCCTACAAACTCCTTATGGTATTTTACCTATCATTTTCAGCCTCCTTCCCTGCCTATAACTTCATTGGCCTATTTTTCCCTTGCCCATGAACCCCACTTTCCCTCTAGGGTTTCCTATAAGCCTATTCATTCCCATGTTCCCTAAGGTCCTCAAGCATTGATGGTCTCAAAACTGTCTCTGTAGGCTCTTTAGATAAATCAAGTACATTGGATTTTGGATCTTCAATACAACACTTTGAAAAATACTCTGTTTTTCACTAGAGGTCCCCAAGCCAAGTTTTAGCCAAAATCAGGTCAAAGAACCATCCCACTAGGTAAATTAGGGTTTCATATGTTCCAAGGTCATCATTAGTGTTTCAGACATTGTTTTTATTTGTTAGAAACTGGCTCAGATGTAATAGAATGTCGAGACATGGTTATTCAAGAAATATCTAAAAATTTTCCAAAGAAGATTACCTTAGCAAGTTCAAGGTCTGCAAGAGGTAAATGTAAACTTTGACACTTTTGCAGGAGTGTTAAAAGGTCTATCAACATAAAGTACTGGTAAGGTAGGTGGTGTGCTCCTGAATGAAGACAACTTGCAGCAAGGAAGACAGACAACACTTGTTCTTGTAGGAGAACTAGGGTTTTGAGCTTGATGGTCCAAGTAGAGTGCCAAACAGTGAGAAAATGGCGAAAATTACTAGGAGGGGGCACACCAAACCAAACATGAAGAAAGTATATCAAAAATATTGATGAAAAAGGGAAAAAGGTGAGGTGAACTAGACATAAATGAATGAACTTGAAAGGGCTATAGAGAACTTAGAAGACAACACTGATGATTGTTGAAAAGCACTCTAGACACCTAAGGTTTTGGGAAAGTGGCCAGAGAAGGTAAAATGATGAGTTGAAATCCATGATGACAGCAAAGGAAGGATTGTGAAGGTGCTGTTGTGTGCAATCATCCCAAAATTTTCCAAGGTGAATGTGTCATGCCTCAAAGAGAAAAGGTGTAGAGAATATCAGTAAAAAAGGTAAATTCAAGGTTTTCAGTAACCTGCCAAACAAAAGATGATTTGAGCTCCAAGGTAGGGACAAAAGAAGTGTTTGTAGATACTGCCACTGTGTAAGCATCCTAAGGTTGTCAGAAGTGAAATTATTATGTTTCAAGGAGTAAGAGAAAGCCAAGGCAGTGTTTTCAGTCACTTGCAATTAGAAGTGTCAAAGAAGGTAAAAACATGGTCTGAACTCCATGGTGCAGGAAAAATAAGGCTGTGAAGGTGTTGCTATGTGAAATCCTCCTAAAAGTGTTTGATAATATTGTCATACCTTAAGGAGTAAAAGAAAGGTCAAAATCATCATTTTAGTCACCTACAAACTAGAAGTGGTTGACAAAGATGAAAAACATGAGTTAAACTCCATGGTGGAAGTAAAGGAAGGTTCTGAAGAGGTTGCTATATAATCAGATCCCAAACTTGTCAAAGTGAACCCGACTTGCCTAAAAGAGCAAGGGAAATATCAACCTCAATGTTTTCAAGTCACCTGCAAAGCAAAAATGTCAAAAGAGTTAGTGAGAAAGTAAAAAAGAAAGTGACTTTAAAAAACATTAGAAAGTGGGTTTCATGATTAAATCAAAATTTCTAAATCTATAAAAGCCATTATACACTTCATACAAATCATTGTTGCCTTGAAAAAGAGTTAGAGCATTCTAAGGAGAAATTTTTTTGAATTTTCAAGCAAATTATGGCAGAATTTTGGTGGCACTGCGCCCTCAAGTCAGTGCTGCACACCTGGAATCGGGTGTTGCACCCTTGGAAATTTATCCCCATATAATTTACATAGGTGCTACGTGCCTGGCAGAGCACTGAGCTCTTGCCCGACAGCCACCTGGTGAATAAAACTGTGGCGCTACGCGCTCAGGATTGAACGCTACATGTTTAGGATTGAGCGCTGCGCCCTCAGACTGAGCACTGCGCCCTCAGACTGAGCATTGTGCCCTTGGCCAGGAGGGATTCCTACACCCTAAAAACACTCAAATCGACTCAAACCGCTTTCAAGCTTCCTCCAAGGTCTTCTAAGGAAATTATTAATGGTAAGTGGATGCCCTAACCACATTTTCAATCTTTTTGATGATTTGTAATTGAAAGAAGGAAAACCTAAGAAGAAACCCTAGGCTACAAAGCTTGAAATCACTGTCCAACCTCATTTCATCTGCCTAAAAAGAGTATCAGTTAAGACAGGGGTGAATTAGGGTGCTGTGAAGGTTTTCATTCATCTAATTTCCCCCCTAAATCCTTTTCCTTCATAACACTCTGTTTCTTCACTTACTAAAGGTTGCCACTCCATCATCTCACTTTCATCTCAATTCCACATTTAGCCCAAGTGTTTCAAAAAATAGAGTTTGAATATGCCAACAGAGGGTTATCATTAAGATATCAGCCTCTCACTCATTCTCATACAATTTTACCCTCTACTCATCTCACTCACTTGCAAAGCTGCCTTTTTCATAACCATCTCTTCATTCCATTTCCATTTACAATCCTAGGGTTTTCTCAAGGTAGAGTTTTAAAAATGTCAAGAGAGGGAGACAGTGATAGTGGTGGAGATCCTCAAATGCCATGGAGGCATGAGCACAAAGGTGGAAAGATAAATAGGTTTGAACCCCTTGACACAAGGGAGCTAATGGCATCTCCCCTTACTGTTCAATGTTTCAAGCATGTAGGATGCTTTGATTTTTTTGAGAAGGTACAACAGGTGCAAAACCACCCTGAGCTAACTAGGCTCTTCATACTTAACTTGCATGAAAAACAAGTTGACCTTGTAGGGGTAACCTTTGAGCTATCTTCAAATGCTATTGCCAACGCCACAGACATACCAAGTGTGGGTGAGAAATAGTTCAAGTAGGCCAATCTAGACATGAGCTACTTTGAACCCTACCTAAAGCCTAGATACAAAGACCACAATAAATCCATCTTTCCTTTCTCACATTTTCTTGACAGATATGCACCTATGATGAGAATCATTATGAAGTATTTTACATGTGAAGAAATATTCTCCCGCATTTACTCCTATCACATTAGGCTACTCATGCACTTTACTAGGGTGAGGATGTTGCACCTACCCTATTATCTCTATGGAGGCATTGACAAAATTTCCTATATTGTACAAAAGAGAGACTATCCTCAGCAGATGTAAAGCCTCTTTCATCACTCTCTTATCAAAATGGTCGTTATGCATCAATTGCAGCAGAAGGGCATTCCATGGGAGACCTTCATTACCAATGAGGTGTTCACCAATCCACAAGGCCAACAATAGCAAGATGTCCCTTCTTCCTCTCATCCTCCCATTCCTCCATCCACTCACATTCCCTCACTTCATGATGATTCTTCCACCTGAACATCCACTCACAGTCCTTCACATCATGATGATCCTTCTCCTTCATCACCTGTTCAAAATCCCTCACCATCATCTCATGATACCAGTGCATCAAACAATGAAGAAGGAAATAAGGCAGAAAAGAGTGAAGAAGAAGAAAGAAATAAGGCAGAAGGCAATGAGGCAGAAAAGAGTGATGAAGAAGAAAGCAATAAGGCAAAAAGAAATGAGGAGTCAAACAATGAGAAATCAATTAGTGAAGAAAAGAGCAGTGAGGGCAGTGAGGCACATATCCGTGAAGATGATGGCAATGAGGCATAAAGCAGTGAAGATGATGATAGTGGGTCAAAGAGCCATGAAAGTAGTGATGGTACCAATGATAATGAAAATGATGATGGCAGCAATGATGGAAGTGAAATAAGTGACACAAAAATGGTGAAAATTGAACCTTTTCCTTTGACCCACCAGAGGGGAAATAGGCATGTGTTTGCTGCCCTTAAGAGGCAATGGGTCAGGCCTTCTACATCAACCAAGCAACTTGACAAAGGTAAGGAAAAGGTCATTGATGAACAAGAATAAGAAAAAACATGAGACTAAACAAGAGTTTCAACTTATTCATGTTGATAGTGATGATAAAAATGAGCAAAGGATCACAAGCATGCTACTCAAAAGCAAAGATGCTCAGATTAAGGATCTGCAAACCAATATAGGTAGGTCTAAGAATGTAATCCACTATTTTGAGGTTGAAAACAAGCATCTGGAGGCACAAAAGGCCATCTATGAGATTAGAGCTATCAGAGCTCAGAAAGAGGCTACAAAGACAAAGGCAAAGCTATATGAAGTCTTGGGCACTTATGATGACATGGAGGAAGAGGAAGAACAACTTCCTAGTAGGAGGCCAAGAACAATTGGCTTGAAGAAAGCTTTAGCCAAGGAGAGGGAGAAAGATACAACCTTGGCAGAGTAGCTCACTCCAAGTGAGCTCATTGCCATGGAAATAGAATATGATCAGTAACCTTGGATGGAGAGAGAAAATGTATACTTAGAGGGTTAGTTGGAGAATACCAAGAGGGACCTTGACCTCCAAAAGAAGATGGCAAGGCATTTTTCCTTAAGAAACAAGATTCAAGGGCCAAGCTCAAAAGAGCCCTTACAAAGATTGAAGCCCTAAAGGAGGAAAAAGGTAAATAAAATCTTGACATCCTTGCTAATGCATCCCTACAAGCATCCCAAACGTGACCAGTAAGGCAAATCCCAATTTTAAAAACCTTTTACAATTTTTTGAGTTTTTGGAAATTTTGACTATTTTGAAGGGCCAAGCACACAAAGCCACTGGTGTTGCGCTCTTTTTTAGGGAATAAATTGGAGGAAAACTTGAAATTTTCAAAATCCTTATGCCAAGGACATCACCCTCACAAAATTTCAGCTCATTTGGAGCTGAAATGGTACTCCAAAAGTGCCAAAAACATGCAAAAAATCAACATTCTGCCCTATTTTCAGAGCTGGCATTGCGCCCCGAGCAATATTGGGAGATTACGTTTTTGAGTAAGAAAATGGGAGAAAAATTTAAAACTAAAGGTATATTTGGAAAGTAGACAGGACAGACTTTCCAATGAGTTGTCATGAAAGTCATTTGGACACCGGGAAGGCCTCCAAATCTCAGCTGCAAAATGACCTAGTTTTCCTATTTTGGCGCTGCGCCCTTGGCCTTGGCATTGCGTCCTTGCCAGAAAGTCAACAAAAGACACTTGGAGTTAATGAAAAAGATATTTTGAGGGTTTTTGAGGCAAATCACTCCAGAGTTAGCTCAAAATTTATGTTAGAAGTTATTTTTCATTTATTGATTTATGATATTTTGTGCCTTGGGCCTTGCATGGTCTCTTTGGACAAAAATGGCATTTATGATGTAATTAATGATATTTTGGAGACCTATATAGGGTTTTGGTCCTCCTTTTCAATTTAAATACTACATGGAGGCCTCATTATAGTATTTGGTTGTTATTAGTTTGATGAGCTAGATATATCATAGACTTGGAGTTGGAAGGAAGTTTGGCTTTGAAGCTTTGTAACATGCTTTTGGACTAAATATCAATGGACCAAGCACATTTACTGGATACTTGAACTTTGTCAATGGTGATGTTTTTGTTGTATTACATTTTTCTCCTTATGTTCTCATATTTTCATTAATTTATCTTATGGCAGAGCAGAAAGCTTAGCTGAAGATTTGTTGTTGAAGGCACATTAAGTTTGTCTGACTCTTGTCATTTAAATGTTTTCTTATACTAGGTTTGATTAAAGAATTCTTAAATGATCTTTAATTTCACTGAAATGATATCTTAAATTCTCTCTTTGTCTGAAAGTAATACTTAGAGAATTCTTAACTTCTTTATAGGGTTACTTGATTGTTCTTTTTAGGTCTGCCTAATGAAGTCTAGCTAAAGATTTCTTAACTACTCTTCAGTATTACTAAACTATAGTCTTGAAAGCTTTATTTGTTTGAAGTATAGTTAAAGGATTCTTGATTGCCCTTTAGTTTTTCTTAATTCATAACTTACTGTCATCCCATACTCATTTTATCTAAAGGATCCATTTGGCTTTGTTAACTTGCCCTATAAAACACCCTTGACATATTGTTGCACGTTTTGAGACCTTTTGCAGACCCCATAGCCCAATGGATTGTCTTTCTCTTACCCTATCTGTTCTTCTTGAAAACCTACCCAACCAATCAAAACAAACAAACAAACCCTAATCATTATAACTAGCCTAAAATCAAAACCCTAAATCAATTAAGTTTACATCTTTTACACAAATATAGAGACAACCCTCTCTGAGTCTAGGAAGGCTAGGTCCTAGGGCTCCAAAGACTGGTTTGATGTTACCCTTGTACATTTGATCTTGCCAATCTGACAAATTACGGGGACCTAATAGAATGAATGGGAAAACCCTTCTATTTATAACAAAATATTGAGTTAGTCTAGATATTGGTGCATTATTAAAATATTATTAACCAAATCTAGATCCAACTTTTATGGAATATTTTATTATTTTTGTTGGAGGGAAAAAGAATTTGAATTTGGTCAAATCCCTTTATTTGTAAATAATAAATAAATAAATGATTTATTTATTATTTTAAGAATTTGGTTGAGTAATAATTAAATAAATGATGATTTTTTCAATTATTTATAAATGATTTAGTCAAATATAACAAGGAATATTATTTAAATAATGTTTTAAATAATTATTCCTAGAAAATAATAAGATAAATAGTGATTTATCTAATTAATTTTCTTGTTTTGGGTTAAATATGATGAGGAATATTAATTAAACTGTTGTTTAATTAATCACCCCTTGAGGAAAATCAAACAAATAGGGATTTATTCAATATTTCCTCATGGGGTTTCATGTTTAGACCATAAACAGCTTAATAAATTATGGATTACTGGGGTAAAATTGGTCTTACATGGTGTACTTTGGTCCATATAATAGTAATAGGTTAGATGACCAAAAATTGGTGTAACACACATTTATACATGTGATGGCATGAGATGATAGATGGCAGAAAGGAGAATCCAATGCTTTGAGAATCATCAAATTTTGAGTTGTAGAAGTGGAGATATGATTTTTTTAAGGTTAATGATGGGTTTGCACTCGTATGTCAAGGTCAATCTAAGGAGTTTTAGACATGTGAAAAGTTTTTAAATCCCTTCATCATAATGTTTTAGAAGCCCCTCATTTATGTATAAATAAAGGGTGAATGAGAGGTTATTCCTCATCCATTTGTGCAACACATACTCAAAAGGAGAGGTCATTGGAGGCCTAGATAATTTCGTGGAGCCGTAATAACTCAAGGGACAAAACAAAAAAGATCTTTAAGGTTGGTTGAAGTTTTATTGGGTGGCTGAGTCTAGGGAGATAGGGCTGAGGTCCCTTGGATGAAGGTCGAGGCTGTTGTGGGTTAATGCAAATTGTTTGAAGGCTTAACGAAGGTTGGGTTTGAGGGCAGAGTTGTTGGTGGAAGGGCCATAACCCTGTTCTTGTAGGCCGCAACCAAGGCAGGGGAAACAAGGCTATTTGGAGACTTTTTGGAGGTTGTATAGTCATCCCAAGAGGTTGTCGCAACCCTAGTTAGTGTGTTGTAGGGTGCCGCAGTAATTTTAGGGAGACAGACCTTTGTTTTGGGCATGAAACTACCCTAAAAGAGTAGCATGAAGGGAAGTGTATCCTTGGAGGAAAACCACAAAAATAAGGAGTAATTATGGGTCAATTTGAAGGGTGGTTAGGGAATATGGTTAGTTCCCTAACCAGTCCCATAGTTGCAACATTGTAGCAAGTCAGAACAACAAATTTTGAAGGTGTGTTCTGTCAAAGGAGTTGACCAGATTTGGATCAGAATTGGAGGAGCCTGTGGGAGACGTGTTGTGGGATTTCTTGTGCGATAAGACTCCAACTAGGAGTAGATTTCACAATGTAGTATTGGGTTCCATTGATATGGTGGAGGGAAGTGTGTTGGCTACCCAAAGTAGCCCTAGACAAGCTATCTTGAAATGAAGAAGAGGAGACGAAGGTTGGGTGAAGTTTGGTGCCAAAGTGCAACACCTTGATGGAAAAAGGTGAATTCTAGTCTGGAAGTTTGGAGCGCAGGAATTAGGCCTTCCCAGAGAGAAGATTGGATTAGCCTGTGTACATGCTATATAATTGACTTGTAGCAGTGTTAGGTGGCAACCCTCTTGGAGTCTCGATGTGTTGTCGTTTGAAGGACTAAGGGCGACTAGTGAGCATTACGAAAGCAATGGAATGATAGGAAAAGATACAACATCGTGTTTTTCATTGTATCTTGTATATCATAGAATATTTTATTATTCATATTTGGTTTAATATAACAAAGATTGGGGTTTTACATTATTATACAATTTTGTTAAAAACTGTGTATATTTGTGCATCTGTGATTTACTGCTTTATATTTCCACTATTAAAAGTAGTTCATGGTTGAGATTATTGTTTTAGTAGTGTAAGTGTTTTTAAGGCTCTAACCTAGACCTAAGGTCGTGGAAAATCAACATGGTATCAGAGCATGTCTGAGCTACTTTGGAAATCAGTGAATTAGAGTTGTGCGTAATGAAGTACAACGTGATAGGGAGTTGGTCACATTGTAGGTGACAATTTCGAAGTTGTAGGCAAGTCTCCGGTATGAGGACAAGCTGGAGGGGTTGTCCAACTATAGTCCTTGGAAGGAAAGGATCAGGTTGGTCTTGCAGGTCAACAATATTTGGGATTTTTCCGAGAAAGTCATTAAGAAGCCAACTGACCCTAAGGAGCTAGAAATATGGGAATATTTTGATACTAAGGTGAGATTGATCATCCTAGATGGTGTGAAGGATTCCCTAATGACTCATTTGTCTGGGAAGAACACCACACATGAGATGTGGATGCCTCTTCATAATTTTTTCCATAATAAGAATGAGAACTAGGTATCGGTATTGGAGTACAAGTTTAAGTCCACCACGATGATAAAGGGCGAAGGAGTGGCTTCGTATCTGAAAATATTTTCTCAGGTCAGAGATAAGCTTGCTACCATCAGTGTCAAAATTTCAAATGGAGATATGGTGAGGATTTACTTGGAAGGGTTCACCAAGGAATGGAAACCGTTCATCAAAGGAATCGTTTTCATGGAGAAATTTCCAGACTGGAATAGACTGTGCGACGACTTCATTCAGGATGAGTTGCAAGATGAGGATCTTCATCCATAAAAGAGGGTATATGAGGATGTGGAACTTGCAACATGAATGAAGCGTAAGTCAAAGAAGGACTTGATTAAAGTCAAGTGTTTCAACTGTGATAAGATGGATAATTTTTGTTGAGATGTCTGATGAAGAAGGGAGATGATGAGAAGAGGAAAGGAAAACAAGTCATCGATGTTGCTACTTTAGCTGAGATAGATGATATCACCAAGAGATTGGAGTAGGAGGAATTTTCTATGATTTCTCATTTCTCGCAAGGTACTATCAAAGAAGATGGATGGTACGTGGACAGTGTTGCGACAAAAAATATGACAGGGTCACATTATTTTTTTTGAGACACTAGTTGAATGGGACTCGAAGTTGCACATGGTGTTGGGTGACAAGAGTCCATTGGATATTTGAGGATGGGGTGTTGTGCCATTCAGGATGGAGACACGATGTATGATGCGGGTTTAGGATGCGTTGTTTGTACCAGGACTTAAATGTAGCATGATTTCCATCTCAATGATAGAGAGGAAGGAGTTTGAGGTCTTGTTCGAGGATGGGAAGGAAATAATCAAGCCCAGAGGCTCTAAGTATAATGGGATTATACTCAAAGTTAGAGAGCATCATCTCTATAGGTTGATGGGAAAGCCTGTGGATCATGGAAAGGAGCAGGTGGAGTAGGTGAAGGTTCCAGAGAAGCAGGAGTAGGTGTAGGTGTAGGTGCAAGCTTCATAGGAGTAGGTATTGGTTCCCAAGAAGAAGGTTCACTTTCTTGAGAAGAAGTTCCACATTTCAGAGACTTAGAGGGAGTCGAGTTTGAGAGGGAGCTTGCAGTTTCAGAGGGAGAATTTGTAGCCCAAGAAGAGTGCATGGTAAGTGGGGAGAAAGGGTGCTTCCACATCTACAAATAAGGAATCATGGTGAGATTGGAAAGTGATATAGGAGAAGAAGAAGAAGCAGGATGCTTCCAATAGTGACAGTAACACTTCCGAGAGATGCGTAGTTTACAAGGCAAGGATTGCTGCAATTGTGAGTGCTAGGAGTTCGAAAAGTGTTGTGAGTAGTGATGATGATGACGAGTTACTTCCTAGTCTTGGAAGTACCTCCCTCACTAATAGGGAGTGTTGATTTTTGTAGCTTGGGAGGTACTCCAAGCCCTAGGGTTTAGGGTTTGGAGGGAAAAGCACCACAAGGGTAACTTGTGGGCTTGGAACCCAAGTATGGGGTTTTGAACCAAATCATGTTTTGGGAATTTCTAGAAGCACATTTCTACATGTGATGTTATGAGATGATAGAGGGCAGAAAGGAGAATCCAACATTTTGAGAATTGTCAAATTCCTAGTTGTAGAAGTGGAGATATGAATTTTTGAAGGTTAATGACGGGTTTTCACTTGTATGTCAAGGTCGACATAAGGAGTTTTAAGCATGTGAAAAGTTGTGAAAGCCCCTCATCATAACGTTTTGGAAGCCCCTCATTTATGTATAAATAGAGGGTGAATGAAAGGTTATTACTCATCCATTTGTGCAATGCATACTAAAAAGGAGAGCTCATTGGAGGCCTAGATAATTATGTGGAGCCGCAACAAATCAAGAAACAGAACAATGAAGGTCTTTAAGGCTGGCTGAATTCTGATTGGGTGACCGAGTGTGTAGAAATTTGAATAACTAATATATTATTCACCGAGATTCTCCTGATCACACACTATTTTAACTTCATGCACAATACATAATCTCTTCTACCATTGATCATTAATTGCGGAAATAAAAACAATCGCATGCGCACATTAAAACCATAAACAATCACACATATGAACACAATATTTCATGGGAAAGCTTAAAGCTAAAAACCCCAACTATCTGTATATTATATATGTCATAGAGATCATGTAACAATCATTGTAAAAAGCTCCTCACAAGCTCTCAGCACAATCTCCAATTGCTACACACTAATCAAGCTAGATCTAGCAAAACACATGCTCCAATCTCTGCCACCTGATAGCCTGCCTTTGTTGCGTAATCAATGCTGAATAATGGCTCATAAATAACTTCAAACCACTTGGCTTGTACTGCGCAATCCTAATTGGCTTCTCCAATCACTGGTTGTTGCAAATCATGCAACTGTATAGTCAGAACTGATAATCACACTGCTCTTTCACCTATCTCTTCACTGGTCTCCACTGAAACTGTCCATGCACTGAAGTTAACGGATGTATTCTTTAGTTGATTAATGAGTTTATAATTAGTGAGTTAATTAATAATTAATTCACACCACTCTTCACTAGTGTATTAATCAGTTAGAATAAATACAACTAGCTCAACTATGTTTAGATTAGTTAAACTGAACACAACTCCATTAACTCCTCAATAAACTCCACCAAACTCTCTCACATGAGTTCTAACTGAAGTATCCATGAAATAGCTCCACTTAACCCTCAAGAATAGCATAATTCCTTCTGTCAGCTCCTGTGCCACATCTGTGCACTTAACTGAATTGCTCCAAGAGAATAAGATAATGTTTATAGTCCAAATATTATTAAGAGATAATAATATTCGACATATCTGTTTTTAGACTGGTAATCTAAAAATAGATTCTGCCCAATATGTCTAAAAAAAAAAGTCCATATATTTTTTCCAACTTTACCAACCATCCACAAATAGCATCCTGCAACTCATAGAATATGATCCATATGTCTAAAAATAGATATAGTCTAAAAATAGACTTTGCGCCAAAAATAGCCTGCGGGCCCACTTAGTGAAGGCGACTCCTTTCCACTAAGCTCATCATCTTGTTGTAATCTCAACAGAGTGCAGGTAGATAGGGCCGAGGTCCCTTGGAGGAAGGCCGAGGCTACTGTGGGTAATGCAGACTATTTGAAGGCTTAGAAAAGGCTGGTTTTGAGGGCAGAATTACTGGTGGAAGGGCCACAACCCTGTTCTTGTAGGCCGCATCCAAGACAGGGCCAACGAGGATTTTTGGAGACTTTGTGGAGGTCGGAAAATCCTCCAAAGAGGCTTTTTTAGCCCTAGTTATGGTGTTGTATGGTTCCATAGTACTTTTAGGGAGACAGTCCCTTGTTTTGGGCATGAAACTACCCTAAAAGAGCAGCACAAAGGGAAGCGTATCCTTGGAGGAAAGACATAACAATAAGGAGTAATTTTGGGCTAGTTTGAAAGGTGTTTGGGGACTGTGGTTAGTGCCCTAACCAGTCCCATAGTTGCAACACTGCAACAATTCAAAACAACAATGTTTGGATGTGCATTGGGTCAAAGGAGTTGACCAGATTTGGATCAGAATTGGAGGAGCCTGTGGGAATTGTGTGTTTTGTTGTCTTGTGCGATAACACTCCAACTAGGAGAAAATTCCATAGTGTAGTATTGGGTGCCATTGATCTGGTGGAGGGAAGTGTGTTGGCTACCCAAATTAGCCCTAGAAAAGCAATGTTGAAGTGACGGAGAGGAGTTGAAGGTTGGGTGAAGTTTGGTGTCGAAGTGCAACACCTTGATGGACAAAGGTGACTGCTAGCCTAACAGTTTGGAGCTTGGGAATTAGGCATACCCAGAGATCAGATTGGATTAGCCCGTGTACACACTACAAAAATAACTTGCAATAGTGTTAGGTGGCATCCCTCTTGGAATCTCAATGTGTTGTCCTTTGAAGGATGAAGGGGTGACTAGTGAGCAATACAGAAGAAAAAGAATGACATGACAAGATACAACATCATGTTTGTCATTGTATATTGTATAAAATAAATTGTTGTATTATCAATATTTGGTTTACTATAATGAATATTTGGGTTTGTTATCAGCCTATTTTTCTACCCTTGGATCATTGACCCATAGCCCTCATGGGCAGATGACTTTTTCTTGACATGAGGAGCCTTTTTGAGCTAGTTTGACCCTTAGAAGCAGGAAGGTAGGCTTGTTCTTGCGGCCAGGACCTTATAGCCACTACCCATACCTCTTGTGCCTGTAACTAGGGCCCTTTTTAATCTCTTTATTGCTTTCATCCACATGAATTTTCTAAAGTGACTTATTCCCTAGGATTAGTTTGATTCCTCATCTATTCGAGCTAGCCAACACTCATCAATTAGAATATTTTGTAACTTCTCATCGTCCTGAGTGTCCATATTCATCCTCTTGTGACCTCTCTTCTACCTATTTATATTGGATCATTTGAGAGGGACAGGCTAGTTTTTGAGATCCGTAGGAGTTTTGGAGAGCCATAGTAGTTTATAAGAGCTATAATACTGTTGAAGAGCTGAGATCTTGATCCTATGCTGCCATTTTGCTATTAGATAGAGAGCTTGTGAGGTCTTGGTTATATGTGTGTGCTCTTCATGCTCATTTCTTCTATTGGGGAAACTTTTCCGGATCATGGAGAAGAAATGTGGAAGCAAAGGAATATGAGTTCTTAATTTTATATTATTAATGAATATTATGTTCTCTCCCTTACATAATTATGTTTTCAGCAGATCTTGTGATTAGCTTGTATTTTTGTTAATTTAACAATCTTCCAAGGAAGATCACTTGTCGTCGTTGAGCCTTTTTGACTGTGCGCAGGTATTGAGATCGATTGCAAATGTAGAAAATCGCTTGAGTGGAGTGTGAATATTCTGTTGCGAACTCAAGATCTGTCCCCAATTTGTGAGGAGGCAAGGTGACATTTCTCTTCCTCATAGTGTAAAATTGATTGCATGTTTCTTTATGATCATGTAGAAATTATACAAAAAATATGTATACCAATGGATTCAATCTGAGCATATGATATGCTAAAGAAAGATATTGAATCCTTCTACAAATTAATTGCGGAAAATAAACACTATCACACAATCACACCAAGTAAAAGGAAAAAAGTAAATCAATCCACAACAAAAATGTTTTCATGGGGAAATCTTGCTGCTCAAAAAACCTCTATCTTATATTGTATAATGAACCAAGGAATCATGAAACAATATAGTGCACTCTTCTCACAAGAGTCTACTGCACTATCCTAACTGTCTCACACTGATATAGAGAAAATTGGTCCAACACTTAGCCAATTCTCAGCCTGTCTTCATCCTGCCTTGCTCACACAATCCCTAGGAAACTAATCCATATTAATTAGGATAATTAGCCTTCCTTGACTGTGCAATGCATCATGGGCATCCTATGGTGTATATAATTGCGCCTGGGCAATTTTGTAATAATAAAACTGATAGATAACATCTCTTTAACCTCTGTCTCAACTGGGTATTCATCATAAATGACATGCATGAAACTATTAATAGTAAATAATCAGTCACTTGACAGATCACTACATGTGAATCAAATCTGATTTAATTCACTTGACTGCTCACTAGTGCAACAATCAGTTAAAACTAGTTAAACTGATTTAACTCACTTATTTGAGCTAACTGATTTTTCATGCATTAAACTAATACACTAACTCCAGCTTGGACTCTAAAACAAATAGAATCACTCTACATGCCTCACCAACCACCCTCGGTTAACTATTACAAGTGATTATGAGATAATATTACAATTTATTGTCTAATTTATTTAAGGGATAAATAAATTTCACACATATTTCTTTCAATTTAATTGAGAAATAATTAAATCGAAATCCTACATGGTAGCCATTTATATATGCCATTTTCTGGATGTTGTTTCTAGATGCTAATTTCACTGTTTCTTATTGCAAATTTCAACACTCCCTCTCAACAATAAAGGAATTAATCTGTCCCGATCTGGTACCTTTGGATTGTTCTTGCATGCAACACTTCTCTAGTTTTTTTCACACATGAAAATCTGTTGAAACTGAATAGCCTCCAAACAACTGAATTAGTATAATGCATAATTCATCAGAGTCTTCTGACTGTTGGATCCTATTGCTCATGTCTATTGGCCTCTCTGTGCTGCTGACATCTGCATCCATACACTTTGCACTGCTGCCAGCTCTGATCTGCGCTCTAATATCCGTCACCTGTCACTATGATTTTTGTCTTCTTGACATCTGACTACATAAATATAACCGATACTTCCTGATACTACTATACTATGGGCTCCTCGTAGCCAGGTTAGATCCATGAGACACACCATCTCAATGAATCCTGCCCAAATTTATTTTTGGGACTAATTTTGCACATCGCTCCACCTCACACCTAGAGGTATAGGTGCATGTACTCCCTCTGCCCTTTTGGCTCGAAATTTCCTCTTCCTTGAGGTCTCTGTTTGAGTGGGATCTTCCACTGGTCTCCTCTTTGCTTCTCCAATTGTGGCTGCTCCACAACCTTATGAGACTGCTTCTGAGGCTGCATATTGAGAGATAATTTCTCCCTCTCAACCACCAAGTCATTAACCACTGATTTTCTTCTCAAAGCCTTGCATGCATCCTCAACCTCGAGAGCATACATGTTCTTGAATCTAGAACTGATATGTTTCAACTATCCCATGGCTATGTGTCTAAGGAAAAAATTTCCTTTTCTAAACATCACTTCTTAACCACGGTCTTTCAATACCGCTATGGAGACAAGATTCTTCTTTAGGCCTAGAACATACAAAACATATGCTAATCTGAGATGAGAGCCATTCTCCCTCTGAAAGGTAATTGTACCTATGTTGGTAGTGCTATAGCTCTCGTCATATCCAAAATCTATGCTCTGCTATAGGTCCTTCTCCTCCAAGTCACTGAAGAGATGTAAATTCCCCGTCATATGGAATGAGGCACCACTGTCTAAATACAACATGCATCCCATTATAGTGCTAGCCATGCACGCAATGAGAGTAAAATCAAGATTGAAATGTGAAGCCAATGCTTCACCTGCTGCAACTGCAGACTCCTTCTTGCTTGCCTTCTTTTGTGGAAAATTTGTAGCATAGTGCCCATGCTCGTGAAAGTGAAAACATCTGATCTTGGACAAGTCTTTCTTGCCCGCTTCACCTTGGGATTAATTTCCCTTAGCATTCTTAGCCTTACCGGCCAAGGAAAAATCTTCCTCGTTATTAGTCTTGGATGAGGATCCATCCTTGGTATTTCACCTAAATTCTTCTTGTACCAAATATGACCAAAGTCCCTCCCAATCTGGCAACTTCCCCCTCCCATTGATAGAGTCCTGATAACTATGGTAGCTCCTGGGAAGGCCTAGAAGTTCTAGGCTCACCAAGTCATCATCTGCTACAGTCACACCAACACTTCCAAGCTCATCTCGACATTAAGTGAACTTTTCCAAGTATGTTGGTACCATCTCTCCCTCCTCCTTCTTTATTTTCTTGAGCTTGTGCTTTAGTACCAACTTCTTTTGGTTGCTGCTATTCTAAAACAGATCTGTCAAGGCCTTCCACATTGCATATGGAGTCTCCTTTCCATGGAGACTCAATACAATGTGATCTTGAACTCCCTCTAATAATATCCTCCTCGCCCTTGCTACCTTCTTTTTCCAAGCATCAAGAAAAGCGACGTCTGATGCTGTGGGATTGGGAATATCATTATCAATGAATTATTTCAACCCGTTTTCCTCCAAAACTGCCTCCATTCTGTATTTCCATGCAATATAATTAGAACTGCCCTCGAGTGCATATTCCAATCTTAATCCACTAAAATCCATCTTGATCCGCTTGTCACTCCAAAGAAAGTATCTGCAAGTTTGAATACTGTTCAACAAAAACTCAATTTCTTCTCCACTATTGTGATTCTTAGCACTCTGATACCATGCAGAAATTATACAAACAATATGTATACCAATGGATTCAATATGATCATGCAATATGCTAAAGCAAGATACTAAATCCTTCTACAAATTAATTGCAGAAAATAAACACGATCGCACAATCACACCAAGTAAAAGAAAGAAGCAAATCAATCCACAACACATATATTTTTCCTGGGGAAATATTGATGCTCAAAACCCCTTGATCTTCTATTTTATAATGAACCAAGGAATCATGAAACAAAACAATGCACTCTTCTCACAAGAGTCTGCTGCACTATATTGACTATCTCACACTGATCTAGAAAAAATTGGGCTTGTACTTAGCCAATTCTCAGCCTCTGCTCAACTTGCCTTGCTCACGCAATCCCCAGGAAATTAATCCCTATTAATTAGGATAATTAGCCTTCCTCGACTGCGCAATGCATCATGAGCATCCTATGGTGTACATAAGTGCGCCCGAGCAATTTGATAATAATACAAATGATAGATAACATACCTTTAATCTCTGTCTCAACTGGGTCTTCATTAGACCTAGCATGCATGAAGCTATTAATAGTAAACCATCAGTCACTTGAAAAATCACTACATGTGAATTAAATTTGATTTAATTCACTTGACCTCTCACTAGTGCAAAAATCAGTTACAACTAGTTAAAATGATTTTAACTCACTTAATTGAGTTAACTGATTTCTCATGCATTAAACTAATACACTAATTGCAACTTGGACTCTAAAACAAATAGAATCACTCTACATGCCTCACCAACCACCCTCAACTTGAATTTCATGAGCTAACTGAGTCTATCACATTCAGTTAAATATTACAAGTGATTATGAGATAAGATTACAATTTATTGTATAATTTATTTAAGGGATAAATAAATTTCACACATATTTCTTTCAATTTAATTAAGAAATAATTAAATCAAAAGCCTCCATGGTAGCCATTTATGCATGCCATTTTCTGGATGCCAATTTCATTGTTTCTTGTTGCAAATTTCAATAGATCATATGCGATTGGGATATATTTTGTCTTCTTAGTCTTGTATTTTTATTTCTGGTGATATAATCAGACACTAGATCATGAAGCAACAACTCCTTGCAATTTCTAATGCAATAGAACTGATGCTTTCAATGAGAGCATATTTGCTCCGTGTCAGATTTTCCTCTTATTTTGATTTATTTCTCTATTACTTGCTCTCCCGTTGAGTTCTTTGTAGTTTTTTGGATTCATTTTGATCTCCATTTATTTTATTTTCTTCAGATCTGAGTTGATCTTATATCTGGAGTGTCGTTTTTTTGTTTTTTTTATAAGAGAGAATAATATATTGTGCGTTTAAAATAAAATTGTGTTACTTTCTGTGCAAATATGATTAAAAATAATTACATTTTTTTATTCCTCTTTAAATTTTACTTCAAAACAAAAAAAAATCACCTAAAACAGAGTTCGTATGATTGAAAATTCAACCTTTTTCAATCAACACTAGCTTAGGCTAGGGTATTGGGGATAAGAGTATGAGTTAACTACTCCAAGAACACAAAATCAACTTATCAACTTGCGGTAGGGTGTAAAATACATTTGAAATAGTGTGGTTTGGGAAGCTATTCTCAAAAGATGGTTAAGCACAAGCTCACACTTGGGCTAGGCGGGGTGACATGATCCATTTCGCTTAGTTTTGGGTGGCGCGATATAACAGAATTTTCATGCATACAAACGATGTTTTTATCACTTGGGGACCACTTGGGAGGTAAATCTCAAGGGTTTTTGGGCCTTGGATCCTTTTTGGGGTTAACTTTATTTCCCTTGCATGTATATTTGTCTCGTGCTTGGCCCCCTAGGTCATGTTATTTTCGGTGTTGACCATAGTGGCCTTTCTTTCTAGGGCTCATACATAGGTGCAGGGTCGAGGTCATATTATTTGTACCTAGGACATATATTATTCATACTCTCTCATTGCTCTCAGGGGGTGTTCCACATCTTGTGAGGGCACTTGTGCTGAGTTCGTAGCTAAAAGTGTTGGGAAGCAATTCACTAGTATAACTGTTCCACCACCAACTTATTTTTATTTTGTTTACGCATGCTATCTTTTAGGACATTTCTAGTGTGTGTTGTTTGGTCTAAGTCCATAGTTTTGGCCATAGGGTGTTTTCACTAACATAATTGTAGCTGAATTTGTTCGTCTACGGTCATGTCGTCTTCATGTCGTCTTCACGGTTTATCTCCTAAACGAGGTGAACTCATTACTCTTGTATGGAGAATGCCTATCGATGCTCAAGAATTACACCATCACATAATATTGGAATCTTTGCATGGTCCCAGTGATACTGATATGGTATCTATTGAGACTTTGGCAGACGACTCTAACGCTCCTGCCAATCCACCTTTGACCGATCCATTAGGACCTACTTTATTGCGGATGAACCTAGATGGTTCCACACCAACCTATACTCATGTGATTTTGTCCACTCTTTACCCTATGGTAGAGTATGAGACCCCATTACCTTTTGCATCAGCAGTATCGGCTGCCATGTCAACATTGCTGCCTCTTAGTGTGGCCATTCCTACTCCTCCGTCCACTCCTCTCACGTCTTCCTGGGGCATTCCACCAGTCTCTTCCATGACTCCTACTAATTTCATGAATGTTTCCATGCCCATACCATATTCTATGTCGACTATGTTATCACTCTGTAATTCTAAAGGTTGAGGATAGAACCATAGAGGGAAACATCAAAGAGCTTTGGAATATAGGACCTAGCCTTCCTAGATTCAGAGAGGGCTCTCTCTGTTAGATATAGATTTGATTATAGGGGAATTTTAGGCTAGATATTAGTGAATAGGGTTTTTTTTAAATATTTGGTTGAGGCAACAGAAGGGGGCCATTGGGCTATGGATTCAAACAGGTGCAAATATATTCAAATCAATGAATAACATAGGTCAGGTGCAACTAGGAAAGCTAGCCATGTCAATGATCTTTACATCTTGTGAAATGGAAAAGAGGAGGAGTTTTAAGGTTCAACGTAAATGCAGAGCATACCATCTCTAAATTCTGCATTTAGGTCTCAAAGGAAAACATAATGTACTATTTCAAGACTGATCAGGGTACCCCATGGTAAATCCTACACAAAAATTTTTATTCGCTGTAAAGAAAAGAAAACAGTATGTAAAACGGGAGGATAGAAATTAAATGGGAGAAATCACTTCACCACAAATCATAACACAAGTATCTGAAAAACAACATAATCCTTTATTCATCCAAAAGAGAGTGCTTACAGCAGAATGAGTATATTACAATGGTTTTTCCCCTTCCAGACCTTTTTTCATACTGCTAATGCATGCAATATTTCTGCAAAACTTAAGTCGGTTAATATGTCTATTGCAATGATTACATTCAAACAAAAACTAGACAAGTGGAAACATGCAGGCGGTGATAAGACAAGCTCGTCCTCCAACAATGTCTTTAGCATTCCGTTTAATAATTTTGCAATGATCAAGATCTGGATGGTGTGATGGCGAAGAGGCGAGGAAGGCTTTGACACCTTAGCTCTTCATCTTCAGAAAACTGTTGTGGGATTATTAAATTGATGAGGTGCTTGAATCAATAGCTGTGCTTGATGTGTTCGCTACCCCTTTCCTTTCTTGCTATTATAATATGATAATATTGTAATAAGGCTTTTTCCCGACTTGATCCTTTCTGCTCGTGCCTTTTTTGAATGAATATTCAATGGATTTTACAACATAAACCCTTTATTCGTTTAACAATTGGCAAAAATTCCCTTCTCTCAGGTAAATGGTGGAAAAACCCTTTGAATGCATAGCCGAGTCCTTCTATTGTGCTTAGCCCCTGTTCTTCACTAAAAAACGTATTTAACCCAATGTACCCGGATATGAAATTATTTAGATTTCAGTGATATAACCACATCGCATCCCTGCCAACATCGCACTTCGCATGGCGCAAGACTTAACTTTACCTTTGCACTTAACCTTTAAAACTTGCGATGTGAAATTGCGATCAGTTACATCGCAAGTTAAAATATTTAATTTGTGGGCACTATGCGTGATATCCTCCTGAGCTCGGGGCATGTGATATGTGATCGCATCACATCGCAACTTAAAACTTTAAAGTTGCAGGTTCTTAAAGGTAAGTTTATAAAATGTGCAAAGTGCAAAGTGTGACGCCTAAATGCTGGAAAGTGTGAAAAGGTGGAAGGTAAGGAAAATGTGAAATAAAAAGGTTTCCATGTGGATTTTGGGTAATGTATAAAGGTTGGATGGGTCCCACCAAATCGCATCAGCAGAATTTTATGTTTCAATGATGAGTTAAGAAGAAAATATTAAAACTGGCGGGGTGCGAAGTGCGGGAAAGAGGTAAGGTTTATGTCATATGGATATTCGATGGGTGAGAGGAGCTGCGGTAAGTGGTAAGTCTTAAATGATATGGCTGCTAGTGGGTGGGTGGAGCTATAACAATAGAATTTTAGACTTTAATATAAATGGGTTTTATAAAGTAATAATTCCCAAAGGTTATGTATGTGGGTCTTGGGTTTTAAATGGGATTCAGAGCATTGGAGTTTCATAATTTGGGAAAATGAAAGGTAAGAAGAGGGTAGATGGAATGAATGAGGGAATTATGGCTTTTTCTCACCATCACACTTAATCAAAAACACTTTCCTCTTTCAACTGAATTAAAAGGCAGATAGATTCATTTGATGCTCTTGATATTTAGGATCTCCCTTTCTTTCTCTAAAAATAAATGATAGCCATAGAATATTATTTTCAGTAAGAAAAATATAAACAATAATCAATCACCTTGTGATACTGTGAAACACAAGAGTCTAACAGTGGCTCCAGCTGGGGATGGCATCTCCTTCAAAAGGTTTCAAGAACACTATAGACTAGTGGCTTGATCCATTGGGATTATCCAAAACCTGCAACTTAATCTGCTACACAACCTCTGTGGCTGACAATATTTAAGCTGAAATTATCACTCTTTGCAAAACTGAAGTCTGGAACATACTTGAACTGAAAATAAAACCACATTCTGGAACTAAATCTAGAAAAATGCTCAGAGTATTGAGCTTATTTTCACTTCTACTTACCCTACCCTACTGAAACTACTGTTGTTCTAAATGATACAATAATTCTAGTGCAACCAGTCAAGTAGCAACATAAACAAATGGACAAGTTGACTGTTGGTCAGGAAAATTAGAAGTATAACTTGATCATGTGTCTATATAATAGGAAATGTCAACTCCTGATGTATCTGACCCTTATAAAGAGTATAGGTTTGAGCATTTGAGCTAAGAAGAACCTCCATATACTCTAATATAGGATCAATAAAAGCATGATGTATGATATTTTATTCTAGGCCTTCAGTGACTGGTTGATCAGTTATATCCTCAGTATTAAACCTTGAAACCTCATCTTCATTTTGGTACTTGAAAGCACAATAATCCTCAGTATGTAAGTCAAGAGGTAGTCCAATTTCCTCTTGCTTAGGGGAAGGAATATTTTCCAAGAATTCTTTAGGATCTCAGAAATTTTATGACTGAATTTGAGAATTTAAAAGTTCAATACCAGTTTCATATCGTTCAACAACTATCTCTAGAAAACATGTTCTAGCTTCAGGACTAAATTTTCTTGATTTCAAAATGAGAAAGACAACCTCTAAGAAATATTCATCAAGCTGAAATTTTGATAAATGATTCCTGAATGCATTTAAAACTTCACTAGATAGAAGGTCTGCCACAAATCTTGTCATCTTGTTCAGCAGAAACTCTGGTCAGCATGTTGTGGAGTCGCCATGAATGATCAAAAGCTAGGTTCTTTGAATGATGGAGTCGCCAGGTGAATAATGCAACCTTCTTGTATCTGGTCATTATCCACCACTAGTAATTAGATCTGAACTTTGATGTGATTTCTGAGGAAGATAAATTTTGTTCCCCAATGGAGTTGCCATTATGTTTTCACCCCGTAATTCCGAAGCTTGAAGACAGAACCATGGGGGAAACATCAAACCGCTTTGGAATCTAGGACCTAGCCTTCCTAGATTCAGAGAGGGCTCTCTCTGTTAGATATAAATTTGTTTATAAGGGAATTTTAGGCTAGCTATTAGTGCATAGGGTTTGTTTGAAGATTTGGTTGAGGCAGAAGAAGGGGGCCATTGGGCTATGGAGTCAAATAGGTGCAAACAGATTCAAATGGATGAATAACAGAGGTTAGGTGCAACCAGGAAAGCTAGCCATGTCAATAGATCTTTATAGCTTGTGAAATGGAAAAGAGGAGGATTTTTAAGGTTCAACGTAAATGCAGAGCATATCATCTCTGAATTCTGCATTCAGGTCTCAGAGGAAAACATAATGTACTATTTCAAGACTGAGTAGGGTACTTCATGGTAAATCCTACACAAAAATTTCTATCCGCAGTAAAGAAAAGAAACAAATATGTAAAATAGGAGGATAACAATTACATGGGACAAATCACTTCACCACAGATCATAACAAAAGAATATGGAAAACAACATAATCCTTTATTCATCCAAAAGAGAGTGCTTACAACAGAATGAGTCTATTACAATGGTTTTTCCCCTTCCAGGCCTTTTTTCATAATGCTAATGCATGTAGTATTTATACAAAACTTAAGTCAGTTAATCTGTCTACTGCAGTGATTACATTCAAATAGAAACTAGACAAGTGGAAACATGCAGGCAGTGATAAGACAAGCTTGGCCTCCAACAATGGCTTTAGCAGTCCGTTTATTAATTGTGCAATGATCAGGATCTGGCTGGTGCGATGCCGAAGAGGCGAGGAGGGCTCTGACCTCTTGGCTCTTCATCTTCAAAATTTTTTTGTGGGATTATTAAATTGATGAGGTGCTTGAATCGATAGCTGTGCTTGATGTGTTTGGTGCCCCTTTTCGTTATTGTTGTTATAATATGATAATCTTGTACTAACGCCTTTTCCCAAATCAATCCTTTCTACTCATGCCTTTTTTGAATGAATCTTCAATCCTTGTAGCTTTGGTGGATTTTATAGCATAAACCCTTTTTTCATTTAACGATTGCAGAAATCCCCTTCTGCCAGGTAAATGTTGGAAAAACCATTTGAATGTGTAGACGAGTCCGGCTGTCATGCTTAGCCCCTATTCTTCACTAAACAACATATTTGACCCAATGTACCGGGATCTTAAATTGTTTATATTTCATTGATATAACCACATTGCATCCCTTCCAACATATCACTTCGCATGTTGCAATACTTCACTTTAATTTTTCACTTAACCTTTAAAACCCGCGATGTGAGATTGCGATCAGTTACATCACAAGTTAAAATATCTAAATTGTGGGTGCTATGTGCGCTATCCTCTTGAGCTTGTGACGTGCGATATGCGATTGCATCACATCACAACTTAAAAATTTAAATTTGCGGGCGTTTAAAGGTAATTTTATAAAATGTGCGAAGTGCAAAGTGCGGTGCGCTAAATGCTGGAAAGTGCAAAAAGGCGGAAGGTAAGGAAAATACGAAATACAAAGGTTTGCATGCGGATTTTGGGTAATGTATAAAGGTTTGATGGGTCCCACCAAATTACATCGGCGAAGTTTTATGTTTTGGTGATGAGTTAAGAAGAAAAGGTTAAAACTTGCGGGGTGCGAAGTGCAGGAAAGAGGTAAGTTTTATGGCATACAGATGTTCAATGGGTGGGAAGAGCTGCGGCAAGTGGTAAGTCTTAAATGATATGGCTGTTAGTGGGTGGCGAAGATATAACAGTATAATTTCAGACTTTAATATAAATGGGTTTTATAAATTAATAAGTCCTATTGTGGCTCATTTGCAATATCCTTTATTTTAAATTTTTCAAAAATACAAAAAATAGAAAACTATGAAAATGTATGTTAAATTATAAAGTTTCTCATACTTTAGCATAAAAGATGTAATAATTTTTATATAAGTGTAAAGTTTAATATTTTAAACTTTTCATGAAAGCGGGTCCCAGCACTCAGTTAAATAATGAGCAAGTTTATGAGTGGGATCCAATGATTCGTTTGACAAAAAATGAAAGTGACAACCCACGGGCACTTGCAGCGCGTTGGTTAATGTAATATTCCCAAATGGGGAAGCAACAATATATGAACATAAAACTGGAAATAACATTGAATAAAATTACACCAAAATGTGTGAAAACCATGGAGCCATTTTATTATGTAAATCAACAGCAAATAAGCACAATAAAACTCAAATAATCAAGGCAAACAAGCCTCCCATGAATACATATGCCAAATATGAAATGTTGCTATATAGTAGAATGCTCATGAACATGTACAACACAGTCTTAGATGGTACACTACTATTGGAAATGTACAATAGTATAGATCTGCAAATGTATGGCTCAAAAAGTGTCGGGATTTAAGATCTAAGCTCCCAAATACATTTTCAAGACAATCCAGAAAGGATTTCTTGAAATATGAAAAAAGTACAAAATTTCAGAGTGCAGCCCTAGGGCTGAGTAGCAGCTAAAAATCAAGAACTGGATGGAGATGGCTGAAGATGATGCATAAGATGAATAGAACTCCTCCAATGGATCTTCCAAGTGAAAGGCTGATCCTAACACTAAAGATCTCACCCTCTAATCAAACACTACAACCCCTCACTACAAATACTCACTAAAATAACATAGTCAAGAAGAGGTACTGTGCTGTAGGTGATGGAAAATATGTTGGCCAAGTGCCAAGATGTGAAATCAGCCCCAGAATCTTCCTTACTGATTTCCCAAAGGAAAGAAAGCTTCCTCCTCTGAAAAACAAGCTCTGGAAGTGGTTTTCTCAACCCTCCACTACAACACCCTGCAACACAACCCAGCTCTAAACAGAAACTGCGCTGTAGCTGAAGGAGGTAGCTTGGCCTCAAGCCTGAATGTTGAGAAATGAAGTGAAACCTCCCTCAAGAGGCCTATCAAGAAAGAAGATGGAATTCCTAAACAGGAATACCTTGTGCTAAGCAGCACAACAATATGAACTAAATAGTTGAAGAATGCACAATAGTCATGCAAATCACAAATCCAATAATCAATAACATGCCTTGCTATGGCTACCCTGCCCTCCTTATAAAAAAGTGTGAGCCTTCTTACCTTGGGTCCCACTCATTAGGGTTTCCTCCACCAAGGAATCTTCCTCCCACTATCACTGCGATGTCTCCATAGATGATCTCCACCATTTATTCCAGCACTGTTGACTTGGTCAAACTTGACCTTGTCCACATGTATTTGCCCCTATTCACACATGAGGGTGAAAAATCCAAATATTATTATTATCCCTTTTCACATCATGAGGGATTTTATTCCTATTTTAGGAATGTATGGGCTTCCTTACCCATTTATTCATCTCCTAGGTGTCAAAAGAAAAAATTAATATTCCTATTAGCTGCATGCTAATTTAGGAATATTACAGTCCTCCCCTCCCAAATGTTGCTTGTCCTCAAGAAAATGCAAGGATAGAACTGATAAGTCTCCCCTCCTCCTCCTGTAGCATCCACATATGATAAACTCCTCCAAGGAATAAGATGTTGTCTCATCAATAAATATCCATATTGCCCCTCCCAAGCATGCAAGCTAGCTAAATAGCTATCATCATGAAGAAGTAAAATACTCAAGGAGGCAAAAAGGTGCTATATAGAGGTCCCTTTGAGGCATGGGATCTGAAATGCATTGGGAACCATCATTCCCATGTGGATCCTCCATCCCCAAGCCATCATCCATACAAAATGAGCCACCCTCCAAAATGGTAACTCCTGAAAATTCTCCTCCACCTTTGGCTCCTGCAATGTAGGTGGGCTGAATAACTGAACATGGTAGACAAAACAGCCTACCCCACGTTGTCCCTCTCTCCACTTATGATAAGTGTAGAGTAGTTTCTGATCTTGGGCTGTAATGATGTTGCCCTCAAGTGGCAAGAAGAAGACTAGATCTCCAAAGATCTCCTCTCCAATGTTATGAATCATGATGGCCCAAACTGTCCCATACATGATGAATAGGAAATCACCACCATATGGAATCCAAATGAGAGTAATACTGAAGGTTTCATGTAGTGCTAGAAGGTACCAACAGTTTCCCAAGCGGTCACAGTGCAGTTTTTCTAACTGTTGTTTCCAATCATAACATGGCAAGCTATCTCCCATACTCCTATTGAAGCATGGAACATGAAAGGTGTGGGAATTTTCATTCCCAATGGACACATATATCCAATGTGTCTCTCCTCCCAACATGCTCCCCACAAGGATAAGAACAACAGCAACATAGGGAACCATAATGAGAATCATACTAGCTTCCATATGTAAAAAGGGAGAAGGACAATGGTCCCTCAAATGCAACCAACGTAGTTTTAATCTCAACTACATCAGAAAATGGCATGATGTGTGGATTCCCAACCACTTGCTTGCTGCCCCAATCTCCTCACAAGTTTAGAGAAAGTGTATGATGTATGGTGCAAAGTGAGCATGTCCTGCATAAAATATCATCTCCCCAAGTCCCCCTAGGGAGTGGCCATCATCAATACTGCTTATGGCCTCAAGTAGACCATGAAGTCTAGAATAAAGAATGCTCCTTCTTTGAGAAATGTCCTGCACATATATGGTTAAGGAATGCACATATTCATTATATAAATCATTATGCAAGAAAATAGTTTCCTTACCATATGCCTTTCTTATGCAAATGGAGTGTTTCATAGATGAATCCCCTCTCATTCTCCAAGAGGAAAGAGGTGGCAGTTTTAACTCCCCTAAAGAGTTATGTATCTCCTTCATCTCCACATGATCCATGAATCTCCTCAAATGCTGATATATATCCTCCTCAAAGCCTTCCCAAATTTACCCCTCCATGATGGCGTGGTATGCTCTCATAGAATAAGTGTGGCTGAAAAGGAAATCTTCATGAACTGCTTGTAGTAACTTCCCCTTGAGCTTGGAAGCTCTAGACAAAGATATCCTACTATGATAGTAGATGATCCCATCTCTGACTGAATATCCCTCCTCATGCAACTGGTCATCCAATATCATACAAGTAAAAATATCCTTGGAATAATGCACCAACAGCTGGGATTTCCAATATGGATCTATCCTCCATAGTGACAGCGCTGCTGATCTAACACAAAGAACATCTGTCATATGGATGTCTTCCTCTTTGACATCTCCCATGCCAAAGATGAAAGTTGGAAGGATGCTATCCTTCCCATGCTGCTCCTGCCACACCACATAATTTGGAATGAGAGTGGGTAATGATGATGTTGGGAGAATGTCTCTACTCTCCTTGAGTCTACCTAAGACTCTCAGCATTTTACCAAGTTCTCCCAAGGTCCTCACCCCTTTGGAATCAATGAGTGGTGAATCCAAATGTGAAGCATCCCTCATCACGTGTTGATCTCGTGGTCTCCTCGGTGAGATGCCTCCATGAAATTAGACATCAATATTAGGAGTAGAATGCATTTATGAATGGACAGACTTGTCCCTGCCCTCACTACACAATTAATTCTCCCTATTCTATGCATCAGCCCTCTGAAATAGATAGGGGCGTGTGCTCCTCATCCTCCCTACCTCCTCCTTTTATCTGCATGGTTTCACAATCTGTCAAAAATGGCACATGCTGATCATGGGTTGTGCCTTGATCTCCACATATGAGATCCTGGGGAGTTCCTTGCAATGATACAAGAATACCTTTTGTTGGAGCAAGTGCTCCATCTACCTCTGCATGAGGTGTTAGATATGCTCTAGATATGGCATCACTATTGCCCTCAACCTTCTCTTCCTCCTTAATATGAATGGGAAACCTTTCAATAAGTGGATCCTCTTTTGAAAAAGGGATCTTCATTCCCTCTTGTCCAAGAATATGAGACAAAGATCTTGCCTCTCCAACAATTTTCTGAAATGGATTTGAGTTTATAGGTCCTTTCAACCTGTTAGCCCCCCTATGAAATTTTTGACAAGAAAAAAGGGGGCTAAATTGTCGTTGAGTCTTCAAGGAATGCATTTCCCCTGAAAACACACTCTCCTTGAAGCCTCCATGTGTCTTTTATCCTTTGATTAAATCCCCTCTTCTGGTTCCCCTTTTAAAGCCTCTCTGTTGACTAAGAAATGCCCAAAGACCTCCTTCCCCCTTTATTTTTCCCTCATTTAACCTCTTTTTATCCCTCCTTTTCTCCCCTTCTATTCCCCCATTTACTCTTCAAATTCCCCCCAAAATCCCCTTTTAAACTCCTCCCCTACCCTTGGTTTTCCCTTCTTTCCCCTCTATTTCTCTATCATTCCCCTCCTTCACCTTTAAAATCCATTAAAATGGGCAAATGACCCTCTTCCGACCTTATTATAGGGCTTAGCCCCTTACCGCAAACCCCTTAACCACTTCCCCACGTAACCCTTCCCCAGGACCAAGCGCTTAAGTCCCGGGGCCAATCGCAATCGGAGCCGTCGGGCGGGTGCATTCCTTTGTTATAACGCAAAAGTCCCGATCCGATCATTTTAACGCTTTAAGTCCTGCGACGAGTTTGGAGCCGTTGATCTGTCCCTTCGATCGAACGGCTGAGCGCTAATCGCAACTCCCTCCGATTGATCGCAAGTGCTTTTACCCGTGCCCCGATTGCGATCCTCCGATCCATTCGTGACCGTTGATCTGTCACAAGATCCGACGATCATCGCTCAATCGCAAAGCCCCCCCGATCGCAATCGCAATTCGCATGAGCGCCGCCCCGATTGAAACCTTCCGATTTGATCTCAGCCATCCATTCTTCCGCGATCCGACGGCCAGCGCTTAATCGCTCTTTCCCCTCTGACTGTGTTCCCCACCGTTGATCTCCCCGCCGATCCCACGGTCAGCGCTCAATCGCACCCGTCCCCCCGATCGCAATCGAAACACTCATCGCGCACCTCCCGATTGAGACCCTCCGATTGCATCGCAGCCGTCCATTCTCCCCAGATCCGACGGTCATCGCAGCTTCCGATCATAGTCCTCTCCCAATCGCATTGCCCTCCCGATTAAATCTCCACCGTCCGTTTCCGCCCGGATCTACGGTCTGCGCTCAATTGCAACAGCGCTCCGATCGCTGATCGCAGGTCCTTCCGTCTCCCTTCCGATTTAATCCTGACCGTTGAACAGTCCTCAGATCTAACGGTCATCGCTCAATCGCATTTCCCCGCTCAATCGCAAACCACTTCGTGTGACCCCCGATTGCGATTGAGCGATTAAATCTCCGCCGTCCACTTTCATACTGATCCGACGGTCCCCCGCCAATCACTGATCCCCTCCGATTGCGTCCTCTACCGTTGATCTCCACGTCAGATCGACGGTCAGCGCTCAATCGCTTTCCCTCCCTGATCGCAATCGCAAGTCCCTCTTTCCATCCTCCGATTGCATCCTGGCCGTCCGTTCTTCACAGATCTGACGGTTTGAGTTTGTTCGCCCTCCGCCTCCGTTGGGTCCCACCTCCACGGCTCCGCTCCATTGTTTTCCATTCATTCCTTTGTATTTCGGCCCGACGCTGAGTTTTGGGTTTTTGCACTGTTCGTTTTTTTCTCCGCCCTTCCGCCACCATTCCTCCGCCTCTGCAGTATTTCTCCGTCGCCACTACCCGGTTTGTAACAGGTCTATTCTACGGAGCAGATAGTACAGAGATGGCCTGTTCAGCATTGCCAGCGACCAGCAGAAGGAATTCAAAAGGTTTGGTGCCTGCGATTAATGAAATTAAATGTCCCGCCCCGTATTCAAAGGATCAAAGCACAGTTCGAAGACCAAGAGCACACGGTAAAGTCTTATCTGTGTTTGTATATCAGCAGCAGTGCTCTTCTCCATAAGTACACCCTCCTACAGCGTCTCCATGCTCCCTCGAGCCTATCAGCAGTAAATTGCACTGACAGAACTTCTCAGGGGACTGTCAAGCAGCATTAAAAAAGCATGGAGGGCCATGCAGACTTCCATCCAGCTCATTTATTTCGACATGGCAGCACAGAGCTCCAGGCGCTGAAAGGACTCCAAAGAAATATCAGAGGCCTAGTTCGGCCTGACAGAGCCTCCCCATGCAGATTAAAAAGTACCTACAGCGCTGCAGAAAGTCATTAAGCGGCATGGGTGTGAACACCTCCGCCTTGCTGTCTTAATGAGTCTCATTTAATTGTCTATCTGCCTCTGTCTCTTCCTTTTCTCCTATAAAAATCCCTGAGAACGAATTGTAAAGGTTGTTGTTGCCTTGCTGGGCATATTGCTGTTAGAGGGATTCATTTTGACTGTTAGAGCAGTTTTGGGAGAGAGTTGCAGAGTAGTTTGAATGTAATAGGCTGGGAGAAGAAGTCTGGACCGTAACAGCCATTGAGCTAATTGTACATGACTGGTTTTGCATCTATTAATCAGAGCACATTTCATAGGATCCTGGTCTATTGCTATTGGTGATGTTTTCTTACTCTGTTCATTACATTTTCATACTGTTTCATGTTCTGCTGGTAGGCATCAGAATAATGGTATAGGATTCACCCTCGTTAGGTGCCCTATGCTGTCTGCTCTCCCTACCTTTATGTTTTCTACTTTATGTGTATCTAAGAGTGAATTCGTGGGGTTTAACCAGTGCAGCGGATGTTATTGCCTGCTGGCTGATGTATGAACTTGGGGGTTGCCTCTTAGATGCTTCTTTGTGATCTTATCTCTGTTTTTCCTTGGAGTTGCCAAAGCAGACCTGGAGTTAAATGACCTCTGGTCTGATCTACAGGCTGCCCCTTTGTCCACCTTTGAGAGCTGCCTTTGAGTATGTCCAAGCAGGTCTGGAGTTAAATGACCTCTGACCTGATCTATAGACAGAAAATGGTTGCTTTCCTTCTTTCACTTTCCTCCTTAATGTTCCATCCCATCATCTATCTAAAAAGATCCTTTAGTGTAGATGACTTGCCCTTTGGAAGCCTTGGCTAGTGGATGCAAGTAATTGCCTTTTATGACTCCATAGCCCAATGGATGGCACTGTCTTGGCCCATTCTCCTTGCTGAAACATCCTGCTGCTTTGTCCCTTTTCTCCCATTGCTTTCCCAGTCTATGATTTCATGACTCAACCCAGAAACCCTTCAACCAAATTCTTTAAAACCCCCTCTGTGCCTCATAACTAGCCTAATATCTCAATTCGAGCTTCAAAGATAAATCATTCTTTGTTTATTGGAGAGATCCCTCTCCGGGTCCAGGAGGGCTAGATCCTAGGGCCCCAAAGTGGTTTGATGTTGTCTCATCTTTTGGTATTGCCAAATCTGCCAAAACATGGGAACCCCAACACAACCCATGCAAAAGTTTGGTTTGTTTTGGTTTTTTTAGCTTCATCAAAGGTGTTTCAGAATGTCCTCCATCAAACCTTTCTACTAATCTCTTAGTGAACTTTGCATAAGAAGAAGTATTTGCATTTTTTTAATGAAAAGGACTCAAATATCCACCAAGCATAGGCCTTACCTTCAAAATGTAGCGTTGCAACTTTGATGGCTTCATCTTCAGAAACTTGGTGCTGCTGCAAATAGGTGTGTAGCTCCTCCACCCAAGCTCTAGCTGAACATGTTGGTGACCCATCAAAAGTAGATAGGAAAAATCTACCCATGTCATGCTGCATGCTCCTCTCCACCTTGATCTTTCAAAAATCTTCGAAGGTGATATGATATTTGAACCTCTTAGTTTGAGATTCATATTCTTGTAGAAAATCCCTAAGAGTCTCCTCCTTAGGCATTTCTACTTTTTTCATCTCCCTCATAGTAGATTTGGGCATATGGATACACTGTGAATCATATTGTATGGCTGCATGCTCACACTCATCATGTGAAAATATAGAGTTTTCTTTAGATTCAAAATCCCTTGGAGATTCTTTACACATTTCCCTTCTCATCTTCTTAAGATCTCTATGAATGCTCTGCAAAGTTTGAGAAAGAAGCTTTGAAAGCCTTTCTTCCTCCCTCCCTCCAAATAATGGAGTCTTCTTTTTGTATTTTCTGTTCATCTCTTCTTCTTCTTGTCCTCCTGATAGCATAATGGCTGAGATCCATAGGCTGAGCCAAGATTATGCTCTGATACCACTGTAATATTCCCAAATGGGGAAGCAACAATATATGAACATTAAACTGGAAATAACAGTGAATAAAATTACAAAAAATGTGTGAAAACCATGGAGCCATTTTATTATGTAAATCAACAACAAATAAGCACAATACAACTAAAATAATCAAGGAAAACAATCCTCCCATGAATACATATGCCAAATATGAAATGTTGCTATATAGCAGAATGCTCATGAACATGTATAGCACAGTCTTAGATGGTACACTACTACTGGAAATGTACAATAGTATAGATATGAAAATGTATGGATCAAAAAGTGTCGGGAGTTAAGATCTAAGCTCCCAAATACATTTTCAAGACAATCCGGAAAGGATTTCCTGAAATATGCAAAAAGTACAAAATGCGGGATTGCAACCCTAGGGCTGAGTAGCAGCTGCAAGTCAAGAACTAGATGGAGATGGCTGAAGATGATGCATAAGATGAATATAACTCCTCCAATGGATCTTCCAAGTGAAAGGCTGATCCTAACACTAAATATCTCACCCTCTGATCAAACACTGCAACCCCTCACTGCAAATACTCACTGAAATAACACAGTCAAGGAGAGGTATTGCACTGTAGGTGATGGAAAATATGTTGGCCAAGTGCCAAGATGTGAAATCAGATCTAGAATATTCCTTACTGATTTCCCAAAGGAAAGAAAGCTTCCTCCTCTGAAAAACAAGCTCCAGAAGTGGTGTTCTCAACCCTCCACTGAAACACCCTGCAACACCACCCAGCTCTAAAGAGAAACTGTGTTGTAGCTGAATGAGGTAGCTTGGCCTCAAGCCTAAATGTGGAGAAATGAAGTGAAATCTCCCTAAAGAGGCCTCTCAAGAAAGGAGATGGAATTCCTAAATAGGAATACCTTGTGCTAAGCAGCATAGCAATTTGAACTAAACAATTTAAGAATGCACAATAGTCATGCAGACCACAAATCCAATAATCAATAACATGCCTTGCTATGGTGGCCTTGCCCTCCTTATAAACAAGTGCACGCCTTCTTACCTTGGGTCCACTCATTAGGGTTTCCTCCACCAAGGAATCTTCCTCCCACTATCACTGTGTTGTCTCCATATATGATCTCCACCATTCATTCCAACGCTGTTGAATTGGTCAAACTTGACCTTGTCCACATGTATTTTCCCCTGTTCACACATGAGGGTGCAAAATCCAACTATTATTATGATCCCTTTTCACATCATGAGGGATTTTATTCCTATTTTAGGAATGTATGGGCCTCTTTACCCATTTTTTCATCTTCTAGGTGTCAAAAGAAAAAATCAATATTCCTATTAGTTGCATGCTAATTTATGAATATTATAGTTAACAAGGAGGGTGCCTCTGTAGTTGACCCGGTTGACTGCGGGGCCGATCGAGATCTATGACCAAGATTAACTGCAGAGGCATGACCCTAATAAGTCCTTCGTACCTTCAAGGCTCCCATAATGATGTAAGTAGCTGGCGACAGGTAGTGGCCACATCATAGTACCGTTTAACAGTCTTTTGGTGTGTCGATTCAGCATTTATTTCACAAACCCGTGCCACCTATTCAAAGATTGGTTCTCATTTCACAAGGTTATTGTTATTTTTCCACGATTGTCAATTTGTCTGTGTCTCTGCCTTTTATTGTTATTTGCCATCGTGACATTGTTCACCACCCCAATCAGAATTATGGCCAAGCGTCTGTCTCTGTCAAGTTCGTCCAGTCATATTCCTCTCAAGGACACTGAGAGGCATATTCAAGATACTAATTTTTTTCTAGATCATCTTCAGTTATATCAACAGGTCTGTTTGAATGACAAAGCTTCTCCAATTTTCACCGCCATGGTCAAAACAGGTGTATTTTCTGCATGCATTCCAAGAACACACCTTTTTCCTGAGTTTGTGTATTGGCTAGTGTCTGTCATGTACCCAGGCAAGTGTTTCATGATGAATTGTAAAGGAGAAAATGTCTTGCAGATCTCAGCTCTATTAATTCATCAAGCTCTATGTTACCCTGAGTCAGAATCCTATGTCCAATTCACCGATGATTCATTGATAACACATTATGATAGCCTTGCAGGTCAAGAATTCAATCAATTCATCTTCTTCTCGAAGCCAGATACGAAGCAGTTTGTTCCTGACTGTAACGAATTCCCCATGGAGTTTTTTGATGAAGAAGTCTGACCGGTGCTGAGGTGCATTTCGAAGAAACTGGGGAAAGAAGATGACATCACAATAGATAAATTAGTTCTGGAATGTTTGATTTGATGATGAAACTAGGGGTAGTGCTAGATATTCCTTCATAGTGGCAAGAATTTTTCAATACTCAGCTCACGAGCCTATCACTGACGGGGTCATTCAGGTTCCCCTCTCTTATTATTTATTTCTTTTTATATCAAAATGTAGAAGAATTATTGCATCTGGGATTAAATATCATGGACACAAATAAAAAGAGGTAGTCAATAGTGTTTTGGACTGACATAGTAAGAAAAGAATAGAATGAGGATGGTTTTTTTATTTTGTAAACCATTTTATGTCTACTGCATACAAAGTTCTGAATGGGGTTCCTCCCCCATGCTTCCTGCCAAAGGCTCAAGAGTTTTTATAGTTGGGAACAAATTGTAAGTTTGGTGATTGGTATGTTTTTGAAGACGATTCAGAAATTAGACTTTATGGGGCTGGGGTAGAACCATATAGACTTCGTATGTCTATTCCTACGAGATTATTTTCTTTGGAGTTCAATAGGCAGAGTTTAAATGTTGACCAAGTACATTTTGTGCCTATGAAAAAGGGTCATATGTTTAAGCTACTTATGTCTATGGGTCCGTTCATAGTCAATATGAGATAGGAAGCTGATGAAGTCACTATGATGTTCGATAGAATGAATTTTCTGTTAGGAGAAAAGTGGGCTTATGACCCCCATAAAGTGATTTCAAATAGGAGAATTGAAAATGGATATTCAACATTTATCCATGAAAGTAGACTTGATATAGAAAAGCTGGAAAATAGGGGTTTTTTAGGTTTTATGGGCTCAAATATAAAAAATCCTATCATATTTGAGAAATCTAACAAGAGGGGTAAAGAAGCAGTGATTGATTCAGAGGATGAAGAGCTGAGAACTGAAAAGAGAACAAAGCTTAATGAAGACTTAGCAGTTGCTCAACCTAGTTTCTCACTACAATTAGGAGATGAGAAAAATGTCCTAGCCTCACTAAGAATATATGAAGAGGCTTAGGAGAAAGTACCCTTGATTAAACAAGTATTTTTTTGGATTTTTGAAAGAAATATGAAGATGAAAGCTAGCATGGAGGCATAGGATGAGTATCAAATAACTCCAAATCAAACAATATTGCTGATTGCCATGGATCTTGAAAAAGATCAGTTTAAGGTTGCTCTTTCTCATCCATCTGATATGACTATAGGGTCATCTAGTAATTTCAATACTGTGAATCTGACTGTTGATGTAAGAAAAATTCCTCTGCTTGATAAAGTAAATTTACGTATGCAAATTGGTCAATTTATAGTGAATGATTTGACCAAAACTAATGCAATGGCTCTTAAAGTTGAGAACATGTTAGGGAAGGTCATCAAGAAGCTGAAATTAGAAAAAGCCAACTCCAGGGCTTTGAATACACATAATGAAGGACTTAAAAAGATAATTGTAAAGATTGGAGTGGATCCAAATGACAGGTCTGTTGTACAGAAGTTGTTACAGAGTGCAGAATCAAAAATTTCTGTGCTGAAGAAAAAATTGAAGTTGCCCACAGGAGAGCATTCTATGGCAGCAGAGGTAGCAGAAGTAGAAAATGAGAAAGAGAACCTTCTTCAGTAGCTTCTGAAGAAAGAAGAAGAAATTACAAAGTTGAAGGAAACTGTGTTATCACTACAGAATCATATTGATTCTCATACCTATACTGTTATTTTTCCATCTGGAAATGAGGACCCAGCATCACAGATAGCTTAGCTGAATGCTGAACTGAAAATGGCAGAGAGAGATCTCAAGAGAGCACATAATTATTTGGAGACAATAATAAATATTATGCAAGCCAAATAAGGGGAAATCAATAAATACATGTCAGATTACCAAACAACTGATGCTGAGATCAAAAGTCTGAAAGAAAAGCTAAAGGGAAACATATCTCTGATATAGGCTAAAGATATTATCTGGAAGGATATTATTGAGGAGATTAAAGAAATTTGGGGTTTTATGACTATTATATCAGAAGAAAGAAGCATTATCAGAGATTTCGAGGAGGAGGTTATGACAGACAAGCATAAGACAATTAACAGAGCCATTTGGGTAAGGAAATTTATTGATTTTATTGATTCCAAGACTGACCAAGAGTTGGAGGAGAATGAGATTAAGGATAGGATTTTACATGCCGTGGATATTAATAAATTGATTGTTAAAAATGAATGCAGGAAGGCTACAGATAAAAAGTTGACAGAGATTAAGGAAGCAGTCAGTAAGTTTGACAATTTATATGATAAAAGAGCCACGACAGGTTTTCCATCATGTTGGGGCCTTGGAGGCAGTCTTTTATCATGGGATTCCTATGAACCACTACTGGTATTGGCAAGGAGAAACGTAGACAACACTCATGAAAATACTCAATTTTTAAAAGGAGCAACAATGATTAATTTTCTTCAAAGGCATTTTCAACTGTTATGGTTGGTGAAAACCTTGTTTACAGAAAGACCAACATTCAGTAGGATCACTGCTTTTAGATTGGAATATCATAGGCTGATTAATTCACCTAAGACAAACATTGAGGTTTGGAAGAAATGCAGAGCCCGGATGACTGTTCTACCTAAAGATCCATCAACTTCAAATAAAGACAAGTCAGCAGATCAAGAGGATGCAACAAAAGTGGGACCAATACATATTCAACAAATAGATTAGGATTTAATTTTTATGTTATCTCTTTTAAGAGAATATAATTGTAATAAGATTTTTCGATGATATATAATAGGTAGTTTGATAAGTTTCAGGTAGTCTGAGAAGTTAGGAGTAGTTTCAGCAGTTACAAACTACTTTGCATTGTATTTAAAGTAAAATAATTGAGAGGGAAAGGTTCCAAGATTTTTCGACCTTCAGACTACTGCAAATTTTGTACTAAACTTTCAAATGATTAATGAATGAAGATCATGATTCTGGAATTTGTTGATATTGATATGTTTTTCCAGTTTACATTCTGTATTTTCTGTGTATGAATAAAATGAAGTAATGAAGTCTCTTTTTACATATGTGAATAAGAGTTAAAAATACTTAATGGGCGCTCCTTCATTTTAACTATTCCTCTGTCTTAAAATTCTTCTGAAGTTTGAAGTGATAGATATTGTTTATCAACATATCAATTTGGGATTCCTTCCTTCATGTTCTTCTAAATCATTCCATTTAATATCAACAGAGAATGGCATTGTGAAGCATTTGATTCTTGAGGGTTTAATAAAAATCTCTAAAGGTGATTAAGCAAAGACCATGTGACATTATATTTCTGTGACACATATATATAAATGTCTTGAGCACTGATTACTTACCACAACCAAGGGATTGTTTCTTAAGATACAACAAGTCCCAAAGGTTATGTATGCGGGTCTTTGGGTTTAAATGGGATTTAGAGCATTGGAGTTTCAAAATTTGGGAAAATGAAAGGTAAGAAGAGGGTAGATGGAATGAATGAGAATAGTATGGATTTTTCTCACCATCACACTTAATCAACAACAATTTCCTCTTTCAACTGAATTAAAATGCAGATAGATGCATTTGATGCTCTTGACAGTCAAGATCTCCCTTTCTTTCTCTGAAAATAAATGATAGCCATAGAATATTATTTTCAGTATGAAAAATATAAATAATAATCAGTCACCTTGTGATACTATGAAATACATGATTCTAACAGATTATGGTGCCTCAACCCAGTCAGTCGATAGGTACAGGAATTTTTTCACTGAGATTTGCCCAACACACCATTCATGTTCCTTAGTTAGGCACAGTTACTATAAGAAATATGTGGGGGGGGATCGTCAGTTGTCCCTAGTTAGCTTGAGGCTAATGTAGTTTCTAGTATGTTTCAAGATTGGTATAGTTCACTTTTTGGAGGGGCGCCACCTACCAATACTTTTAGTGGAGGGGCTAGTTTACTTGGGGGCAACCCCGCTGCCAGTACCGTCGCCTGCATGGGTTATCCTCCTTATGTAGGTTCTACTATGCAGAGTGGCCCTTATTTTAACCTTGGGTACAAAATCATAAGAAGTCATGATCTTGGGGGTCCATTGATTTCTAGAGGTTTCTACCCTGGGGGGAAATATCCATCTACCAGTTATCCTGGCCCGCAACAATATTTTACCGGGGCGAACCCATTTCTACACCAACAAGTGCATCCATCTAATCCATATATGGGGGGACCGCAAGGTTGGTTAGGGGCTTCTCCCACCTATCAACCATTTATTCAAATCCATAATCCATTTTTATCTTCTCTCAATTTATTGGATTTGGCCCAATTGACTAGTGAACCCATCTGTCATGATCCCTGGTGGCCACCCATGCCCACCAAGTTACCGTAATATATTCCCAAGTTTGATGGGAAGCCGTGGGAGAATCCATCCACTCACATTATCACCTATCATTTATGGTTCTCATCTAATTATTTGGTGGATGATTCTATTAAAATTTACTTGTTCCAATGAACATTAACCAAGAATTCACCAAGTGGTATATCGAGTTAGATACTGCATCCTACAGTGACTTTTCCTCTTTATCTCAAAACGTTTTGACGCATTTCCAGTTTCCTAATCGGTATGATCTTGACTTTGACCTTTTGTCCAAATTTAAACAAGATGATGCCATGCTAATTTCTGATCACATTCATGAGTGGCATCTTCGTAAGGGGTTATTGAGAACCAAATTACCGGATGAAATTTTACGTAAATGGTTCATTCGATCTCTCTGACCTCAAATTGCCAAGGATGTGTCTATGTTTTGAGTTGTTACCAAGTATCAAGCCATTTTAGCTTCCCAATAGTTGGATCTCATCTATTCACAGCCAGGTACTTTGTACGAAGTGTTTCCGAATTCCCCCAGACTTTCTATTGACCCTCCTAAACTTGTTCCTGCCCCACACACCGATGGTGTGATTGGGTTTGTTTCTGATTCCATGAGCCAAATTGATACCCACCTCTGGAAATTGATTGTTACATATAAATCCATAGAAAGTGCATCTGGCTCTGCTAAAGCACCCCCTCCTGAGTAGTCCACCGATGTTCTCACGGTGAATTCCACTCAACTGAAGAACAACCCTCAATATAGTGGTAAGAAAAAACAAGAATAATAAGAAAAATAAACAACAAAATAAAAGTGCCTAGGAGTCTCAAACCAATCCTAAAAGTCAGGGAGGGGGAACCAGTGAGCGTCGCCGGAAAGTCAAGTTCAATTGTAAAGTTTGTCAAGGCGATCACCTTACTCATGAGTGTCCTTGAATGGATGAAGTACATAGGATTCTATCACCATCGTCTACTCAATAGCCTGCTGTTTTGACTCATCTTTTCCCTGCACAACCTCAACAATAGATGGTTGCTAAAACTTCTCGTCCCTCGCAAGGGGGAAATGAAGGGTCCTCTTCCCATCCCCCCCATATTTCATCCATATTCATGTGCAAGGAACATATAAACGTGACTATGTGAGCCAAATCCTATGATGTTCCTGAGTTAGTTTCTCCTTCTAAGGGTTCACTATCTCCACCTAGTTCCACTGGACCTTTTATTTTTGATAAGCCTCTTGAACCTGTCTATCACCCCCCCAAGGGTGTTCTCCGTAAGATGACACACAACCCTTCTACCAGGGCTGCTCAGAATTACATTATTGTTGAATATATATCCCAGTCTCCTTGTGCCATGTATGCCTTGGAGGTCTTGCAATTTTTTCCTCAACAACGCAAGGCCTTGTTGTCTACCATCGGTGGAGTTGATTTATCTGACTCTAGTTTCATTGCTTTCAATGCCAAGAAAGTTGCTCCTTGTCTTTCTCATCATATTTATTTCTAGATCATCGTGTAGATATTTTAGAAGAATTTCCATCGCACTCTAGTGGATGAGGGCTCTTCCACATGTGTCATGTCAATATCCTATTGGAAATCTCTTAGCTCTTTGACACTCACCGCGTCCAACACCACTCTCCAAGAATTTGACGGTCATAATTTCATATCCAAGGGGGTCCTTCCACATTTTTCCATAAAGTTAGGTAGAAAAATGGTATATCATGATGTTGAAGTTGTTGACGCCTCATTAGATTACAACCTACTCCTTGGCCATAGTTAGTTTTATTCCATGACCTTAGTCATCTCGTATTTTTTCCATCTCCTTTAATTTCCTCATAAAGGGAAAATTGGGACCATTGATCAACTTGACTATTGCATGTCATCGGCCAAAATTTCCACCACAAGGAATTTTTTACCACTTGTGGGAGACCACTTTGGTTAATTTCAGAGTGTTGGCACTAGAAATTTTTAAATTTCTACTCTTATGTGGGTTTTTCCTCTTCTCACTTCACCCAACACTCCTTCAAATCCTACCATTGATCTTATGCATGTGATCTCTATGGCACCTGTGGACCCCATAGACCTCCTGATCTGTGAGTGGTGTCACCTGTTATTGTATAATATCATCAACCTAGCAAGCAACCTTCATCACTTGTTGTGGAAGAGATTGCATCTCTGGCAGTCTTGTCATTACCTCTTGACGTTGGTCAGAAAATCCATCCCAATATGGAATATGATCAAGTTATTTTTCCAAAATGGGCTGCAACTCCGCTTGTTCCACTTGACTCTCTCGTAGACAAACCCCTTTGGTTAGTCAACTCGATAATTATGGATCCCTCCATTGATTATCTTGGGGAATTTATGCCTCTTTATGCCTCTAATTTCGTCGTTGTGGAACGTGTCGAGCTTGGCACTTGAAATCTTGAATTGGCCCAAGGGGAACCTTCTCGGTGTTCCTTGGCATTGCCTACCATGGACTGAGTCAAGTCTTGGGATTCTACTACCAAAATTTGTGGAAAATTGTCCAACTTCTTACCACATGTTGACGCGAGCCTTGTACCATATTTATGTCTTGATCCTCCCTTATGTCCTCATGTTAGTTTTGAGATCATGACTGTGTTAGATTGTCCTTGGCATGGTCAACCTTTCTGGATTGGGAATTTTGAATTCCTTTGGCATGACCCCACTTTGGTGAGCCATATGGTTCCCTTGCCCTCTATGAGTTTGCATATAGAAACCCTTGGCATGTTCCCAGTTGTGGGCACACTTTAGTGTGACCTACGAGACTGCGTTGCGTTTGTACATATTGTACATAGGAGTTTGATGTTTTTACCTTTTTTTGGTTTGGTGTGTGGTGAAATTATTTTCAAGCCTTATTTATGGCAAACATATATATATATATATATAACCAAAAATATTTGGTCTTTTTTTACCTTAACCATGCTTATTTCTTTCATTATGTGATTCAACCATGGGTCTAGTCTTTCTAGATGGTTTTTATAGGACATGTTGGCATTTCATTTTGACCGTTAGCACTATTTTTATGCCTTAGGTCTGACCTTGTCAAGTTGCTACTTTCACCACTTCCTGTATGCATTTAATCTCTTGGAAGTAGAGGCTACCCGCTCATGGATACCTTAGTCAATACCTCTTTGCAATCTTGGTGTCCATGCAATCATTCTTATTCCTATTTTTGGAATCCCTCCTTTTGACCTGCCATGAATTAGAAACTGAGCCTCATGTACTCTTCTTCGTCTCTTTTTTTTTCCATACCCCAAGAGGATTCCACACTTTATCCCTTATGATTGTCACTTTTATCAGACTATTTTTACAGTCTGATCCTTGGTTCCTATTTTTCATCATCATCATCTGCATGGCCTACCATCCACTTTCACTTTGTTTTACCCTTTCTTGGAGGAACTGCTGTGATGAGTAGTCCTTTTAACCAGCCTCTTGTCCAATTTATGTCATGATAATTTCCACCATTACCAGAACCAGTTGCTATCCTTTATACCACTCATTCCTCTAGGAGGAGTTTCCTTTAAGCTCTTTTCTGAATCCTTAATTTAGAAAACATTGTCGAGTGAACTTGTCTACTTCAAGCTCATTAAAGTACTTGAAGTGCCATCTACCCAGTATAAGTTTAACCCTTTTCTAGATTGGGATAGATTAGTTATGAAAAAGGAATACCCTAGTTTACTGTGGCTAGGAGGTTTGTCCTTATATAATTTTATCTCTTTTTTGGGCTTGGGGGACAACTTTACGAAAAAGGAACTTATAAAAAGAGAAGGGAGGGAACATTTATTTCCATTTGTCATCAACATGACAACATCAGTCGCGTCGCCCTTGAACATGACACCTATCTACTTCATTATCTTACTATTGGGTTTTATCTTGCTTAGGATCCATACCATCCATATGAGTCTCTTTACTCCTCCAACTGGTTACTCATCCATTCATATGGAGCATGTCTCAATGCCTCCTGCGTCATTGCCTGATATCACATGGTGCTCATTATTAATGTTTCCAAGTCACTCTTGTGTCATTCCACTATGTGTTCAAGGGAAGTCTCATCTTGTGTCAGTCATCTACTGTAGCATGTTGGCATTTTTGAGTCAGCCATCCCTGTGTCAGTTGTACTTCATCACTTCATGAATTCATCCATACATCACATCGTCCTGGTCTATCCCATGTTGATTGATGGGAAATGCATTAAGGTCCTCCTTCGATAAATCTTCTCTTGTCAACTTCAACTCATTATCCAGGAGCTTGATCTAGGAACCAATAGAACCGTAGAGCTTGCAAACCTCAGTGGCAGGCTTCCTCATGATAGGTAATGGGTTTACATCATTGGCTCCTAATTGATTGAGCTCACTGGTGTTCGACATCATCTCATTTATTCACACTTAGTGGACTGTACTAAGTACCCTGGGGTCCATTCCTCATTGGTGGATTCCCTTGCGTCTGCTACTGGTTTTCCTCATTGGCTGGTAATCAAGCCGTTTCTACCATGTTCAATCACAACCCAACCATTCACACGTGTATATTTTTACTGTCGGGTTTATGTCGAAGACTTTGGGTTAGGGACATCTCACTCTTATATGGCATCCTTCCCAGGCTACGTTGGAGTCATGTATCATTTATGTAATTTGAGGACTACCTTGAGACACTTCTCTATCTATCATGTGCCCATAGTCCTATGGATGGACAATGTGGCATAGATCCACATTATATTTTCTTGTGGCTATGCTCTTGTAATATTCCAAAATGGAAAGGATAGGAATATAGAACATCTATAGCATTCCAAATAAGAAAAACAAGAATATAACACTAAAATATGGAAAATGTCGGAAATATACTGCAACATCAAGACATTATAACCATGACCAGAAACAACTGAGCCATATCATTATAAACAACATCAAATATAAATTACACAATGCTCCAAACGAGATGCACTCAAGTCAACAAGAAGTGATTGAAATACACTAATAAAAACTAGCACTGGAAATGTTGTGTTGTTATTGCTGCTGCTGCTGAAAACTACTGCTACAGAGAAGAAGAAACATGTGCGGTAGGCTTCTAGTGTGCTCAGAATGATACGGGATTTTAATCACGGATTATAATCAAAATACCCAGAAAAACCCATAAATGGTTTGGCCAGATTTTAACGTTGGATTTTCGGCCCTTTTTGAGTTGCCAACTGCAACCTTGCTGGATGAATTACGAAATCCTCCTATGTAACTACTGAGAAGGGGCTGAATTTATGATCTAACTACTGCAATAACACCCAATCATCTCAATACATGAAGGGTTGGTCCCTTATCTTGATCTTCAAGCTAGAAGCTTGAGATCTAGCTCCTCCTTCCTCTGCTCAAGTTGCAGCTGCACACTGCACAACTGCTAGAATGAATTGTGTTGTCAAGAGGGATGAATTTGTAGCCCACTACTAGGTGATGGAATATAGCTCACAGCTGATGGAAATAATTTTTCCAAAGTGAGGGGATTATCCCTCACAGGATTCCAAGCTGAAGTACTTGGAACTTCCTTCCTCCACTAGATCTACCTGGCTGGACTGTGCAATTCCTGGAGGAACTGCTGCTGCATGGAGGTATAAATTGTTGGCTTGATGAAGGATGTCAGAATGCTACTTCTGGAAGATTGAAATGGAAGCACAATATGAAAGGATGAACCCTCCACCGGTTTCTCAGCTGAAATGCTAAGAACTAACTTCCTCCTCTCAAACCCTAAGACAAGAATGCATAATTCCTGAAGCTGTATATGCATAAGAGAGGGGATGAATTTGGCACCAATGAAAGATGATAAATAAATACTCAAAATAACCTTCCCATAGTAGGCACTCGAAGTCCCCTGTAGGTAAGGGTGGGATTCCCGCTCGGGAACACCCGTGTGCTAAACAACACAACAGACTTAGCTAAAGAGTTGAAGCGTGCAAAGAATTTCAAATGAAATTCTAGACTCATTTTCTTTGCTGATATCATCTTCCTTATATGGTTGTGAGCCTTCCCTAGCCTTGGCCCACCTCATAACTGCACTGCACATGTGCCCACTAGTCTCCATGAAGACAACATTTTCTCTCCCGTGATCTCCATGATCTCTGAAATTAATCTCCACTCCCTCCATCATGTGTGCATTTTATGCACCACTTCCTCCATCACTACACCATTAATGCTCTATGATATTACTTTTATTCCTCCACTATCTACATCATCTTCCTCATTATCTCTCCATAATCTCCACTCTTCCTTCATTAATGAGCTGCTCCACTACTCCATGATGCTGATCTACTAGCTACTAACCCTCATTCACAAAAAAAAACTGAATTTTATTCATCTATGGGGTTTATGGGTCCCTCCACCCTTTTATTTACTTAATTGATAGAGAAAAGTAAGAACTCTAATATTCCAATTAACTGATGGAAAATTAGGAATATTACAGTCCTCCCCACCAAAATGTTGCTTGTCCTCAAGCAACTGTAAAAGTGAATGCTACAAAAATCATCCTCCCTCCAAATGGCATCCTCATATGGAAGGTCTCCCCATTTTCTCCAATGTGTAATGAATGCCCAGCTCCATAGTTTCCTCTATAGAATGTCTAGAATGGCTTCTAACTGTATAGCTAAATGCCTCTCCTCATCAGTGAACCTCCAAGTGGCAACCATCTGTTGTTCCAGAGCCTCTTCTCTACATGAGACATATGAAGTGAAGTGGTTCCTCCCCCCAAAGGAAAGTCCCAACTCATGAATTATCTCTCCAACCCATGCTACATGGAGTAGGATGTACCTATCCATGTGCCCATCATTGGCCCTGCTTGCTTCAAGCACCATCTCAACACAGTGAAAAATAGGAAATAGAGACATATGGGTTGACATGTGAAATGTCGAACCATACTCTCTCAATGAAAACCACCGCAAAAATGCTTCTTGCTGCCATACCACCCCATCATCACACCAAGTATGGTGGCCATACTCTCATAACAGAAGCCAACCTAGTAAGGTCTCCTGTTGCCATCCCCCCTCCTCCTCATGCAAGGTATGGGAGAAATTGAGCCCATACTCTCCCAAGAGTAACCAAAGCATCAATGACTCTTGCTGCCACCTCACATCATCATCATGCAAGCCATAGAGAAAAAACATATTGATTGACATGTAAAATGTCACATAGCCCAACATAACCAAGCTCCCTGCTACCACATCATGTGAGTGCCATGCAATGTCCCAAACAGTAACACACCCATTGACATAGGATAGGTCATGTGATGGCCAAACTAGTGCAACCATGCCTCCTGCTGCTGCATCACACCAGTAATATATAAGGCATGGATCATACAAATGTGAGATGTTGGGTAGTAACCATACTCACCCAAAAGCAACCAACACAACCATGCTTCCTGCTGCCCCGTGTCATAGATCCGCAAGTAGCTCACCAAACACTTGCTCATCATCCTCACCCATCCATCCAACTGTGGGTGATGACTCACATCATGCTCCAACTTGGTATCCACCCAATGGAGAACACCATCCTCCCCAATCTCATGATCTTTGCACTCCATGATATGTTGAATTTCATCCTCCTTGAGGTTACTCCATGATAACCTCTCATCGATGACCTGGTAGAATCCATAAGATTATGAATATATTGTAGGTAGAAACTTCTCTTTGAGCTGTGAGATACTCATCAAGAAGGCTTCATCCTGATAATGGAAAATAATATCCATCATAAGATGTCTACCAACCACATCTGTCCATCCAATGCTTCATGAGTGAAGCGGTCATTGGAATGCTCCAAGAATAGTTGGGCCCCCAAATCATCACTGCTCCTCAGTGACACCACTACTGATCTCCATGATGGTGCATCTGCTATCTCATGGCCATACACAATGTTGAACTCATAGCCTGACATTGTACTGATTAGGAATATGCTCATCCCATCCTCCGAAACTCCACACTTCAACACAAAGTGTTGTATGTAGCTCAATACTGAGCAACTAGGATGACTATACATCTCCTCCTTGAAAAAGTCAAGGGTACTCTGCGCAGTGATAGTTTGCTACTCCAAATTAGCAATGTGCTCTAACCCTTGGTTATGAAATTTCCCTGATGGCTGATCCCACAAATCTCAAACTGAGGTGCTGAAATAACATGGGATGAAAATGTTTTCAAACCTTGGATCAGCTGAAACTTGGGAACATATTGCAAAGCTACAAGAGTTCCTCCAACCAGTGCAATGGCTTCTCCAACTGATGGATGCTCCTCTACTACTTCACCAACGCTGGTATTTTCCTCCTCCTCCTCATGCATCTCCTGAATCATGCATGGGGCTCTTAATTTTAAGTGCTCCAGACCACCTTGCAAACATGCAAGTGCTCCTTCATCTGATGCAAGTACTTCTGCAACTGGTGGTGGTGGAAGTTCCTCCTCTTCTAGAGTGATAGTGCTGACATCCTCCCTTGGTTATTCATGTGCTATCTCATCAATGTTGGGAAATTTATCTATGGAAAGTACCTCTGGTTTCCTTCTATCAAACTTATTAATCAACCTTTGACTGATGTTTGCATAAGCAGTCACTCTTGCATGTTTTATATGGATGAACCACCAATCCTTTGCTCCACCCACAAGGTGCAGCTTTTCAATCTCAATAGCCTCTCTTTCTGCTACTGGGTGTAGCTGGAATAAATGATCTAACTCCCTCATCCAAGCTTTTACTGTGCTTTTAGATGATCCATTGAATGTAGGCAAGAAGAATCTATTATGTATATGCCTTATTCTTCTATTGCTGCTGCGGGATCTCCGGTTTTCTTTGATTTGGATAAAATGTTGGAGATTTATATTCTCCTTGAATGCTTTTAATTGATATTTTTACTCTACAAGATAATTACTCAGAGTCTCATGCTCTAATTATCCCCCATATCCATGCCATTCATCTCCTTCTGCAAGGAAAGTGGACACAGAAAAGTGTTGTGGAGCTCTTTGCATTGCCGGTTGTTTATGCTGCTGATAGGAAGTGCTTGGAACTTCCTCATTCTAAAACCTTATTGAGTTTTCTCTTTGCCTTCCCCTTCTCATTTCTTTAATCTCTGTGGAGAGATCCTGCATAGATCCAAAGGGAAGTGTGGAAAAACTTAATCCTTCCACCATTGAAGACTTCTTCTTTTTCTGCTTCTTCTTCTTATTCTTTTGATGTCATGAAATGCTCACAAGCTGAGCCAAAGATCATGCTATGATACCACTGTAATATTCCAGAATGGAAAAGATAGGAATATAGAACATCTATAACATTCCAATTAAGAAAAATGGGAATATAACACTAAAATTTGGAAAATGCTGGAAATATGTTGCAACATCAAGACATTATAACCATGAGTAGAAACAACTAATCCATATCATTATAAACAACAACAAATATAAATTACACAATGCTCCAAAGGAGATGCACTCAAGCCAAGAAGAAGTGGCTGAAATACACTAATGAAAACTAGCACTGGAAATGTTGTGATGCTACTACTGCTGCTACTGGAAACTACTGCTACTGGGAAGAAGAAACATGTGATGGATTTCTCATAATGATCCAATATTTTAACCATGGATTCTACTCAAAAAACCAAGAAAAACCCAGAAATGGTTTGGACAAATTTTAACTTTGGATTTTTGGCCCTTTTTGGGTTGCCAACTACACCCCTGCTGGCTGACTTACGCAATCCTCTTGGGTAACTGATGAGATGGGGCTGAATTGATGATATAATTTCTGCAATAGCACCCAATCAGCTCAATACATGAAGGGTTGGTCCATTCTCTTGATCTTCAAGCTAGAAGCTTGAGATCTAGCTCCTCCTTCCTCTGCTCAAGTTGCAACTCCACACTACACAGTTGCTGGTATGAACTGCCATGTCAAGAGGTATGAAGTTGTAGCCTACTTCTAGGTGATGTAATATAGCTCAAAGCTGATGGAAATAATTTGTCCAAAGTGAGGGGATGATTCCTCACAGGATTCCAAGCTGAAGTACTTGGAACTTCCTTCCTCCACTAGATCTACCTGGCTGGACTGCACAATTCCTGGAGGAACTGCTGTTGGCTGGACTGCAAAATTCCTTATAGATACATTCTCCCAAAGGATAGAATAAAACTATATAATCTCACCAAGAGTAAATGGAAAGGTGAGAGTGGGAATTATATCAGGATGCTTCTACCTTGATTTAGAGATTGAGAGACATACTTTGTTTTGAGGTCATATTGGTCAGATAGGGGAAGACTCTGCCAGATTTTAGAGAGGATGTATTATGCTTGAAGGTATAATTATACCATTTTATTCATGGTTAATAGAAATTTATGTTCCTTCCTTGTATTTACATTTTTGCATCAATTGCATATATCGATTCTATGATGTTTTGAGTTGACGATATTCCAAGGAAGATCACTTCTCGTCCTTGAGTGTTTGTGGTTGTGTGTAAGTGTTGAGATTGAGTGCAAATGAAGAAGATCACTTGAGTGGAGTGTGAGGATTCTGCTACGAATTAAAAATACTTCACTAACCTGTGAGGAGGCGGGGTGCACACTTTTTCCTTTATAACATATAGAAATATTTTCTTGCTGCATGTTTTAGCATTGGGTTGGGAGCTGATTGTCTATCTATTGGCCCTTTTTTATCTATCTTCTCGGTGATCTAATAAGACAATAGATCATGGAGAAAAAACTCCTTGCAAATCATGATGCAACAGAACTAATGCTTTCAATGAGAGGGAACATCTATTTTCATTTCTTGTCCATTGGTAGTGTCAGTTACGTCACCCTTGAACACAACACCTATCTGCTTTATTATCTTATATTTGGGTTTTAGCTTGCCTAGTAGTTGTACCATTCATATGATTCTTTCTTATCCTTCGGTTGGTTGCTATTCCAGTCATGTGGAGCATGCCTCGATGCCTCCTGCATTGTTGCATGATATCACATGGTGCTCATTTAGTCATGTTGCAAAGTCACTCTTGTGTCGTGCTGTTATGTGTTCAAGGGAAGTATCAACATGTGTTGGCCATATGCACTAGCTCGGTGACCTTTTTGAGTCAGCCATCCTTGTGTCAGTTGTACTTCATTGCTTCATGACTTCATCCATACATCACATCATCATGTTTTGTTCCATTCCAATTGATGGGGGATAAATTAAGGCCCTCCTTCGACAAATCTTCTCATGTCGACTTCAGCTCATTATCCAGGAGCTTGATCCAGGAACCGGTAATACCTCAGATCTTGAATACCTTAGTGGCAAGATTCCTCATGATCGAAAATGGGTTCACAGCATTGGCTCCTGATTGGTCGATTTCATTGGTGTTTGACATCAACTCAGTATCTGGGAGCTTGATCTAGGAACTGGTAGTACCTTGGAGCTTGCAGACCTCAGTGGTAGGCTTCCTTGCGATCAACAATGGGTTTAAAAAATTGGCTCCTTATTGGTCGAGTTCACTGGTGTTCGACATCAACTCATATATTCACACTTAGTGGACTGTACTAGGTACCTTGCGATCCACTTTCCTCATTGGTGGATTCCCTCAAGTCTGTTATTTGTTTACCTCATTGACTGGTAATCAGGTGGTTTCTACCTTGCTCGTCTTCAACTCATTTATTCGCATGAGCCATTGGGGTCATATCGAAGACCTTGGGTTAAGGACATCTCACTCTTATATGAAATCCTTCCGAGCCTACGTTGGAGTTATGTATCATTTATGTACCTTGAGGGCTATCTGGGACACTTTTCTATTTTTCATGTGTCTATAGTCGTATTGATGTATACAATCACATAGATCCATGATTGTATTTCTTAGTGGCTATGTTAATTTCATTGAGTCACATGGATCCATTGTGTATGTGTTCGTGGCCATGTTTTAACACTTTATTTCACAAATCCACAGTGTATGTTTTATCGGCCATGTTCAATAATCTCTTATGACCGAGCATGGGTATGCCTGCCTCGGGTATGTTATCAGCATAGTTGAGACTTCAGATCCAATGTCTTCCGATCTGCATCCTTGGATTTGTTTCCCCACTATTTTTTTGACATATGAGTTTTATCATAATGTATTTGGGACATTAGGTTCTCATTATGACCTCATATATTAGGGGGCATCTATTATGCCTATTTTGCTACCCTTGGATCATTGTGTTATCACTTAAAAAATTTCAAAACATCATTATGACAAGATTACTTATGATCATGGGTCAAAATAGGGTCTTAGGAGTCATTTCTTGAGTTTAACCAAGGGAAGTATTAAATTTTTTAAGTTTGAGCCTACCCTAGTGTTTAAATAAACTCATTTTTAAGGTCTTTCATGTCAAGTCTTTTGTCTGTTTAGGATTCATTTCATTTCCCAAATTTTTTGCATCAAAACTGCCTAATTAGCCAAGAAACCACAGTTTCATAGCGCCATCCATTGACAAAAGTTAATTTGTGCTACGAAAGCGCTGACAGTTTCATAGTGCAAACAACAAAAATTACACTACAGGTGCTACGAAAGCGCAGTTTTGTAACTTTCTTGTCAGTTAAGTTGTCCAATGTCAGAAACCGTTGGGAAAGGGTAGGATAGTGGCATGTTGAAGTCATGTAATGACGAAATCAAAGTACACACCCACTTTTGCATTCATAACGGTCAGTTTAGGTATGAGTGAGTCATCATTTTCAGCTATGAAAGGACATTTGAAATTCAAATTCTTTCCTAATTAGTAATTCTCATTCCTTTTGACTTCATTCGTAATTTCTAAGCTCTGAGTGTCAAGCCAAACTTGTGGTTGGTTCTTACAAAGGTTTATTATATCCATTTCAAGCGAGGCTATTGTTACATTTATTCAAGAGAGGTTGATACATTCATATCAAGCGATGCTAAAAGATTTATTCAAGCGAGGCTGAGAGTTTCTCTGAAGAATATGGCAAAGGAAAGAAAAATACACAGAGTAGGACAATGCTTAAGGCATGAACCTAAAGACATGAAGACAATAACTGAAGACCCACTACTGATGGAAGTATTCAGAAGAGCAGGTTGCCTACAGTTTTGTGAGAAATTGCAGGGCTATCACATGCAGGTATCCAAGAAATTTGCTATGAATTTCAATGGAACAAATACTAAAGTGGGGATGCTAAGTTTGACTATCACACTAGAGGTCATTGTTGTTGTTATAGAGATTCCAAGAGGTCAAGAAACCTAGTTCAAAGGGTTCAAATTCAATATGGAACAGTGTAAAGAGTTCATGAAGCTTGAGCACATTGAGATAGATCTCAACAATGCTATCCCAAGAAGCTGCATCAAAGATAATTATTCATAACTTCTGCTCAACATTCAGAAATATTTTACCTGTGAAGGCAAATATCACAAGGTTTATTCATACCATTTCAAATTGCTTCTACACTTCACTGGTAAGATTTCACTTGACCTACCTTTTTATCTGCATAGAAGTCTTGCAGAGATGGCTTATAAGGTGAAAGAAAAGTCCGAGGGGAGTGAGACATCATTATTTCATCATGGCTTAATTAAGTTATTAATTTTAGATGAACTTCAAAAGATAGGCAGAGATTGGCCATCATTCTTGTTTGTAAATGGTTTTGAGTTGGAAACCCTAACTCCTGTAAGAAACCATAAAGCTAAAGGGGTTCCATCACCACCACCAGCAGAACCAAGCCAACCTATGGTTGCAAAATCAAAGGAACTTGCAAGAGTAAAGCCAAGAAAGCAAACTGAGAAAAGGCCAGAGAAAATGCAAATTCTTGGTACACCAACTCTCTCACCTGCAAAACAGAAATCAAAGGCTGTCAAAGATGCAAAAGAGGAACAAGCTATCAGCAAACAAGGGACCAAAAGAATAACTAGAAGCCAAGCAGTGGTTTTGAAAGGGAAGACAGTTGCTACAGAAGATAGCCCAATAAAAAAGGGGAATCTAGAGGATATTATTCATGCCATTGACATAGAGGAAACACCTATTGTACAAGCTGAATTAATAAGAGAAGATGAGCAGAAGTTGAAAAAGGTCAAGTTTGCAAAGAGATTAAATTTTGAGGGGGAAGATTCAGGTTTCAATTTTCAAGCAAGTAAGCCTATGAAAAGGCATGCTAGGAAATTAATGGAAGGAAACAATGAAGTTCAAAAGCCCACTGAGATAGATAAATCACCTAAAGATATTATTGATCTCTAATCATCCACAGTGAAGCATACAATCAACAAATTTAAAAGGGGAAAAGAGAAAGTGACAAAGAAAAAAGAGTTTTAGCGCCTTGAGGAAAAGTTAAATTTGGCAAACCAAGAAATTGCTGTCATGAAAAAGAGATCTAGAAAACACAGTGCTGAGAAAGTGCAGTTTAAAAGGATGAAGTAAATGTGGGAAGGAAAAGTTGATTCTGTTTCTGAAACTTTAGAGAATGCAGAGCAACTTGTCAAGTGGACAAGTCCATAAATAAAAGAAGCTAAGTTTTTCAAAATAATAAAAACCCATCTGAGAGCTACTAAAAGAAGACTTAAAGACCAGGTGAAGGATTTAGAAGAGTAGCTTGAGTTAATTCATGATGATTTACGGAGCAGAGGCATTAAAATGACAGTCATATAAGAACGAATAGGCCAACCAATTGTACATGAAGAAGAAATGCCTCAAAGAAGCTAAAAGGATTTTGGTTTATTTTTTGTATGTTTTGAAGATGATGAGGACAGGTTTTATTTTGAGTTTTTGGGCAAACACAATTTTCATTTGACAAATTTTTGAAGAAATCTACATAGTCAGCAGTTTTGTAGCGCCTCTAGGCTTAAAAAGCAGTAAAGCGCTATGAAACTGCTGTAGCTGCCTTTTTGTTTCCTTTGATAAGTATGTAAGGGGTTAAAGGCTGAGTCAAGAGCTGTAATTGCTATGAAAAAGGTGTCGAAGGGTAATTAAAACAATTTAAGAGAAAGGAGTCAAGTTTTTGGAGAATAAATGCTTGAAATGGCAGCGCTACAGAAAGCGCTATGAAACTGCTATGTTTTCGTAGCGTAATACATTACAGCCTTTTGAACAGTTTTTGGAGTGGTTTTAGACAACTGGAGGCTAGGAAAGAGTGATGAGACATGTTATGCTAATTTGCAATAGCCAAGGACCATGAAATGAAGATTAAATGATGTTCAGAATGTTCAAAGAAGGAAAACGATCCTATGCCTAAAAAATAGGGTATGGTTTCCTACTTTTGTGGAGGTCAGCAAAGTGGTCATGAAGAACTGAATATCATTATCCAAATTCGACCATGTGATGATACACTTGTCAATAATGTAATCTCAAATAGATAAGGTTGTTATAGATAGTGATAAGGAGTTTGAATCCTTTTTGAAATAGGACTGTTAAGTAGGATATATGTCTTTTTGTAATAAATTCCATGTTTTATGGCTATGAAAGGTGGCAGTGGAAAAAAAATTGATGTATCTAGCCTAGAAAAAAATCATATGATGATTTAAGAGGTTTTTTAAAGGCCATTGGGTCAAATTTGTCAGGGGTTGGACATTTTTGACAAAACTGTGCTTGTTGTGAATTGACTGTTTTCAACTAATACATAGATCTTCTACTTGAACAACTTGAGATTCTTAAGGAGTTTTAGTGTTTTCCTATTCTATTTTTATCTCTTATATATCTCATTTGCAGTGTTCTTCATCTATATTACTCAGAATTAATCTATTAGATGTTCTGACTTCCTTTATAAGTGAACTGATTGTGTTTTTACATGTTTCATGTGTGTGTGCCTTATCACTAAAAAATCTGATATTCCTCAACTTCCATGTTAAACAGATTCACTAAATTACTGAATGCTTTGACTCCATAAGCCTAATGTATACATGTTGATGTTATCTTCAACCTACAACTATCATTATCAACTTATTTCCTAAATAGAGTTAGCCATATATATTTTTATCCATATCATTAACCCTTGAGAGAGCCCTCTCAGGCCGAGGAGGCTAAGCCTCAGTCAAAAGATTAGGTTTGAAATAATTACATGAGATTTTCTGATCAAGTAGCCTATCAGGTCCAATTTTTTGATAACACATTGAACCTTATCCTTCATGGTTATATGAATTTTTCTTGACATGAGGAGCCTTTTTGAGCTAGTTTGACCCTTAGCCGCAGGCAGGAAGGCTTGTGCCTACAACCAGAACCCTATTACCGCTACAAGGTCCTCTTGTGCCTGTGGCTAGGGCCCTTTTTATCCCTTTATGTTCCTATGGCCAAGGGAATGTTCTAAAGTGACTTAGTCCCTAGGATATCAGTTCGATTCCTCATCTATTCGAGCTGGCTAGGACTCATCAATTGGAAGCTTATGTAAGTTATCATCATCCCGAGCATCCATATTCATCCTCCCAGGAGCTCTATTTTACTTATTTATACTAGATAATTTGAGAGGGTCAGGCTAGTTTGTGAGATCCATAGGAGTTTTGAGAGCCATAGTAGTTTCTGAGAGCTATACCACTACTGGAGAGCTAAGATCTTGATCCTATGTTGCCAATTTGCTGCTAGATAGAGAGATTTTGAGGCCTTGGTTATATGTGTGTGCCCTTCATGCTCATTTATTATATGTAGTGGGGAAACTATGCCAATTCATGGAGAGGAAATGTGGAAGAGAAGGTATAAACGCTGCTCATTTCATATTATTAATGAAGATCTATGTTCTCTCCCTTACATAATTATGTTTTTAGCATATCTTGTGATTAGTTTGTATCATTATTATTCTAACAATATTCCAAGGAAGATCACTTGTCATCCTTGAGTGTTTGTGATGGTGTCTAGGTATTGAGATTGATTATAGATGAAGCAGATCGCTAGAGTGGAGTGCAAATATTCTGCTACGAACTCAAGATCCGTCCCTAGTCCATGAGGAGGCAGGGTGCCATTTCTCTTCCTCATAGTGTAAAATTGATTGCATGCTGTTTGATGATCATATGGGGTTGGGATATATTTTGTCTTCTTAGTATTATCTCTATCTTTCTGGTGATATAATCAGACAATAGATCATAGAGCAACAACCTCGCAATTTCTAATGCAATAGGGTTGTACATTATTGTACAATTTTGTTAAAAATTGTGTATATTTGTGCATGTGTGATTTATTGCATTATATTTCCATTGTGTAAAGTAGTTCATGGTTGAGATTCTTGGTTTGGTAGCGTCAGTGATTTTAAGACTCTATCCTAGACCCAAGGTCGTGGAAATCGGCATTTTGTTGTGTTAGGTTGTCAAGTTGTCTCTACCCTATTTTGTCTTATATGGGTACAAGTGGAAATTGTAATATTATTTGTACTCATTATATGAGTGAAATTCCATGTCTCCATGATGGAATGTGAAGATTCAGATGTAATGTGAGGAGTCATGAGGGGAGTCCAATAGTCACCAAGGGGGCATGCAAAAAGTCACCCCCTTTTGGTTATAAATACATCCTCATAACTCTTGTAAGGGGATTTTGGGAGCCAATATTTTGGCTAGGATTAGGGTTAGAGAAGGCTTGGGAGTTTTTTTTCAGCCTTGGTTTCTCCATAGCGTAGAGGAAGTATACTTCTTTGGGAGGAGCAGGTGTTTTTGAATTCGCGTTCCACTATTGGGGCAAGTGGTTCGTCATGTTGTATGTATGAATAGAACTTTCACTTATAATATAAGCAAATTTGTCACGTCTTCATGCATATGTTGTAAATGTAGCTGGACTATTATGGTTATGTTTACGATGTATGTTGTTCAACTTACGCATATGCTTACGAACTATTTCACTTGCATTTGCATGAATCTTGTTGAATGCGTGATTATGTTTTAATCTGTCACCTTTAACTTGTGGACTATTCTACTTGTTAGTTTGTGTGATGCCTTTTTAGCTCGTGTGTACCTTTCAAGATGTGTACTATTATAGGCTTCCAAGGGGCACACTTCCTTTCCCCTTTTTCTATTAGAACCTCTCATGCATCATATTGAATTTCCATAGTGTCACACACTTTCTTTAACCAAAGACAACGTACACCACTCTTTGCTTTTTGAAATCCAAGGAGTATCATTAAATACCCCACTACTGGGACTCCTATTCCAAACAGTGTGAGGTCTAGTTGGGACTTCATATCAGGGAGATCCCATGAATGTTGGCAGATCCAACACTGTCAACACCTTTGTACCCTTTCGCTCATCCATCATGGTCCACATCTCCTCCTTGGCCTTATTCTCCTCTATAACCTCCTCAACCTATCAACCATCCTTTTCAGCCATATCCACAACAATATTCCCAATGGGGAAACCCATCACAATGGTGGAGGCCTCAAACAAACTAGAATTCTACTTTACTACCCACACCCCAACCTCAACCGCATCTAACTCATCCTACCCCACCTAAGCAACCTCAAATTAATGCTCAACCTAATCCGAACCTAAACATAAGTAGGGACAGTAGGTATACAATTTAGAGACATCTTATCCTACTTATGATGTGTAAATACAAGAGATCAACCTTTGGTATGGGAAGATGCTTCGAAATAATCACCCACCTTCTCCACCTGAAGAGCTTGAAGAAGAGAAGGGAGAGAGTGACCCTCAAGTCAATGCACCTCCCTATCCTGAAAGGTTGGTACACCCTAATCAACACACCCCAGAAGAGGTTAAAATTCTGGGAGAATTGAATAATTTTTGTGTAAAGATACCCCTTATCCATGCCATTAAATATGTTCCCATCTACAACAAGCTTATTAAGGAAATTGTTTTCAAAAGTTTTGGGAGAAGAAGAAGAGATACCCACACCATTAATGTTGTTGGACAACTATCTGATCTAATTCTTGTGAGGGTGATCTCCCCAAAGTACCTAGACCCTGGTAGCTAAGTAGTGGATGTGCATATTGATGTCATTATGGTCCCCAATACCCTGATTGATCCTGGGGATGCCATAAATTTGATGACTAGGGAAACCATGTTGAAACTCAATCTCCAAGAGGCTTTGAGAAATACCACCACATTGTTGCAGCTTGCAGATAGATCCACAATAGCTCATGAGGGAATTATTGAGGATGTCATGGTATACATTGAAACTTGGGAGTACCGTAATGATTTCCTGGTCTTCCAATCCAAAACCAAGTTTAATGGCTATCCTCTCATTCTAGGAAGACCTTGGTTGGCCACTACTGTTGCATACATTAGTTGTACGGATAGGAACATGAATATTAAGAATGGAAATTTATAAAAAAAAACTTGTGTTGTATCCTCCTACTCAACCTTATATTGAACATGATTTTCCAATATGGTTAGAGGATGAATTGTATTATACAACTCCATAACGAATCTGCACTCTAGACAACATTATAGGAGGGGGTAAACTTGATGAAGAAGACCTTATTGACCATATATTACAAAATCAGCCTCCCACTCCCATACCAATTGATGAATTGCTAAAATAATCTGAGGTTAATATTGGGAATGACTTGTGCTTTGTTCACTCTAGCCTAGGAAATGACAAGATGGTAGAGTTTGGCCCATCTATAACTCTAAATATCAATCCCTTTGTCTCAGCCAAACAAGAAGAAAAGTTGTGCAAAGTACTGAGGCAACACCTGGATGATTTTTCTTGAGATTATAAGGTTATGAAAGGAGTGCATCCATTAGTTTGTAATCATCATATTTACATCAAAGAGGGATGAAAGCTTGTGTGCCAACCCAAGAGAAGAATGAAGCCAAATCTTAATGACATTTTGAAAGAAGAATTACAAAATCTACTAGATGCAGGCTTCATATATCTCATTTCAGATAGTGAGTGGGTGTCACCTCTTGTTTTAGTTCCCAATAATAATGGGATGTGGAGAATTTGTGTTTATTAATGAGAACTCAAAAAGGCTACAAATAAGGACCTTTTTCCTTTTCCCTTCATTGATCGAGTCCTAGATGGCCTTTAAGGAAATAATTTTTTCTCCTTCCTAGATGTATTTAGTGGATACAACCAGATTCAGATCATCCCCGAAGGCCAAGACAAGACCACATTTACATGTCCTTGGGGTACATTTTCCTATAGATTTCTTCTATTCGATCTGTGTAAAGCATTTGCTACTTTTCAAAGGGAAGTTCTAAGTATATTTTCTGAACTTGTTCATGACTTTGTTGATATTTACATGGATTATTTCACCCCTTATGGGTGTGATTTCCAGGAAGCTCTTTCTAATTTATGTAAAGTATTGAAGAAGTGCATTGAAATGAATCTCTCACTAAGCCATGATAAATGTGAGTTTTTGATGAATGCAGGGATTTTTCTTGGCCATTCTATATCCAGGGAAGGGATACAAGTTGACCCAAACAAGATTTACATCATCAAAAGGGTCCCTACCCCTCAAAAGCAAAGAGATGTGAGGAGTTTCCTTGGATTAGTTGGGTATTATAGAAGGTTCATTAAAGAGTTTAGTAAATTGGCTTCACCATTGTTTGGACTATTGGTTAAAGATTCAGATTTTTGTTCAAAAAATAATTGTCAAGAAGCTTTCAAAGTAATAAAATAAAATCTAACCACTGCACTATCCTTAGGGGTCCCAACAGGGCATTACCTTTACACATACACACAGATGCCTCAGAAAAATATGTAGGGGATACCTTAGGAACAGTCGAAGACAAATTTCCTTATGCCATATATTTCACCAGTAAGAACCTTTCCAAAGTTGAGTTGAATTATACTACCAGGGAAAAGGAACTCTTGGTTGTGGTGCATTCTTTGAGAAAATTTAGGCATTATATCAATAGTTATCAAAATTTGGTTCACACTCATCATGTAACCATTAAGTACTTAATGAATAAGCCTAATGTTAATGCTAGGATAATTTTATGGTGGTTATTATTACAAAAAATTCATTTGACTATTGTTGATAAACTGGGGAAAGAGAATGTGATTGCATATTTCTTGTTAAGACTAACTCTGCCTGCAGGAAAGGAAGAAATGATATATCATCAACTTCCAGATGAACATCTCTTTTCCATCTTGATACTTTTTTCTTGGTTTGATGATATAACCAACTATTTAGTTGATGGGAGGTTCCCTCCTAACCTATCCTTGAGGGAGAAAAGCAAGATTGTGAGGAAGAGTGCCCCATTAACTTGGATTGGGGGAATTTTTTTTAGATTGGGGACAGATCAGATCCTAAGAAGATGTGTGAGGGAAGAAGAGGTCTTCGACATCCTCTCATAATTCCATTATGGATCTTGTGGGGGCCACTTTGCTGCTAATAGGACAACCTTCAAGGTTCTACAATAAGGTTATTATTGGGCCACTTTACATTAGGATGAAAGGAGAAAGACCACTAGATGTGATCAATGTTAACGAATTTATAAGACAACACCCAAGGATGAAATTACCTTACAACCTCAAGTGAATCTAGAGCCATTTGAAAAGTGGGGCATGAATTTCATTGGGCCTATTAATCCCCCATAAGGATAGAAGAGGTATATCATTTTATACACTGATTACTTCACCAAATGGGCTGAAAAAAGTAGTAAAAGAAACAACTGAGTATAAGGTGGTCGAATTTTCGAGGGAGAATCTCTTCTACAAAGTTATTTTTCCAAGGGAATTAGGTACTGATCGATAAGCACAATTTACATAAAGTTTGATTGAAGATCTTATGAAGCAACACCATATCAAGCATAGGACATTTAATTCATATCACCCTCAAGTAAACATGCAGGTGGAAGTCACAAATAAATATTTGGAGAACATTTTTACAAAGGTTGTTAGCAACAACAAAAAAAATTAGGCAGATAGACTTGTGGATGCGACTTGGGCCTACAACACCACTTGGAATACCACCACTGGATTCACCCCATTTGAGCTGGTCTATGGGAATAAAGCCCTATTGCATATTGAATTTGAGTACAACACCTTGAGGATGGAAACTCAGTTAGACTTGGATTCTACTTCAGCATAACAGGAAAGGATACTCCAACTCAATCGTGTAGATGAATTCATAATGCAAGTTGATGAGCCTCAATATTGCAACAAGAATGTTGCAACTTCCAAGTCTACCAACTTTACTTATCAGCACAAGGTTCATAGAAACTTAAGAGGTATCGACACTATGTGTGCAGCATACAATGTGTCCTTCTTTGGTTGATCTGTTGTAATGGAGTGAATGTTATGAAATCAAATCCTAAACTAATTTCAGAAATGGAAATGTTTCTTTGAAAATGAATTAGTCCTAGAAAAGAACAAAAATTTGTAATTGAAATCCGAAGAGCACGAATTCAAATAAAAACCTAATATAATTTGCAAAAATGAATGTCCGAAGTGGTGTTTATTCTTCCTCAATCATGTATTTAGATCCTAGGGGTCATGATTCAAGCCTAAGAGGCAAAAAAAACCTTTGGGAGAAAATCTGGTCGAGTTTACACATGCTACAATAGCACTACAGGAAACTCTATTTTTGCTACAGGAAAGTCTGTTTTGGAAATAACTCACCGAAAGACTAAGTAAATAAAATGAAAATGGGATGGGACAAATTTTGTTATTAATTATGATGTCTTAGGTCTCCATTCCAAGTGGAATCACTCCAAAATACCCTTGTTCACACGTGCTAAAAAATAACAAAAATTTACTACTCTAAAATATGGAAATTCAAGAACTACTGAGCTAATTAATCTATAAAATTTCTAACCTAATCAAGTGAAAATGAAATGGGGTAAATTTTGTTATTAAATTTAACATTATTATGACCTAATCCAAGTGGAATCAAGTCAAATGGATCTCATTAACCCCTTCTAAAAAATATCATAAATTTACTACTATTTCGCTACAAGGCGTTTCCAGAAATCTTATATTCGTGAACCAATAACCAAATCCAAGTAGCTTAGTGATTAAGATGACCTTAAAAAGTTATTCTGAGGATGAATAATGCTTTTGAACCTGTAAAAACCCCACAAAAGAACTCACTTAAATCATTTAACTCAATCCTACAGCAAGAAAAGAAACAATACTAAATATAGAAATATGCAAAACATAAATAAGAGATGCATGTGAATAAGAAGTGAAAATAACATAAATAAATTATGAAAGAAAAGAAAGTGGAGCTGCCAGAAAAAAAGTTTTCTCCACAATAAGACTAAAAAATACATGCCCCTAGAGGCCAATTCGAATTGGTACTTATACGAAATTATGAGGAATTATTCTCCTTAAAAGGAGGACGCTTTCCACCCCAAAATGCCTCAAATAGTGGATCTCGTTCACAACACTTGGAGTTTGCAGTAAATGATAAGGAACACATTCCTAGATTTTCTCAATCATCGGAGTTCCAGAATATCTCCATAATTTATAAATTATTTCATGATATTTTATTTGTTTATTCTCCAATCTTGATCCTCCAGTAGTAGGGATCAAGACCCTAAATGATCTCCTTCTCCAAATCTCCATAATCTGCCCAATATTCTCACAATATTCTTCAAAAATAAATAATATTAGGCACAAATATGAAATTATCTCTAAACCTTCCTAAGAACATATTAAAGCATAAAAAAACATTATTTAGTGTAGAAGGAGAGATTTAATATATCTTTTATGTGCCTAATAAAGGTTATATGGGCCTTAATTTATGTCTAATTTAGAGGCCCATCACAAGCTGTCCTACACACTGAGGTAATCCAAATATAGAGAAAGATTTGACATGACAAGCACATGAGAGAAAGGATTTCTCAAGAGGGAGATTGGGCCTTGTTGTATGATTCTAGATTCAAGGATTTCAAGGGGAAGTTGATGACAAGATGTTTGGGTCCCTATCTAGTAGAAAAATGTCACGAGAATGGGTCTGTCCAAATCATAATCATTAATAAGGAAGGTATTCCCTTACTTATCAATGGTTATAGGTTGAAATTGTAAAAGAAAGCTCTGTCCAAGGACGAATTTTTCAGTTCATTCAGAAGAGATTTAAATGCAAGGAGGCTCATAGGCCTAAATACACCAAAATTCAAAAAAGAAAAAATAAAAATAAAGAGGGCCTAGATGAAAACCTCCATGAGGCATCCGAGGCACACTCCTGAGTTGAAAATCTCTCTGAGGTGGTCCCGGAGAAAAGAAAAAAAGAAAAAGAAAAAAATCCCTGAGTGAAAACCTCCTCTGAGGTGCCTAGGGCAGGCATACATGTTGAAAATCTCTGCAGAGGTAGCATGTTTGTCTTAAAAAGAAAGGAAAAAAGGGAAAAAGAGAAGCACAAAGAGGGATTTCTTACACCATTTCTCCTAACATTTTCATTTTGTAGGACTCTACACAATTTGAAGAATTATGGATACAGGGAAGAATCTACAAGTATCCCTCCATCCTTCCACCCATACACCTAATTTCCACACTCTCCACTCACATACCCAGCTCTCTTCATCATCCAATCAACAAGAGACTCCAATTTTACCTCCTCATTGCGATACTACAAGAAGGACCTGTAATGCTACAGGAGATTCTGTAATGCTACAAGAGTAGCCTATGAGGCTATAGGAGGTGGACCCAATGAGGAAAAGAGACAAGAAGGCCACTTTGTCTCTAATAAATGCTAAGGGTTCCTCCAGTGTCAACTTCATCACCCATCCACTCCATTTAGCCAAATATTTGCTTGAAATTTCCACTATGTCATGAATCTAAAAAACACGGAAACCCATGTTTTATATTCCTCTAACACCTACACCACTTCCTCATGATCCTAATCCTGTCCTCATGCCTTTAATCAATTTCCCTCAAAATTGGAGTGCAATATGAATACTTGAAGGGAGGATTAAATGAATGCTATAGGAAGAAAAATCCTCCTGTAACAGCTTGTGCAATCACAACAGAACTCCTTGGAATTATTTTTCCACCCAAAGAAAGAATCATGGAGCCATGTATGTAATATAGAGGGAACACATCATCCTCAGGAAGGAAATCCACTAGGAATAGTAACTTGGACATCAGGAAGGCACTTGCACACACATCAAAGTTATCAGTCAGGATATCATAAATTTATGAAGACATGCATAGAAACAAGAAAAATAATCAACTCCCTCAGAGATCATGATATTATGAGGCCCAAATCTAGCATACAACCATCTCCAACAATTCGATCCATAGGTAGGCTCAGGTATGACAACCATCACCTCTTCCCTATGCTTAAAATGCTAAAATGTGTTAATGGTTGAGAAATGAGTTTTAATAGGATGGAGGTGGCTAGTGAACTTGGCCACCCTCGACTAGTAAAATTAAGTTTGTATTAGTCACCCATGAAATGTGGAGATTTCAACTAAAAGTGAGGTGGTCTTCATGAGGAGTGGGGTGATAATCACAAGGAGACGGGAAATGATTGCAAGGAGTGGGGACAATGGTCCAAAAAAGGAAACTCATGTATATGACATGTTACGAAAGTGCTCCAAGCATTTACCACAAAGATAATATTATGTATAAGGCTCAAATTAATTTGCACCATCGCTCATTTCCAAAAAAAGAAGTTAGAGTAAGGAAAAGCTATTGTTATAAGACCACCTAGGATGCCACTGATAAGTTTCAAACCTTATATGTAGGTGCTACAAGAAGAATATAGGAAGGTATGGAATTATACAGGAGGAAGCTACAAGAAGGTCTGAAATTATACAAGAGGTTTGAGAAGCAGCTATATGAGAAATTGAAGGGTAAGGGAGTTATAGTGACCCGAAATTGTCTCCAAACCCTCATGCACATACAAAGCTATTTTGAAAATAAGTAAGTGACATCCTCCTCCCTTGTTTTCCATCCACTTGCATGAGAATTTTTCCTAAAGTTGATAGCCTCTAATAGAAAATTTAGTAGTAGGAGGTCTTTTTGGAAATTTTTGTGGATAGAAGCAAATAAAAAAGCTTTTATTTGATATCAATTCTAGCATCCTTCTCCCTCACTAATAAAAATGAGTTTAACAATGTTTCGATCACTGTGATTGCTTTAAAAAAATTGAATTCCACACCTAAGTAACACCGAGGAGTGGCAATAGAAGAAATGGGGAGAGGATTTAATATAAGAGAACCTATAGACACCAAGAGGATTCACCAAAACCCACCTATAGTGAACATATTTAGAAGACATCAATAGTTGGGTTTCTTTGAATTTTTAAAAGGGTATGATGATGATATCACTCATGAATTTTGCATGGCATTACATTCTCAAGGAGAAGATAGTGCCACTACTGTTGTCAGAGGGTTGGATACCTCTCTAAGTCTTGAAACCATAAGCAGAGTGTCCACCATATCCCTAGGAATTTGGCGGAGAAAAGAAGACAAGGAAATGAGTGTCACAAACAAGAAATATTTGTTCATTTTAAAAGAGAAACTTGTAGAAGATAAACATGGAGTGAGAAGAGAAAGCTTACCTTAGCCCTGGGATGAGGTGGCTTATCATATCCTCAAATATATATCTTGTGAATGGAGATTGAGTGTGGTATATGCCTACCATTTAATACTACTCCATGAGCTAAAATTCAAGGCATAATTTCCTCTCCCTCAAAGGCCTAGTGTTCCCCATTTAATCCTACAATCAATCATTGATATGAGCCAAAAGGTGAGGGAAGGAAAGCACCAACAAATAGCTAACCATGGCCTCATCAAGTTAATTGTGATGGATGATTTGAGCCACTTAAGGAACCCTGCCCTATGGACTAATTTTGTAGACATGGATATGGAAACCTTCATTGGAACCCAAGCCATCACACCTGGAGAAACACCAACCTCTAGCACTGGAGGTAGGGGATGAAAAATAGAGGAAGAAGAGGGGGGAAAAGAGAGCAAGAGGATGAAATAGAAAAAAAGGAAGGAGAAGCATAAATTAAGGAAGAATAGTGAAATAAAAAAGTAGAAGAAACAATAAATCCTGAGGAGACTTCTAATCCCCAAGCAATAGATAAACAAGAACACTAGACAAGCCTCTCTCCAGGTGATACTAAGCAGGAAGCGGCTTCAAAATTGGCTAAATTGGGAACACCTATCAAGCCCAAAAGGAGGCAACAAAGGAAAGATCCCCTATATTTCAAAACAAGGAAGAGCACATGAATTAGGCAAGGGAAGCCACAACCTCCTTCAAAAGTCCCTATCACTATCGATGAGTCATAAAGAAAAAAGGGAGAAGTGGGGCCTAGTCAAAGAAAAACTGAAGATATTACCTCTCCTAAAACCAAAACCAAACCACCTGTGACATTTGTGGGAAGTCCCACCACTAGGGCAGTAACCTTCAAAAGACCCAAGACACAAAATTCCCTTAAGCAAGCATAAAAAGAATAGCTATAGGATAAACATGGGTTGCTTCAAGAGAAATAGGGGATGCTACATGAGCATTAAAATGAGCTACAGAAAGAAGAAACCACCTCAAAATCAATTAAAAAGGTCCTACAATAGCTTCAAGATCTTGATCCACAACCCATATTGGAGTCCCACTACAAATTTTCTTAAGGAGGAAGGATTATCCTTGAAAAATTTGCAGTCCCACTCCTCTATGAGTTGGAGATAGAAAGGGGTAGGACACATAGGTGGATGCAAATTTCCAAATCTAGAAATGTGGAATATTTGGGTCTCATGGAGGAGAAGGTCACTTAAATGGGCAAGTAGTTGAGTGATTTGAGACTAAGAGATTCCATTACGAGGGAGAAACTATAGGCAAAAAACACAAGGTTCAGAGAGAAGTTGTAAGAGAAAGAAACACAACTTACCACCATTGAAAGTCTCTGTATGGAATCACTACAATGCTGGAAACCATCAAAACCCTATGTTATTTTCCTCAAGGAACAATGGCTGTAGTTCCAAATAAAAACACTAGCACAATATGAGTCTTTTCCTTTTCAAAAATACATGAAGTTTATTGAGTTTTGCAATCAGGTAAGTATGGAAGATAGGTAAAACCTAGCTAATTTTTATATACATAATTTCATTCTAACAGATCTAAATTTTTGGGACCCTAATTCAATATTGGGAGATATGAAACTAATGGCATTGGAATATTGGTTGACTCAGGAGGAGGAAAGGGACGACGAGGTGAAAAAGGAAATGACAAAAGAAGAGAAGGATCCCTTGTATATCATAGTAGAGCTTATAAGCCCTAAGGCTGTCATCAGCAAGCATAAACTCATATCCTCTGATTCTTCTTTAGCACCCAACTACATTACAACCAAAGAGAAAGGCATTCTACACTTTGAAGAAACTTTTATAATGTTGGGAATAGAGAGATTGAAATCTTGTTAGAGAATATGGCATGCCTTACCCCACAGTCTACGAGTCAGATAATATCACTCTCCTGAAAGGATAATGAATTCCTTGGAGAGAACACCATTTCATAAGAGAGTCATGCAGAGAATGAAGATAAAATGATTAGGACTCAAACTCAGTCCACCCTTGCTGTTAGGATTACAATAAGGAAGAAACAAAATGAAGGAGAAGAAGGTATGGAAAGAGATAGAGACAAATGTAGGTTTTTATCCACCAGAAGGAACACCTTATGAGATGCCTTGGGATGACAGAGAGGCCACCAAGGCCATGAATGAGCTTCACATGGATGACTGAGTTTCTCAGATGATGAGAAAAACCTTCGATAGGGGTTTGATGATGAGTCCCATCAATAGGTATATGTTAAGATCATTATTCTATCCTCCAACCTTAAACTATCCTTTTATAACATTAATTCACATTTTTCGTTATAATATGCTTAGAAATAATAGTAAAAGGTTTTTTTTATAGTTTGTGGCCTAATGTGGTTTAATTCTAGGAAAAAGAAACATTTTTGAGGCATTTAATATGTAGGGGCTTGATATAGACAACCAAGAGAGAAGCTAAGGGGGTTTGTCCACCTCCTTAACTCCCTAACTCATCTTGAGATCACAACATCCTCAATCAAAAGTTAAAATTCATTGACAACCGAGTAACTCCAAGTGCATGTGAAGGTCAAGAGGGACAAGATCCACAATTTTGAGATCAAGGAGGGAATCACTCCTATTTTCAAGGGAGTTGCCAACATCTACCTTTTTGTATAGATAAATGAGCTAAAGGGATCATTAGGATTCAAAGTTTTGATTCAACTAGGAGTAGTTATTGAGCCCATGGCTTGACATTGTGATTGTTAACTTTCATGTGATGTATGGGACTACCATTTTTTGATGATGAGAAGTTGGTTATTAAGTTGCATCTGAGCTATTTTTAGAGGGTTGAAACCCTTGGGTTTGGGCCCTACCTAGAGGCTTTGGTCCCTCTTCTATATTTTTGTGTTTTTCTTAGTTTAAAGCTTTTCATGTCTTTATTTTCTTGCAGTAAATGTTAAACTATAAAAACCTGTGATTGTAGGCTTCCCTATCACCTCTCTTATGGGAGAATGGTTGGAAATATTTACAATCTCAGTCCAATTTTTTTTATTATTATTATTGCATGTAAATATATAGATGTTATTTTTCCTTCTTCATATTTACTTTCTGCAACTTAGGAGTTAGTTTAGTGATCATAATAGTGTAGAAATTATACAAACAATATGTATACCAATGGATTCAATCCGATCATGCGATATGCTAAAGAAAGATACTGAATCCTTCTACAAATTAAATGTGGAAAATAAACACGATCTCACAATCACACCAAGTAAAATAAAGAAGCAAATCAATCACACAACACAGATATTTTTCCTGAGGAAAGCTTGCTTCTCAAAACCCCTCTATCTCTATTGTATAATGAACCAAGGAATCATGAAACAATACAATGCACTCTTCTCACAAGAGTATGCTGCACTATCTTGACTGTCTCACACTGACCTGGACAAAATTGGGCTAGTACTTAGCCAATTCTCAGCCTCTGCTTAGCCTGACTTTCTCACGCAATCCCTAGGAAATTAATCCCTATTATTTAGGATAATTATCCTTCCTTGACTGCGTAATAAATCATGGGAATCCTATGGTGTATATAGTTGCGCTCGAAAAATTTGCTATAAATACAACTGATAACTAACTTCCTTTTAACCTCTGTCTCAACTGGGTCTTCATCAGAACTGACATGCATGCATCTATTAATAGTAAATGATCAGTCACTTAACAGATCACTACATGTGAATTAAATATGATTTAATTCACATGACCTTTCACTAGTGCAATAATCAGTTACAACTAGTTAAACTGATTTTAACTCACTTAATTGAGTTAACTGATTTCTCATGCATTAAAATAATACACTAACTGCAACTTGGACTCTAAAACAAATAGAATCACTCTACATGCCTCACCAACCACCCTCAACTCAAATTTCATGAGCTAACTGAGTATATCACACTCAGTTAACTATTACAAGTGATTATGAGATAAGATTACAAGTTATTGTCGAATTTATTTAAGGGATAAATAAATTTGACACACATTTCTTCTAATTTAATTAAGAAATAATTAAATCAAAAGCCTCCATGGTAGCCATTTCTAGATGCCATTTTCTGGATGTTGTTTCTTGATGCCAATTTCACTGTTTCTTGTTGCAAATTTCAACACTCCCTCTCAACAAGAAAGGAATCAATTTGTCCCAATCCGGTACCTTTGGAATGTTCTTCCATGCAACACTTCTGAAACTGAATAACCTCCAAACAACTGAATCAATATAATGCATCTGTCATCAGAGTCTTTTGACTACTAGATCCTATTGCACATGTCTACTAGACTCTCTACACTACTGACATCTACATCCATGCACTTTGCACTGCTGCCAACTCTGATCTACGCTCCATTATCCGACACCTATCACTTTGATGTCTGTCCTCCTGACATTTGAATAAATCAATATAAGCGATCCTTCTTGCTACTGCTGTAATGTGATATCCTTGTAGCCAGGTTCAATCCATGAGATACACCATCTCAATGAATCCTGCCTAAATTTCTTCTTGGGATTAATTCTGCACATCACTTGCCTCACATCTGGTGGTATAGCTGCTTGTACTTCCCCTACTCTTTTGGCTCAAAATTTTCGCCTCTTGGAGGTCTCTGCTTGAGTGGACTCTTCCACTCAGTCTCCTCTCTGCTTCTCCAATTATGGCTGCTCCATAAACTTCTAAGACTGCTTTTGAGGCTACATGTTGAGAGATAATTTCTCCCTCTCAACCACCAAGTCATTAACCACTGATTTGCTCCTCAAATCCATGCATGCATTCTCAACCTCGAGAGCATACAATTTATTGACTCTTGATTCGATCTACTTCATCTATCTCATGGCTATGTGTTTAAGGAACACCTTTCCTTTTCTAAACATCACCTCATAACCAGGGTCTTCCAATACCGCTACAAAGACAAGATTCTTCCTTAGGCCTGGAACATACAAAACATATGCAAGTCTGAGAGGGGAGCTAGACTCCCTCTGAAAGGTAATTGTACCTATTTCGGCTGCGCTATACCTCCCGTCATCTCCAAACTCTATGTTTTGTTGGAGGTCCTTATCCTCCAAGTCACTGAAGAGATCTCCATTCCCCGTCATATGGAAGGAGGCACCATTGTCTAGATACCACATGCATCCCATTGTAGTGCTGGCCATGCATGCAATGAGAGTAAAATCAAGCTTGAACTATGAAGTCGATGCTTCACCCGCTGCAACTGCAGGCTCCTTCTTGCTTTCCTTCTTCTGTGGAAAATTTGTAGCATAGTGCCCATGCTCATGACAATGAAAAGATCTGATCTTGGATAAGTCTTTATTTCCTGCTTCACCTTGGGATTTATTTCCCCTGGCCTTATTTTCCTTAACAACCAAGGCAAAATCTTCCTCGTCATTAGTCTTGGATGAGGATCCATCCCTGGTATTCTGCCTAAATTCTTATTGTACCAAATCTGACCAAATTCGCTCCCAATCTAGAAAATTCTCCTGTTAGGTCCCTATATTACTAGTTTAGTCCCTTATTGTTATTAGTGTAGCCCCCTTATTGTTATTTTTGTACCCCTGTAACCCCAATATTGTTATTATTGTGCCCTTACATTGTTATTGTTAGGTCGGTTAGGATTATATTGTGGGCCCATGGACTCTTATATATAGAAGGAGGTTTTGGTCATTTGTATCATCCAAGAATTGTTCATTTATGTAATGTATTGGATTTTCCCCCCTCGAAGTGGCTGATTTCTAAGGCATTGATATCTCTTTTCTTCTATTTTTGGAGTTGGTTTCATAACATTTGGTATTAGAGCTTTGGATTCTAGGGTTTCGCTACTCCAAACAGGTCATCGTGGAATTTTCACTATAAATTTTTTTCTAAGAAGGTTCAGAAGTTGAAATGTTTAGGGTGCAAAGACGAAATCCTGAGGAACATCTTCGTAAAATTTCAAATCTTGGTTCACAATATTTTCGGAGATATGATTTGTGGAAGTTAGGGCTTTTTGCAGGTTCCTGAATTTAACCTAAACAGGTCATCGCATAATTTTCACTATAAATATTTTTCTACGAGGTTTAAGAAGTTGAAATTTTCATAGAGTGAAAATGAAATCCTAAAGAAACTCCTGTAAAAATTTCAGATGTTGGTTTGCAACATTTTTGGAGATATGATCTGTGGAAGTTAGGATTTTTTCATGTTCCCGAATTTCAGCTCAAAGAGGTGACCGTGGGAAAAACGTCATAACTCTCTCTCTGAGCGTCAGATTGAGATTATGTAAAAAGTGGCTATAAGTACACAGATTTTAGTTTTTATTATATCAATTTCAGAGCCGAAGAAGGAAACAATGACACGTGGAAAGTCGTACAAGCTCGCTCTACTAAACCAGTCCATAATTAGGTCATCATGGGAGATTGGGCATAACTTTGTCTTTAACAATCCAAATCGGGTCAGACCTATGGCATTCGAAAGATGATTCAAAGGGCTACTTTAGGGCTGAATTTCAGATACTTAAGATCCAAAATCACAAAGATAATTCAGTTTCAATATCTAGCTCCTCAAAAGCAAGAAAAATGTGTGTGTTTTTTCGAATTACATAAGTCTCGTTTGAAAAAAAAAATAGTTTGAATTTATTCCAAGGGCATATTGAAGAATAGATATCAGTATTGGGTTCTAAAATCCCCCCCTAAAAATAATTCAACACCCATTAAGCCTTCAAAAGGCTTTACTATGACTCATGAAGATGAAGAAACACAACATGAGATATCAAAATTACAAGAGCAAGTGCACCAAATTTTGCTATTGCAAAGAGCAACAAAAAATGAAATGGAAGTTTTGAAGAAATGTGTGGAAACTAAGATGGATGGTTTGAAGAAAGGCATGGAAGCTAAGATGAATTTTTTGGAGGCTAAGATGGAAGGCATGGAAGCTAAGGTGGATGACATGGAAGCTAAGATCGATGAAAAAAATGGAAAACATGAAGAATGATATAAAAGTAGACATCGAAGGTTTGGCAAAGTTGATACAAGAAATGTTTCCTAATGGCAAAAAGATAGTAGAGGAAACTCATGATCATAACAAAATAAATGCTAATCGTTATTTCATAAACTCTAATGTTGGATGGAAGAACCACCATATTCCAAAGATGGATATGAGGAAGTTTGATGGCAAGGATCCCGTAACATGGATACTACAAATGGAGCAATATTTTAATCTCAATAATGTGCAAAACACACAAAAGGTACGCATTGCAACTTTAAATTTAGGACAAAATACATTTGTATGGTATCAATGGCTTTTCTCCAGTAAAAAAATTGTCACTTGGTCAATTTTTACAGAGGAAATGATAACACATTATGAGGATACAAAAAGCAACACCTTCTTTAGCCAGTTGATAAATCTCAAACAAAATGGTTTAGTGGCGGAGCACATTGAGGACTTCCATAAATTGAATATAAGGGTAATTGATATTCCAGAGGAAAACAAGATTGATGTTTTCATAGGGACTTTAAAGGGTAACATCCAACATGAAGTTCGCGTTTGAGAACCTGATTCATTGGAAAAGGCATTCAAGTTGGCAAGAAAACTTGAATGTAAAATTATGGAAACAAGGAAGCCTACCACTCATATATATAAATATGGAAGTGTTGCTACTCCTAGACTTCCACAACCTACAAGGTTGACACCACAACAAATTGAAGAAAAAAGATAAAAAGGGCTTTGCTACAGTTGTGATAGAAAATACACAATTATTTTACATATATTATGAAGAGGAAGAAGAAAATGAACAAGAATCTTGAAAAGAAGAGGATATACACCAGGAACCAACCCTAGAAGAGGAAGAAATGAGTCCAACTATATCGTGTAATGCATTGGCAGGAATTACCACTCCTCAAACTCTCAAGATAGAAGGACATATCAAGAAGAAAAAGGTAATAGTGTTTATTGATTTGGGTAGTAGCCATAATTTTATTGATTGTAAGGTAGCCAAGGAATTGAATTGTTTCCTATACCCAACACTAGAATGTCAAGTGATTGTTGCAAATGGAGGAACTATAAATTTCTCTGGAAAATACCATAATATCAAGCTAACCATGGGGGAATATGTATTGAATAGTACAATGCTTTCCATTCCTATGGGAGGTGCTGATATTTTACTAGGAGTACAATGGTTACAATATTTGGGGATAGTAGCTTTTAATTTTCAAGAAATTTTCTTGAAATTTTTTTTCAAAAGGAAAGGAAGTCGAATTACGGGGTATCACGGGGAAGCCAGGAAAGATAATAAGCTTTAATGTCATAACAAAGCTTCTGAAGAAAGAACAACGAGGTGTGATTTCACAATTATGCTCACTAGAAGTTCCAACATCAAAATCATCTATTTCTGCAGATCTCCAAAATTTCTTGGACAATCATTCCAAGGTGTTTGAAACTCCCAAAGGACTCCCACCTATTCGTGATCATGAACATGCTATTCATTTGATTCCAGGAAGTGTTCCTCCAAACATCAAGCCTTATAGATATCCTTATTTCCAAAAGAGTGAAATTGAATGTATGATTGCAGAAATGTTAGAGGCTGGTATAATTCAACCTTGTCAAAGTTCTTTCTCTGCTCCACTAGTATTGGTGCACAAGAAGGATGGATCATGGCGCATGTGTCCAGATTATAGGGAGCTCAATAAGCTCACCATTAAAGATAAATTTCTTATTCCTGCAATTGATGAATTATTGGATGAATTACATGGAGCAATTTATTTTATCAAGTTGGATCTTCTTTCAGGATATCATCAAATTAGAATGAAGACTGAAGATATTCCAAAAACAAAATTTCGAACTCATGAGGGTCATTATGAATTTTTGGTCATGCCTTTTGGCCTTACCAATGCACCTTCTACATTTCAAGGGTTGATGAATTCCATTTTCAAACCCTTATAAAATTTGTGCTAGTATTTTTTGATGATATACTAATCTACAGCAGGCCTTGGAAGGATCATGTTCAACATGTTGACAGGGTGCTCAAACTATTGCAGGAGAAAACATTATATGAAAAATCATCCAAATGTTTCTTTGGAGTACAAGAGGTGGAATATCTGGGTCATATTGTATCTCATGAGGGTGTTAAGGTAGACCCTTACAAAATTAAAGCCATTAAGGAATGGAAAGTCCCCACAACCATAAAGCAGTTGCGAGGATTTCTCGGTTTAACAGGGTATTATCGCAAGTTTGTTAAGAATTATGGGAGAATAGCAACACCTCTAACAACATTATTGTAGAAATATGAATTTTCATGGACTCCTAAAGCAACTAAGGCCTTTGAACATCTTAAATAGGCAATGTGTCTAGCACCAGTCTTAGCTACGCCAGACTTCACAAAAACCTTTATTGTGGAATTTGATGCCTCAGGAAATGGAATTGGTGTTGTTTTAATGCAAGAAGGAAGACCCATTTCTTTTTAACGTCATCCAATCAAAGGAAAGTATTTACAGAAAGCTATTTATGAGAAGGAAATTTTAGCAATACTACATGCACTAAAGAAATGGCGACCTTACCTAATGGGAAGACACTTCAAGGTAAAAACTGATCATGATAGTCTTAAACACTTTTTGGAACAAAGACTATCTTCATAAGAGCAACAAAAATGGGTCACAAAGATGTTGGGTTATGACTTTGAAATAATCTACAAAAAAGGAAAGCTTAATGTTGTTGCAGATGCACTCTCAAGAAATAATGAAGAGGTGGAAGCATTGCTTTGTGCCATTTCTATTATCCAACAAGATTGGATAACTGAAGCAAGAGATGAATGGAAGAAGGACAAAGATGTATGGATACTCATTCAAAAGTTGCAGCAAGATCCTAGTACATCTGATACATTTAGTTGGAAAAATGATTCCTTATGGTACAAGGATCACTTATATCTTTGTAAGAATTCCCAACTAAAACAAAATATTCTTTTGGAATTGCACACTTCTCCTTTAGGAGGACACTCAGGATTTTTAAAAACTTACCACAGGGTGAAGAAATAATTTTTTTGGGATGGCCTTAAATCTGATATTCAAAAGTTTGTGGCGAAATGTTTGGTTTGCTAGCAAAATAAAGTTGAGACAATTAAGACCCCAGGTCTTCTACAACATTTATCCATTCTAAGTCAACGTTGGAAGGAGATTTCAATGGATTTTATCACAAGTTTACCTAAGTTCGAAGGAAAGAGTGTCATCATGGTGGTAGTTTATAGACTTAGAAAGTATGCACACTTTTGTGCATTATCTCACCCATTTAAAGAAAGTACAATTGCTACTACATTTATGGATAGAATTCAAAATCTACATGGAAACCCAAAGGTTATTGTGAGCAACAGAGATCCCATTTTTACTGGAAATTTTTGGGCGAAGTTATTTTCTTGTTTGGGTACTCAATTAGCTCATAGCTCATCTTATCATCCTCAATTCGATGGTCGAACTGAGATAGTGAATAAATGTTTGCAAGGATATCTTCTTTGTTTTGTATCTGATAAACAAACACAATGGGTCAAGTGGTTACCTCTCGCTGAATGGTGGTATAACACTTCCTTCCATATTGCAGAAAAAATGACCCCATTTATGGCACTTTATGGATATCATCCATCGTCCATCACATCATATTTAAGAGAAAATACTAAGGTTCAAGCAGTGAAAGATCACATCGAGCATCAAAAAGAATTTCTCCAACTCTTAAAGGATAACCTAAATTTAGCACAAAATCGAATGAAGCAACAGGTAGATCAACATCGCAGCGAGAGAAGTTTTGATGTAGGAGACTGGGAAATTTTACGGCTACATCCATACAAACAAATGTCCCTTGAGCAAGCTAAGAAGGATAATAAATTATCGCCAAAGTACTATGGTCCTTACAAGGTGTTGCAAAATATTGGTACTATGGCATACAAATTGGAGCTTCCTGCTTCTTCGAAGGTGCATCCAATTTTCCATGTTTCATGCTTAAAGAAGGTTATAGGTGAAAATCTTCCAGTTCAAACAATATTTCCAGAACTTGATGAGGAAGGAAAAATGATATTGGAACCTGAAGCGGTCACGGAAGCAAGAACTCGAGAGCTACGAAATCGATCAATTTCAGAGTATCTCATCAAGTGGAAGAACTTACCCACTAAATATTCTACATGGGAGGATGAGAATTTTATACAGAAGCACCCAGAGCTACTCAAGCATTGAGGACAACACTTTTTTTGAAGGAGAGGGGCATGTTAGGTCCCTATATTACTAGTTTAGTCCCTTATTGTTATTAGTATAGCCCCCTTATTGTTATTGTTGTACCCCTGTAACCCCAATATTGTTATTATTGTGCCCTTACATTGTTATTGTTAGGTCGGATATGATTATATTGTGGGCCCATGGACTCCTATATATAGAAGGAGGTTTTGGTCATTTGTATCATTCGAGAATTGTTCATTTATGTAATGTATTGGAGGTTTCCCCCTCGAAGTGGCTGATTTCTAAGGCGTTGCTATCTCTTTTCTTCTAATTTTGGAGCTGGTTTCATAACATCTCCCTCCCATTCACCGAGTCCTATTAACCATGCCAAATCAAGGGAAGGCCTAGAAGTGCTAGGCTCACCAATTCATCATCTGCTATGGTCACACCAACACTTCCAAGCTCATCTCGACATTGAGTGAACTTCTCCAAGTATGTTGGTACCGTCTCGCCCTCCTCTTTCTTGATTTTCCTGAGCTTGTCCTTTACCTCCAACTTCCTTTGGTCACTGCTATTATGAATTAGATCTGTCAAAGAATTCCACATTGCATATGGAGTCAACTTTCCATGGAGACTCAAGCTAATGTGATCTCTAAATCTCTCTAATAAGATCCTCCTCGCCCTTGCAGCCTTCTTTTTCCAAGCATCAAGAAGAGCAATGTATGCTACTGCGGGCTTGGGAATATCATTATCAATGAATTATTTCAACCCGATGTCCTCTAGAACTGCCTCCATTCTGTCTTTCCATGCAATATAATTAGAATTTCCCTCGAGTGCATATTCCAATATTAATCCATTGAAAGCCATCTTGATCTGCTTGTCCCTCCAAAGAAATTATCTACAAGTTTGAATACTATTCAACAAAAACTCAATTATTTGGCGCTCCGATACCATGTAGAAATTATAAAAAAAATATGTATACCAATGGATTCAATCTGATCATGCAATATGCTAAAGGAAGATACTGAATCCTTCTATAAATTAATTAAGGAAAATAAACACGATCACACAAACACACCAAGTAAAAGAAAGAAGCAAATCAATTGCACAACACAGATATTTTTCCTGGGGAAAGATTTATGCTAAAAGCCCCTCTATCTCTATTGTATAATGAACCAAGGAATCATGAAACAATATAATGCACTCTTCTCACAAGAGTCTGATGCACTATCCTGACTGTCTCACACTGATATGGAAAAAATTGGGCTAGTACTTAGCCAATTCTCAGCCTCTGCTTAACCTGCCCTGCTCACGCAATCCCTAGGTAATTAATCCCTATTATTTAGGATAATTAGCCTTCCTTGACTGTGCAATACATCATGGCCATCATATGGTGTATATAATTGCGCCCGGGAAATTTGCTATAAATACAACTGATAAATTGCTTCCCTTTAACCTATGTCTCAACTGGGTCTTCATCAGAACTGACATGCATGCAACTTTTAATAGTAAATCATCAGTCACTTGACATATCACCGCATGTGAACTAAATCTTATTTAATTCACTTGACCTCTCACTAGTGCAACAATCAGTTACAACTAGTTAAACTGATTTTAACTCACTTAATTGAGTTAATTGATTTCTCATGCATTAAACTAATACACTAACTGAAACTTGGACTGTAAAACAAATATAATCAATATACATGCCTCACCAACCACCCTCAACTCGAATTTCATGAGCTAACTGAGTCTATCACACTCAGTTAACGTTACAAGTGATTATGAGATAAGATTACAATTTATTGTCCAATTTATTTAAGGGATAAATAAATTTGACACACATTTCTTCTAATTTAATTAAGAAATAATTAAATCAAAAGCCTCCATGGTAGCCATTTCTGGATTTTGTTTCTGGATTCCAATTTCACTATTTCTTGTTGCAAATTTTAACAAATAGTGTTGTGGCACAAAATAGATGTTATTCAAATTCAACTCATCTTTTCCATCATAGTTTATATCACTGTGTTAATGATCAATTGATGTGTGTATGTGTATATTTGTAGGGTTGTGTTTATCTATAGGGGATGTCACCTCTTTCATCTCCACTTCAACTTCTCCATATTCTCCTTCCACCCTCCAATTATTCTCCCAAAACTCTGTTTCCACAGTGAATCTGTTTAAGCAATTAAGGGCATTGTGTGCATTCATAATGGTGCAAGACAAACCTTTGAGAGGTCATGGGCTTGGCTAGGAGGCTTCCCAAATATTCATTCACTCCATCCTACCTTCATCCACCTCTTTCTTACCTCAAGACACCATCTCCACCCTAAAAAGGCTCTCGGAACCCCTCCTACAACAATACATATCCTCTTGTAGCAACATTTGTAGCAGGCATGTAGCACCATTTTCCTCCACCTGTTTTTCTCCCCACTTCAACCTTAGTTTAGTCAAGATGAATAATGACCCCAACTTGTGATTTGATGATCAAGAGAATCTCCTAGACTACTCCAACCACCTCTTTTCCTCACTGCAAAACAAAGTAGAATTAGTTTTTTTCAATCACAAGCATGATACAAGTTAGATTTTTGATTTTTAAGAAAATGTGAAGTATATCAATGATGCATGCAAATAGGTTATTGATTTTATGAATTATCCAAAATAGAGTAGCTTTAATTCTTCAAGTGTATTAGCCCTTTCTCTTTCATGTAATGTTAATTAACACCTACAAGTTGAACAAATTTAATTTTCATATCATGGTTAGAAGTAGTTTTCAATTGTGCTTTCATCAACAATATTTCACTATGGTTAAGTTGGAGGAATGGTCTCTAAACACCTTGATTTGAAGTCATGACCGAGGGTGACATGTGGAGAACCTAACCTACTGTGCATATAACATTGTCTCCTCTAAGCTTGTACGGACCCCTGGTTAATAATTTAAGTTTAGGATCCCCTGGGAGTTGTAACACTCCTGGTGCAGTACCAGGGCTCACCAATTAGATATTTATATGGTCAACAAACGCAGATAAAAAATAACTCATTTTCTGGAAAAGTAAATGCCCCAAACACACTTGTCTATATTTTTTCACTTGTGACCATCATTTTACATTGGCATCACATCAAATAATTGTTAACTCCAAAACTAGCTCAATTTTGATTCATGCTTTTCATTTGCAAAAAAATCACGCATTGAATGTGCCATCTACACATCATACATGCACTAGCTTTTCTTGGGATTGATGCGATTCATTTTATGCACATATTTTAGATATCTCTCCATTGATGTAATTAATTAAATTGAACTTTAAGCCATTAACACAACCAAATATTTATGCTCTTTTAAATTTGGTAATGAACTCTAATGCTTTTGCTCCTATGTTCACTCTATCTACATTTAATCAAACTTGTTCTGTATTTTCCCTCTACAATTTTGATATTTAGTATACTAAATTAACATTTTTCTACTACAGATATTTCCTCCTCACTTGGTCCATAGGATATCCAACCAAAGTAAACTACATACTAAATCATTTCTAGTACATGAGTATTGGTACATTACAATTATAGCAATGAGGAAATATTCTAAATGCTCAAGATATAATGAGCAGATTAAGCAAGCCATACTTCTTTAAAATAAAAACATGATCATAACATATATAAAAAACAAATGAATTATTTACACTGAAATTTTTTTTATTGGAACTGAAGAAGCCTTATTTTCTTAGAGGATCTCCCCCTGAGCTCATGCACCTTCTGCTCACTCTACCCCTAAGGTTGACCAGAACTCAATTTTTATTTCAGGTCTCTTCGTGCTGCTTCTTATTCCAAACAATGATGTATTTGTTTCTGAATAAATTTATATCTGTTCTCCCTTGAATAAATTTATTCTTTTGATTAGACTGAGGAGAATCATCGTTAACTTGTAATATTTTTCCATGTGGCCAAGATTGTAACATATAAAACATATTATATGACCAATAAAAGGTGGAAAAGGCTTAGATATTTTGGCAATATGCCTTCTATTCTTCTTCTTCTTTGCATAGGTCTTGCATTCAACAACCTTTTACCGAAAAACATTGCATAAATTATAATAACCATAAAAATAAATTTTGTACTTGAAGATTGATGGGAGCGGTCTTCCTTGACTGATTGCTTGAGAATTCTTCTTATTCGACTGCTTTTCTTGCTAAGAATATTTGATCTTTTTACTTCTGCAATCAGCTAAAATGTGTCCAAGGTTTTGGTAGCTAAAACATCTAAAACTTTTACACCTTTTCTTGACAAATTATTTGGCTCCTGGTTTTGATGTTGGTTTCGTTTCTTTCTGCTACAAGCTTCTGCTTTAGGCCTTTCGATTGCTTCCTCATTAGCTCCCTTTGAGATAGATCCGCTCTTTTCTAATTCTTGTCTTGTTTAAACTAGCTCAATTTTCATTAGGGGAATTTTGAGGTCTAAAATGGGCCTCCTAAGGAAAATGTACAATCAAAATTCACTTTATGAGAACCAATCACACTTTAGGGGATGACATCATCCCTAATGGTTGAGGTGGAATTTCTTGAGTTAAAGGTAATTACTTGTCACATTCTCAATGGTGGATAAAAACTCATGGTTAACCATGGTAGTGCTCTAAGTACTTTTAAAGTCAAAGTAAAGTACTCATAATAAATGTCACTTCACACTTTTTGAATAAAAATATATTATTTTCATTTCAAATTTATTGAAAGAAACAATGCATATCCCTATACATTTATTATATTATATTACATTATATTATTTTTATATAGTATATTAACTACATGTTATTATACAATTTAAATAATATAAATTTTAATTAATAACATATAATATAATTAAGAATTTATAAATTTATATTTATATTTATTTTAAGTTATTTAAGTACAAAGGAAAAATGCGTTAGTTTTTCAATGATAATTAATTTTTCTTGAAAAACTCATTCTTATTTATAGTCACATCAATACATTTTTTTATTAATTTTATTTTGGTACAACTTTTGAATTGAATTTAACTATGGTTACATGGATTATGGTGCAAAAAATGAATTGAAAATTCATATATATTATTTTATTGGTTTAGCTATTATTTTATTATTTCCTTAGGAGGCCCATTTTAGACCTCAAAATACCCCTAATGTAACTTTTCACAATGGTTGATTTGATATTTAAGTTGGCTACTGATATCATTTTTAGTTCTCCTTGTCTCCTCAATTTGGGGTTTCAGGTTCACAATTTGTTACATGTCATTTTGTCACCATTATGAAAATGAATCTAAATCAAGATCCCTCACTATCTAAAGATCCCTTCTCAGTAATCCCCTATAAATTCAGAAGAAAAACCATTTTAAAGATCCCAAGAATCCCGGATTAATTTTCTTTAAAACCCTAATTTTAAGCAGTGTCGCACCCTTCTTAGACATGAAATGCGACACCACAGGTTTAGTCATTGACACCTATGCAGAGTAACACACTATTCTCCATTATAAAGTGTGACACCCTTTCAACAAGGGTAAAAATAAAAAAAGTAAAGTATAGAACATTGTTGAGGAATCCACCTCAACCAACTAGACCTTGAGCTCCTATATCTTTGGACCTCATCCTAGGAATGATGGATCCCATCCTCCCTTATCATGGAACCAATCCTCCTCTTCTCTCCTATAAATACAATGCAGACTAAAGGAGTATGGGTTGACTTTCGAAGTACCCTTATGTTATTAAATTGAAGAGTGAAGGCTTATCATTACAAGAGGAAGGATTGAATTTTCTTGGAAGAGGACTTATGACATGAAGGCCAAAAGGGTTGTAATATTGTCTTCCCATTGTTAATAAAAAATGCATTTTTTTTCTCATACAATGTGTCCAATGCTTACATATGCATATCAAAACTCCTTGATGTTATCACCCAAAAATGTTCACCTAGCCATTTATTACTATGTTGATCGAAATACACCATGTAGGATGAGTTTTTCCATGGTAAACCCCACTTTCACCATATGAAATAATTTAGTGAACCATTGTCCTAAATTATTTCTCATTTAAACCCAAAAAACCTCATGAGAATAATTATATAAATCATTATTTATTTAATATTCTCTCGAAATAATTATTTAATGATTATTTCTAACCATTTTTTCCTTAACTACTCAGGGATAATTAAATAAATCATTTTATTTATTATTCCCTAATTTCCCTCATGAAATACTAATTAAACCATTATTTAATGATTGTTTCTAATTTAAATTTGACTTACTCACCATAAAGTAATTAATAAATATTTTTTTATTTGTTAATTACTTTAACCATTTCCTAAATAAATATAATTGACCATTTTGAATATCTTTTCCCTCTTAAAAAATATAATAAAATATTCACAACAACTAGATTTTGATTTAGTCTATAATATTTTATTGTTTTATATATCTGAATCCATCTCAATATTTTGTTATAAATAGAGGGGCTTTTTCCTCATTCTTCACCATGACCATTTTCATCATCTCGATTATCATCTCGTAAAATTTGATCTCCCATATTGAGTTTGAACCTTAACTACCATCTTTTCCTCATAACACACATCCATTGAGAGAGAGTTGAATCCTGCTAAAGTGTAAGGTAAAAAAGGACCTATCCCGCAAAGGGGGATCTATAGATCCAAGTATATAATCTCTCCACATTTGGTGTAATATCTGTAATTTTTGGGTCTTTATTGTTTCACATGTTGATATGTGTTATTTTGTTTGCATAATATAACTTTCCGCAAGGTTTCTAATCTTTGTTTTACAGATCCAAAAGACAATCACAACTATCATTTTGTTTTTAGGGTTATAAGTCACCTATAAATTAGCTAAAATATTTTGATACACCTTTCCAAAACCTTTAAACTAACATTTGATATTTTGGTTAGAAATGGATTGAATTAATTTATATATATATTGCATGCTTTGATCTTGTGTTGTTTCTGTCATTGCATATTCCATTTCAAGGATTGAAAGTGGAGCAGGATCTCAACCAAACAAAGGATTAAAGGCTTATTTTGGTCATCGAGTAAGTTAACTTCTAAATGATTTAAGTATTTCTAAGAATAATTAATGTATTTTTTCTTGATTGTTACTAGGCTTGGTTTCCAAGCCTAGGGATATCTTGTTCTTTCCACAGAACGAGATTCACCCAGATAACTATTTGGTGACTCCATTGTGGATCGATTGAGTTCTTTAGTGTCTTCGTTTTCTCACTGTGACCTTCCAAAATTTCTAATATTTTGTGTTGATCCTTAAAACTCAATTTTTATAGGCCTTTCAATAGTGTTTAGTTTTTTCTTTGCGTATTTTCCTGTCATAATGTGCTTTCATCAACATGGCGACACCCTACGCACCTTATGTTTATAAACAATGCGATGTCGCACTGGTGTCAACTATGTAGGTGAGACAACCTTAGAAAAATTCAAATAACTAGGGTTTTACCTTCTAGGTTGGAATTTTTTGTTCTCTATGATTTTTTGGGTCCGTTTTTACTTGAAAAATTCAATATTAGCTTTGAAATCAGTGTGTTGGTTTGCCTTCTTGAGAAAGCACTTATCTTTAAATTTTAGGGTTTTTGGTGTCTGGTTGATTTGTTTATATGTTAAGAAGAGTCTTTGGCTTCTGAAAATGCCTTTGATTCTTTAATTTAAATTGATCAAAATATTTATTCTTACATGTTGTAAAGAATTATTTCATTATTTGAAAAGCTAGTGTTCTCATTGAAAGATAGCTCTGATTTGTTTTGTATGCTTGTTTTGAATATAAAACGAAAATTTTCTTGAATCAAGTTGCATTTTAAAATTAGTGCATCAGAGAATTTATAATATTTTTCTCTTATTAATCGATTCTTGCATTATAGTGTTTGATTTTGAAAGAGTTCTTTTAGAATCGTTTGGGTTTGAATTAAAAGAGATTTGTAGAAGATTGATTTTTTCATTCTTTGAAATTGAGTGAAATATTCTCCCTTTTGTAAATAGGATTCATTGAAGTGAAAAGGATATATTTAATGTTAGTTACATTGAAATTGAGTCACTACACTGGTTTATTATCATACATATGACTACTTTCATAAGAATAAAAACAATAAAATCGATTAAAAATTACCAAGGCATTAATTAATCACATCATATTTAGTGGATTTAGGTTCGAAGATGTGTTCTGACATCTATAAACATAATAATTGTTGTTGATTGTTAGCGTTACAATATGTGGGTGGTCGGTATCCCATGTATGATAAGTATATCAGAATGCTTCCCATTGTACATGACACATTAGACAACACTAACATGAACTGAGCTTCCATGTACTCTTAGGTATATCAGAAGACCCCCTATAGGTTGCAAACCAACCATAAGTAACTGAGTCAAATGCCTTGTTGTTTTTGATACACCAAACACAACATTAGGGGAGATTTCCTGCACTTACTTTACCATATATTGTGGTTCACAACAACTTGGTAACCTTTTATACCTAGTATCCCTTTCATTTCTTTTGTTCATTTTAATTGGTAAAATTTTAAAATTGATCATCATATACCAGTAATATTTCTTCATTAAGATGAAATCAATAAAATCAATTAAAAATTACCAAGACGTTGATTAATCACATCATATTTAGTGGATCTAGGTTAGAAGATGTGTTCCGACATATATAAACATAGGAGTTTCCATTGATTGTTTGCGTTACATTATGTGGGTGATCGATATTCCATATATGATGAGTATATCGGAATGCTTCCCATCAGACATGACACATTAGACAACACTAACATGAATTGAGCTTCCACGTACTCTCAGGTATATCGAAAGACCCCCTTTAAGTTGAAAACCAACCATAAGTAACTGATTCAACCACCTTGTTTTTTGTGATACACCAAATACAACATTCAAGGAGATTGCATGCACATACTTAACCATATATTGTAGTTCACAACAACCTGGTAACCTTTTATACCTAGGATCCCTTTTATTTATTTTGTTTATTTTAATTGGTAAAATTGTAAAATTGATCATCTTATATCGGTAATATTTCTTCATTAAAACTTCATTGTTGCGGACCAACCTCGATGTTCTTGTAAGATACATGGTTTACCCCCTAAGATTACACATGAATCATCCAATGTTATGCAACACCTGAGACATCTTCACCTGGTGTTACAGGACCTGAAGAAACTAGATCTAAGGTAACTCAAGTGCAAATAATAGAATCAAAATTAATTCAACCTGAACTTGAAATAACCAAATTTTTTGAACTAGAATTAATTAAAGGTGAACCTCAACTACCTGAACCAGAAATAAGCGAACCTGAAACTGAAATAATCGGGTATAAAATTTCAAAACCTGAATTTGTACCTAAAGAGTGGTTCACCAAACCAATAAATCCAGAAACTCACATTTCATCTTCACTTGGTCCAGTTTCTACTCCTTTACTAGTCACATCACTAGAATTTGTAACTTTAGTTGTCTAAAAAAATAATTTACTACCTAGACTTTTAATGATTGAATAAATTACTCAAGCACTTGCTACAACTGATCGTAATCTTCTTTCAGAAGGAATTGTAGTAGTTGAAATCCCACCTCCTTTTGGACCAAATCCTTGGTATATGTCTCCTTTCTCTTATTTACCTAGGGGAACTGCAGGTTTACACACTCATTTACCTTTCTAAGTAAGACGAACCATGATAGAATCATAAAATGTAAGTAAAAATTCATCCACTCTTGAAAGTGGACCCAGTCAAGTAAATACGACTTCCATGTTTACTGGACCTCCAAAATCATTTAAATATGGTGGAACCTCCATATATATTAGGTATCAATCACTCAACGATACCTTTTTAGGAGTTGCATTAGATCTTACTTCTTCTCAAATTTCCAATTGGTCTTCTAGAACCCCATCTGGTTTATCTTCAATTAATTTAGGATCTACTGCCCAAACCACGGTATTTTCACCAAATTCCATGTCTAAAATGCCATCAATATTTGACCAACAAGTTAATATGTTATCTGGTAGTGGAGGTATCCTTCAACAAACCCTAGCTAGATCTTACTTTCCAACTTGGGGGAAACCGTCCTATGGAACATATTTTCCTCTAGAAGGAAAACCTCTTTTAGGATATTATCCTTCATATATATGATCTTCTGTTGGTGGAACCTATCCAACCCTTGGTCAAATACCCCAGGTAGACCCTCAAAATTATGTATCTCAACCCTGGATTGGTGCTCCATTACAAGGAAGGAGAGGTACTATTTGGAACCTTTCTTTTGGTGCTGCACCGCAATATACTTTTTGTTGAACTACTTAGGTTACTCCTCAAGTGTCTTCTTATCAACTTGTTCAAACCATTGGTTAGGCTATACCTAAAATCCCTGTTCAAAAATTTGTTCCAAGTACTCAAACCCTTGTTCAAAAACCTATTCCGAGTACTCAACAAACACCTATTCGACAACACATTCCAACTACACCTCAAACATTTGTACAAAATACACAACAAACGATTATTCAACATTAGATATCAGTCCAACAACTTGTGGAAAAGTTACCTCTAGTAAATTTGTATCAACCTGGTCAAAATATACCTCAAATTGATACAAGTCAATTTGTCTATGCTATTTTGAAGATGACCTATGGTCAAGTTATCCTAGGTGTGCCCCAAATGCCTGTTTGGTCAATTTAGTGTGTCCTAAATTGCTACATTAATTTTTCAATCCGGGATTCGTAAGCTGTCGAAGTGTGGCGCACTATATGTGCAAGATAACCTATCTCTTACTTTTTGTCGTTTTTGGGTTTTTTATATTTATCTTGGTTGGTTTCCTAATGTGAGATAGAAATTCTAAAAGACAAGCATGGTTATGATTGTTCAAGGCAATGATGTCCGTTATAATGATTTCCCAAACTTCAAACTTCAAGAGAGTTTTAAAACATGCAATGACAAAATTAATTCCTGAAAGAAAATGAAAATGTGCCACTATACTAGTCAAACAAACAGTGAACTATTGATCATGAAACCCATTACCCTTGCTACTGTCTACATACAAAAGAAACTGTGCTCAAAGATACCCAAGAATTGCAGGCAAAGTAAAGCTAAAATCAAATTACATCAACTCATATTCTAACCCCTCACTATTAGTCTTGCTATGGCTTTCAGAGGTAATCATAAACAACTTGAGCAATCTGATATCTAATTTGCAGAAAAAAATAAACTAATATCAAATTACACACTCATACTTCAATCCCTCACCATTAGTCTCACTATGGCTTTCGGAGAATGTGGCGATAATGACATGAGCAATTTAATATCTAGCACGAGAAAAATAAACTAATATCAAACTACACACTCATACTTCAATCCCTCACCATTAGTCTCGCTATGGCTTTCGGAGGTAACTGATAATGACATGAGAAGTTTAATATCTAATCTAACTAGTAAAGCAAATGTACAAAACTGAAATGAATAAAACAGTGCTGGAATTAAAAACTAAGAAAAATAAATAAATCAGCAGAAGGACAAGATTGATTCCATGTCATTAGTCATTATAAAATGATGTGCAAATGCCCGGGCTGCCTATTGTAATATGGAACAAAAACACTGATCAGTTAACAACAATATAAAGCATGAAAGATTATGGACAGAAGTAAAACGTAAAGCATGAAAGATTATGGACAAAGATGAAACGTAAATACCATGAAAGATGTAATATATATACACGTGAATGACTATGGCACAATGAACGTAAGGAAATGAAGAATGAAACTATACAGTAATACACAAAACCTCGGCGTGTGTAGGGGCCCTCTGCACAATCCTCGGGAAGCAGCTATCAACACGAATTGTGCTTATGAACAGAGTCTTCTTATATATTCAAAATGCGGTCATAAAAGAGAGATAATGTCATAGCACAGTGGCAACAAAATTACATTACAGAGCTAACTATTATGCGTATGAAAACACATTATTTATAACAGAGGGTGATATAACTAATTCCTAAATTCTGTGCTGATAGAAGACACGTGAACAACCACGTCCATAAATATAGCATCATGGCTGCCGTGAAGATTAAATCTATGGAAAGTGGCTATTGGATTCGGCTTATGGAGCTGTTTACAGGTGTTGATATGTCTCCTGTGATTTAGAAATGGCCACACAAGTCTTCACGTGATGAAAAACAGAGTTATGTCACCGTGGGACTCTTCGGTTGACCACCACTTGGCTACCTTTGACCACAACCTTCTTAGGTGAATTCGACTGAGCCAATAGGACTCGATCCATGTCCATGTCATTTCCAACTTGCCCATCTGGCTCAATTTTCCTGAAGACACCTGCAATATAGACTTTAACAAAATGGCTGCGGAAAGTTGCAGCAGCTGCGGAAAGTGACAAGATTCCGCAGCTCAATGAGCAAAAATCTAATTCAAACAGCAGACACAAAACATAGTTAAAAACCACTTAAAATTCTATTTTATAATTAATATGCAATGATATTGATGACTTAGAAGGTCAAGGTGAATGGAAAAGGTCTAGAAAGGTGTATAAGAAAGATGCAAGTTTGGGACTCAACATACCCCCACTGTGAAGGTGTTGCATGTACTCATGCAACCAAAATTTTGATAATCCTTCTTCAATTCATATGCCTTGATACCTCTGCCAGTACATCCAGTCCTCTTCTCCTCTTCCTTGGTGTTGCTAACATCCTGGGCTTCTTCATTAAGCATCTGAATTTAAGATTAATCAGTGCTCTACTTATCTTCTGGCATTTCTTCTTCAATTTCCTGTTCTTTTTCTGCCACAGTCCCATATGTAGCATGGTATTGTCATGAATGATCTTGTCCAATTTGCTTTGTTCCTTTAATGCCTCATTTTCATTTTTAATGTGTCTATTTAAAATCTCCAACTCAAAGAATTCTTGTTTCAATGATTGGACTAGAGCTTCTTGTGTTGTGTCAGGCTGAGTGGATGAGGTGCTGGGGTCCGTGGCTATCCTTTCTAAGGATTCTATGTAATCATACACCTCTTGTTGCTTTGGATATATCTCAGGTGTCGTTTTCCTTGGGCTGTCCCCAAAATACTATGGAGGAGAATTGTCTTCAAAATCTGGCTGAAAAGGACTCATGTCAACATCTTGAGGACTAGTTTCAACATTCGACTGATAATGCGGTGGACTATGTTCAACGTCTGGTTGAGAATGAGATGGAATATGTTCAATGTATGATTGAGAATGAGATGGACTATGGCCAACTGGAGTTTGTTCAGGTGTTCCTTCAACCAAATCAATAAAATGGGGTCCTTTTGTTTGTACTTTCCTCCACTTTCCTTTAATCCTGCTACTTCTTCTTACATACTGTGGACTACTTTCTTTTCCCTTTTGTTTTTCTTTTCCTCTCTTTTTTGCCATAGCTGACTGTTCCTGAAGGTGAATTAGTCTCTCAGACAATATTTGATGGTCTTCTTCTGAAGAAGGGGTTTGATTCACAGCCTCAATGCTTTTTCTCTCTTCAGTATTTTCCTTCTTCCTTTTTGACAGTCTTTCCTCTCTACTAGTTCTTTCAACTGTGTTAGTAGGAGCCCTCACAGGTGATAAATTTTTGAATAACTAACAGTAAACTGGCCCACTCTTCTTTTAAAGCATGAACATGAATTCCCTTTTTAAAAATAGTTACATCGATATCTGGGTTACGTAGGATCACTCTCCAGGCTTCATCAATAATGTTCTTGTTCTTGAACCAGCGTTCACCTTCTTGAGGGAGTCCTGTAGCAGCTGCTATGGATGCCTCATTCACCGTAAATTTGAGGTCCCCAATTTCTACCTCCAGACCATTGAAAGAACTTGCAAAATCTTTTGTCACCTCTTTATGGTAGCCTCTAAACTTTTGAATAAACCAAAGCCATTTTTCCTGTTTCAATATATCTTTGACTTGCGGGTATCCTTCCATGAATTTGGGTCCCTCTGGTTCTGTCCTCAACAACTGACCCATCCTTCCTTCTACTCTTTAAAACTCGTCTGCATGAGGAGGGTTTAACGGAGGTAAGACGACTGAATGAGCGGAAATGAGCATGATTTATGAAGGAGACCAGTGACTGTAAGCGGATATCAGAGAATAGGTATACATAATATAGCGTAACAGAGAACAAAATGGGGTGAAGCGGAACAGAGAAGGGTTACGTGAGCACGGTGGAAATGCAGCTGTGAGATCAATAGAACAGTAGGAGGAGTAGAATGCATCCGATAGTATTTAAAATTGGGTGGCTGCAGAGTAAATGCAAGCACGTTTATGAAACGGCTACGGATTTTATGCGGCTGAAAGAAGCCGTAGTCAAATCAACCACGTTTCATCATTACAGGTGGAGTATCAAAGTACGAGTGAAGATCGGAGGCTTGATTATGGGACCGTTTGAAAATGAATGCAAGGATTGTGGGAGGATCATATAGAGATCGTGGAATGGTTACAGAGTTTGTCAACACAATCATTGCATATAATGGAGCTATGGTTTATAACTATGTAAAAATGTGCTTAAATGCCATTTGAAATAAATTTTACTCATACCTTGGAATTCTTGCCATTTTTCATTGGTCTTCAATTAGTTGCTCCTCATTGATATCTTGAATGCCCCATGTCTTCATAATATGTCTTCATACCTGCATTTGATTTCATGATTGTGGAAATAACATCTGACTGTAAATTTTTGAAAAACAGAGTGGTGGCTGCAGAAACTGCTTCTGGCTGCGGAAACTGGTGTCAGCTGCGGAAACTGACACAAAAATTATTTGGGTGAATGGAGATGGATAGATGATAACTGTCTGAATGAAAATGGTCATGAAAGAAAATTTTATTGATGAAATGAAATGAAATAGATGAAATGGAGTAAAGTGAAATGAAGTGGAGTGTAATGAAGTGGAATGAAATGGAATGAAATGGAGTGGGTTGTCATAAAACTTGTGAAATAAGAGAGAGAGAGATTTTTTTTTTTGGAAAATATAGGGTGTCAGGTGTTCCTGATTTTCACCCTACATTTTCTGTATAAGACTGCCAATCAGTGATTAGTTTTCAGGCTTATACCTTTTTTTTTTTTTTTACTTGAAACTGAAAAGAACAAAGGCTAGGCTGATGGAGAAGAAGGATTCTTCTTCACCAGCCTTATTGCAGAATTATCTTGAAACATTTTGACAAATTCCTCTTTTGAGAGTGGCTTATGATAGATCTTTAATCTGTGGCCATTAACAATAAGAGGAGTTTGAAATTCATCAATGGTCTTGATTCTTACTGCTCCATTGCTAAAGATCTTGTCAATCTCATATGGCCCAAGCCAATGAGTCTGAAATTTTCCTTTAAAATCTTTAAACTTGGAGTCAAATAGAAATGCCCAATCTCCTTCTTGAAACTTATTCTCTTTGATATATTTTTCATGCCATTTAGCTCTTTGATATTGAACTAGATCAGTTCTTAGAATTGCCTCTTGTCTCATCTCATCTAGCTCATTCAACTGCTCCATTCTATGCTTTTGGGCTTCTGATAGATCCATCCTCAACTGAACTGCTATCTTGAAGGTTTTGAGTTGGAACTCAATGGGGAGAAAGATTTCTTTCCCATAAACAAGTTCATAGGGAGAATGTCCTGTTGTATTTCTCCATGTAGTTCTGTAGGCCCACAAGGCTTCAGGAAGCCTTTCTGCCCAATCTCTTCTGTGTAGATGAACAGTTTTGGTGATGATACTTTCAAGAACTTTGTTTGTAGACTCCACTTGACCATTTTCTTGCGGATGGTAAGGAGTAGATCTTCTGTACTTGATTTTTTATTCTTCCATCAGCTTCTCCACCAAGTTGGATGTGAATTGGCTTCCCTGATCTGTCACAATTTCTCTTAGAACACCAAAGCGAGTAAAAATATCCTCATAAAGAAAATTAACAACTGAATTTTCAGTAGCAGACACTAATGCTTTAGCTTCTACCCATTTAGTAACATAATCAATACAAACCAATATATACTTCTTTTTCTTAGATGGTGGGTTAATAGGTCCAATGAAATCTAAAGCCCATTTCTCAAAGGGTTCGATGAGTACCTGTGGTTGCAATGGCATTTCATTTGAAAGGGTAGGTTTCCCTACTCTTTGGCAGCTGTCACACCTTTTGACATATTATTTTGCATCTTTGAAGAGGGAAGGCCAATAATATCCTAAAGAAAGGATTTTATAGGCCGTCCTTTTGTCTGCAAAGTGTCCGCCGCATGGTTCATCATGACATGCCTTAAGAATATCAGGCATTTCATCTTCCCTGACACATCTTCTGATCACAAGATCTGGCCCTCTTTTAAACAATTCGTTAGAAATCCATGAATATTTTGAACTCTCCTGAATAATTTTTCGTTTTTCACTTGGAAATAAATGTGAAGGCAGTTTCCCTGTAACCAAATAGTTAGCAATATCTGCATACAAAGGAGTCTTAATAGTTACTGCAAACAAGTATTCATCAGGAAACTTATCCTCTACAGGAGAATCTTCTTTAGTATTCTGAATCCTAGACAAGAAATCAGCTACTGTATTTTGTTTCCCTGGTCTATCCAACACAGTAATATTGAATTCCTGCAAAAGTAGGAGCCATCTTGTCACTCTGCCATTAGTAACAAGTTTGTTCATTAGATATCTAATCGCAGAATGATCAGTATGAATAAAAGTTTCATAGCCTGTTATATAATGTATGAACTTATTGATTCTATGAACAACAGCTAAAAACTCTTTTTCAGTCACAGTATAGTTCAACTCAGTGGGAGTCAAATTTTTACTGGTATAGTAAATGGCATAAGGGACTAAATATTTTTGACCCAACACAGCTCCTAGAGCTGTATCTGAAGCATCTGTAGAAATATGGAAAGGGAGTTTCCAATTTGGTCCTCTCAAGATAGGTGCTTCAGATATTCTTGTTTTCAAAGTTTCAAAGGCTGATTAACAATCAGGATCCCATTTGAATTCACAGTCTTTTGTAAGCAGTTTGAAGAATGCAGATGCTATTTTAGTGAAGTTTTCTATAAATCTTCTATAGTATCCAGTAAATCCTAGAAAACTTCTAACATCTCTTTGACAATTTGGAATAGGCAACTTGGAGATGACTTCAACTTTTGATCTATCAGCCTTAATCCCATCTCCTGAAATATGATGCCCCAAAACAATACCTTCAGTAAACATCATAAAGCATTTTTCATGGCTTAATGAAAGGTTTGTTTCTTTACATCTTATAAGGAATTTTTCCAAATTTTCTAATGCTTCTTCAAATGAATTACCATAAACTGTAAAATCATCCATATAAACCTCTACATAATCATGGAATTAGATGGAAAAAATACTGTCTTTTTCTGCTGGAATGTTGCGGGTGCATTGTATGGCAAAGGAAGTACTCTATAGGAAAAATTTCCCATGGATAGGTGAATGTGGTCTTATCTTGATCTTCAGGTACTACTTGGACCTGAGTTACTTAGCCACTAAAACCATCCAAGAATGAAAAGTACCTTTCTGCTAATGTATCTAATACACGATCGATAAGGCAGGAGAAATTAGTCCTTCAAATTTAAAACATTTTCATTCCACCTTAATCAATGCATACCCTCCATTTACCATTCTTTTTGAGGTACTATAACCAAAGGAGAAACCCATCGGCTATACGAAATTGGATAAATGAAGTTTACATTGAGTAGTTTTTGGAGCTCTTCTTTCACTGTCTCCCCTAGATTTGGATTCATCCTTCTGCGAGGTTGTACGATTGGTCTACTATTTTCCTCAATATAGATATGATGGATCAGAATCCTTAGGATTAATTAACAACGTAGACCTTACTCCCATGAAAATACGGTAGAATTTTTTTGCAGATTTTGGTTAGTTCTTCTTGTTGTGACTTTTTCAAATGTTTGTTGATATTCAATGTTTTTCCTGGAAAAATATCAATAGTAGAACTACCAAACTCTTCCATAGATTAAAGAGACATTTGTCTTGATGATAAATATTCTATGTGCGTTTCCAGCAGAACTGTGTGGGGTCATATTCTGAAGATGTCTCAAAATTTTCTAATGTATTTAATTGACTATCCTCACGTTTCAAAATGGTAAAGACGAGGTTGTATAATGTCCTCATCATCAACCCATTCATTGTATCTCTAAAAATTACTTGTGATTGCTTTTGTTGGAGGACACAAATTGAATTTCTTTGTCGAATTACCATTGGAGAATGTACATATCCCCAGATCTACAACTAATGAAAGCATCATTTGTGGCTAGCCAAGGTCTTCCTAAGATAAGTGGGTGCCCTCTAGATTCTTTGTAGGATCCAAGAAAATCATAAAATCTGGATGTTCACAGAATCTGGAAATTTGATATCTTCTAATAGTATCTGGTTTAATAATTGATACGATCTGCAAGTTTTGCAGTAAAGTGTAAAAAAAGGTTGGGAGGTTTTATTTGATCCATAATTAAATCTACTCATAATGTTGATAGCGACCCCTAAATTGATAAATGGCATTTTGGAATTTCTATCCCATTTATATGTGTCTTGTAATTGGACTACTTTGGATCCACTTCTGCATGGTAATTTTTCCCATCATGATATTTGCAATTTTTCCCTGGTCGGATTCTTCCTTGTATGCTTGCGTTTCACTTCTTTGGTATTTTGAGACTCAACTCCTTTATTGTTTTTGCTAGAATAGGAATATCTCGAATGGCTTGTAGCAAGGGATATTTATTGTTTATTCTTAATTCAACACAATCATAGTTAGGCAACAAGATTTGTTTTTTCCTTGTATCGTTGTGTCTTTCGGGGAAAAGGAGGTGTGGATGAAGATGCGGGTTGCTCAACTAGGAGTTGTGGGTGTTGAGGCCTTTTCTCTTTTGAATGTTCGAGTTTTGAAGAGATGTGTCCTCGGAATTCTTATTGGCTTCTGAAGTCCTCCTCGGAGAGGTATCTTGCTCTTGGATATCTATAGAAGGTTTTTCTAAAACCTTGCAGATTTCAGGTTGTATGGTGAGAGGGCAATCATATAGTGAGAATTATTTGTCCTTCTATCATATAGTATTCGAGGATTTTTATTATTGTAGGATTTGGCAATGGTGAAATTTGGAAGTTGATTTGTCTTTTTGTTGGAATGGAAGCATGAATTGAGGGATTTGGATTATTATTTGAAGGTTGTTGTGGAAATGGCAGTTGTGGTTTGGGTTTAGGTTAGACTTGTTGATTTTGAAAATAGCGGAGGATATTGATAAAATTGAGCAAATCTCCCATGGGATTTTTACTTCTTAAACACAGGACTGATATGAATTTTGAGGTTGGGGCCAAGGTTGTTGCCAAGGTTGCCAATTTGGTGGGGGTTGAAATTCATAGGGACTGTTAGAACACAGTTTATTGCCTGCCAAAGGGATGCTCATGCTGACAAGCGGAGAGATTCTACTGAATTTGGATCTTCTTGAAAGACGACAGATGTGAGTGGTTTAATCCTTGGTCTCATGATTCTCTGAGAAAATCATACATGACACAGCTTTTGCATCCAGGGACATTTCACTGGAAACATGTTTCTTCCTACACTTGAAAGATGGCTAGAGCATCGAGTTTTAAACTCACCTTGTTTTGAATTTTTAAGGGTGTCTAGTTGTTCACTAGGCTCCCTAAGATATCGATTTTGAACTCATCAATCAAGCATATTTCCGATCTCTTGCCCTACCTAATGATCCAGTTGCAGATTTTTTTGCCTTGATAAGAAGGATCTCTAGGCCCTTTTTTACCGACGTTACCACTTCAGAGATGGACACATAGTTCTGTTATGTCACGAAGTGGAAGTTGAGAAATGTCTCCTTTCCCCATCATGTTTAAAATATCTATCTAATTTCTCTGGATGGATTTTAATAACAAAGGGCTTTCCAAATTTTCTTCATCTAAGTTGCTCATCTTGCTCTTTTTTAAGTTGTGTTAAAATCTTTCAAGTAAATCCTCCAAATTTTCATCTTCTTTTTGCATCATTTTGAATACCTCGTCCTTGTGATTGGTGGGCATGCAATGATCAGGGTATCTATCCAAAAATGTTTGTTTCATATCATTTCAAGTCCTAATAGATTGGGTGGCTAATCCACTGTGAACCATTTCAAAGCGGCTCCTTTGTCATTGAAGGCAGTTTTAAGTTTTTGAAGTCTTCCATATAATTAAGAGTTGGCTGGCTTCAAAACTCAGAAATGTTTGGGATATCTCATGATCCTCATTCTTGAGGATGGAATGGTGAGATGTTTTTCATCATTGTATGAGTTTCCTCATCGACTATAGGGAATCAAACAAGTTGTCTCCTTCCTATTTCTTCCATTATTACCTTCACCATTTGTGCCATCTCCATTGTTCCTCCTCCTCTCCACTCTATAGATCATCTTGTCTTTCTCTGCCATGATAGTTTCCTTGAGTCCTCAGTCCTCTGGTTCTTCTGTCAGGGAGGATGAGAGGGAGTCTCTTCCTTTTCTTCTTCAGGTGATTCTACTTCTTTGATTGCAATATACTCTCCTGGCAAGGTAGAAAAGTTCCTTTTCTAAATGAGATTTAGTAGGTGTGAGGAGAATCCTCTAGTCATTTGCTCCTTGAATTCAGGAATCTTAAGGCTAGGGTAGATGGTGGTGAATCTTGTCTATGCCTTGAAGAAGATGGAGTTGTGAAAATCGAACTCTTGGCTTTAAGCCCCATAAACCTTCCCCTAGAATCTCTTGCTCTATGCATGTCATCTAAGTTGGGCTAATAATTCTCTTTTACGATCTTCCGAGTCACACTAGGTGCAAGGGAGACATGTAGAAATTATTGGACATCTGAAATCTCTTTCTGATCTCAGGATCTACTAGTTAGAGGAAACATACTTCAGAAGTTATAAGTTTTCCCTTCCTTTGTTGTAAAGAAATTGGCTACCTAGTTACACTTCCCGGCAATGAAAGCTGAAATGTTTAATTCAATTTAGTGTGTCCTAAATTGCTACATTATCTGTCAATCAAGGTTAAACATTGAAAGCAAAGTGTAGCGCACTATATGTGCAAGATAACATCTCTTTTGTATTTTTGGTTTTATAATATTTATCTTGGTTGGTTTCTAATGTGAGATAGAAATTCTAAAGATGTCAGGATAGTTTATGATTATTTAGTAATGATATGCTATAATGATTTCCCAAACCCCGAAAGACTTCAAAGGATTTTGAAACATACAATGACAAAATTAATTCCTAAAAGGAAATGAAAATGTGCCACTATTCTAGTTAAACAAACGATTGAACTATTGATCATGAACCATTACCCTTCTTTGTTTGTCTAAACACAAAGTAACAAAGATGCAAGTAAAGTAAAACTAAAATCAAATTACGTCAACTCATATTCGACCCCTCACCATTAGTCTCGCTATGGCTTTGGAGATAATCATAAAACAACAGGCAATGGAATATCCTAATTTGCAGAAAAATAAATAACATCAAATTACACACTCATACTTCAATCCCTCACCATTATTCTCGCTATATGGATTTCGATGACGATAATGACATAGACAAATATCTAACTTGCAGAAAAATAAACTAATATCAAACTACACACCTCATACTTCAATCCCTCACCATTAGTCTCGCTATGGCAAGATGCTTGATAATGACATGAGAAGTTTAATATCTAATCTAACTAGTAAAGCAAATGTGGCGAAATGAATGGCAGATAAATTAAAAAACTAAGAAAAAGAAATAAATCAGCGAAGAGAAGGACAAGATTGATTCCATGTCATTAGTCATTATAAAATGATGTGGAAATGCCGAAAATTTGCCTATTGTAATATGGAACAAAAAGCAACGATAGTTAACAACAATACAAAGCATGAAAATTATGGACATAAATGGCAGCAGTATGGGTATGGACAAAGATGAAACGTAAATACCATGAAAGATGTAATATATATACACGTGAATGACTAGCACGAATGAACGTAAGTAAATGACATGAAACTATACAATAATACACAAAACCTCGGCGTGTGCGGGGGCCCTCTGCACAATCCTCGGGAACGGCTATCGAACACGGTGTGCTTATGAACGAGTCTTCTTATATATTCAAAATGCAGTCATAAAAAGAGGAAATAATGTCAGAGCCATGATGGCAACGCAATTACATTACGGAGCTAACTGTTATGCGTATAAACACATTATTTATAATAAATTGATATAACTAATTCCCTAAAGTCTGCTGACGATAGAAGACAACGTGAACAACCCAGCGTCAATCTAGCATCATGGCCGTGAAGATTAAATCTATGGAATGTAGAACATTTGTAATTCGGCTTATAGACGTTTGCCGGTTTGGTCATATTCTCCGTGATTTGAAATGGCCACGCCAAGTCTTCACATGATGAAAAGCAGTTACGTCGCGGAGTGGGACTCAACCCACGTTGACCACCACTTGGCTACCTTTGACCACAACCTTCTTAGTGGTCGAAATTTGACAATAGGACTTCGATCATGTCCATGTCATTTCAAAACTTGCCATGGCTACCGGTGCATAGAAGACTACTGCAATTATGAACTTAACAAAATGGTAAGAACTGCGGCCGTTGAAAATTGTATGATTAAAACCAACAAGTAAAGATCATCTGATTACAAACAACAAACACAAAACATAGTTAAAAACCACACTTTAAATGCTATTTTATAATTAGTAATGCAATGATATTGATGACTTAGAAGGTCGGAGTGAATGGAAAAGGTCACAGAAAGGTGTATAAGAAAGATGCAAGTTTGGGACTCAACATACCCCAATGTTGATAATCCTTCTTCAATTCATGTGCCTTGATGCAGCACCATTGCATCCAGTCCTCTTATCCTCTTCCTTGATGCTTTTATAACATCTGGGCTTCTTCATTAAGAAGCGCTCGAATTTAGTGTCAGTTACTCTACTTATCTTACGGCATTTCTTCTTCAATTTCTGTTCTTTTACTTTATACAGTCCCAGTCCCACTTTGTAGGTGACTTTTAATCATGAATAGTCTTGTTCCAATTTGCTTTGTTCATTTTAATGCCTCATTTCATTTTTTAATGTGTCTATTTAAATCTCGAACTCAAATACTTCTTGTTTCAATGATTGGACTAGAGCTTCTTGTCTTGTGTGGTAGTGGATGAGGTCTTTGAGACCGTGTTTGTCCTTTGGGATTCTATGTAATCGTACACCTCTTGCTGCTTTGGATCTTTTAATCTCGGGTGTCATTTCCTTGGTGTCCCAAATCTTGTGGAGGAGAATTGTCTTCAAAGATACGTTTGAAAGGACTCATGTCAGCATCTTGAGGACTAGTTTCTGGCATTTGTTGAGTCCGGTGGATATTTAGCATCTGTTCAGAATGAGATGGAATATGTTCAATGTCGATTGAGAATGAGATGGACTATGGCCAGGTTGGATTTTGTTAGTGTTCCTTCTCCCAGGAAATCAATAAAATGGGGTCCTTTTGTTTGTACTTTCCTCACACTTTCCTTTAAGCACATACTTCTTCTTACATCTTGTGGACTACTGTATTTCCTCTTTTCCTCTCTCTTTTTGCCATAGCTGGTTGTTCTGAAGGTGAACTAGTCTCTCGGACAATATTTGATGGTCTTCCTACGGGGAAAAGGGTTTTGATTCATGGCCTTCTCCCAATGCTTTTTCTCTCTTCGGTATTTTCCTTCTTCCTTTTTGACAGTCTTTCCTCTCTACTAGTTCTTTCAGCCGTGTTAGTAGGAGCCACACGAGGTGATAAATTTTTGAATAACTAATAGTAAAGCTGGCCCACTCTTCTTTTAAAGCATGAACAAGAATTCCCTTTTTAAAAATAGTTACATCGATACACGGGTTACGTAGGATCACTCTCCGGGCTGCATCCTTGTCTCTTGTTCTTGAACCCGGCGTTCACCTTCTTGAAAGTCACATGCTTGCATTTACTTATTGGTTGCCTCATTTTGGTAGAGTTGTTTCTGCCTCCCGGACCATTGAAAGACCTTGCAAAAGCATCGCATCTTTATGGTAGCCTCACAAATTTTGAATAAACGGGCTTCCTTTTTTCCTTTTTCAATATATCTTTGACTTGCGGGTATCCTTCCATGAATTTGGGTCCCTGCGTTGTCCTCAACAATGACCATTCTTCCTTCTTTCTTCATTTCGTACGCGTGAGGAGGGTTTAAGGGAGGTAAGGCTAAACAGGCGGAATAGGCACGATTTATGAAGGAGACCGATATTTGTAAGCGGATATCGGGGAAGAGAGACGGTATACGGAATATAGCGTAACGAGAGAACAAAATGGGGTAGACGGAACGGAGAAGGGTTACGGCGGTGTGGTGGAGATAAAATTGTGAGATCAATAGAACGATAGGAGGAGTAGAACGCTTATCCCGTGGAGTATTTAAAAATTGGGTGGCTGCGGAGTAAATGCAAGCACGTTTATGAAACGGCTACGGATTTTATGTGTTTGAAAAGAAGCGGCATCAGATAATGCCGCGTTTCATCATTACGGGTGGAGTATCAAAGTACGAGTGAAGATCGGAAGCAGTTATGGGACCGTTTGAAAATGAATGCAAAGGATTGTGAGATCATATAGAGATCGTGGAATGGTTACGGAGTTTGTCAACACAATCATTGCATATAATGGAGCTATGGTTTATAACTATGTAAAAATGTGCTTTAATGCTATTTGAAATAGAATTTTTTTTTACTCATACCTTGGAATTCTTGCCATTTTTCATTTGTGTTCAATCAGTTGCTCCTCATTGATGTCTTTGAATACCCCATGTCTTCATAATATGTCTTCATACTGCATTTGATTTCATGATTGTGGAAATAACATTCATTGCTGAATTTTTGAAAAACGAATTAGATTGTTCTGGCCTTTTATTTGCCGGAGCGGGTGTGTTGCGGAAAGCTGACACAACAATTATTTGGAGTGAATGGAGATGGATAGATGATAAGCTATTACGAGATGAAAATGGTCATGAAAGAAAATTTTATTGATGAAATGAAATGAAATAGATGAAATGGAGTAAAGTGAGTAAAGTGGAGTGTAATGAGAATTAGATGAAGTGGAATGAAATGGAGTGGGTTGTCATAAAACTTGTGAAATAAGAGAGAGAGAGAGAATGGAGAAAATATAGGGTGTCGGGTGTTCTGGTTGCTACATTTGCAATATAAGGCTTGCCAATCGGTGATTGGTTTTCGGAGCTTATACTTTTTAATACTTAGGCGAAAAGAACAAAGGCTAAGTGATGGAGAAAGAAGGATTCTTCTTCACTAGCCTTATTGCGAATTCTCTTGAAACATTTTGACAAATTCCTCTTTTGAGAGTGGCTTATGATGAATCTTTGTCTGGCCATTAACAATAAGGAGTTTGAGATTCATCAATGGTCTTGATTCTTCTTAACTCCCATTGCTAAAGATCTTGTCAATCTCATATGGCCCAAGCCAATGAAGTCACGAAATTTCCTTTAAAATCTTTAAACTTGGAGTCAAATAACAATGCCCAATCTCCTTCTTGAAACTTCTTTGATATATTTGTCATGCCATTTAGCTCTTTGATATTGAACTAGATCGAGTTCTTAGAATTGCCTCTTGTACGATCTCCTTCAGCTCATTCGAAACTGCTCCATTCTATGTTTTTTGGAGCTTCGATAGATCCATCTTCAAATGAGCTGCTATCTTGAAGGTTTGACTTGGAACTCAATGGGGAGCGAGGATTTATTTCCCATAAACAAGTTCATAGGAGAATGTCTGTTGTATTTCTCCATGTAGTTACATGGAGGCTTACCGAAGGCTTCGAAGCCTTTACGCTAATCTCTTACGGCAGATGAACGAGTTTTTTGTTGATGATACTTTCAAGAACTTTGTTTGTAGACTCCACTTGACCATTTGCTTGCGGATGGTGAGGTAGATCTTCTGTACTTGATTTTGTATTCTTCCATCGAAGCTTCTCCACCAATTTGGATGTGAATTAGCCTTACTGATGTTTGTCACAATTTCTCTTGGAACACCAGGCAGAACAAAATATCCTCATAAAGAAAATTAACAGCGGGTACTGGGTAGCAGTTTATAAATAACTGGCTTCTACCCATTTAGTAACATAATCGGTACAAACCAATATATACTTCTTGCAACCCTTGAATGATGCAGGTTAATAGGTCCAATGAAATCTAAAGCCACATTTTATAAAGTTCGATGAAGGTACCCCAATGAACAATGGAAATTTCATTTGAAGGGTAGGTTTTCCCTACTCTTTGGCCCATTTGTCACACCTTTTTACATATTGTTTTGCATCTTTGAAGAGGAGAGATGAATAATATCCTAAAGAAGAGATTTATAGGTTGTCCTTTTGTCGACAAAGTGTCGCCGCATGGTTTCCTTGACATGCCTTGAAATGCTCAGACATTTCATCTTTGACATCTTCGAGTCACAAGATGCGGCCTGTTTTTAAACAATTCGTTAGAAATCCATGAATATTTTGAACTCTCTGAATGATACTTTCTTTTTTTCACTTGGAAATAAATGTGTAGGCAGTTTCCTGTAACCAAATATTTAGCAATATCTGCATACAAAGGAGTCTTAATAGTTATTGCAAACAAGTATTCATCGGAAACTTATCCTCTACGGGAGAATCTTCTTTAGTATTGAATCCTAGACAAGAAATCAACTACGTATTTTGTTTTATTTTAGTCTATCCAACATAGTAATAATGAATTTTGAAAAAGTAGGGTATATTGTCATGTATTCATTAGTAACGAGGTTTTTTCATTAGATATCTAATCACGGAATGATCAGTATGAATAAAAGTTTCATATCTTTGTTATATAATGTGAACTTATTGATTGCATGAACGACAATAAAAACTCTTTTTCGGTCACGGTATAGTTCAACTCGGTAAGTCAAATTTTCAACGCTGGTATAGTAAATGGCATAAGGGACTAAATATTTTTGACCCAACACGGCTCTTCAGTACATGTCTGGCACATACGTAGAAATATGGAAAGGGAGTTTCCAATTTTGGTCCTCTCAGATAGGTGCTTGAGATATTCTTGTTTTCAAAGTTTCAAAGGTGATTGACAATCGGGGATCCCATTTTGAATTCACGGATCCTTTGTAAGCAGTTTTGAAGAGTGGAGATGCTATTTTTAGTAAAGTTTTCTATAAATCTTCTATAGTATCCACTAAATCCTAGGAAAAATTCTGGCATCTCTTTGACAATTTGGAATAGGCAACTTGGGGACAGGCTGGCTTTGATCTATCAACCTTAATCCCATCTCCTGAAATATAATGCCCCAAAAAAATACCTTGGTAAACATCATAAAGCATTTTTCAGCATTTAATGAAAGGTTTGTTTCTTTACATCTTATAAGGACTTTTTCCAGATTTTTTCTAATGCTTCTTCAAATGAATTACCATAAAAGTATGCAAAATCATCCATATAAACCTCTACACAATCATGGTTTAGATCAGAAAAAAATTCCTAGTGCGCTCTTTGGAATGTTGCGGGTGTGTAACCCAAAAGTGCTCGATGGAAAAAATTTCCCCATGGACGGGTGAATGTGGTCTTATGTGATCACCCGGGTGCTACTGAATTTTATTATAGCCACTAAAACCATCCAAGAATGAAAAGTACTAATGTATCTGGCTGTGGTCGTCGAAAGGGCAAAGGAAAGTGGTCCTTCAAATTTTCTTTGTTCAATTCCACCTTAATCAATTCATACCCTCCATTTACCATTCTTTTTGAGTGTTATAACCAAAGGAGAAACCATCGGCTATAGGTGGATAATGAAGTTTGCATTGATGATTTTTGGAGCTCTTCTTTCACTATCTCCCTAAGATTTGGATTCATCCTTCTGCGGGAGTTGTGTCGGTGGTCCTCTTGTTTTCCTCAATATAGATATGATGGATGCAAGTCTTAGGATCGATACCTTTCATGTCGGTATACTCCCATGCCAATCACGGTAGAATGTTTTTGCAAGATTTTGGTTAGTTCTTCTTGTTGTGACTTTTTTTCTAAAATGTTTGTTGATATTCAATGTTTTTTTCTGGAAAAATCTCGATAAGTAGAACCTGGAAATATTTATATATTAAAGAGACATTTGTCTTGATGATAAATATTCTATGTCGATTCCATAGCGAAATTGTGTGGGGTCATATTACGGAATATGTCTCAAAAATTTTCTAATGTGTTTAGAATTTGACTATCCTCAACGATTTGTGAAATGGTAAAGACGAGAGGTTGTATAATGCTCATCATCAACCCATTCATTGTCACTTTTACGTGATTTCTTTTTTGGAAGTAAATTGAATTTCTTTGTCGAATTACCATTAGAAATGTACATACGGATCTCTGACTAATGAAAGCATCGAATTTGTGGCTAGCCAAGGTCTTCCTAAGACTTGCCCTCCTAGATTACTCTTGGGAGTCAAAATCATAAAATCTCTTTGGATATTCCCAAGAATCTAGGAAACTGAAATATCTTCTAATACACCATACGGTTTAACAATTGATCGATACGCAAGTTGCGGTAAAGTAGGTGTAAAAGGTTAGGAAGTTTTAGCTAAGTCATAAGTATGTCTACTCATAATGTTGATAGCGGCCCTAAGTCAATCAATGTGTTTGGAATTTCTATCCCATTTATATGTGTCTTGACAATTGGACTACCTGGATCTACATACTTCTGCATGGTAAGTTTTCCCATCATGATATCTGCAATTTTTCCTACCAGGTGGATTCTTCTTGTGTCCTTTAGTTTCCTTGCTGGTATTTTGAGACTCAACTCCTTTATTGTTTTTTCTAGAATATGAATCTCTCGAATGGCTTGTAGCAAGGGAATCTTGATACAAACATTCTTTAATTCATTTAGAAAATCATAGTTAGGATGAATTTGTTTTTCCACCCCTTTATCAATTTGTAATCTTTCGGGGAAAGGAGGTGTGGGTGAAGATGTAGGTTTCTCAACTATAGGGAGTTGTGGGTGTTAACTTTTTCTTTCTCTTTTTGAATGTTCGAGTTTTGAAGAGATGTTTCCCTCCAGTTGCTTATTGGCTTTAAGAGAGTCACTGCTGGAAGTTGTCTTTGCTCTTGGATATCTATAGAAGGTTTTTCTAAACTATACGAGACTGAGTTGTACATCATTGAGAGGAAAAATCATATAGGTAGGAAATTGTTGTCCTTCATATGTGTAAGTATTACGAGGATTTTTCTTGTTAGGATTTGGCAATGGGCGAGAAGTGGAAGTTGATTTGTATTTTGTTGGAATGTAAGCATGAATTGAGGATTTGGATTCTATTGAGAAGGTTGTTGTTGTGGAAATGGCAGTAGTTGTGGTTGGGTTTGGAAGTTGTGGAGCTTGTTGATTTTGAAGATGTGGAGGATATTGATTAAATTGAGCAAATCTCCCATAAGGATTTTGCATACCTTGTACCCATGGGCGATATGAATTTTGAGGTTGGGGCCAAGGTTGTTGCGAAGGATTCCAATTTGGTGGGGGTTGAGAATTCATAGGGTTGTTAAACCCTTGAGTTTGTTGCCCACTGCCAAGGTCTTCTTGCAACAGAAACGAGAGATTCTACTGAATTTGGATCTTCTTGAAAGACAAATTTGAGTCCAAGTGAAGAAAGATAACTTGGTCTCATGATTCTCTGAGAAAATCATACATGTTTCTACAAATTTTGCATCCAAGGGACATTCCCTTAAAGCATGTTTCTTCCTACACTTCGGAAAAAAATGAAACATCGGTTTATTTGCTACGCTTTGTTTTGAATTTTAAGGGTGTCTAGTTGTTCACTAAGGCTCCCTAAGATATCAGTTTTGAACTCATCAAGCATATTTCCAATCTCTACCCTACCTAATGATCCAGTTGCAGATTTGTTTTCCTTGATAAGAGAATGATCTCTAGGCCCTTTTCCTGTTTTAGATTTTCCCCTTGAGAGATGGACACATAGTTCTGTTTTGTCACGAAGTGGAAGTTGAGAAATGTCTCCTTTCCCCATCATGTTTAAAATATCTATCCATTCATCTGGAGTGGCTTTTAATATAAGGGCTTTCAAAGTTTCTTCATCTAGATTTGTCATCTTTGCTCTTTTTTAAGTTGTATTGAAATCTTTCAAGTAAATCCTCCAAATTTTCACCTTCTTTTTGCACCATTTTGAATACCTCGTCCTTGTGATTGGTGGGCATGCAATAGTACAGGTATGTATCCAAAAATGTTTGTTTCATATCATTCCAAGTCCTAATAGATTGGGTGGCTAATCCCATGAACCATTTCAAAGCGACTCCTTTCAATGTTGAAGGAAAAAATTTGAGTTTTTGAGAGTCTTCCATATAGTCATAGGTTCGGCACACGACTTCAAACTCAAATAGAAATGTTCGGGATCCTCATAGCAATCCATAAAAGTTAGGGAGGACGGATGGTGAGATGTTTTCATCGTTGTATGAGTTTCCTCATCAACTATAGGGAATCCAAACAAGTTGTCTCCTTCCCTATTTCTTCCATTATTACCTTCACCATTGTTGTCTCCATTGTTTCCTCCTCCTCTACCTCTACCTCTACCTCCGAATCCATCTATTATTTCCTCTCTGCCATGATAGTTTCTTTAGAGTCCTCAAATTCCTCTTGGTTCTTCTATCAAGGGAGGATGAGAGGGAATATAACATTTCTTCTTGGGAGTGATTCTACTTCTTTGATTACAATATGCACTCTCCTTTGTAGAAGTAGAAAGAGGTCCTTTTCTAAATGAGATTTAGTAGGTGGTATAGGAGAATCCTCTAATTCAAGCATTGCTCCTTGAATTCCAATAATCTTAAAGTAGGGGTAGATGGTGGTGAATATTGTCTATACCTTGAAGAAGATGGAGTTGTGAAAATCGAACTCTTGGCTGGTATAAACCTTCCCTAGAATCTCTTGCTCTATGCATGTCATATTTTTATTTTTAAGTTGGGCTAATAATTCTCTTTCGATCTTCCGAGGTCACACTAGGTGCAAGAAGAGAGCATACTTAAGAAATTATTGAACCAATAACTCTCTTTTACGATCCTCCGAGATCACACTAGGTGCAGAGGAGAGCATACTTCAAGAAGTTATCCAAGTTTTCCTTCTTTTTATTGTTTTTTTATTTAAGAGTGGCTACCTAGTTACACTTCCTAGACAATGGCGCCAAAATGTTTGGTCAATTTAGTGTGTCCTAAATTGCTACATTAATCTGTCCAATCAAAGGGATTCGTAAGGCGGCTGAAGTGTGGCGCACTATATGTGCAAGATAACCTATCTCTTACTTTTTTTTCGTTTTTGGGTTTTATGTTATCTTGGTTGGTTTCCTAATGTGAGATAGAAATTCTAAAAGACAAGTATGGTTATGATTGTTCAAGGCAATGATGTCTTTATAATGATTTCCCAAACTTCAAACTTCAAAAGGATTTTGAAACATACAATGACAATTAATTCCTAAAAGGAAATGAAAATGTGCCACTATTCTATTTAAACAAACGGTGAACTATTGATCATGAAAACCATTACCCTTCTTTGCTTGTCTAAACACAAAAGCGTATAGAAAAGTTAAGTAAGTAAAACTAAAATCAAATTACATCAACTCATAATCGACCTCACCAGATCTCGCTATGGCTTTCGGAGGTAATCATAAACAACTTGAGCAATGCGATATCTAATTTGCGAGAAAAATAAACTAATATCAAATTACACACTCATACTTCAATACATGGTAGGTCCCTATATCACTAGTATAGCCCCTTATTATTGTTAGTGTAAACCCCTTATTGTTATTAGTGTACCCTTGTAACCCCCATTTTGTTATTATTGTGCCTTGAAATTATTATTGTTAGGTCGGCTAGGATTACATTGTGGCCCACTAGGATTATATTATGGCCCCATGGACTCCTATATATAGAAAGGAGGTTTTTGTGAATTGTATCATCCAAGAATTGTTCATTTATGTAATGTATTGGAGGTTGCCCCCTCCAGAGTGGCTTGTTTTCCTGAGACGTTCATATCTCTTTTTCTTCTATTTTTGGGTACAGTTGCAACATTTGGTATCGAGCTTTGGATTCTAGGGTTTCAGTTTGCTCCAAACGGGTCATCGTGGCATTTTCGCTATAACTTTCTTTTTTACGAAGTTTCAGAAGCTGAAATTTTTGAGGTGCAGAGACCAGGAAATCCTGAGGAAGCTTGTCTAAAAATTTCAGACCTTGGTTCGCAATATTTGGAGTTATCATCTGTGGAATTCAGGTCTTTTTTGGCTCCTTGGTCATCGTGGAATTTTTCGCTATAAATCTGTTTCTACGAAGGTTCAGAATCTGAAATTCATATGGTGCGAAACTGAAATCCTGAGGAAATTCGTCAAAAAATTTCAGAGCTTGGTTTCGAAATATTTTGGAGATATGATCTATGGAAGGTAGTGCTTTTTGGGGCTCCTGAATTTCATCTCCAAAGAGGTGATCGTGGGAAAAGTTTAATAACTCTCTCTCTGAAGATTGGATTGGAGTGCCATCAAAGTGATCACCAGTATTCTACGGCCTGTAGTTTCTTTGCTATCAATTTCAGAGACAAAGGACAAAACGGTGACACGTGGCAAGTCGTACAAGTTCGCTCCTCTTTGAACCTTGAGTCCGAATTAGGTCATTGTGGGAGATTGGACACAACTTTGTCTTGGAGAATAAAAATCGGGTCAGACTGTGGCATTGAAAGGCTTCGAGAGGGCTAAGACGGGGCTGAATTTCAGATATCGAATTTTCAATTACGAGAGATAATTCAATTTCAATATCGATCTCTAAAAAGATAAACAGGATGTGTATCCGGGTATAAGTCTTGTTTGAAGAATCAAATTTGAATTGATTCCAAGGGAATATTTTAGAATAGATATCAATATTGGATTCTAAAATGGCCCCTAAAAAGAATTCAACACCCTTAAACCTTGAGAGGCTCTACTATGATACATGAAGATGAAGAATGACAACATGACATATCAAAATTACAGAACGAATTTCGCTCTCGCAAAGAACAACAAAAAATGAAATGGAAGTTTTGAAGAAAGGCGTGGAAACTAAGATGGATGGTTTGAAGAAAAGTGGAAGCTAAGATGATTGGTTTGGAAGCTAAGATGGATGGCATGGAAGTGGGCATGGAAGCTAAGATGGATGACATAAAAGACAACATGGAAAACATGAAAGGTGATCTAAAAGCATACATGGAAGGCTTGATGACAAGCTTAAAACCGAAATGGATATACAATAGGTGATATAGGAGAAGAACCTCCTGATGAGAACAAAATAAATGTTAATCATGATTTCATAAACTCGAATGTTGGCGGAAGAACCACCATATTCCAAAAATGGATATGAGGAAGTTTTGATGGAAAGATCTGTAACATGGATACTACGGATGGAACAATATTTTGATCTCCATAACGTACAAAACACACAAGGTACGCATTGCAACTTTACATTTAGAGCAAAATACATTTGTATGGTATCAATGGCTTTGCTCCCGTAAAAAAATTGTCACTTGGTCAATTTTTACGGAGGAAATGATATCACATTATGAGGATACAAAGAGCAACACCTTATTTACCCAATTTGATAAATCTCAAACAAAAAGGTTTAATTGGTCAGCACATTGAGGACTTACCAAAAAGTGAATATAAGGGTAGCGATCTTACGAGAGGAACACTGATTGATCTCTTCCTAGGCACTTTAGGGATAACATCCAACATGAAGTTCGCGTTTTGGAACTGATTCATTGGAGAAGGCATTCGGGTTGGCAAGAAAAGTTGAATGTAAAATTATGGCGACAAGGAAGCCTACCACTCAATTCTATAAAGAAGGAAGTGTTGCTACGCCTAGATTTCCACAACCTACAAGGTTGACACCACAACAATTGGAAGAAAAAATAGCAAAAGGGCTTTGCTATAGTTGTGATAGAAAATACACTAAAGGTCATAAGTGTCTTTACAGAAGAAATTATTTTTACATAGATTGTGAAGAAGAAGAAAAAATGAACAAGAAGAGGATCTACACCGAGGGAACCACCCCTAGAAGAAGAAGAAATGAATCGACCATGTCATCATGTCTTGGTAAGCGGGAATTACCACTCCTCAAACTCTCAAGATAGAGAGGACATATAAAGAAGAAAAGGGTAATAGTGTTGATTGATTCGAGGTAGCACCCATAATTTGCTACATTTCATTGCCAAGGTAGCCAAGGAATTAAAAATTGTTTTACTATACCCGGCTAGAATGTCAAGTAATGGTTGCAAATGGAGGAACTATAAATTGCTCTGGAAAATGCCATAATATCAAGCTAACCATGGGGGAATATGTATTGATTAGTCCAATGCTTGCCATTCCTATGGGAAGTCAACGTGTTGTACTAGGAGTACAATGGTTACAATCTTTTGGGGACGGTAGCTTTTAATTTACAGAACTTTCTTGAAATTTTTTTCAGAAAGGAAGGAAGTCGGAGCTAGGGACATCGCGGGGAAGCCGGGAAGGATAATAAGCTCTAATGTCATGACAAAGCTTCTAAAGAAAGAACGGCGGGCGTAATTGCACAATTATGCTCACTAGAAGTTCCAACATCAAAATCATCTATTTCTGAGATCTCCAACAAGTCTTGGACAATCATTCCAAGGTGTTTGAAACTCCCAAAGGACTCCCACCTATTCGTGATCATGATCATGCTATTCATTTGATTCCGGGAAGTGTTCCTCAAACATCGAGGCCTTATAGATATCCTTACTTCCAAAGAGCGAAATTGAACGTATGATTGCGAGAAATGTTAGAGCGGGTATAATTCAACTTGATCAAAGTTCTTTCTCATCTTTGTAGTATTGGTACACTGAGAAGGATGGATCATGGCGAATGTGTCGGTTCATGGAACTCAATAAGCTCACCATTAAAGACAAATTTCCCATTCTGTGATTGATGAATTATTGGATGAATTACATGGAGCAATTTATTTTTGCAGAGTTGGATCTTCGTTCGGGATATCATCAAATTAGAATGAAGGCGGGATATTTAAAAACGGCATTTCGAACTCATGAGGGTCATTATGGACAGTTATTTTTAGCCTTGCAATCACCCTTCTAGGGCCTTCAAGGGTTGGTGGGTGGGCGCTGCGACCCTTCCTTAGAAAAATTTATTGCTAGTATTTTTGATGATATACTAATCTACGGCGGGTCTTGGGATCATGTTGAACATGTTGACGGGGTGCTCAAACTATTGCAGGGAGAACATTTATATGCAAAAAAGTCCAAATGTTTCTTTGGAGTACAAAGAGGTGGAATATACGCAGGTCATATTGTATCTCACGAGGGTGTTAAAGTGGACCCTAGTGAAATTAAAGCCATTAAGGAATGGAAAGTTCTGTACTTGACGATTCAGGGTTTCTCGGGTTAACGGGGTATTATCGCAAGTTTGTTAGGAATATGGGAGAATAGTAGCACCTCTAACAACATTATTGAAGAAAGATGCATTTTCATGGACTCTTTGAACATTGACCTTTGAACGTCTTAGGAAACAGTATTACTGTTTTGAGACAAACCCTTGCAGGACTTTGCAAAAACCTTTATTGTGGAATGTGATGCCTGGAAGTGGAATTGGTGCAGTTTTAATGCGGGAAGGAAGACCCATTGCTGAAAGTCGTCCGATCAAAGGAAAGTATTTACGAAACCTATTTATGAGAAGGAAATGTTAACAATACTACATGCACTAAAGAAATGGCGAACTTGCAAATGCTTCAAGGTAAAAATTGATCATGATAGTCTTAGTACTTTTTTTGGAACAGACTGCAGTGGAAGAACGTGACAAAAATGGGTCACAAAGATGTTGGGTTATGACTTTGAAATAATCTACAAAAAAGGAAAATTTGAATGTTGTTGCGAGATGCATATCAAGAAGAGACAGAGGTGGAAGCATTGCTTTGTGCCATTTCTATTATCAGATTGGATAGCGACGCAAAGATGAATGGAAGAAGGACGAAGATGTATGGATACTCATTCCAAAAGTTGCGGCAAGATCCTAGTACATGCGATACATTTAGTTGGAAAAATGATTCCTTATGGTACAAAGATCGCTTATATCTTTGTAAGAATTCCCAACTAAAACAAAAGATTCTTGCAGATTGCACACTTCTCCTTTAGGAGGACACTCGGGATTTTTAAAAACTTACCACGGGGTGAAGAAAGAATGGGATGGCCTTAAATGCGATGTCGAAGTTTGTGGCGGAATGTTTGGTTTGTGAGAATAAAGTGGAAAAAATTAAGACCCCGGGACTTCTACAACCTTTATCCATTCCAAGTCAACGTTGGGAGGAGATTTCAATGGTTGCCTCACACGGGTTTACCTAAGTCGAAGGAAAAGAGTGTCATCATGGTGGTAGTTGATAGACTTACCAAGTATGCACACTTTTGTGCATTATCTCATCCATTTAAGGCAAGTACGGTTGCTACTACATTTATGGACAGAATTCAAAAGCTACATGGAAGCCCAAGGGTTATTGTGAGCGACGAGAGATCCCATTTTCTCTTGGAAATTTTTTGGACGGAGTTATTTTCTTGTTTGGGTACTGAAGTTAGCTCATAGCTCATCTTATCATCCTCAATCGATGGTCAAGGCGAGATAGTAAATAAATGTTTGGAAGGATATCTTCGTTGTTTTGTATACGATAAACAAACACAATGGGTCGAGTGGTTGCCTCTTGCTGAATGGTGGTATAACACTTCCTTCCATCTTGCCAGCAAAAATGACCCCATTTATGGCACTTTATGGATATCATCCACCATCCATCACATCATCTTTAAGGGAAAAATTCGAAGGTTCAAACGGTGGAGATCACATCGAGCATGAGCCAAAAGTTCTCCAACTCTTAAAGGATAACTTTGAATTTGGCACAAAATCAAATGAAACAACGGGCGAGATCAACATCGTGCTTGGAGAAGTTTTGATGTAGGAGATTGGGTATTTCTAAGGGGCTACAACCATACAAACAAATGTCCCTCGAGCAACAGCGAAAGGATAATAAATTATCGCCAAAGTACTATGGTCCTTACAAGGTGTTGCAAAAGATTGGTACTATGGCATACAAATTGGAGCTTCTGCTTCTTCGCGGACATCAGGATTTTCCATGTTTCATGCTTAGAAGGTTATAGGGTAAATCTTCAGGACAGACTGATGTGCGGAGAACTTGATGGGAAAGGAAAGGACTCTTGTGGAACTGAAAGCGATCATGGAAAAGAACTCGACAACTACGGAATCGATCAATTTGGAGGCCTCTGTCAAGTGGAAGAACTTACCCTCTGAAGATTCTACATGGGAGGATGAGAATTTTATCTGACACCGGGAGCTACTCAAGTGTTGAGAACAACACTGAAGGAGAGGGGCATGTTAGGTCCCTATATCACTAGTATAGCCCCTTATTGTTGTTAGTGTAAACCCCTTATTGTTATTAGTGTACCCTTGTAACCCCCATGTTGTTATTATTGTGCCCTTAAATTATTATTGTTAGGTCGGCTAGGATTACATTGTGGCCCACTAGGATTATATTATTATATTTACATGGACTCCTATATATAGAAAGGAGGTTTTGTGAATTGTATCATCCAAGAATTGTTCATTTATGTAATGTATTGGAGGTTGCCCCCTCGAAGTGGCTTATTTCTAAGGCGTTCATATCTCTTTTCTTCTATTTTTGGAGCTGGTTACACAACACAATCCCTCACCATTAGTTTCGCTATGGCTTTCGGAGGTAACTGATAATGACATGAGGGAAACCCCAATATCCTAGCTTGCGAGAAAAATAAACTAATATCAAACCTCCCCCACACTCATACTTCAATCCCTCACACCATTAGTCTCGCTATGGCTTTCGAAGGTAATGATAATGACATGAGCGAGTTTAATATCTATCTAGCCCAGTAAAGCAAAGTCATGGGCAGGAAATGAATAAAACAATCTTGGAATTAAAAACTAGAAAGGAAGAAATAAATCAGCGGAAAAGGACAAGATTGATTCCATGTCATTAGTCATTATAAAATGATGTGCAAATGCACAGGCTGCCTATTATGTCTGGAACAAAAACAACGTTAGTTAACAACAATATAAATCATGAAAGATTATGGACGAAGTAAAACGTAAAGCATGAAAGATTATGGACAAAAGATGAAACGTAAATACCATGAAAGATGTAATATATATACACGTGAATGACTATGGCACAATGAACGTAAGGAAATGAAACATGAAACTATACGAGTAATACAAAAAACCTCGACGTGTGCGGGGGCCCTCTGCACAATCCTCGGGAAATGACTATCAAACACGAATTGTGCTTATGAGCAGAGTCTTCTTATATATATTCAAAATGCGGTCATAACGAGAGAAATAATGTCTGCATAGCACGGTGGAAACACAATTACATTCTGAGCTAACTATTATGTGTATGAGAGCATTATTTATAACGAGAGGGTGATATAACTAATTCCCTAAAGTCTGCTTATTTGTTTCGGAAATATCACCCTAGAGGTTGGTTGGGATACAACCTCCACGGAAAGGGGCATGCTACTTAGAGACTCACACAACCATGCATATTCGGAAAAACTAAATAGAGCGAGAATGAGAAGGTTACCCGTGAGTCCTACGGTTGAAGAAGATCCGCGAGGGGTTCAAACCCCCGGCAAACTAGTCCTTCCTTCTTAACTTTTGAAATACAAAGGAGAAACGAGCACAAAGGACGGGTTATGCAATATATCTACTCCAAATGTCGAGTAGAGATTCATATAAAACATTAAATAAATCATAATGAATGCTTGTATAACAAATATTCTCATACATAAAAGCATACACTAACACGTTTATTTCGGGAACAACATGGTACTTCTGTATTATAAATAGCATGTACAAAAAATTCTATCTCTCAGGAGGCACGGGGAATCAGACTTGGATAGGGAATACCAACAGAGTATAATATCAATAAATTCTCTCTCTCCCTTAGGCCATACACATGAGGGCTTTTTATAGTCCCTCCAAGTAGTTTCAACGGTTAGGCTTGATTGGCCACGGGGCAGGGTGGATTGAACACGAGGTAACCATCGGCTTGGTAACAGAGGCAGGGATTTTTTTATATATTTTTTAATCATTTTAATGGCATCTGTGGAAAGTCTGAATTTCAACCTGCAACAAGTTTTAAGACAATCGCGTATGGGGGATTTTACCTTTGTTGCTGATGAATTTGTCCAAGTCTGTAGGAATGGGTGCCGAAAAGCCATGAAGCAATCATGAATCATATCAAGGTGATAAATGATGCTATAACAGCGCTGATAGAAGACACGTGAACAACCACGTCCAGAAATCTAACATCATGGCTGCCGTGAAGATTAAATCTATGGAAAGTGGTTGTTGGATTCGGCTTATGGAGCCGTTTACAGGTGTTGATGTGTCTCCGTGATTTAGAAATGGCCACGCAAGTCTTCACGTGATGAAAAACATAGTTAAGTCACCGTGGGACTCTTAGGTTGACCACCACTTGGCTATCTTTGACCACGACCTTCTTAGGTGGTCGTGACAATGGGTGATCCATGTCCATGTCATTTCCAACTTGCCCATGTGGCTCGATTTGCACGAAGACACACACAATATAGACTTTAACTCTGTAGAATGGGCGTAGAAGGACTAACGTAGGCACAACGGAAAGTGACAAGATTCAGCGACTCAATGAGCAAAAATCTAATTCAAACGGCGGACACAAAACATAGTTAAAAACCACTTTAAATTCTCTTTTATAATTAATATGCAATGATATTGATGACTTAGAAGGTCCAGGTGAATGGAAAAGGTCTAGAAAGGTGTATAAGAAAGATGCAAGTTTGGGACTCAACAATGCCATATCAAGATCAATATTTTCTAGGTCAACCTATTCCAGGCCATCTGTCGAGAAGTCGACCTATTCGGAATTCGATTTAAAATGTTTTTCAAGGTAAACCGTATAAAGGTTCCAACCTTTAAATTTGCCCCATTTTTAAGAAAAACCCTTCGAAGGTCAACCTTTCTAGGGAAAACCTTTTCAAGGATATCCATTTATATTTCAACCTGGTACAGTTTACCCTAGATACTCTGGTACAATACAAACTGGAACTTATCCTCAAGGTTATTACTATTCTCAACGATATTTTAACTGATAGTTACCTTTTGTTGCAACTTTTGATTTACCAAAATGATCTTGGCTCACTAATGACCCAATTTATCATTATCATTTTTGGCCAATGATTCCATCTAAGTCTCCAAGAAATATCCATAAGTTCGATGGAAATTCTAGTGAAGACCCATCAAATCACTTCATGAATGATAGATTTTGGTGTTCATCAAACTCCTTGAATCAAGATTCTATTCGTTTATGTATTTTACAAATAAATTTAACAGGTTCTATAGTGAAATGGTATGTTGAGCTACCACGTGCATCTTTTCATAAATTCAATGCCTTAGCAACAACTTTTTTAACACATTTTCAATTACAAATTCGGTGAGTCTGGTACTTAGATTTAAACCTCCTTAAATCAGTCATATTATACTCACATTTCTAATCATATACATGAGTGGATATGTCACCGTCAATAGGTAAAAGCTTATATACTGGATAAAATATTAGCTGAGTGGTTTATAAACTCTTTACTTCCTACTATTACAAAAGATGTTGCTAAGGGAAGAGTTACAATGAAGCGCAAGTTATTGCTCATTCCCGTTACTTAGATATATTTTATTCACACTCTGATACATTGTAGGATAAAATTACAAATTATCCTTAACCATCAAACGTAGTTCCATCAACCTCTATAGGATCACATGTCGCTAATGGTGTGGTTGGTTTTATTAGTCAATAGTAAACGAGTAAACCCTCTAGTCACTCTAATCCGCAATCTAATTCTACTGCTGCTAGTCAAATTCACCCTCTGCTACTACTACTCTTGTTACTTCAGATATTAACATAGTCCAATCCATAAAGAATAGTAAGTCTCAACAACCTAGAAGTAAGAAAAAGGGAAAAAGTAAATGAAAACAACATGACCAACAAAAGGATAAAAAAAAAACTCAACCTCTTGAGGAAAACAATAAACCATGGTATCCTTGTCTTATATGTGACGAGGAACATTATACCAAGGAATTATCACACTATGTAGAAGTAAAATATTTTCTAAAAGGTACACCTAATGCACCAGCTATTTTAATAGATCCTTTTCCCTCTAAGGAAACTAAAATGGTTTCCCAACATTCATCTTCTTCTTCCTAGAAATCCATTGATATCATGATGATGTCTACTTAGTCTTCTCAAGTTATAGTTGAAACAAGGTACAAAGAATATGGTTCTGAAAATAATTCGAATCGAAGTGCTACTAATCAACCTCCCACATCATTCCCACCTCCTTTTGATCCTCTACAAATCGAGTGATCGGTTCCTGAAACAATAATTCACCCTCCTCCTAAAGGCTTTATTCGAAAATCGTGTTTTAATACGCATGCTCATGCATCTCAAAATTTTAACATTGTTGAAGACTTGGCTCAAGCTCCTTCAAAAATGTCAACTCTTGAAGTACTCCAAATGTGCCCAATGCGGCATGAATTATTGTTATCATCTATTGGTGGAATTGATCCATGAGATTCTAACCTGATAATCTTTGACCTTGAGAATCATGCACCTAGTCTCCCACATCAACTGGAATTTCAAATTCAAGTTTTTGTTAAAACCAAACGAGTGTTTTGTACATGAATTGATGAGGGAGCTTCTACTTGTATCATGTCTATTGGTTTTTGAGAAGAAACTGGGATCTAGCATAAGATCCGGCACCTGCCACTGTAAATAATTGATGGAAAGTTCAAACCTATGAGATTTGATGACTTTAAAATGAATTAAGGTCTGAAAAATTTCTCAATGTAGAAGGTCATTGATGCTCAAACAGGCTACAACCTCTTGCCCAGGTCGGCTTGGACTTATGCCATGTTTGCATTAGTCTCTTCACTGTTTCAGGCGATATTGTTTCCCCACCAAGGCAGAATAGTTAAAGTAGACCAATTGGATTTTTACACCTTCGATCCAAATTCCAATGGTAGTATACCCTTTGTGGGAAAAAATCCTAGTTCTTATGAGAATGTCGGTGTGGGTTTTGTTAAATACTCATAATTAATGGGAACTTTTGTGCTCCCTGCACCCAATTTTCAAACTACGGTCACATAAGTAAATATGATATCATTCAATACCTATTCTTATGATCCTTGGATAGTACCTATTGAGTCTGATTATCATATCTACGTCAATCGAATATTACTTAGCCCAATTAAATCTGCTTATAAAGTGATCCATTTATCCTTTATAGTAATTTATACACCAAACAACCAAGTAACCCAATAGTCGACAAATATGATCAATCTATATGGTTAATTTCTATGTCAAATCCTAATCCTTTTGATGGTGTTTTCCCTATGGATGAAATCATCATGGAGATAATGTCTTCACATAAAAAATCATGGGATGATGATCATCTTCGTTCCTCTTTTATATTGAAATTACAAGTTATTGGAAATGATTTTGATCCATTCTTTTTACTTAAGATAGTTGCACAACACCAAAGTCCTCTTTCGATTTATGAGGAAAGTTCTGAAAAGAATTTTGGAGTTATATATTTTACCATCCCAATAGATATCTCTATAAAACGAGGAGTTATTGAAAATGTTCACACAGGAGCCTCTTATTCTATGGAATATATTCAAACTAATGAGGCCCTATTTCAATAATTCCAAGATATTTTCGCTTGGACATACATGTAACAAACCTTTGTTGATTTTCCATGTAAATAAAATAGGACCAAGCTCACGGGACACATACTCCAAGTTGAATGGTGGGTAAACATTATAGTCAGAATCACTTGGGTTCAATAATGGATATGGAAATTAGAAAAGGCATTGGAAAAGGAAGACGATAAGTGACATTTGATGCAGAAATAAAGTAGAATAGGAAGAAGGTGAAGAGACACAAATTTCCATGCAAGGAAAATTAGAGGAAAAATGAAGGAAAATTAAATCAAAAGGAAAACGAAAGAGAAGAAGTCTGTTTGATAATGAGTAAGGAACCAAGATCAATTCTTTCTTTGCCCATATATTTTTATCAATAAAACAAATAGGAGAAGGAAAAAACACTTAGGCAAGCAAAGGATCTTTATAGGCAGGATCAATTAGGGAGTTTGAGGTATATAATGGGCCTTACAAGGTACAAAATAATAGTAGAAATAATAAATAAGATTTGATTACATCGCCAATTTAGAGGGAAAAAAGGAAAAAATATTTTTCTTCCGTGTGTAGAACTTATCTCCCTATGGTTTTACTCAAATTTCAAGCAGAAACACTCATTGGATGCAGAATTTTATTTCCCATCCAAGGAGTACCCATGTTTCATACTTTCAATGGACACTTCTACATGAAAAATGAGAAATACATGAAAAAACATGGTTATAAACGTTTTTTCTTCATATTTATAATTTTTTGTAAATGATAATCCATTGAAAATATATGGTACTCTTTGAATGAGAATAAATCACCATCCAACGTCCTCAACAGAAATTTGGTAAAAATTAGAGATAAGTTGAAAATACGACTTGAAAAAATTAGTTTTGTTATTTTATTATTTTTTAAATATTTTTACTTTTTTTACTCAGAAAAATGGTGAATCACTTGCGGGTGAGACATCATCATCTTGAATCCTATTGTTTCTTATAAAGTTTATTTTTTTTGTAAATTTTTCTTAGGAGGCCCATTTTAGACCTCAAAATTCCCCTAATTGGTATATGTTGATCAAATAACCCAACAAGGATCTTCCTCATCCAGATAGCCTCATAGGATGCTTGATGAGCAACCATGTACTCAACTTTTGCTGTACTAAATGCAAGTGATCTCTGCTTCCTGCTGTACTAGGAAACTATTGTTGACCTAATAATAAAGATGTCCCTTGATGTGCTCTTCATGTCAGATGGACTCCCTGCGAAATATGCATCTGTGAAGCCTTGGAGCTTCATTCCCTTTGTCCGTATGTACCAAATACCAAATTGAGTGGTGCCTATGAGGTATCTCAACACATGTTTATCTGCCTTCCAATAAATTTTGGTTGGCTTAACCATTGCTTGACTAAGTTGGTTAACCACATAAAACATGTACGATCGTGTGTTCACCAAGTACATTAATGAAATCACAATATGCCTATAAATGGTTGCTTCTACCACTTCACTTGAAGTAACATATTCCTTCCTCCAATTCCCTGACAGAGGAGTCTCCATGGGTTTTCTTCTCTCCATGTGAAAATTCTTCAGAATCTCGTTGGCATACTTTCCCTGAGAGACAAACGGCTCCCCATCTCTTTGATAAATTTCCAAACCAAGGAATTAACGCAAGAGCCCCATTTACTTCATCTCAAATTCTCTTACAAGATCCTCTTTGCAAGAATTGATCAGCTTCTCATCACTTGTCATAATTAAATCATTGACATATAATACTACAATCAATAATTTACCTTCAACCACAATATGGTAAAGGTTTGCATATGCTCCAATTTTGGTGAAGCCCAACCTAGTGAAATAACTGTCGATCCTGGTGTACCAAGCACAAGGTGATTGTTTCAGTCCATACAATGCTCACTTGAGTCTACACAAATGGAACTCTCTATTGAAGGTCTCAAATCCTTTCAACCACTCTATTCACACCTCTTCCTCAATCACTTCATTGAGGAAATTTGTCTTTACTGCAGAAATTATACAATATGCATGTATATCTTGGATTCACCCATTCTAAAAATATGCTTAATTTAAATACTGAATCGATTCTACAAATCTTTGTAGAATTAAATACACAATTTCCAATTACAATATCATGAATAAAGATCAATCACACACAACATAGATAATTTCCCAGGGAAAGCTTACAGCTAAAAACCCCACTATCTTATATTGTATATTATATCATGGATCATGAGACAATTAAATACAAAACTCCAATCACAAGAGCACTCAGTACATCAACTAATTGTCTCACACTATCATACAAAATTGGCAAATCACTTTCCCAATTTACTATCTCCAGATAAATTGCTTCCAATGTACAATCCATGCTGAAAGAAATCCCTAAATTGATGCCTTCTTGCCTGCCTTGACTGTGCAATCCTCATGGGCACATCCAATGTGTGTGTGCTTGATTATGTGTTTACTTCCCTTTCACCTAGAACTCAACTGGGTCTCCACTAGATCTGACATGCATGCAGTTAATAATAGTAAATCTTCAGTTGCATGTGAGACCATTGATTGTGAATTAATTAATAATTAATTCACTTGATCTCTCACTAGTGTATCTTCAGTTATAACTAGCAAAACTAAGTTTAACTCACTCAACTAAGTTAAACTATTTACAACTTGCACAACTCATGCACCACTGCACTTCTAACTCTACAACTCGAATCACTTAGTTACAACTAAAGTCAACCTACCTATCCCACCAACCAACCAATTAAATCAAAATCACTTAGCTAACTGATTTGTCACTTCAGTTAACTATTTCCAAGTTCTCATTAAGAATAGATTATAGTTTAATGTCCATATGAATTAAGGGATAATAAAGATAGACATGCATATATAAATAGACATGCATCTATAAATAGACATGCATTATAAATAGACATACACCTAAAAATAGCTTGAGGCCCCACCTTGTGTAGGTGCTTAAATTTCCCTACGATCAAAATTTCTCGTTGAATCTCAACACTCCCTCTCAAAAAGAAAGGGATTATCCATCACCCTAATCCTGTCTCTATGGTATTCAAATTTTCTCCTTGTGAACGCATTCGTCAGAATATCTGCATCGTGATCTTCCGTGGGAATGTACTGAAGAAACATAATTCTCCTGTGCATGCAATCTCTGATATGATGGTACCGGATATATATATATGCTTGGATCTATCATGAAACACAGGATTAATCGAGAATTTAATGCAACTCCGATTATCACAATCAATCACTATCGGATCCATATGAGAACCAAAAAAACCAACCAAGATCTTTCTGATCCAGATAGCCTCACATGCAGCTTGAATCGCTGCCATGTATTCCGCTTCTGCTGAACTGAGTGCCACGGATCTCTGCTTCATGTTATACCAAGAAACAACTGTAGATCCAATTCTAAATATCCCCTCTAAAGTTATCTTTCTGTTCGTTGGTCTTCCAACCCAATATGCATCCGTGAAGCCATGCAACTTCACTCCATCCATCTGTCTGTACCATAGAACATACTCTGATGTGCCCCTCAGGTATCTCAGGACATGATTCCCTGCCTTCCAAAATAGCTTGGTAGGCTTAACCATAGCTTGACTCAGTTGGTTAATTGTAATGTTCCTTTTTCAGGAATGTCAACAATCAACAATCTATTCCAGAGATTGATTGAAGTGACATTTACCGGATGTGTCACCTTCTCAAGGAAGTGTGAGATCCGGAGGCTATCTGGTCCTTTTCTGACTCTGTCTATAGGGCTTCTTGAAGAATCCCACTCAAAACTGAGCTACAACAATATGCAAACATATACATGAAGAGACAACGTTATTTTATGAGCTGTAAGACAAGAAGATGTAGGTAGCCAATGAATAATGTTATAGTCATAGAAAGAGTACAATGTCTTGAGGAAACAACCTCTCAAGAAAGGAAATGCAAGCCTCAACAATACATGTACATGAATATGAAAGAACACTACTATTTATGCATAAACCCAGACTACGAGGACGCAGTCTATGATGGAATGTTGTTGCAAAATGATGTCAATACATGAATATGACAATATATGGCTCAAATACAATAGGGAAGCAAAGATCTAACCCTTAGAAACAATAATACATCAATCCTCTAAAGGATTGGATGAAATATACAAAATGGAAAAAATGCCGGAGTTGCTAGGCAACTGCTGCAACTCAAATCTGGAACTCAATGAAGAAGGTTGAAGAAGATGAGAAATCTGAAGTAAATCCTCTCCAATGGATCTCCAAGGTGGAAGGCTGATCCTTACACTTGAGATCTCACCCTCCAATCAATCTGCAAACCCTCACTGCAGATACTCCATGAAAATAACGCTGTCACTAAGAGGGACTGCGTAGTGAGTGGAATAGAACACTATGGCCAAGTGCCAAGATCTGCAAATAAGCTCCAATTCTTCCAAATTTATCTCCCAAAGAAAGGAAAGACTCTTTCTCTGAAGAACAAGAAATGGAAGAGGTGTTGTGAAGTCTCCACTGCAACACCCTGCAACACAATATTATGCTGCTGCAACAATAACGGTGTCCTGGAGGAGGATGCTTTGGCCTTGAGCCAAGATATGTGGAAAATGAAGAACCAACCTTCAAGAGGCCTCTCAAGAAGGTGAGGAAATCCTAAACAGGAGTTTCCCGACAATTCTTGCTAAACAACAAAGAATGCACAATGTCTAAATAGACATGAAATCATAAACATATGCATGAATAACAATGGCTCTCCTCCTCTCCATATATAGAAAGTGAAGGCTCTCTCTCCATGGGCCCCATACATTATGGTTTCTCCCATAAAGTTATATTCCCTCCTCTATCTCTGCACTGCCCCATGTAGTGCTTTCCACCTCATACCCTGTGCTGGTTGACTTGGTCAAACCTCTTTGCAAATGTCTCCTTTCACACATGAGGGTGTGAAATATGGTTCCATGGCTGATCCCTTTTGACATTAGAGGGATTTTATTTATGTTTTTATTATCATTGGGCCTCCTTACCCAATTATTCACCTCCTAAATTAATTAAGACAAAAATTAATGTTCCAATTTATTGAAGAAAAATTTGGAACATTACAGTCCTCCCCTCCCAAATGTTGCTTGTCCTTAAGCAACTGCAAGGATAGAATGGGAAGGTCTCCACTCGAGGCATGGAGTCTGAAATATATTGAGGAACATTTCCCTCATGTGGATCCTCCATCCCCAAGCAATCATCCAAACAAAATGAGCCACCTCCCAACAAGGAAACTCCTGAAAATCTCCTTCCACCTCAAGCTCCAGAAATGAAGGTGGGCTAAAAAATCTGAACTTGGAAAGCATCATAGCTTACCCCATGTTGTCCCTCTCTCCACTCATGATAAGTGTAGAGTGTGTGCTGATCCTGGGTTGCTAAAGTACTTCCCTCAAATGGAAAATTGAAGAACAATCCTCCAAAGATTGCTCCTCCAACAATGAAGAACAAGCTGGCCCAAAACAATCCATCCATGATGAATAGGACAAGATAATCATAGAGTATCCCAATGAGAAGTTTGCTGAAATTTATACATGATAGTGCATGATACAAACAATATCTCAATAGGACATAACGCAGTTTCATCTACTATAACTTTAGGAAATTACATGGCAAGCAATGTACAAGATTCATCACATCTACTAATAGATAGTAAATAGCTGAATGTAACAACAATACATGATCACGCACTTGCCCATGGCTGTACAATGGATGAATACCAATCTCATAGCCCACATCAAAAGAGAACAAACATGTGGGTGTGGTGGCCATATCTCCTCCCATGCTCCCATTAGAACATGTAGTGCAGAAAATGTGAGAATCCTTCCCACTCAAGGACATATCCAACTCATGTGCCTCTCTCATAATCATGCTTACTTTACAAATATGATCTATATCAGAAAATTAAGTCACGATCAGCAATAATATGAAGAGAATGTTGAATTTTTCATGTGGTACAAGAAGGTACCAACAACTTCCCAAACAAGTACAGCGCAGTTTTACAAGCTGTTGCTTGAGAAAAATACAAGGCAAGATGTTTCTTTCTACATGGTTGATCATGCATGTCTTCATAGGATACGTATTATAGTGCAGCAAACGAACATACATGTGATGATAAAACATTTTCCCAAGGCCAGAAAAGAGATGGCTACCTCCATCATGTAGATTGGCCCAATAAAACTCATGGATCGATGTGACAAGCTTGCCTTCTTGTGAAGAAATTCACTGCATAAGAATGGTAAGAGTGTGAAAATTAATGAATGTATAAAAAAAATTCTCACCATATGCTGGAAGTAAGATGGTACATGGGTCCATAAATGAGTCCTCCATATTGTTTTGGCATGCTATGAAGAAGAATGAACCATGTGCTGCAAGAAGATGCTTGGAACCCCAAGTCAAGAAGAACATGCCATGGTGGTAGATGGCTCTATCATCATTACCTCCTCTTTTCTCATCAAGTGCAACAAATATGAAATGATCCTAGGACCTGTGCGTTATGGATCCACCACATTTCCGCTGGGCACACTTCATCCATAAGTCTCTTCTCCAAAGTGACAGCGTTGTGAGCTTATGCAAATAAGCCCCTATCAATACAAAACTCTGTTCTTTGGCATGCTCCTTGTCAAATATTCCTCTAATAATGCTACAAAAAGTATGGAATACTCCCAATATGGAAGAGCTCCCAAATCATCAAAGACCAAGGAGATAATGCCATCTCCTCCTCCTGCAACCTCATGCAAAGTGGGAGAGAAAATCTGCTCTTGCTCTCCCAAAAACAAGCAAAGCAACAAAACATTTTGCTGCCTCCCCATACTTGCATCATTCAACTCATGTGATTAAGACACAATGAATGATATGAGTGTCACACCAACATCATGCATCAATACTCTATGCTGCTCAATGATGCAAGTATCCATCCTCCTACTCTTAGGAAGAGTGTTTTCCAAGTGATGGCCAAACTCTTTCAAGAGTAACCAGCGCAGCCAAGCCTTCTGCTGCCCAGTATCATAAATTTGCAAGTAGATTCCTAGATCCTTGCTCATCAACCACATCCACTCAACCAATTGTGGATGCTTTAATCTTCTCTTCATCTTGGTGCTCCTCCCATGAGGGCTACCATCCTCCCAAATCATACTCCTGTCTTTGCACTTCATGGGATTTTGAAATGCAATTTTCTCAAGGATCAATGAGACCCTATCAAGACCCAAATAGGTGGTAGGAAAAAACCTCCCATCATGGTGTGTATGGCTCAAGGAATTTCCAACACAAGCATGAGAGATGTTATCCATCCTAAGATGTCCTCCATATTCTATCTACTCTTGTGAGAAAGGAAGAAAATCTTTGCACTCCATGGTGTGTTGAACTGCACCTCTAATGAGATCTATCCTTGAGACCTCCCTCTCATCAATAGTTTTCCAAAACCAATGAGGTCTTGGATCTGAAAGTAGAGGTTTCTCTTTGAGCTGAGAGGAGATCATTGAGAAAGTGTCATCTTGAAGGGAGGAAGGGTTTCTCACTGCAAGATGTATACTATCATCCTTCAAGGCTTCAAACCCAAACCTCCAATGTGATGTACAATCCAACAATGGCTCATGAGAGTGATGGTTTTCTTCTTCTCTGAATGTTTCCATGTTGCACTACACAGTGCAACCAAGTTGCTCTATGATAGAAGTGTGATTTGACCCTTGGTCATGCAAAAGTAAATTTCCACATTGATCAAAAGAAGTTGCTGTAACAATGGAATGTGGAAATATTTTCATACCTTAATGTGAATTTGGAACTTCTTGTAGGGCTGCAAGAGTTTCTTCCTCCAAAGTGTTGGGTGCCCCAACTGTTGATGCATGTGGCTGCTCCTCTATGAGTGTGACAGCGTTATCACAAACCTCCTCAAGGGGTGGTGTGATCTTTTCTTTCCTTGCCCCTTCATCATCAAAGGTTTTGATCAACCCTTGGATGATCTTTGCAAAAGTTTTCACCCCTTCATGGTTCAAGTGGCTGCTCCACCAATCATAGGCTTCACCCTTCAAGTGCAGCGCTGAGATTTCAACAGCTTCTTTCTCTATCACGAGATGTAGAAAGAAGAATGCTACCAATTCTTTCACCCAAGTTCTTGTAGTAGATGACCCATCATAGGTAGACAAAAAAAATCTATTGCCTTTGATTTCTCTTCTGCTACATGGTCTCTTCTCTTCCTTCAGCTGGATGAAATGAGGAAAATATAGAGTCTCCTTGAAGGCTCTAGGTTGAGATCTATACTCAACAAGGTAATCACTCAAAATTTGGTGATCCAAGTGTCTTCCATGCTCAATGTCTTCTTCTTGATGAGAATAGGAAGTGCATGGTCCTTCCTCTTCTTCTTCTTCAATATTCTTGACTTCCTTGGAGAGGTCTCCTCTAGATCTGAACATAGATGAGAATAAACTCATCTTCTTCAACATTCTGATCTTCTTGGGCTTAGACTCATAGGCTGAGCCAATAAAGTTGCTCTGATACCACTGTAATGTTCCTTTTTCAAGAATGTCAACAATCAGCAATCTATTCCAGAGATTGAATGAAGGGGATTTTACTGGATGTGTCACCTTCTCAAGGAAGTGTGAGATCCGGAGGCTATCTGGCCCATTTCAGACTCTGTCTATAGACCTTCTTGAAGAATCCCACTCAAAACTGAGCTACAACAACATGCAAACATATACATGAAGAGACAACGTTATTTTATGAGCTGTAAGACAAGAAGATGTAGGTATGCAATGAATAATGTTATAGCAGTAGAAAGAGTGCAATGTCTTTAGGAAACAACCTCTCAAGAAAGGAAATGCAAGCCTCAACAATACATGTACATGAATATGAAGGAACATTGCTATTTCTGCATAAACCCAGACTATGAGGACACAGTCTATGATGGAATGCTGCTAAAAAATGATGTCAATACATGAATATGACAATATATGGCTCAAATACAATAGGGGAGCAAAGCTTTAACGCTTAGAAACAACAATACATCATTCCTCTAAAGGATTGGCTGAAATATAAAAAATGGAAAAAATGCTGGAGTTACTGGGCAGCTGCTGCAACTCAAATCTAGAACTCAATGAAGAAGGATGAAGAAGATGAGAAATCTGAAGTAAACCCTCTCTAATGGATCTCCAAGGTGGAAGGATGATTCTTACACTTGAGATATCACCCTCCAATCAATCTGCAAACCCTCACTGTAGATACTCCATGAAAATAACGTAGTCACTAAGAGGGACTGCGCTGTGAGTGGAATAGAACACTATGGAAAGGTGCCAAGATCTGTAAATTAGCTCCAATGCTTCCAAAATGATCTCCGAAAGAAAGGAAAGACTCTTTCTCTGAAGAAAAACAATGGAAGAGGTGTTGTGAAGTCTCCACTGCAACACCCTACAACACAGTATTATGCTGCTGCAACAATAACGCTGTCTTGGAGGAGGATGATTTGGCCTTGAGCCAAGATATGTGGAAAATGAAGAACCAACCTTCAAGAGGCCTCTCAAGAAGGTGAGGAAATCCTAAACAGGAGTTTCCTGGAAATTCTTGCTAAACAACAAAGAATGCACAATGTCTGAATAGACATGAAATCATAAACATATGCATGAATAACAATGTCTCTCCTCCTCTCCATATATAGCAAGTAAAGGCTCTATCTCCATGGGCCCCATCCATTAGGGTTTCCTCCATAAAGGAATATTCCCCCCTCTATCTCTGCGTTGCCCCATGTAGTGCTTTCCACCTCATACCCTGCGTTGGTTGACTTGGTCAAACCTCTTTGCAATGTCTCCTTTCACACATGAGGGTGTGAAATCTGGTTCCATGGCTGATCCATTTTCATATTAGAGGGATTTTATTTATGTTTTTATTATCATTGGGCCTCCTTACCCAATTATTCACCTCCTAAACGAATTAAGACAAAAATTAATGTTCCAATTTATTGAAGAAAAATTTGGAACATTACATTAATCGCATAGCAAATGTATGGTCCCGTGTTCATTAGATACATTAGTGAACCCACTAACTGTCAATAGATATTAGCATCCACTACCTCTCCAGAAGTAGCATCCTCTTTCCTCTAGTTTCCTGGAAGAGGAGTATCCATGGGTTTGCATCCCTCCATGTTAAACTTACCCAGTATCTCCTTTGCATACTTTCCTTGAGACACAATAAGTTCACCATTTCGCTGCCATATTTCCAATCTAAGGAAATAATGAAGGAGGCCCATATCCTTCATTTCAAACTCCCTTGCAAGATCCTCCTTACATGAGTGTATCAGTTGCTCATCACCAGTCAATATTAAATCATAAACATAAAGAAAAATGATTAAAATATTACCCTCCGGCAAAATTTCGTATAGGTTTGCATCTGATTCACTTTTGGTGAAGCCCAATCTGGTGAAATAGCTGTCTATCTGAGTGTATCAAGCACAGGGTGCTTGCTTCAGCCCATACAATGCTCTTTTGAGTTTGCACACATGCGATTCGCTATTGAAGATCTTGAAACATTTAGGCTGCTCTGTGTACACCTCTTCCTCAATGATCCCATTGAGAAACACAGTTTTCACATCCATCTGATGAATGCGCCAGCCCATCTGCACTGAGAGTGTAGGGATGGTCCTTATGGAAGAGTACCTTGCGAAAAGTGCAAAGGTCTCATCATAATCTATCCCCTTGGTCTGTGAGAAGCCCTGAGCCACAAATATGGCCTTGTATTTATCCACACTCCCATAAACAACTTTCTTTACCTTGTAGATCCATCTCAAACCTACCACTGATTTATCAACCAGTCTTGGAACAATTTCCTAGGCACTGTTTTTGACAGTGGAGTCATAATCCTCTAGCATTGCATCAACCCAAGTAGGTTGGTGCACTACTTCTTGAAAGGAAGATGGTTCAGTCACAATACATTTTCTCATAAGAGCCATGTATCTAGTAAATCAGCCAGGATATTGTCTCTGTCTACACTGTGAAGTAGGGGCTCCTGCATTCTCTGCAACATCAAGTCTCAGCCTATCAGCTTTCATGGTGCACTTTCTACCATTTATGATGGATGAATCTGCATGAGTGGCTTCCTCCACTCCATGAACCTCCTCCTGTAGCTGATCCACATCGAGAGGCTCATCTTTGGGAACCAACAGTTCCTCCTCCGCATGAAAGTCCAGCTCCCTCTTAAGTGACAACCGCATGGATTTCCCCTCACAAAATTTTATATCCCATCGCACAATAGTCATTCTGCTATTTGGAAAACACACACGATAATTATGTGGTGTTTCTGTGTACCCCCAAAAAATCCCAACTTCAGCAGTCGGCTCCAGCTTCTTCCTGGCGTCCTTGGTCGCATGTACATAAATAGATGAGTCGGAAATCTTAAAGTGTGAAACATCTGGTTTCCTACTAGTGAAGGCTTCTTCAGGTGTACTCATGCCAAGTACTCTATGAGGACAATGGTTCTGCACATAAGCTGTAGTGTTGCATGCTTCTGCCCAGAAATGAAATGGTAGGCCCTGATCATGCAACAATTCTGTTGTGGGTTATGAGGTGGTATCAGTTCTCTTTGAATTCCTTCTTTTTTGCAGAAGTTCTTAAATTCATTAGAGATGTATTCTCCACCATTATTGCTCCTAAGATCCTTCACTTGCTTCCCCGACTCTTTCTCCACCAATGCCTTAAACTCACAGAAATTAGAGAATGTTTGATCTTTCTTCTGCATGAAGAAGATCCAACATTTATGAGAAAATTCATAAAAAAATATTACATAGTACTTATTTTTTGTTGTTGAAGAAATTGAGAATGGTCCACACACGTTTGTGTGAACTCTCTCAAGCATGGAAAATTTTAGTGGCTAATATTCGCAGGTGAGCTAATTTCCATGGGTTTTGCACAAAAAAAGATTTGCCAATTTTTATTTTCTTGTAAATGTGATTCGCCCAAATTTTATAGTATAAAATTATGCTATCCTAAAAGTCGCCAAAAATTTAAAGAGACTATATAAATTCATTAGAAAGTTGGATCTCTTTAAAAAAATATCACCAAAAATTTTACAGTCTGCATATTAGGTACTCATAATATTCGCCAAGGTTTCTAAACTTTAAGATAAATTTCCATCGTTAAAATTTTCCCTGCAAGTCTCAAGGATCCCCGAAGCACAATTCTCCTTCTCATGAAAGGTGGAATTTACATACTTCCCCATGGTGCAACCCGGTGAGCCCTGGTATTGCACCAAGAGTGCTGCAACTCCCAGGGGCTCCCTAATTTATTTTATTAACCCGGGGTTCGTACAAAATTGGAGGTGACAGTGTTATATAGACAACATATGCATTCTACTCATGTCATCCTCTTCCACTATAGGAAAGGGTGCTACTTATAAGGGTTCTCAGTGAAGTCTATCACACTTCAATGAAAATAAAATAAATTGCAGAAAGGAAATGACAGAAAGGAAACTAAACTAAATTGCTGAAAAGAAATGACAGGAAAGGAAACTAATTTAACTTGCTAAAAAGAAATGGAAGAAAAGAAACTAATTTAAATTGGAGAAAGGAAATGACAGAAAGGAAACCAATTTAACTTGCTCAAAATAAATGGGAGAAAGGAAACTAATTTAAATTGCAGAAAGGAAATGACGGGAAGGAAACTAATTTAATTTATTCTCTATCTACCATGCTTATATCCATGCAACTAAGCTATCCATGACTTAATTCTAACTGAAAAACTGTTGATTTGCAGCTTGGAGGAAAAAGGGCTAAAGAGGCTAATGGAGGGCTTAACACATGAAAAAAGGCTTAGAAGTGGAAGGAGGGGGTTTAAAACTTACTAAAACTTTATTATAGTGAAAAAATACTTTGGAGTGGAATTCTTTGAAAAGTGCGATGGCGGAGAAGCGAGAGTACAGTTCGGGATCAGTAGCGAAATGCAATTTGTGAAAAGGGAAAAGGTTGCGATCTGTGATATGCAATATTGCAATATAGTAATCGACAGACATGAGAGGTAAGTGTTAACAAGGAGCGAATAAATATTGCGAAATGTGATTTGTGATGGGATAAAGACTACGAAATGCGATTTGTGATTTGCGGTGTGGCGGAGTACGAAGAGATATCACAATCAGTGTTTGGAGTGGTAAGTCTTAAAGGAAAATGTGAAAAGGTTGTGAAATGCGAAATGTGATGGGTGATGTGGTGGTGGGACTAGTGGTGGAGCGCGATACCAATATCACAATTGGCATTGGAAGTGTTAAGTGTTAACACGTACCAACTAAAAATGCGAATGCAATTTGTGACGCGGCGAAGTACGAAGTATTAGCAGGAAAAAAATAAAAATATGATTGCGATGTGGTGGAGTACAGAGGATATCGCAATTGACTTCGGGAGCGGTAAGTATTAACAGGAAAAAAATAAAAATGCAATTGCGATTTGCGATGTGGCGGACTACGGAGGATATCGCAATCAGCATCAGGAGCGGTAAGTATTAACGGGAACAAAATAAAAGTTACGGTTTGCAGTGAGCGAAGTATGGTGGTGGGAATTTCGAGGGGCAAGGGCAGAGGTCAAACTCCAATGGTTTTCAAGCGTTTTGCGTTAAAAATATTAAGGTAACTGTGAATAATAAAAACAAAGGAATAAGGTAGGCTGAATGGTTGAAGTCTTTTTGTGAATAAGAAGGTGGGTACGGCAGTGAGAATAAGCGGGAAAAAGCAGAAATGGAGGGCATAACATTAGTGCGCAGATTTTGAATATAGAGATGGAAAATGAAGCAGGATGGCTTGATGAAATCTCTGGGGCTTTTGATGCTTATTCCAGCAAACAAACCTGCAAATTCATGCACGGAAAAAACAGACAAAATGCGTGATATAAATAGTGAACAGAAAGTATTTTTTTTTTTGGCCTGTGGAAAGGTCAACCTTGCTCGAACTCTATTAACAGAGATGAGAGGGGAAGGCTTGAACACAATTTTTGGATTTTTCCTCTACTCTATTACTCTCATAAGAAAATGAAGAACTACAACAACAAACTGAAAGAAAAAACTAAAACTAAACAACAATGAAACTATCAGAAGCAGATCTAACTAAATGGCATAAGAAAAACTAGCTAAATGACAGAAAGGAAAGGATGGTAACAATAGAGAAGCTGAGGCACATGGGTTGGGCCCTAACCCATGAGCTTCGCTCCCTGAAACTAGAGTAGTGAAACAACATCTAACTACTCATTGCATTACATAAATACAGTCTTATTACATCCCGAAGGTCTTAAACAACGAAAGCCTAATAGCTTGCATCAAATTTTTTGAATGGAATCGAATGGAATGGAACGGAATCCCCGCGAATCAACCCTAATTAGCTCTTGATAAGATTTATTTATCCTCAAGGGCAGCTACCAAAAGCTCCTAAAAAATAGGTAATGAGTCCACTTGACTCCAAGTGAAGTTTTGCTTGAGTGCACTTGGTCTTGAGTTGCTTGGTTGCCTGTGGAATTCGAATTGGTGGAGGGGATATCATGAGGATCCTTTAGCTTCCTTTGAGAGTTAAGGAGGGTGGAAAACCCCCTTGAATCTCTCCAAGATTTCTCCCTAATTTCCTGATATTGTGCTCATTTATTCTTCAGAATTGATCTCCCAGTGGAGTAGAATTAAATACACAATTTCCAATTACAATATCATGAATAAAGATCAGTCACACACAACATAGATAATTTCCCAGGGAAAGCTTACATCTAAAAACCCCACTATCTTATATTGTATATTATATCATGGATCATGAGACAATTAAATACAAAACTCCAATTACAAGAGCGCTCAGTACATCAACTAATTGTCTCACACTATCATACAAAAATTGGCAAATCACTTGCCCAATTTACTATGTCCAGATAACTTGCTTCCACTGTACAATCCATGCTGAAAGAAATCCCTGAATTGATGCCTTCTTGCCTGCCTTGACTGTGCAATCCTCATGGGCACATCCAATGTGTGTGTGCTTGCTTATGTGTTTACTTCCCTTTCACCTAGAACTCAACTGGGTCTCCACTAGATCTGGCATGCATGCAGTTAATAATAGTAAATATTCAGTTGCATGTGAGACCATTGATTGTGAATTAATTAATAATTAATTCACTTGATCTCTCACTATTGTATCTTCAGTTATAACTAGAAAAACTGAGTTTAACTCACTTAACTAAGTTAAACTATTTACAACTTGCACAACTCATGCACCACTGCACTTCTAACTCTACAACTTGAATCACTCAGTTACAACTAAATTCAACCTACCTATCCCACCAACCAACCAATTAATTCAAAATCACTTAGCTAACTGATTTTTCACTTCAGTTAACTATTTCCAAGTTCTCATTAAGAATAGATTATAGTTTAATGTCCATCTAAATTAAGGGATAATAAAGATAGACATGCATATATAAATAAACATGCATTATAAATAGACATACACCTAAAAATAGCTTGAGGCCCCACCTTGTGTAGGTGCTTAAATTTCACTAGGATCAAAATTTCTCGTTGAATCTCAACACTCCCTCTAAAAAAGAAAGGGATTATATGTCACCCTAATCCTGTCTCTATGGTATTCAAATTTTCTCCTTGTGAGCGCCTTCGTCAGAATATCTGCATCGAGATCTTCCGTGGGAATGTACTGAAGCAACATAATTCTCTTGTGCATACAATCTCTGATATGATGGTACCGGATATATATATGCTTGGATCTATCATGAAACACAGGATTAATCGAGAATATAATTGAACTCCGATTATCACAATCAATCACTGTTGGATCCATATGAGAACCAAAAAAACCAACCAAGATATTTTAGATCCAGATAGCCTCACATGCAGCTTGACTCGCTGCCATGTATTCTGCTTCCACTGAACTGAGTGCCACGGATCTTTGCTTCATGTTATACCAAGAAACAACTGTAGATCCAATTCTAAATATCCCCTCTAAAGTTCTCTTTCTGTTCGTTGGTCTTCCAGCCCAATATGCATCCATGAAGCCATGCAACTTCACTCCATTCGTCTGTCTGTACCATAGAAAATACTCTGATGTGCCCCTCAGGTATCTCAGGACATGATTCCCTGCCTTCCAAAATAGCTTGGTAGGCTTAACCATAGCTTGACTCAGCTGGTTAATTGTAATGTTCCTTTTTTAGGAATGTTAGCAATCAGCAATCTATTCTAGAGATTGACTGAAGTGGCATTTACCAGATGTGTCACCTTCTCAAGGAAGTGTGAGATCCGGAGGCTATCTGGCTCTTTTCAGACTCTGTCTATAGGGCTTCTTGAAGAATCCCACTCAAAAGTGAGCTACAATAATATGCAAACATATACATGAAGAGACAACATTATTTTATGAGCTGTAAGACAAGAAGATGTAGGAAGCCAATGAATAATTTTATAGTCGTAGAAAGAGTACAATGTATTGAGCAAACAACCTCTCAAGAAAGGAAATGCAAGCCTCAACAATACATGTACATGAATATAAAAGAACACTGCTATTTCTGCATAAACCCAAACTACGAGGACGCAGTCTATGATGGAATGTTGTTGCAAAATGATGTCAATACATTAATATGACAATATATGGCTCAAATATAATAGGGAAGCAAAGCTCTAACCCTCAGAAACAATAATACATCAATCCTCTAAAGGATTGGCTGAAATATACAAAATAGCAAAAATGCCGGAGTTGCTAGGCAGCTACTGCAACTCAAATCTGGAACTCAATGAAGAAGGTTGAAGAAGATGAGAAATCTGAAGTAAATCCTCTCCAATGGATCTCCAAGGTGGAAGGTTGATCCTTACACTTGAGATCTCACCCTCCAATCAATCTGCAAACCCTCACTGCAGATACTTGATGGAAATAACGCAGTCACTAAGAGGGACAGCGTAGTGAGTGGAATAGAACACTATGGACAAGTGCCAAGATCTGCAAATCAGCTCCAATTCTTCCAAATTTATCTCCCAAAGAAAGGAAAGACTCTTTCTCTGAAGAACAAGTAATGGAAGAGGTGTTGTGAAGTCTCCACTGCAACACCCTGCAACACAATATTATGCTGCTGCAGCAATAACATTGTCCTAGAGGAGGATGCTTTGGACTTGAGCCAAGATATGTGTAAAATGAAGAACAAACCTTCAAGAGGCCTCTCAAGAAGGTGAGGAAATCCTAAACAGGAGTTTCCCGACAATTCTTGCTAAACAACAAAGAATGCACAATGTCTGAATAGACATGAAATGATAAACATATGCATGAATAACAATGGCTCTCCTCCTCTCCATATATAGCAAGTGAAGGCTCTCTCTCCATGGGCCCCATCCATTATGGTTTCCTCCATAAAGTTATATTCCCTCCTCTATCTCTGCACTGCCTCATGTAGTGCTTTCCACCTCATACCCTGTGCTGGTTGACTTGGTCAAACCTCTTTGCAAATGTCTCCTTTCACACATGAGGGTGTGAAATATGGTTCCATGGCTGATCCCTTTTCACATTAGAGGGATTTTATTTATGTTTTTATTATCATTGGGCCTCCTTACCGAATTATTCACCTCCTAAATTAATTAAGACAAAAATTAATGTTCCAATTTATTGAAGAAAAATTTGGAACATTACAGTCCTCCCCTCCCAAATGTTGCTTGTCCTTAAGCAACTGCAAGGATACAATTGGAAGGTCTCCACTTGAGGCATGGAGTCTCAAATATATTGAGGAACATTTCCCTCATGTGGATCCTCCATCCCCAAGCAATCATCCAAACAAAATGAGCCACCTCCCAACAAGGAAACTCCTGAAAATCGCCTTCCACCTCAAGCTCCGGAAATGAAGGTGGGCTGAAAAATCTGAACTTGGAAAGCATCATAGGTTACCCCATTATATCCCTCTCTCCACTCATGATAAGTGTATAGTGTGTGCTGATCCTGTGTTGCTAAAGTACTGCCCTCAAATGGAAAAGTGAAGAACAATCCTCCAAAGAGTGCTCCTCCAACAATGAAGAACAAGCTGGCCCAAAACAATCCATCCATGATGAATAGGACAAGATAATCATAGAGTATCCCAATGAGAAGTTTGCTGCAAGTTATACATGATAGTGCATGATACAAACAATATCTCAATAGGACATAGCGCCGTTTCATCTACTGCAACTTCAGGAAATTACATGGCAAGCAATGTACAAGATTCATCACATCTACTAATAGATAGTAAATGGATGAATGTAACAACAATACATGATCAAGCACTTGCCCATGGATGTACAATGGATGAATACCAATCTCATGGCCCACGTCAAAAGAGAACAAACATGTGGGTGTGGTGGCCATATCTCCTCCCATGCTCCCATTAGAACATGTAGTGCAGAAAATGTGAGAATCCTTCCCACTCAAGGACACATCAAACTCATGTGCCTCTCTCATAATCATGCTTACTTTACAAATTTGATCTATATCAGAAAATGAAGTCATGATCAGCAATAGTATGAAGAGAATGCTGAAGGTTTCATGTGGTACAAGAAGGTACCAACAACTTCCCAAACAAGTACAGCGCAGTTTTACAAGCTGTTGCTTGAGGAAAATACAAGGCAAGATGTTTCTTTATACATGGTTGATCATGCATGTCTTCATATGATACATATTATAGTGCAGAAACTGAACATACATGTGATGATAAAACATTTTCCCAAGGCCACAAAAGAGATGGCTACCTCCATCATGTAGATTGGCCCAATAAAACTCATGGAGCAATGTGACAAGCTTGCCTTCTTGTGAAGAAATGCACTGCATAATAATGGTAAGAGTGTGAAAATTAATGAATGTATAAACATAATTCTCACCATATACTGGAAGTAAGATGGTACATGGGTCCATAAATGAGTCCTCCATAGTGTTTTGGCATGCTATGAAGAAGAATGAACCATGTGCTGCAAGAAGATGCTTGGAACCCCAAGTCAAGAAGAACATGCCATGGTGGTAGATGGCTCTATCATCATTACCTAGTCTTTTCTCATCAAGTGCAACAAGTATGAAATGATCCTAGGACTTGTGGGTTATGGATCCACCACATTTCCGCTGGGCACACTTCATCCATAAGTCTCTGCTCCAAAGTGACAGCGCTGTGAGCTTATGCAAATAAGCCCCTGTTAATACAAAACTCTGTTCTTTGGCATGCTCCTTGTCAAATATTCCTCTAATAATGCTACAACAAGTATGGAATACTCCCCAAGATAGAAGAGCTTCCAAATCATCAAAGACCAAGGAGATAATTCCATCTCCTCCTCCTGCAACCTCATGCAAAGTGTGAGAGCAAATCTGCTCTTGCTCTCCCAGAAACAAGCAAAGCAACAAAACATTTTTCTGCCTCCCCATACTTGCATCATACAACTCATGTGATTAAGATACAATGAATGATATGAGTGTCACACCAACATCATGCATCAATACTTTATGCTGCTTAATGATGCAAGTATCTATCCTCCTACTCTCAGGAAGAGTGTTTTCCAAGTGATGGCCAAACTCTTTCAAGAGTAACCAGCGCAGCCAAGCCTTCTGCTGCCCAGTATCATAATTTGCAAGTAGCTTCCCAGATCCTTTCTCATCAACCACATCCACTCAACCACTTGTGGATGCTTTCATCTTCTCTTCATCTTGGTGCTCCTCCCATGAGGGCTACCATCCTCCCAAATCATACTCCTGTATTTGCACTTCATGGGATTTTGAAATGCAATTTTCTCAAGGATCAATGAGACCCTATCAAGACCCAAATAGGTGGTAGGAAAAAACCTCCCATCATGGTGTGTATGGCTCAAGGAATGTCCAATACAAGCATGAGAGATGTTATCCATTCTAAGATGTCCTCCATCTTCTATCTACTCTTGTGAGAAAGGAAGAAAATCTTTGCACTCCATGGTGTGTTGAACTGCACCTCTAATGAGATCTATCCTTGAGACCTCCCTCTCATCATTAGTTTTCCAAAACCAATGAGGTCTTGGATCTGAAAGTATAGGTTTCTCTTTGATCTGAGAGGAGATCATTGAGAAAGTGTCATCTTGAAGGGAGGAAGGGTTTCTCACTTCAAGATGTATACTATCATCCTTCAAGGCTTCAAACCCCAACCTCCAATGTGATGTACAATCCAACAATGGCTCATGAGAGTGATGGTTTTCTTCTTCCTTGAATGTTTCCATGTTGCACCGCACAGTGCAACCAAGTTGCTCTATGATAGAAGTGTGATTTGACCCTTGGTCATGCAAAAGTAAATTTCCACATTGATCAAAAGAAGTTGTTGTAACAATGGAATGTGGAAATATTTTCATACCTTGATGTGAATTTGGAACTTCTTGTAGTGTTGCAAGAGTTCCTTCCTCCAAAGTGTTGGCTGCCCCAACTGTTGATGCATGTGGCTGCTCCTCTATGAGTGTGACAACGTTATCACAAGCCTCCTTAAGGGGTGGTGTGATATTTTCTTTCCTTGCCCCTTCATCATCAAAGGTTTTGATCAACCCTTGGATGATCTTTGCAAAAGTTTTCACCCCTTCATGGTTCAAGTGGCTGCTCCACCAATCATAGGCTCCACCCTTCAAGTGCAGCACTGAGATTTCAACAGCTTCTTTCTCTATCATAGGATGTAGAAAGAAGAATGCTACCAATTATTTCACCCAAGTTCTTGCAGTAGATGACTCATCATAGGTAGACAAAAAAAATCTATTGCCTTTGATTTCTCTTCTGCTACATGGTCTCTTCTCTTCCTTCAGCTGGATGAAATGAGGAAAATCTAGAGTCTCCTTGAAGGCTCTAGGTTGAGATCTATACTCAACAAGGTAATCACTCAAAATTTGGTGATCCAAGTGTCTTCCATGCTCAATGTCTTCTTTTTGATGAGAATAGGAAGTGCATGGTCCTTCCTCTTCTTCTTCTTCAATCTTCTTGACTTCCTTGGAGAGGTCTCCTCTAGATCTGAACATAGATGAGAATAAACTCATCTTCTTCAACATTCTGATCTTCTTGGGCTTAGACTCATAGGCTGAGACAAGAAAGTTGCTCTGATACCACTGTAATGTTCCTTTTTCAAGAATGTCAACAATCAGCAATCTATTCCAAAGATTGACTGAAGGGGCATTTACTGGATGTGTCACCTTCTCAAGGAAGTGTGAGATCCGGAGGCTATCTTGCCCTTTTTAGACTCTGTCTATAGAGCTTCTTGAAGAATCCCACTCAAAACTGAGCTACAACAATATGCAAACATATACATGAAGAGACAACGTTATTTTATGAGCTGTAAGACAAGAAGATGTAGGTATCCAATGAATAATGTTATAGCAGTAGAAAGAGTACAATGTCTTGAGGAAACAACCTCTCAAGAAAGGCAATGCAAGCCTCAACAATACATGCACATGAATATGAAAGAACACTGCTATTTCTGCATAAACCCAGACTGTGAGGACGCAGTCTATGATGGAATGCTGCTAAAAAATGATGTCAATACATGAATATGACAATATATGGCTCAAATACAATAGGGGAGCAAAGCTTTAACCCTTAGAAACGACAATAAATCATTCCTCTAAAGGATTGGCTGAAATATAAAAAATGGAAAAAATGCCAGAGTTGCTGGGCAGCTGCTGCAACTCAAATCTAGAACTCAATGAAGAAGGCTAAAGAAGATGATAAATCTGAAGTAAACCATGTCTAATGGATCTCCAAGGTGGAAGGCTGATCCTTACACTTGAGATCTCACCCTCCAATCAATCTGCAAACCCTCACTGCAGATACTCCATGAAAATAACGTAGTCACTAAGAGGGACTGCGCAGTGAGTGGAATAGAACACTATGGCCAAGTGCCAAGATCTGTAAATTAGCTCCAATGCTTCCAAACGGATCTCCCAAAGAAAGGAAAGACTCTTTCTCTGAAGAAAAAACAATGGAAGAGGTGTTGTGAAGTCTCCACCGCAACACCCTACAACACAGTATTATATTGCTGCAACAATAACGCTGTCCTGGAGCAGGATGCTTTGGCCTTGAGCCAAGATATGTGGAAAATGAAGAACCAACCTTCAAGAGGCCTCTCAAGAAGGTGAGGAAATCCTAAACAGGAGTTTCCCGGAAATTCTTGTTAAACAACAAAGAATGCACAATTTCTGAATAGACATGAAATCATAAACATATGCATGAATAACAATGGCTCTCCTCCTCTCCATATATAGCAAGTAAAGGATCTATCTCCATGGGCCCCATCCATTAGGGTTTCCTCCATAAAGGAATATTCCCTCCTCTATCTCTGCGTTGCCCCATGTAGTGATTTCCACCTCATACCCTGCGTTGGTTGACTTGGTCAAACCTCTTTGTAATGTCTCCTTTCACACATGAGGGTGTGAAATCTGGTTCCATGGCTGATCCATTTTCACATTAGAGGGATTTTATTTATGTTTTTATTATCATTGGGACTCCTTACCCAATTATTCACCTCCTAAATGAAATAAGACAAAAATTAATGTTCCAATTTATTGAAGAAAAATTTGGAACATTACATTAATCGCATAGCAAATGTATGGTCCCGTGTTCATTAGATACATTAGCGAACCCACTAATTGTCAATAGATAGTATCATCCACTACCTCTCCAGAAGTAGCATCCTCTTTCCTCTAGTTTCCTATAAGAGGAGTATCCATGGGTTTGCGTCCCTCCATGTTAAACTTACCCAGTATCTCCTTTGCATACTTTCCTTGAGACACAATAAGTTCACCATCTCGCTGCCATATTTCCCATCTAAGGAAATAATGAAGGAGGCCCATATCCTTCATTTCAAACTCCCTTGCAAGATCATCCTTACATGAGTGTATCAGTTGCTCATCACCAGTCAATATTAAATCATAAACATAAAGAAAAATGATTAAAATATTACCCTATGGAAAAATTTCGTATAGGTTTGCAGGTTTGCATCTGATTCACTTTTGGTGAAGCCCAATCTGGTGAAATAACTGTCTATCTGAGTGTACCAAGCACGGGGTGCCTTCTTCAGCCCATATAATTCTCTTTTGAGTCTGCACACATGCGATTCGCTATTGAAGATCTTGAAACATTTAGGCTGCTTTTTGTACACCTCTTCCTCAATGATCCCATTGAAAAACAAAGTTTTCACATCCATTTGATGAATGCGCCAGCCCATCTGCACTGAGAGTGCAGGGATGGTCCTTATGGAAGAGTACCTTGCGAAAAGTGCAAAGGTCTCATCATAATCTATCCCCTTGATCTGTGAGAAGCCCCGGGCCACAAATATGGCCTTGTATTTATCCACACTCCCATCAACAACTTTCTTTACCTTGTAGATCCATCTCAAACCTACCACTGATTTATCAACCAGTCTTGGAACAATTTCCTAGGCACTATTTTTGACAATGGAGTCATACTCCTCTAGCATTTCATCAACCCAAGTAGGTTGGTGCACTACTTCTTGAAAGGAAGATGGTTCAGTCACAATACATTTGCTCATAAGAGCCATGTATCTAGTAAATCGGCCAGGATATTGTCTCTGTCTGCACTGTGAAGTAGGGGCTACTGCATTCTATGCAACATCAAGTCTCAACCTATCAGCTTCCGTGGTGCACTTTTTGCCATTTATGATGGATGAATCTGCATGAGTGGCTTCCTCCACTCCATGAACCTCCTCCTGTAGCTGATCCACATCTAGAGGCTCATCTTTGGGAACAAACAGTTCCTCCTCTTCATGCAAGTCCAGCTCCCTCTTAAGCGAAAACCGCATGGATTTCCCCTCATAAAATTTTATATCCCATCGCACAATAGTCATTCTTCTATTTGGAAAACACACACGATAATTATGTGGTGTTTTTTTGTACCCCAAAAAAATCCCAACTTCAGCAGTCAGCTCCAGCTTCTTCCTGGCGTCCTTGGTCGCATGCACATAAATAAATGAGCCAAAAATCTTAAAGTGTGAAACATCTGGTTTCCTACCAGTGAAGGCTTCTTCAGGTGTACTCATGCCAAGTACTCTATGAGGACAATGGTTCTGCACATAAACTGTAGTGTTGCATGCTTTTGCCTAGAAATGAAATGGTAGGCCCTGATCATGCAACAATTCTGCTGCGGATTATGAGGTGCTATCAGTTCTCTTTGAATTCCTTCTTTGTTGCAGAAGTTCTTAAATTCATTAGAGATGTATTCTCCACCATTATCGCTCCTAAGATCCTTCACTTGCTTCCCCGACTCTTTCTCCACCAATGCCTTAAACTCACAGAAATTAGAGAATGTTTGATATTTCTTCTGCATGAAGAAGATCCAACATTTATTAGAAAATTCATAAAAAAATATTACATAGTACTTATTTTTTGTTGTTGAAGCAATTGAGAATGGTCCACACATGTCTGTGTGAACTCTCTCAAGCATGGAAAATTTTAGTGGCTAATATTCGCAGGTGAGCTAATTTCCATGGGTTTTGCACAAAAAAAGATTTTCCAATTTTCATTTTCTTGTAAAAGTGATTCGCCCAAATTTTATAGTATAAAATTATGCTATCCTAAAAATCGCCAAAAATTTAAAGAGACTATACAAATTCATTAGAAATTTGGATCTCTTTAAAAAAATATCACCAAAAATTTTACAGTCTGCATATTAGGTACTCATAATATTCGCTAAGGTTTCTAAACTTTAAGATAAATTTCCATCGTTAAAATTTTCCCTGCAAGTCTCAAGGATCCCCGAAGCACAATTCTCCTTCTCATGAAAGGTGGACTTTACATACTTCCCCATGGTGCATCCCGGTGAGCCCTGGTATTGCACCAAGAGTGCTGCAACTCCCAGGGGCTTCCCTAATTTATTTTATCAACCCGGGGTTTGTACAAACTTGGAGGTGACAGTGTTATATAGACAACATATGCATTCTACTCATGTCATCCTCTTCCACTCTAGGAAAGGGTGCTACTTATAAGGGTTCTCAGTGAAGTCTATCACACTTCAATGAAAATAAAATAAATTGCAGAAAGGAAATGACAGAAAGGAAACTAAACTAAATTGCTGAAAAGAAATGACAGGAAAGGAAACTAATTTAACTTGCTGAAAAGAAATGGAAGAAAAGAAACTAATTTAAATTAGAGAAAGGAAATGACAGAAAAGAAACTAATTTAACTTGCTCAAAATAAATGGCAGAAAGGAAACTGATTTAAATTGCAGAAAGGAAATGACGGGAAGGAAACTAATTTAATTTATTCTCTATCTACCGTGCTTCTATCCATGCAACTAAGCTATCCATGACTTAATTCTAATTTAAAAACTGTTGATTTGCAGCTTGGAGGAAAAAGGGCTAAAGAGGCTAATGGAGGGCTTAACACATGAAAAAAGGCTTAGAAGTGGAAGGAGGGGGTTTAAAACTTACTAAAACTTTATTATAGTGCAAAAAATAATTTTGAGTGGAATGCTTTGAAAAGTGCGATGGCGGAGAAGAGAGAGTACAGTTCGGGATCAGTAGCGAAATGCAATTTGTGAAAAGGGAAAAGGTTGCGATCTGTGATATGCGATATTGCAATATAGTAATCGACAGACATGAGAGGTAAGTGTTAACAAGGAGCGAATAAATATTGAGAAATGTGATTTGCGATGGGATAAAGACTGTGAAATGTGATTTGTGATTTGCGGTGTGGCGGAGTACGAAGAGATATCACAATCAGTGTTTGGAGTGGTAAGTCTTAAAGGAAAATGCGAAAAGGTTGTGAAATGCAAAATGTGATGGGTGACGTGGTGGTGGGACTAGTGGTGGAGCGCGATACCAATATCACAATTGGAATTCGAAGCGTTAAGTGTTAACACGTACCAACTAAAAATGCGAATGCAATTTGCAATGCGGCGGAGTACGGAGGATATATAAATCAGCGTCGGGAGTGGTAAGTATTAGCAGGAACAAAATAAAAATGTGATTGCGATGTGGTGGAGTACAGAGGATATCGCAATTGACTTCGGGAGCGGTAAGTATTAACAGGAACAAAATAAAAATGCAATTGTGATTTGCGATGTGGCGGACTACGGAGGATATCACAATCAGCATCAGGAGCGGTAAGTATTAACAAGAACAAAATAAAAGTTACGGTTTGCAGTGAGCGAAGTATGGTGGTGGGAATTTCGAGGGGCAAGGGCAGAGGTCAAACTCAAATGGTTTTCAAGCATTTTGCGTTAAAAATATTAAGGTAACTGTGAATAATAAAAACAAAGGAATAAGGTAGGCTGAATGGTTGAAGTCTTTTTGTGAATAAGAAGGTGGGTGCAGCAATGAGAATAAGCAGGAAAAAGCAGAAATGGAGGGCATAACATTAGTGCGCAGATTTTGAATATAGAGATGGAAAATGAAGCAGGATGGCTTGATGAAATCTCTGGGGCTTTTGATGCTTATTCCAGCAAACAAACCTGCAAATTCATGCCTGGAAAAAAAAGACAAAATGCGTGATATAAATAGTGAACAGAAAGTATTTTTTTTTGTCCTGTGGAAAGGTCAACCCTGCTCGAACTATATTAACAGAGATGAGAGGGGAAGGCTTGACCAAAACTTTTGGATTTTTCCTCTACTCTATTACTTTCATAAGCAAATGAAGAACTACAACAAAAAACTGAAAGAAAAAACTAAAACTAAACAACAATGAAATTATCAAAAGCAGATCTAACTAAATGGCATAAGAAAAACTAGCTAAATGACAGAAAGGAAAGGATGGTAACAATAGAGAAGCTGAGGCACATGGGTTGGGTCCTAACCCACGAGCTTCGCTCCCTGAAACTAGAGTAGTGAAACAACATCTAACTACTCATTGCATTACATAAATACAGTCTTATTACATCCCGAAGGTCTTAAACAACGAAAGCCTAATAGCTTGCAGCAATTTTTTTTAATGGAATCGAATGGAATGGAACGGAATCCCCGGGAATCAACCCTAATTAGCTCTTGATAAGATTTATTTATCCTCAAGGGCAGCTACCAAAAGCTCCTAAAAAATAGGTAATGAGTCCACTTGACTCCAAGTGAAGTTTTTCTTGAGTGCACTTGGTCTTGAGTTGCTTGGTTGCCTGTGGAATTCGAATTGGTGGAGGGGATCTCATGAGGATCCTTTAGCTTCCTTTGAGAGTTAAGGAGGGTGGAAAACCCCCTTGAATCTCTCCAAGATTTCTCCCTAATTTCCTGATATTGTGCTCATTTATTCTTCACTCTTGATCTTCCAGTGGCAAGGAGAAAGTCCCTAAATTATCTCCTTCTCCAAATGTGTATAATCTGCCCAATATTCTCACAATATTCTAAAAAAATAACCAATATTAGGCACAAATATGAAATTACCTTTAAACCTTCCTAAGAAAATATTAAAGCACAAGAAAACATTATTAAGTGTAGAAGGAGAGATTTAATATATCTTTTCATGCGCATAAGAAAGGTAGATGGGCCTAAGAAAGGTTAGATGGGCCTTAATTTATGTTTAATTTAGAGGCCCATCACAACCCTTTCACTGCTCTAACTAAGAAAGTGTTCCCATTGGAAGTCTAGTAGATATTTGTTGCATGAATTTAAGGCTCCATGATGAAGATGGCCCACTCGTCTGTGCCATAATTCACCCGCATCCCAGCTCACCATTTTCTTTGCCTTTCCCACCATAGTAGCGCAACCATCTACCTCCAGCTTGTAGATATTCTTAACTCGAATCCCTATCTTCTTGGCTTGACCTAATGTTTTATGTCGGAAGAAATATTTTCCATCACTAAAAACAACGTCATAGTCTCTGTCCTCCAACATTGTGACTAATACCAAATTTTTCTTTAGACCTGGAACATGGATTACATCTTTTAATTGAAAAGGTTTACCTGAATCCCTCTGAAAGGTAATGGTACCAATCCCGGTAGCAATATATCGTCCATCGTCACCCATCTCAATATGCATCTAGAGATCTTTCTCCTCCAAGTCACTAAAAATTTCCTTATCTCCCGTCATGTGAAAGGAAGTGCCACTATCCAAATACCACATCGATCCCAATGAAATTGACACCATGCATGCAATCAAGGAGAATTCAAGCTCAAATTTCAAGGCAAGCACCTCACCAGCTACAACTCCAACAAGATTCTTGTTCTTCTTCTTTTGTGGATAGTTAGTAGCAAAATGCCCATGTTCGTGACAGTGAAAACACCTCACCTTGGACATGTCCTGCTTCTTTCCTTTAGACTCAGATTTAGAATGGAATTTTTTCCCCTTCCCCTTATTTACCTTGGAAACCAAAGAAAAATCCTCTTCATCATCGTGCTTTGATGAAGATCCCTCTCTGGTGTTCTGCTTGAACTCCCCCTACACCAGATCCGACCACAATTGTTCCCAATCCGACAATTTTTCTTGTTCGTTGACAAAGTATTCAAAACTATGCCAACCCTTAGGAAGTACTAGGAGAGCCAAACTCACCAAATCATTATCAACAACTATTATTCCCACACTCCCCGGTTCATCCTGATATTGGACAAAATTTGTGAGATACTTTGGAATGGTGTCACCCTTTTCCATCTTGATCTTCCTGAGTTTATCTTTGAGCGCCAATTTCCTATGGTCGCTATTTATTTGGAATAGATTCATCAAAGCATTCCACATAGGATATGGTGTGGCTTTCCCATGGAGGCTTGAGATAATGTGCTCTCTTGCTCCCTCTAATAGGATCCTCCTCACCTTTTCCACTTTCTTTTTCCATGCATCAATATTGGCAACATCTACAGCATTTGGCTTAAAAAAATCTTTTTCAATAAATTCCTTCAAGCCATTGTCTTTGAGTACCACCTCCATCCTTTCCTTCCAAGAAATGTCATTCGAGCTACCCTTGAGTGAATACTCTAACCTAAAGCCAATGAAATCCATTTCGATCTTGAATTGGCTATAGCACCAAGAAAGTCTTTCTTCAAATTCAAATTCTATCCAACATCAAACTCAGCTCCTGCTTCACTTCTGCAATTTCCTATTCTCTGAGACCATGTAGAAATTATACAATATGCATGTATATCTTGGATTCAATCAGTCTAAAAATATGCTAAAGTTAAATATTGAATTGATTCTACAAATATTTGTGGAATTAAAAACACAATCGCCAATTAAAATATCATGAAGAAATATCAATCACACACAACACAGATAATTTCCCGTGGAAAGCTTACAGCTAAAAACCCCACTATCTTCTATTTTATATTTTATCATGGATCATGAAATAATTACATACAAAACTCCAATAAAAAGATCTCTCAGTACATTAGCTAATTGTCTCACACTGTCATGCGAAAATTGGCAAATCACTTGCTTAATTTACTATCTCCAGACAACCTGCCTCCACTGCGCAATCCCTGTTGAAAGCAATCCTTGAATTGATTCCTTCTTACCCGCCTTGACTGTGCAATCCTCATGGGCACATCCAATGTGTGTGTGCTTGATTGTGTGCAAGCAAATAATGTCACAACTGATAGTTTACTTCCCTTTCACCTAGAACTCAACTAGGTCTCCACTGGATTTGACATGCATGCAGTTAATAATAGTAAATCTTTAGTTCCATGTGAGACCATTGATTGTGAATTAATTAATAATTAATTCACTTGATCTCTCACTAGTGTATCTTCAGTTACAACTAGCACAGCTGAGTTTAACTCACTTAATTGAGTTAAACTATTTACGACTTGCACAACTCATGCACCACTGCACTTCCAACTCTGTTACAACTCGAATCACTCAGTTACAACTAAAGTCAACCTGCATGTCCCACCAACCAACCACTTAACTCAAAATTCACTTAGCTAACTAATTTTCCACTTCAGTTAACTATTTCCAAGTTCTCATTGAGAATAGATTATAGTTTAATCTCCATCTAAATTAAGGGATAATAAAGATATACATGCATATATAAATAGACATGCACTATAAATAGACATACACCTAAAAATAGCCTGAGGCCTCACCTAGTGTAGGTGCTTAATTTTCACTAGGATCAAAATTTCTTGTTGAATCTCAACATTTACATCCATCTGATGTATTTTCCATCCCATCTACCGTATTAGGGGAATTTTGAGGTCTAAAATGGGCCTCCTAAGGAAATAATAAAATAATATCTAAACCAATAAAATAATATTTATGAATTTGGAATTCACTTTTTGCACCACAATCCATGTAACCATAGTTAAATTAAATTCAAAAGTTTTACCAAAATAAAATTAACAAAAAAATTGTATTGAGATGACTATAAATAAGAATGATTTTTTCAAGAAAAAATCATTATCATTGAACAACTAATGCATTTGTTCTTTGTACTTAAATAACTTAAAATAAAATATAAAGATAAATTTTAAATTCTTAATTATATTATATGCTATTAATTACAATTTATATTATTTAAATTGTATAATAAAATGTAATTAATATACTATATAAAAATAATATAATATAATATAATAAATGTATAGGGATATGCATTGTTTCTTTCAAGAAATATGAAATGACAATAATATATTTTTATTCAAAAAGTGTGAAATGACATTTATTATGAGTACTTTACTTTGAATTTAAAAGTACTTAGAGCACTACCATGTTTAACCATGAATTTTTATCCACCATTGAGAATGTGACAAGTAAGTACCTTTAACTCAAGAAATGTCACCTCAACCATTAGGGATGATGTCATCCCCTAAAATGTGATTGTTTCTCATAAAGTGAATTTTGATTGTACATTTTCCTTATGAGGCCCATTTTAGACCTCAAAAGTCCTCTAATATTGAAAGTGAAAGAGTAGATATGATTGGAGAGTACCTTGCTACTAGAGCAAATGTCTCCTCGTAATCTACTCCTACCTGAGAGAACCCCTTGGCCGTAAATTTGGCCTTGTGTTTCTCCACACTCCCATTTGCTGCTTGCTTCACCTTGTAGATCCACCTAGATCCTACAAATGACTTGTTCTCCAATCTTGGGACAACTTCCCATGCAATGTTTTTGATAATGGAGTCATACTCCTCAACCATGGCATCAACCCCTAATGGTTGTTACACTGCTTCCTCAAATGAGGATGACTCAATATATACACTCTCTCTCATAAGATCCATGTAGCTAGTGTACCTATCTCGGGGACTTCTCTGCCCGTGATGTGATATGGGTGCTCCCACATTCTCTCTATCATCATGCATAAACCTGTCAGCCTCTCTGGTGTGCTTCCTTCCATCTCTGGATGTCTCTGCTTGAGTGGGTGCTTCCACTCTCTGTTCCTCTTCTTGTGGTTGCTCCACATCTTGAGGTTCTTCTTTTAGAGCTAAGAGCTCCTCAACTGCATGCATGTGAAGCTCCCTCTCAAGAGAAATTCACATGGCCTTTGCTTCATCGAATTTCACATCTCTACGAACCACTGTCATCCTGTGAGATGGAAGGTACACCCAGTAGTTGTGAGGTGTATCAGTGTACCCCACAAATATGCCCAACTTAGATGTCAGTTCTAACTTTTTCTATGCATCTTTGCTAACATGACAGTAAACTGATGAAACAAAATTTCTAAAGTGCACCACATCTAGATTCTTACCAGAAAAGGCTTCTTCTAGTGTACTCATCCCAAGGATTCGATGAGGAATTTTGTTCTACACATGCACAATTGTGTTGCATGCTTCTACCCACAAGTGAAAATTTAGGCCCTGATCATGTAACATCGCTCATGCAGGTCCCACAATTGTTTTGTTATTCCTTTCTACAAACCCATTTTGTTATGGGTTATGAGGTGCTATCAACTCTCATCGAATTCCTTGTCATGCAAAAAAGTTCTTGAATTCATTCAACACGTATTATCCAATGTTGTCGCTCCTGAGGGCCTTCACCTTCTTTCCAGTGTCTTTTTCAACAAGTGCCTTGAACTCACAAAATTTTGAGAACACCTGCTATTTCTTCTGCATGAAGAATATCCAACACTTGCATGAAAATTTATCTACAAAAATGACATAATACCTGTGCTTGGCCATGGATGTTGTCAAGAATAGTCCACACACATTTGAGTGAAATATTTCAAGGACCGCTTTTTCTCGACGATCGTTATCATGAAAGGTGTCTTTGGTGTAATTCCCCAATGTAAAACCCTTGCATGTAACATGCTGCTCAAGTGCACCCTTGGGAAGTCTTATAGAAATATGATACATGCTCTTCACAGATCTGTGGTGTAGATGGCCCACTCTTCTATGCCATAAGTCATTGATGTCTTGGTACTCCACCTTCTATGCTTTCATGCTCAAGGAAACACAATATTATACATTAAATTTGTAGATGTTATTTACTCAAACCCCGATATTCTTCACTTTTCCCGTGGCTATGTGGATAAGGAACACCTTTCCTTTGCTAAATATCACATCGTAGCGACAGTCTTCCAACATAGCAACTAAAACTAGGTTATTCTTCAAACCAGGAACATACATGACATCTTTTAATGTGAGAGGAAAACAAGACTCCCTCTAAAAGGTAACAATGTTGATGCCAGTCGCGATATACCTCCCATCATCTCCCATTTCAATGTGCATCTGGAGATCCTTCTCCTCCAGTTTGCTGAAGAAATATTTGTTTCCGGTCATAAGGAATGAGGCTCCAACATCTAGGTACACACAGAACCCATCACTGATGACACCATGCATGTGATGAGAGTGAAATCCAACTCAAATTGTGAAGCAAGTGCTTCACCTGCCACTCCTCTTGAGGGATTCTTGTCGAACTTCTTGCGTGGACACTTCGTGGCATAATGTCCCAGCCATGACAATGAAAACATTTAATATTCAACATTACTTATTCTTGCCTACCTAGCAAAAATATGATTTGGAATGGGATGAATTCCCTTTCCCCTTCTATCCAAGGCATAGTTCTACTCATCATCATGCTTTTATGAGGATCGATCTATATTGTTATGTTGAATCTCTTCTTTTACACAGTCGGACCACAAACACCCCTACTCTAGTAGCTTCTCCCTCCCATTAACCGAATCCTATTAGTTGTGATAGCTCTTGGGAAGGTTTAGAAGTGCTAGGCTCACTATATCATCCTTGAAAATTGTAACACCAACACTTGCAATCTCATACCGAAACTGAGTGAACTTGGTCAAGTATTTTGGTATAGTGTCGCCCTTCTTTATCTTGATTTTTCTAGGCTGGTCATTCAGTGCCAGCTTCCTGTGGTCACGAATGTTCTGAAAGAAATATATTAAGGCCTTCCAGATATCATATGGAGTTTCCTTTCCATGGAGGTTTGAGACAATATGAGCTCAAACACCTTCTAATAGAATCCTTCTTGCCTTTGCTACGTTCTTCTTACATGCTGCCAGATCTTGAGCATCTGTTGTTACATGCTTAGGAATATCACTGTCTATGAACTCTTTCATCTTGTTGTCCTCCAATACTGCTTAGATCTTGTCTGTCCAAGATATGTAATTCAAACTAACCTCAATGTCATATTTGAGTCTCAATCCAGAGAAAGACATCTTGATCCTGTTGCTTGACCTAAAGAGTAGATCTGCAAATTTGATTCACCTACACAGGGAAAAATCATATTATTCTCTTCTACAATGATTCCTACTCTTATACAAGGAAAAAAATACACATGTATTCAATTGATAATTGTAATATGCTAAAAAATTATCATGGAATCTACTCTACCAATCAAAGAAACCAATTTATATATTGAAATCACAAAACATGAAAGAGAAATAATTTCAATCACACAACACAAATATTTTCCTACGGAAAGCCTAACCTAAAAAACCCACCCTCTTTATATTTCACAAGTCAAATAATATGAGAATATTACAATGATTTTCTCCAAGCTGAGAAACATCTGCACTATATCTATCTATCTCAATGCTTCCTAGACAAGCCTTGCCCAATAATTAACCAATTTTATGCCCTGTAGGATCCCTATTTCTATAATGTTCCAAATTAGCCATTGCTACTTGGAACATTATAATTGCTCCATTTTTGAAATAAGAAGTAGGAAACACAATAAAATCTATCCCTGTGTGAAAAGGGATTGAGGTAGGAGGATAAAATAAATCCTCTTGAGTGTGAAGAGGAGTAAAAGCAAGGAGCTAGCTATAGTTGACCAAGTCAACAACACTATCACAAGGGAGGGAAAGCCACTAGGGCAGCATAGTTTTGAAGGTGGAAACTTCTCAAGGAAGATACATCACCAATGAGTGGGGCCCGGGATGGAGAAGCTCACTTAGGATAAAAAGAAAGGAATAGCAGCAAAAGGAATCATTCATTCATACTTCTTGTTTCAATCTTATGACTGATTGCAAGCTTCAGCTATTTAGCCGGAGTTGCAACACTGTTTAGTGCAAGAGTTCTCATGCGGGAATTCTAGTTTCATCATTGTTGTAGCCGATTGGGAGATATAAGGAGGAGGTCTTGAGTTCCATTCTCATCAAATATATTGAGGAAGGCCATACTCTAACCTTGACAATGCAGTCACTTCCAGTGAGTGTGTTATTTCTGCAGTAGATGCAGTAGCTGGGGTTGTATCTATCTATTTGTGCTTATTTCAGAAGAGGAGGAGGTGATTTCCACTCCAGGAGTTCTATTGAGGAATGCCTTGAGCCAATTATTTTATTGTGTGTCCCCTTTTGAGCATATCATATATTTCTCAATACAGAGTTGTTGGGTACAAATTTATTTTCTGCAATGATGTATCTTGTGTTGCTATTTTGTCGGAAACCCTTGCTGGGAGGTCCTAATGTGTTTGTAAAAGAGGTCAATCCTCTCATTTATGATATTATAATTAATGAAAGCTCCAGATATATTTTATTCCATATATTTCTTTAGTTTTCATAATAAAAATAACGTTTTTTCTACCTCCGGCATTTCTATTTTATGATGTACTGGGGTTGTGATGCTTTTTAGCATATTTGAGTTGGGGAGATATGTTTAATGTAGCTAGATTTATTTATTTTTGATTCCATTCTATATTTAAGCTAAATAAAAAATATTTTAGAGGATCCAAGCTCTGGATTGTATTATTCTTGCACTGGTTTCCTTATACAGCGTCCTCATTGGAGATATTGCTGAAATTCCTGAAAAGGAATATTACAGTGGTATCAGATCTCTGCTCTTAGCTCAGCTTGTGGGGGAAGATTTATATTTAGCATGGAGAAGGAATACATCTCAAGGCTCGTACTTCAAACCCTATAGAACATTGCAAGGGATCTCAAGGAGATGAGGCAGGAAGAAGACTCTTTAGGGTTTTGCCACAAGGCAAGCACCAGCACTGAAAATGGCATGGAACATCCAAATACATAAAAACGCTCCACCATGCCTTCATTTTTAACTGAAGGAGATACAAAGGGTTCTCTAGGGGAATATTTTTAAGAATATGAGCTCCAGTCTCAAAGGTTCAAGGAGCACCTGAGCTTTCAGGAGTTTTGTCGGATCAAGGATGGAAGGAGGAATGATCCTCATCAAAGGGAGGATAACCTGATGCAAGGATCAGCCCTACAGTGCAGTATGGTAGGGTTCTTCTTGCACACATTTGATGGGACACCTAAGTACACAGCAAAATCATGGGTAAAGATGTTGGACACATACTTCCAGCTCCACAAGGTTTCTGAGATAGAAGCTATCAAGATAGTTGCGTTGCACTTGGAATGGGAAGCTCAAGTTTGGTGGTTTCATGGACTGACCACACTTTTTCATCATCATATCACTTCATACTCAGCTTTCACCAAAAATCTAGTGGAGAGGTTTGATCCAAGGGATCCGGAAGCCCACTTTGCCAAGATAACCAAGCTCAAGCAGGAGGGGGATCTTGAGGATTATAATGTTGAGTATCTAAAGCTTTCAGTGATGGTATCCAACCTCACTATGAGCAGGAAGGTATGCATGTTTTTGAATGGGATGGATGAACCATTACAAGGGTTGGTCAAGTTTACCAATCCAACCACCCTCCTTGAAGCTGTGGAGAAAGCTAGAGATCTACAATACATCTTGCTTAGGGCAAGAACCCTTTTACAACAGAAGACCCATTAAAGGAAAAGGGAGACAATCCCTATTCAGGAATTGGAGGAGAATTGTGTTATAGAGGAAGCACATCATATCAAGACCTTCTCCAAGAAGGATGCCAATGTTGTGCAACCCATAGAAGACTTTTCTCCAAGAGGAGGAGTTGTTGCAGCGTTAAGAGGGGTCCCAAAATATCTAACCTTGAGGGTGAGAGGCACCATCATGGGGCAAAGAGTTTTTGTATTGATAGATAATGGAGCCACTCATAATTTTATTGATGCACAGTTGGTACACAAGAGAGGAATTCCCATGGAGGAGTTTGAGGGATTTTCAGTTTTGGTCCTAGGAGCCATGACTCTGCAATGTGCCAAGTATGTTCCAGCGCTGACCATTACTATGGGTACCTATAAATTGACAGACCACTTCTTTGTGGTAGATATTATAGACACCAATTTCATATTGGGAGTCCAGTGGTTAGTCACTCTTGGGAGAGTTACCACTAACTGGAGAACTTTGGAGATGGAATGGACTAGAGGGGAGGATGGCCAGCAACAAAAGATCAAGGGTATGAACACATATCCCCCTCAGGTTGTTTCAGCACATAGGATGGAGGAAGATCTGCGTAGAGGAGATGTTGCATGGGTATTGGAACTAAATATATCTGAGGTGAAGGGAAAGGACTCACTGATGCATCCAGATGCTCAATATCTTTTGGACCGGTATTCTATAGTATTTGGGGATATCCCACCTAGGAGACCTCCTGACCGAGGGATTGAACACACCATTGATTTCGAACAAGGGGTCCAAGCATTGATCAACACTCCTTATAGGCATCCAAAGGCCTATAGGGATGAGATTGAAAGAGATATCCAAGAGCTGCTAGCACTAGGGCACATCCGACCTAGTACTAGTCCTTTTGCTTCCTCGGTGGTTTTGGTAAAGAAGAAAGATAACATATTGAGGATGTGCATTTATTATAGGGCCTTAAACAAGAAGAATTTGAAGAACAGGTACCCTATACCCAGGATTGATGAACTCATGGATGAGCTAAGGAGATCCAAATATTTCTCCAAGATTGATTTGAGGTCCGAGTACCATCAAATCAAGGTGAGGGAGCAAGATATCCCCAAGACAGCGTTCAGGTGTCACTATGGGCATTTTGAGTTTCTAGTAATGCCCTTTGGATTGACTAATGCTCTAGAAAATTTCCAATCGTGTATTAACCATATCTTCTGGGTTCATTTGAGAAAGTTTGTATTGGTCTTCTTTGATGATATTCTGATCTACAACTGCACTTGGGAGGAGCACTTGTAGCATATTGAGACAGTCTTACATATCCTCAAGGAGCAACAATTCTATGCCAAGCTCTCCAAATGTGAATTTGGCCTCACAGAGATGTTGTATTTGGGCCATATCATAGGAGTGGATGGAGTGAGGGTACATGAGGAGAAGATTCAGGCTATCAGAGATTGGCCTGAACCTAGGAATGTTACAGAACTTAGAGGGTTTGTGGGCATATGCACTTATTACCGGAAGTTTTTGAAAGGATTTTCATAGTTAGCAACACCACTTACATACTTGACAAAGAAGGGTGCTTTCCATTGGACACCTACAGTGCATAGAGCTTTTAATAAGCTCAAAGAGGTAATGAGTAGTTGTCCTATTTTGGTCTTACCTGACTTCTCTCAACCTTTTGTGTTGGAATGTGATGCATCAGGTGAAGGTATTGGGGCAGTCTTGATGCAAGGAGGGCATCCTATAGCCTTTGAGAGCAGGAATCTTCTCCCTCATGAGAGGCTATACCCCATATATGATAAATAAATGTTGGCTATCATGCATGCATTAGCCAAATTCTGGAAATATTTGGTGGGGAATAAGTTCAAGGTGAAGACTGATCACAACAGCCTTAGATTCTTTCTTGAACAAAGGAAAATTCAGGAGAGACAATAGAAGTGGGTGAGAAAAATCCAGGCTTATGACTTTGACATAGAATATGTCAAGGGGAAGATAAATATAGTAGCTGATGCACTTTATAGGAGGCCTACAACGTTATCCTTGAGGGGCATGGACGCAGATTGGAAGGCTCAACTCTTAGTTGAGTACTCCAAAGATTACTTTGCATGTGGGATACTTGATGTGGTGGTATCGGATGAGAGATTTAAAGTAATGGATGAGGTCATATATTACAAGGATCGGATCTACTTGGCTAATAATTCTAAGCTCAAGGAGAAGATCTTATTAGCCTCACATGATTCACCACTTGTCGGGCATCAAGGTTTCACAAAAACTTACAGATCTATCAGGGAGAGATTCAATTGGAAGGGTCTCAAGGAGGATGTGCTCCGGCATGTCAAGGAATGCACCACTTGCCAACAGAATAAGGGAGAGCACACTTATCCCGCTGGGTTATTGCGACCACTACCTATTCCGGATGGGAAGTGGGAAAGTATCTCTATGGACTTCATCACCGGCTTACCGACAGTGCAGGGTAAGGACTGTATCTTTGTTGTTGTTGATAGAATAACAAATTACTCTCATTTCTTTTCCATTTCTGCACATTATACTGCTTCACAGGTAGCTGAGCTCTTCTTCAGAGATGTATTTAGACTCCATGGTCTCCCTAGGACCATAGTGAGTGATTGGGACAATCGCTTCATGGGTGTTTTTTGGCAGGAAATTTTCCAATTAGTGGGGACTGATTTGACCCCCAACACCAGCTATCACCCCCAAACTGATGGGCAGACTGAGATAGTGAACAAGTGGCTAGAAGACTACTTGAGGAACTATGTGGTAGGGCAATAGAAAGCTTGGTTGTGTTGGCTTCACTTGGGGGAGTATTGTTACAACACTACTCACCACATATCTATTGGCATGACTCTATTCTGAGCCTTGTATGGATATGAGGCACTTTCATTTGCTGATGTTATGTTTGGGGCAAGTAAAGCTCCAAGAGAAAGGTATTGGATTCAAGAGAACCAGGACATACTCAGGGCACTCAAAGATAACATTGCTACTGCTCAGAACTAGCAGAAGATGTATGCAGACCGTGGTCGGATAGAGAGACAGTTTGAGGTGGGAGATATTTTCTACCTACGCCTTTAGCCTTACAAACAGTCCACACTCAAGGTGAAGGGGGTTGAAAAGCTCAAACCACGTTTCTATTGGCCATACAAGGTGAACAGATTTATCGGTAAGGTAGCATACGAGCTGGAGCTTCCTAATGGGAGAAAGATCCACAATATCTTCCATGTATCTTGCCTCAAGAAGGCCATTGGGAGGAATGTAGTTGCCAACATGGAACTTCCTCCTATTGATGATGAGGGCCATTTTATCTTACATCCAGAAGCAATCTTAGATACAAGGGAGAGTCATTTGAGAAACAGAGTCATTAAAGAATATCTGATTCAATGGAGGAATCTACCAGATGAGGATGCCACTTGGGAGGGAGAGAAGATCTTGCAACATCCTTCTTTACTTTTTCTTGTGGGCAAACAAATTTTTAGCGGGGAGAACTGTAATGTTCCCCATTAGCCATTGCTACTTGGAACATTATAATTTCTCCATTTTTGAAATAAGAATTAGGAAACACAATAAAATCTATCCTAGTGTGAAAAGGGATTGAGGTAGGAGGATAAAATAAAGCCTCTTGAGTGTGAAGAGGAGCAAAATCAATGAGCTAGCTATAGTTGACCAAGTCAACAACGCTATCACAAGGGAGGGAAAGCCACTAGGGCAGTGCAGTTTTGAAGGAGGAAACTTCTCAAGGAAGCTACATCACCAATGAGTGGGGCCCGGGATGGAGAAGCTGACTTAGGATAAAAGAGAATGAATAGTAGAAAAAGGAATCATTCATTCATACTTCTTGTTTTAGTCTTATGACTGATTTCAAGCTTCAGTTGTTTAGCCAGAGTTGCAACATTGTTTAGTGCAAGAGTTCTCATGTAGGAATTCTAGTTTCATCATTGTTGTAGCCGATTGGGAGATCTAAGGAGGAGGTCTTGAGTTCCATTCTCATAAAATATCTTGAGGAAAGCCATCCTCTAACCTTGATAGCACATTCACTTCCAGTGAGTGCATTATTTCTACAGTAGCTGCAGTAGCTGGGGTTGTATCTATCTATTTGTGCTTATTTCAGAAGAGGAGGAGGTGATTTCCACTCCAGGAGTTCTATTGAGGGATGCCTTGAGCCAATTAATGTATTGTGTGTCCCCTTTTGAGAATATCATATATTTCTCAATATATATTTTTTGGGCACAACGTTATTTTCTGTAGTGTCTTATCTTGTGTTGCTATTTTGTCGAAAACCCTTTCCGGGAGGTCCTAATGTGTTTGTAAAAGAGGTCAATCCTCTCATTTCTGATATTATAATGAATGAAAGCTACATATATATGTTATTCCATCTATTTTTGTAGTTTTCATAATAAAAATAACGTTGCTTCTGCCTCCGACATTTCTATTTTATGATTTACTGGGGTTGTGATGCTTTTTAGCATATTTGAGTTGGGGATATCTGTTTAATGTAGCTAGAGTTATTTGTTTCTAAGGCCATTCTATATTTAAGCTACATACAACATATTTTAGAGGATCCTAGCCCTGGAATGCATTATTCTTGCACTGGTTTCCTTATACAATGTCCTCATTGGAGATATTGCTGAAATTACTGAGAAGGAATATTACAATTTCCTTGCGCAGTTTCCTTTGGTAATTAGGCCCTGTTAATTATGGAAATTATTAATCCATACTACACAATCCATTAGGAGCCTTACTTTGACTACATGCACCACCTGTACAATTCAGATAATTATACAACTGATATGTAATATCCCAAAACAGGAACATGCAGCATTACTTCACACAATATAAGAACTTACAACAAGATAGACAATAAGTCTAAGTAAAAATCAGAATATGAAGAAAGAGTTGAGCCATTTTATTATATTGGATATGAATTAGTTACACAAGTACAAGATATATCTAGATCTAGCCAAAAATATGAGCTAAGATAACCTAGAAAACATGTGTGAAGCAGGTACATTGTACCTGTTGAGGCTCTCCAGCAAATACTACGCTATCTCTTTAGCAGAATATAAACATGGAGTTGCAGGATGAAAAGAGAAATGTAGATCTACTCAAAAATGGAGCTTTGATGATTCCAATATTCAAGATCTGGCCACTGTGATGGATTCCCAAGATAACCTAGAAAGGATTTTCCAGATCTGCAACTTTGGAAAAATCACCTCCCCAGGGTTTGATCCTTGATCTGTTGAGAAATACAGATCTGTAGCTAGATTTGAAGAATATATGGCTAAAATATGTGCTCAGATCAGATCTATGCTTGAAGGGCTGATCCCTTCCTCAGATCTATGAGCTAGGAGCTCTAGATCTAGCTTCTCAATCCTCCAAGAGATGATTGCAGCTGTTGAACCACAATTGCCTCTGAAAACTACGCTGTTAGGGAAAGAGAGGCCTCCTACCTACTGAAAAATGCTGCAATAAGATTCAGGCTGATGGTAAGACTGATGGAAATGTGAAGGAATGATCCTCCACTGGATTGCTAGCTGAAATACTAGAAACTTCCTTCCTCCCTTAAGATTTGCAATATAGATAGCATTATTCTTGGAGAGAATAGTGCTGCTAGGAGGTCAATAAATTTTGGCCTGGTGCCAGATCTACAATGTGGCTCTGGGAGTGCTGCAATATAAGCCCAAGTGATGGGAATAATCCCTCACCTTGTTCTCCAGCTGAAGTACCGAAGAAAACTACTACCTTCCAAATTGATCTTCAGAAAAACGCAATTTTCTGAATATGAATGTTTGGTAGAAAGTAGGAAATGGAAATGGAACTTAAAGCCTGATGTCTAATGAAGTACAAACCTCTTCCTTAGAGATCAATCAAAGAAATATGAGGGATTCCTTCCCGGGAACACCCTGTGCTAAACAGCACCTGCAATCTCTGCTAAACAACCCAAGATTGTAGTGGAATGTCACTTGACAATTCTAGATCTAAAATATCATACATCAAAATAATCCAGGATGCCTTTCACCTTTGCCTTCATCTCCTTTATAATGATTGAAACCCATCAAGCCCTGGCCCTAATCTCAACTACGCTGTCTTAGGTGGATAAGATCCTCCAAGCGGGACGGTGCTGTTTGACCAAATCAACCAAACAATATAGGTGAAATGTACACCCCCTCCATCATGTGTGCTTCATTCCTCCACCACTTGATCATTAATGCAAAATGACCCCTTAGTTTGACATGTTCAAGATCTTGGTTGACTGAATCAACCCTCCATGATATCTCTCATTAAATGAGACATGATCTCCAATCTAATTCACATTAGTAGTTGCTCAACTACCTCTTTTTGCAGATCTAGACTAAATTAATCCACATTCACACACACAAAGTGGATATTTATTCTTATTGAGGATTGTGGCTCCCTCCACCCTTTTATTTACTTAATTCATTAAGAAAATCAAGGACTCTAATATTCCAAATGTGATGTGAAAATTTGGGAATATTACAGTCCCCCCCGGCAAAATGTTGCTTGTCCTCAAGCAACTCCAAAGGGTAGATGCAAGGCCATCTATTCCCCTCCATATGGCATCCACATAAAGAAGGCTTCCTCCATTTTATGCAATAGGTTATGTATGTTTGGTTCCAAATTTGTCTCTTAAAAGCATAAGGAATGACCTCCAACTATTTGGTTAGATGTCCTCCTCCCATCATGAACTACCAACCGACAACCATGTGATGTCCAACATCATCAACAATACGTGAGAGACATAAAATAAAGTAGCTATTTCCACAAGGGAAAAGCTTCATCATACAATACATATCTTCATCCCATGTTTCATGAATTAGATTGAGCATTGATATGCTCCCATATTTAGCCCTGTTGGCCTTGTTGGATCCAAACTCCATCATCTCAAAGTTATGTAAAATAAGAAGGGAAGAAACAATATGGGTAGACAAATATTTCAAACCATATTCTCCTAACAACAACCACCGGGGTAAGGCCCTTTGCTTCCATCCTCCATATCCTCCATGTAAGATGATCAAGCCAAACTCCACCATACGCAACCAAAGCAACAAGAGATCTTCCTGCTTACTTTCTCCCTCATGTGCACATGAAGCATAAGCATAAAAATGAACATATGAGATGTCACATCAGCCCAATACAAAGAAACATCATCAATGCACATCATGAGATCATTATGCCAAATTTTAAACAATAAAAAACACATAGACATAGGAGAGTTCATGTGGTAGCCAAAATCTCTCAAGTGAAACCAAAATTATCATGCCTTCCCCTGCTGCAATTTATCATTGAAAGACAAGGCGTGATTTAGAAAATGATGAGCTATTGGGTGGTATCCATACTCACCCAAGAGCAGCCACCGTAGCCATGCCTCCTTATTCATTTCATACATATTTTTCAAGGAATGCATCATAAAAATAGGTGCCTTTGAATGATCATTAAAAGGGCAATAATTATAATAGCATGTTGGCCACAAAATCTGTGTGCATTTATCATCTACCATTCCTCCTGGGATGATAGAATAGGATACTGCCTGATGCATCCTCCCTTTGTAGAATGCCATCCTTCCCAAACTGTTGAAGACTTTTTCATTTCATGAAATGTTGAAATTCATCTCTAATGAGATCTCTTAATGAGATTCTCTCTCCATCAAAGGCCCTCCAAAACCAAAGAAGTTTTGGATTTATTGCAAGTAGAAGTTTCTCTTTGAGCAGTGAGAGGCTCATTGAGAAAGGGAAATCTAGAAAGGAGAAGAGGTTTCTCATTTCAAGATTTCTACCATTTTTCATCTTTGCTTCCATTGCTTCAAGAGTGAAGCTACCTCCAGAATGATCCAAGAATGATGAAGCCCTTCCTTTGTCACAACTACTAAGTGACAGTGATGTAGATCTACAGGGTGATACATGCACTGTCTCAAAGAAAGTTACAACACTGATCTCACAATCAGTCATTGTACATAGGATAATGCTAATCCCATTTTCTGAAACTATACATCTCAACTCAAGGGGTTGAATGTAGCTCAAAAATGATGAAAAATTATAGTTTCCAGTCTCCTCCTTGATTAGATCAAGGGTCCTATGTACTGTGTGATATCTCTGCTTCAAATCAACATTTTGTTCTAATCCTTGGTCATGCATTGATCTTGAAACCATATGTGCTGGAATTTTATGCATACCTTGGATCAACTGATATGTGGGACCCTCTTGACAGAACACAAGAGTTCCTTCAATCGGGACAACAATGTCTTCAAGTGTTGGTAAGAGTGATGGTATATTTTCTTCAAGTGTACTAGCACTGGTATCTTTCTTCTCCTCCTCATGCATCTTCTGATCCATGCATGGGAATCCATATGTCAAGAGCTCAAGACTATCTTGCAAAGATGCAAGTGCCTCTTCTCTAGATACAAGTACTTTTGCAACAGGTGGTGAAAGTAGTGACCCCTCCACATCAAACCTCTTCCTCAACTTATGAAAGAAATATGAATACTTGGTCACCTTTGCATGCTCTAGGTGCCCAAACCACCAATCTTCTGCTTCATCTAAGAGATGAAGTGCTGCAATTTGAACAACCTCTTCTTTAGCCATAGGATGTAGCTTGAAAAATGAATCTAACTCCCTCCTCTAAGCCTTGACATTGCTTGAGGAAGATCTATCAAATGTAGGCAAATAGAATCTATTATGCCTCTTCCTTCTATTGCTACTATAGGATCCTCTCTCTTCTTTGATTCTAAAGAATTTTTGGAGAGTTAGCTTCTCCTTGAATGCTCTAGACTGTGCTTTTTACTTTTAAAGATACAGACTGAGAGTCTCATGAGTCTCAGGTTCATTCCTTACTTTACTTCTATACCTCTCACATTCTTCAAAGAAAGTGGGCATAGTGGATCTATGAGGAGATCTAGGATTCTCTGGCCTTCTTTGCTGTTGATAGGAAGTGCTTTCGTCATCAGATCTACTTCTTGGATCTTCTTTCTGTTCTTCCTCCTTCATTTGATAGACCCCTTTGGAGAGATGTTGCATGGATATAAAGAAAGGAGTGAATTTTTTTCATTCTCCATGATAGATCTCATCTATCTATTCTTCTTGTAATGTAAAAAGATGAAGTGTTCACAAGCTGAGCCAATGATCATGCTTTGATACCACTGTAATATCCCAAAATGGGAACATGCAGCAATACTTCACACAATATAAGAACTTACAGCAAGATAGACAATAAATCTAAGTACAAATCAGAATGTACAGAAAGAGTTGAGCCATTTTATTATATTGGAGATGAATCAGTTACACAAGTACAAGATATAGGTAGATCTAGCCAAAAAGATGAGCTAAGATCACCTAGAAAACATGTGTGAAGCAGGTACAACGTAATTGTTGAGGCTCTGCAGAAAATATTACGCTGTCTCTTCAGCAGAATATAAACATGGAGTTGCAGTAAGAAAAGAGAAATGAATATATACTCAAAACTGGAGCTCTGATTATGCCAAGATTCAAGATTTGGACACTGTGATGGATTCCAAAGATAACCCAGAACGGATTTTCTAGATCTGCAACTTTGGAAAAATCACCTACCCAGGGTTTGATCCTTGATCTGCTGAGAAATATAGATCTGTAGCTAGATCTGAAGAACAAATGGCTGAAATATGTGCTCAGATCAGATCTATGCTTGAAGGGTTGATCCCTTTCTTAGATCTATGAGCTAGGAGCTCTAGATCTAGCTTCTCAATCCTCCAAGAGATGATTGGAGCTGCTGCAACACAACTGCCTCTGAAAATTGCGCTGTTAGGGAAAGGGAGGCCTCCTGCCTGCTGAAAAATGCTGCAATAAGATCCATACTGATGGTAAGACTGATGGAAATGTGAAGGAATGATCCTCCACTGGATTGCTAGCTGAAATACTAGCAACTTCCTTCCTCCTTTAAGATCTGCAATATGGACAACGTTATTCTTGGAGAGAATACTGCTGCTAGGAGGTCAATAACTTTTGGCTTGATTCCAGATCTGCAATGTGGCTCTACCTTTTTCTCCAGCTGGACTACCGAAGACAACTACTACCTTCCAAATTGATCTTCAGAAAAATGCAGTTTTTTGAATATGAATCTTTTGCAGAAAGTAGGAAATGGAAATGTTACTTAAAGCCTGATGTATAATGAAGTAAAAAAATCTTCCTTAGAGATCAATCAAAGAAAGAGGAGGGATTCCTGCCCGGGAACACCCTGTGCTAAACAACACCTACAATCTTTGCTAAACAGCCCAAGATTGCAGCGGAATGTCACTTGAAAATTCCAGATCTAAGAGATCATACATCAAAATAATCCATGATGCCTTTCACCTTTTCCTTAATCTCCTTTATAATGATTGAACCCCATCAAGCCTTGTTACTAATCTCAATTGCGCTATCTTAGGTGGATAAGATCCTCTAAGTGGGACAACGTTGTTTGACCAAAACAACCAAATAGTCTAGGTGCAATGTACACCCCCTCCATCATGTGTGCTTCATTCCTCCACCACTTGATCATTAATGCTCAATGACCCATTGGTTTTAAATATTCAATATCTTAGTTGATTTAATCAACCCTCCATGATCTCTCTCATTAAATGAGACATGATCTCCAATCTCATTCACATTAGTAGTTGCTCAACTACCTCCTTTTTGCAGATCTAGACTAAATTAATCCACATTCACACACACAAAGTGGATATTTATTCATATTGAGGATTGTGTCTCCCTCCACCCTTTTATTTACTTAATTCATTAAGAAAATCAAGGACTCTAATATTCCAAATGTGATGTGAAAATTTGGGAATATTACAGTCCCCCCCAGCAAAATGTTGCTTGTCCTCAAGCAACTCCAAAATGTATATGCAAGGCCATATATTCCCCTCCATATGGCATCCACATAAATAAGGCTTCCTCCATTTGCTGCAATAGGTTATGTATGTTTGGTTCCAAAGTTGTCTCTTAAAAGCATAAGGAATGACCTCCAACTGTTTGGTTAGATTTCCTCCTCCCATCGTGAACTACCAAGTGAAAACCATGTGATGTCCAACATCATCAACAATAGATGAGAGACATAAAATAAAGTAGCTCTTTCCACAAGGGAAAAGCTTCATCATACAATACATATCTTCATCCCATGTTTCATGAATTAGATTGAGCATTGATATGCTCCCATACTTAGCCTTGTTGGCCTTGTTGGATCCAAACTCCATCATCTCAAAGTTATGCAAAAGAAGAAGGGAAGAAACAATACGGGTAGACAAATATGTCAAACCATTTTCTCCTAACAACAACCACTGGAGTAAGGCCCTTTGCTGCCATCCTCCATCTCCTCCATGTAAGATGATCAAGCCAAACTCCCCCATAAGCAACCAAAGCAACAAGAGATATTTCTGCTTCCTTTCCCCCTCATGTGCACATGAAGCATAAGCATACTAATGAACATATGAGATGCCACATCAGCCCAATGCAAAGAAACATCATCAATGCACATCATGAGATCATTATGCCAAATTTTAAAGAATACAAAACACATAGACATAGGAGAGGTCATCTGGTAGCCAAACTCTCTCAAGTGAAACCAAAATGAACATGCCTTCCCTTGCTGAAATTTATCATTGAAAGACAAGGCATGATTTAGAGAATGATGAGCTATTGGGTGGTATCCATACTCACCCAAGAGCAGCTAGTGCAGCCATGTCTTGTTCTTCATTTCATACATATTTTTCAAGGCATGGATCAGAAAAATAGGTGCCTTTGGAGAGTGACAGAAATCTCCCAAGGGAAACCAATGTAACCAAGCATGTTGGCCCATACAAATATGCAAGTGGCTTTGCAACCCCTTGCTTATCATCCTTACCCATTCACTCCCATGGGGATGATGAATGAGGTACTGCATAATCATGGAATCCTCCCGTTACAGAATGCCATCCTTCCCAAACTGTTGAAAACTTTTGCATTTCATGAAATGCATCTCTAATGAGATATCTTAATGAGATTCTCTCTCCATCAAAGGCCCTCCAAAACCAAATAAGTTTTGGATTTACTACAAGTAGAAGTTTCTCTTTGAGCAGTGATAGGCTCATTGAGAAAGGGTCATCTAGAAAGGAGAAGAGGTTTCTCATTTCAAGATGTCTACCATTTGTCATCTTTGCTTCCATTTCTTCAAGAGTGAAGCTACCTCTATAATGCTCCAAGAATGGTGATGCCCTTCCTTTGTCACAACTACTAAGTGATAGCGTTGTAGATCTACAGGGTGATACATGCACTGTCTCAAAGCAAGTTACAACACCGATCTCACAATCAGTCATTGTACATAGGATAATGCTAATCCCCTTTTTCTGAAACTAGACATCTCAACTCAAGGGGTTGAATGTAGCTCAACAATGATGAAAAAGGATAGCTTCCAATCTCCTCCTTGATTAGATCAAGGGTCCTCTGCACTGTGTGATGTCTCTGCTTCAAATCAACATTTTGTTCTAATCCTTGGTCATGCATTGATCTTGAAACCATATGTGCTGAAATTTTATGCATACCTTGGATCAACTGATTTGTGGGAACCTCTTGACAAAACACAAGAGTTCTTTCAACCGAGACAATAATGTCTTCAAGTAAGAGTGATGGTCTATTTTCTTCAAGTGTATCAGCGCTGGTATCTTCCTTCACCTCCTCATGCATCTCTTGGTCCATGCATGGGACTCCATATGTCAAGAGCTCAAGACTATCTTGCAAAGATGAAAGTTCCTCTTTTCTAGATACAAGTACTTTTGCAGCAGGTGGTGAAAGTAGTGACCCCTCCACATCAAACCTCTTCCTCAACTTATGAAAGAAATATGAATACTTGGTCACCTTTGCATGCTCTAGGTTCCCAAACCACTAATATTCTACTTCATCTAAGAGATGAAGTGCTACAATTTGAAAAACCTCTTCTTCAGCCACAGGATGTAGATTGAAAAATGAATCTAACTCCCTCCTCCAAGCCTTGACATTGCTTAAGGAAGATCCATCAAATGTAGGCAAATCGAATCTATTATGCCTCTTCCTTCTATTGCTGCTATAGGATCCTCTCTCTTCTTTGATTCTAAAGAATTGTTGGAGAGTTAGCTTCTCCTTGAATGCTCTAGACTGTAATTTGTACTCTTCAAGATACATACTGAGAGTCTCATGAGTCTCAGGTTCATTCCTTCCTTTACTTCTATACCTCTCACCTTCTTCAAAGAAAGTGGGCATAGTGGATCTATGAGGAGATATAGGATTCTCTGGTCTTCTTTGCTGCTAATAGGAAGTGCTTTCCTCATCAGATCTACTTCTTGGATCTTCTTTCTATTCTTCCTCCTTCATTTGATAGACCCCTTTGGAGAGATCTTACATGGATCTAAAGAAAGGAGTGACAGTTTTTTAATTCTCCATGATAGATCTCATCTATCTGTTCTTATTTCAATGTAAAAAGATGAAGTGTCCACAAGATGAGCCAAATATCATGCTCTGATACCACTATCATATCCCAAAATGGGAACATGCATCAATACTTCACACAATATAAGAACTTACAACAAGATAGACAATAAATCTAAGTACAAATCAGAATATGCAGAAAGAGTTGAGCCATTTTATTATATTGGAGTTGAATCAGTTACACAAGTACAAGATATAGCTAGATCTAGCCAAAAATATGAGCTAAGATCACCTCGAAAACATGTGTGAAGCAGGTACAGTGTAACTATTGAGGCTCTGCATCAAATACTGTGCTATCTCTTCAGCAGAATATAAACATGGAGTTGTAGGATAAAAAGAGAAATGCAGATCTACTAAAAATTGAAGCTCTGATGATGCCAAGATTCAATATTTGGCCACTGTGATGGATTCCCAAGATAACCTAGAAAGGATTTTCCAGATCTGCAACTTTGGAAAAATCACCTCCCCAGGGTTTGATCCTTGATCTGCTGAGAAATATAGATCTGTAGCTAGATATGAAGAATAGATGGCTGAAATATGTGCTCAGATCAGATCTATGCTTGAAGGGCCGATCCCTTCCTCAGATCTATGAGCTAGGAGCTCTAGATCTAGCTTCTCAATCCTCTAAGAGATGATTGCAGCTGCTGCAACACAACTGCCTCTGAAAACTGCGTTGTTAGGGAAAGAGAGGCCTCCTGCCTGTTGAAAAATGCTGCAATAAGATCTAGGATGATGGTAATATTGATGGAAATGTGAAGGAATGATCCTCCACTGGATTGCTAGCTGAAATACTAACAACTTCCATCCTCCTTTAAGAACTACAATATGGACAATGTTATTCTTGGAGAGAATACTGCTGCTAGGAGGTCAATAAATTTTGGCCTGATGCCAGATATACAATGTGGCTCTGGGAGTGCTGCAATATAAGCCCAAGTGATGGGAATAATCCCTCACCTTGTTTTCTAGCTGAAGTACCGAAGACAACTACTTTCTTCCAAATTGATCTTCAGAAAAATGCAGTTTTCTGAATATGAATGTTCTACATAAAGTAGGAAATGGAAATGGCACTTAAAGCCTAATGTATAATGAAGTAAAAACCTCTTCCTTAGAGATCACTCAAAGAAAGAGGAGGGATTCCCGCTCGGGAGCACCCTGTGCTAAACAACACCCGCAATCTCTGCTAAAAAACCCAAGATTGCAGTGGAATGTCACTTGACAATTTTAGATCTAAAAGGTCATACATCAAAATAATCCAATATGATTTTCACCTTTGCCTTCATCTCCTTTATAATTATTTAACCCCATCAAGCCTTGGCCCTAATCTCAACTGTGTTGTCTTAGGTGGATAAGATCCTCCAAGTGGGACTGCGCTGTTTGACCAAATCAACCAAACAGTCTAGGTGCAATGTACACCCTCTCCATCATGTGTGCTTCATTCCTCCACCACTTGATCATTAATGCTTAATGACCCCTTGGTTTGACATCTTCAAGATCTTAGTTTACTGAAACAACCCTCCATGATCTCTCTCATTAAATGAGACATGATCTCCAATCTCATTCACATTAGTAGTTGCTCAACTACCTCTTTTTGCAGATCTAGACTAAATTAATGCACATTCACACACACAAAGTGGATATTTATTCTTATTGAGGATTGTGGCTCCCTCCACCCTTTTATTTACTTAATTCATTAAGAAAATCAAGGACTCTAATATTCCAAATGTGATGTGAAAATTTGGGAATATTACAGTCCAAAGGCCCAACCACTACACCAAAAGCCCGAACTGTTAGTGAGGGCGACATCCCAGGGTGTTAAGGGTGGGGTCTTAAGGCCCACCGGAGCATCTCAGGGAAGGGACCCTTGCGCAGTACCCCTCATTAAACAGACCCCGGACACGTGGCTGCGGGCCCTACCCACACATGGGACATTACATGATAGTACACCACCCTTGAACTCTAATCTAAAATGGGTATTTCGCAAAACTGACATGCATGAGTTATTTATGAGTGAATTATTAGTTATATGGTTGAACACATGAAGCCACACCCTACTGTCTAACCTCCTACTAGTTCCTTCATTAGTTAGAACTAGTTTAACTGTCTTTAACTCAGATAATTTGAATTAATTAATTACAACTCAAAATAAACTCAACCATGGATCCTATAATGTAGGAGACACTCTACATGCCTCTATTTTGACCCTCAAATTGAATTAAATGAACCAACTGTAGGTTTTAACCCTGTACATAAATTATTTTCAAACGAACTCTTAAAACATAAAATAAACAATAGCGAGAGCATAAAATATTAAAGAGATATACACAAACATTTTCCCTTGGATCCCAAAACTAGGACTACCATATTGATTTTTCATTATGTTCCTTTAAATGTTACTATACAGATATATACATGTCGAAGCATTCATAAACCACGATCCATTAACTCTATATTAGAACATAACCGTAGTCCCTTGACCATATTTACAAAATACCATGGACATAAGACCATCATGCCCAAAACCATGTGGTGAACCCATGCACAAAACAATAGGTAGGTTCCCCACCTAATATAGGGTCCAAATTTTGTTTCCCGGGGCACTGCCCCAAACTGCATGCAAGAGGGCTACCGCTCCCATGCAAACCCCCGACAGGGGAGGTTGCTCCCCCCTCTCATGTGGCCCCCCGAATGCACCCATTGCAATAAAGAGGGGGTGGCCAACCCCCCATATTACCCCCCTGCTTCCCATGTGGGGCTAGTCATGGAAAGAATATAACCCACACCCAACTCCAAATAAGTTATCCTAAGTTAGTTAACTTGTAAAAGGTGTTATGTGATGTGGAATTTCAATTTTATTCTAATTTAATTCAAGGGAAAATTAAATTAGAACCCTTTCTTGGTTCCATTTTCAACTTGCATGATGATTATTGTCATTGCAGTTACGTTCTTGATATTAGTATGTATCATACTAATATGGACTGAGTTGTGGAGATGTGGTAGCCTCCCCTGAGATATGTTGAGGTATGATTTTTATTATTTCTTCTATTTAGTTTATCTAACATGGTATGTTGCAGTACAATATAAGGCCAAGCGATAAAGAGTAGAATACTTGATTACAATTCACATGACTCCCCTTATAGGCTTGATGTGAATTCAATGGAATGGGAAAGGTTAGTTGGGAATAAAGGAGAAGATTATTCTCCTGATCTAGTAGATACAATGGGAAGTTTGAGGGCAAAGATTAGAAGTTGTAAGGTAAATAATAACAGGTTGATTGAGGCACAGGAAAGGCTTGCTAAAGCTCAATAAAATCAAGCAAAGGTTAATGTAGTTATCCTTCAAAGCCTTACAGATTTGCAGAAACAAGGATAGTTGGGGATAAACCATGGGAAGGAAGAAAGGACTAATGCTGCAGATGGTAGCAAGTCTCAGAAAGGACTTAGGATGGACATAGATGATACAATTAGAGGTGGCATATATTTGGATACACCTGATAGAAGGGGAAAACCCTATGGATTTTTTTTTCTAGTTTTGGTTTTGAGAGGAAACATCATCACCATCATCCTTATAGGAGGAGTGAGAAGCAGTATTTTCCAAAATATTTTAGGAAATCCAAGCCTCCTACATTTTATGGAGAAAAGAAGAAATCAGAAGATGTAGAAGCATGGCTACTTGGGATGAACAAGTTAAATGCTAAGAGAAGACATGAGTCTCAGCTTGAGGAGCAGCAGAATAAAAGCAATGGAAAAGAATCATTGCCTTAATGAAACTATGGTAGAGATTGTTATCACTCGGATTGAACCTCAGGCTGAAGAAGGAAATTCTAAGGTAACCTCAAACCACGCTTAGCCAAGTAGCTAGCCCTACTAGGCTGGGAGAGGGATCTCTCCGTATGGATCACAATGAATATGACTGAGGAAATAAAATATTAGGCTAGGTATAGTAGCTCAGAGTTTTGATTTGATTATGTAGGGTTTTGTTGGATCAGGAGGAGTCAAACAGTCAGGGCAAGGAAATTAGGTCAAAATTTGCAGGGTGTTCTATGGGGAAAGGTAGGTACAATGTTTATAAATTTAGGGTTTTGATGATGGGATGATCAATACAGGTGAGGAGCTAGAAAGAGCATGGTGATTTCATGGTTTCTTTCTAAACTGAAGAAATTACAAATTATGAATGTTTACCCAAAACAGAGCATAGAAATTATGGATTCTGTTCATCTAACTTGAAAACATTCACTTAATAGCAATGAAATGATGGATGAAATACACAAAAAATTATAACATATGAGAAAAAAAGAAGAAACTAAAATTAAACACAATACCACATGGATCCCATAAAAATAGCTGCAAATTTGATTAATGTCTGGGCCAAAACTGATACAAAAGTATGTCTCTTGAGATGCCAAACCTCCAAATGAGTCCAACCATTGCAATGACTAAGAAAATACATCATATAGACCTCAAAACCACTCTCCCTAGCCTCAAGGAGTCGAATCCATGAGATAGGAATCAATTTCACCTACTCCCAAACAAGAAATTGAAGACTAGGAAGACCCAACAATTTGCCTCTAAAAGAGAGGAAACTGATTCATTTGACCTCTAGAGGACTCACATAATGTATCTACCTTAGATGAAAGTAAAAACATGACATTTAAATTCACCATGACCATTTACATCAGTAATTTCTTCATTTTCCCAAGTAAAAAGTCAAACTGGAGTGAAACTTCAAAATTTGCTGAAGATGGTGAAAATGCAATTTTCCTGGCAAACGTGCAGGGACCTAACAGGAAACATAACCTCTTTTGCAAGAAAATTTTGGAGGTGTTGTAGCCGCTAAAACACCACCCAAAATTTTGTGTATATTAAAAATTTAGGGTCCCCTTATGCTCTCTCAACCATTAGGGTTTTGACCCGGCCTTTAGTCAATGACACTCCCGTGACCTTTTCCCCGCTAAGCCTTGTTTCCGCACCCACTGGTCTCGGTGTCTCATCAATAAACTAAGACCTGGTGTTTGCTACTTAAAATAACACTGAGAGTTCCTCGTCAAATCCAGAGGCAGGTTTCCCCAGGTTGTCATGATATTGAACTCAGGTGTACTCAACCTATTCCTAGCCCCTCATAAGCTTTCTCACCATCATGCGCATATGCTTTTGCTGCTATCACGCCATGTGTGGGGGGGGGGGTATCATCATTGCATGTACTTGAATGGAATTTTTTTTGTGTTAAGTGCTTGACATACTTTCACTAGAAGCCCTTCACCATGGATTTTTAGGCATTCTATTTGGGCTCTTCATCGAGCTGGTGGTCACTTGTTAATTATTTTAAATTGAGAGACATCATCCTCTAATGATAGCCATATTAAATTAATAAACTCATTAAACTGCCAAGCCTTCAGCTAGTTTCTCATTTTAAGCATTGAATGTCCAAGTGATATGCTTAAAAATACCTTGTTGTAGTTATTTATATAAATCCTTATATGTACCTCAAGTAGGAGGATAGCTTTTTTGACCTGCTTATGAACTCGTTCGATAAAATCATGGCTCATGCTATCGTTTTGTCCTTCGCAGGCCTTGTTTCGCTACGTATTAAGGGAGCATAAATCACGGTAAAGTCATTTTTTATGATGGCAATGGCTACCTAAAACCAAGCTATCAGAGGTGGCTCCCAAATAATGATATAAGGAATCAAAGCCACGACTCGCGAGAATGGAAAATCCAACAAAGGTGAGCTGGATAGTGCGAGTTCCCACCTCTCATGACACATCACATGAAACACATGTTGCCCAAGTATGCCATCGAGGCAAGTTCCTCATGCACGAGTGATATTTTTGTTTTTACGCGCAAACAAAGGGAAATTGGTCGAAGAAGTCATCAACAAGTGTTGAAAGGTGTAACAAGTTCATTTAAGATCCATTCAATGCAACACCATGGAGAAACTCAGAAAAAAATATTAGCGCACTCAAAGTGTGGGTATTTGTCATAAAGGCTAATCCACTCCAAAGAAATAGCTAGGGATGAAAACGAGGAAGGAGGCGAAAGGAATATCTCCGTTTTTCATTTTTCCATCATTTTGTTTTAGCGGGAACCAAGGTATAAAGTGGTTGAGTGGCTAAACACACCTTCAATGCAGAAAAAGAGCCATGCATGGTGGCCGACTCAGCCTAAATAGACAAGAACGTTGTTAAATAACCTATGCCGATGAAGATGCCTTCCATATTGATGTCATGGGTACTGTGTAGCAACGATTGGTGTCAAACATGCAGGAGTCAATGACTTCATCTGGAAATCACGTATGCACCTGCGTTCAACATGAAAAGAAGATGTGTATGAATCATTTATCAAAATAACGCAAGCTGGTGGGGTGTGCATGCTAACACATTTGGGTAGCTAAGTGCCTCTGAAAAAGGTTGAATTCTTCGCACCATAACACCAGTAGGCTGGCCACGGTATCCTAAAATCGCATCTTCTTTTCTGATTTCCCAGTGACGCTACTGTGCAACAATGACATATGTTCGACGTATCTTGGCAACTGACAACCAGCTTGAGAATGGTGGGCATGGAAGGATCAGAAAACTATCAGGTTGTGGTAGCAGTTCATCCACAAAGTGAAGAAAATATGCGCGCAAAGGAGAGTGCTAGCCACCTGATGGATGAAGGAACACTAGAAAATCGCCCGCATTGATTATCAATCGGATTTGTCCCATTGTAATGCGTGATATCAAAGGGGAGTCACAAACTAGCCTCCATCCACCATCTAGAAAGCAGGAGGGAGGAATAGATGAGACCCACGGGTTACTTTCACCATCAGTAATAGAGTTGCATATGCGCCATTCGAAAACATCATATGGTATTTCCAAAGAAACACACTCCATCAACAATGTAGGAAATTTTCATATAGTAGAAAAGGTTACACAGAGCGCACTTGATGATCCACAGTTGCACCTAGAAAATGCAACCTCCAAAACTCTTGTTTCATAGGCAGTGTGAGCCCTGCACAACACAGGAATCACAGCTGAAAAAAAGCCAGGGATATGTATGACAGCCTCGAGAATGATTGCTCGATATTCATGAAAGGTTACACATTTGGTTGCCCACAGATTCACCGCGACCACCTCTGCTCCCTATCCCATGAAGGTGAGCTAAGCCAAAAAAAAAAGGACACCATGCACGCCTTCATGCTAGCCTTGGTCAAACGCAATCACACGACCTCCATGATGCACGATCAGTCGCACAGTCACATCACCGCCTAGCAGTTGAACTCAAAAAATATGCGACCGTGCAACCTTTCTTTGCCAGTCTTAGTGGAATTTCGTCTCACCTCTAATGAAACTATGCAACCTCTATGAGCTGCAAACAGTCACAGGGTCGCATAACATCCAAGCGGCGAACCTCGCGACCTCACAAACTATGTGACCTCCATGAGATGTGACTAGTTGCAGGGTCACATAACATCCAAGCGGCAGACCTCGTGACCTCACAAACTATGCAACCTTTATGAGCTGCGACCAGTCACAGGATTGCATCATAACCAAGCAACGAACTTCGTGACCTCATGAATTATGCGACTTGGTGAACTCTTCCTTGCGGGTTGTGAAAAATGACCTCACCTCAAATACAATTGTGTGACCTGCATAGAGCACACTCTGTCCTATAGCCTCCACTAGGGCTCCACTCGAACACTTCAACGAAAGATGATTGTGCCAGAAATGTAAAAAAACATGTTATGGACAAGCACCTTGGCATGTGAATTGTGAGGGCATGCTCAGAAATGGGTATATGCGATTGCATGGAAAGGGACATATCACATTTAAATGAATCCTCACAATGTATAAATTACAAAGTATAGAATGCGATAAGATTTCCATCGCGAGTGATAAAGAGAAACTAGGCTGAGCGGTCATGATACCTGTAGCTTATGATTATTATTTATGATATTTTATATTCAATCCCATTTAGACATGTTTATATTAATTCCTTATGTACAGTTTCATGTGTTTGTAGGATTGGAGCGATGGATGGAAACAAGGCAAAGCCCATGGCCGGTGACTGTAGCAGGGTAACTAGGAAGATATAATCTGGAACAACCACATGCTTATAGCAGCACTACTACATAGAAGGCAACATGTACGAGCGGTTGTTTTTCACGATGAGCTAAGGTTTGCCTAACCAGCAAAAGGGGTCCATTCAAAGCTCAAAGTAACCACACTACAAGCTTGATGGCACATCTATCAACCATCCATTCATGCAATACTAGTACCAGGGAAAAACATTGAGTTCTGCAAGGTCCGAGTCCTCCACAAGAGGATCGGGTGAATAGATCTAGGTCGCAACCTCCCAGGTCGTGACTAACCTCAGGTCGCAGGTCACAGATTGCTCAATGTCACAAGTTGCAGATTGCTCAAGGTCACAGGTCACAGATTGCTCTGGGTCGCAAGGTCATAGGCCACAAGTAGCCCCTGGGTCGCAGGTCGCAAATGGACCAAGTCACAAGTTATCCCAATAGTCGGGAAGACCAAGAATAAAGGGAAACTCAAAGGACATCTCAGCCTATATATATGACTTCGGGAAATAGTACTAGGACTTTTAGCTCGACAATGAAAGCCAGTATGATAGAGGAATTGTTTCTAGAGAGCTAAAGGCACTCAGCTCTTGGTATCAAGTAGAGAGAGAGGTAGCGAGGCGAGGGTTTTGAATCATGCATTAAGATGAGCAGCCCATGTTCCACTATTAGGTTTTGACGAGTTGTAAACATGTATTTGACGTTGCGGCAACATTAATAATATATTCTCCTTTCTGACACTAATTCGCGTGCTCGTTTGTGGTGATAGTACTAACTGTCTAATACTTCATTATGTTGTATGTCTACTTTCATGCATGCCATTGGTTATGAACTATTTCTCAGTGGTTGCATGTATGTTTTCTTTTGGATTAGTGTTTATTTGTCCTTGCCACGGCAGTGATCTATTGTGAACTACTTTTCAGTTAACTTTCGGCGTGTTTTCTTTCATGTATGTTTGACTGGTTTTTGGCTCACTAATCCCAGTCACGACATACCCCCCTTTTATTTTTGCTGCTTAGACTTGCTTGTATCTTTTTTTATGGTTCGTTAATCTTGGGTTGATTTTGCTTCACTGATTGGTCATTTCATCTTTGCCTCTGCTCCATCATCTTCTCATTTGACAACCAAGAGTGGAAATAACTATGGCGACAATTAGGCCCACATACCGGATGGAGCTCCTATCCCAAACAGTGTGAGGTCTGATTGGGACCTTTCACCGGGGAAACCCCCCTTGTTGGCGGCAGTACAAATTTTCCCATCAACAGGAGGCCTTCTCGATGTCTAAATCCGCTCCAAGATAGCTCATTGGAAATCTCTCTGAGTCTAGTTTCCAAACATGCCTCCAGTTTCCAAAATGATGCTCATTTTCCCTATCAAAAATTGAATCTCCCAAGACTAGTAAACGCGCAGCGACCAGGTCAAAAAGGAGGCAGAAACATGAAAATTTGGTAGTTTTTTGCATTTTTGAGGGACTATTTCTCCTCCAAATTTTCTGAAACTTTCTAGGGTTGATGTCTTCATCATTTTGAACACGATTTTGGTGGCCATTTTTCATTTGGATGCCCCAAAAAAGAGTGCAGTGCCTAGGGTGCTGCGTGTTTGGCAGAATTTCAGTGTGCCAAATTACTCAAAAAACCAAAAAATGCACTAAAGTGCAAAATGTGCCAAAATTGTGAGGTTACTTTCTTATCAAGTGCTTGAGTCATGAAGAGACACCTCATCAAGTATTTCTAAAGTCTCCTTCTCCTTTTTCTTGGTCAAAGTTTGAATTTTTGCATGGGATTTTTTGAGCTTGGCCCTTGCAATTTTGTTCCTCATGGCGTAGTGATTTGCCATTTTCCTCTGAATGTCATTGTCATTTTTAGCCTTCTCTAACAACCTCTCTATATGAAAATTGGCTCTATGAAGCCATGATTCTCTGTCCTTTCTAATATCTAAGGCAAGCAGCTCACACGGAGTGAGCTGCTCTGCCAACTCAGCTTCTCTCCGTCTCTCAAGGGCTAGAGCTCTTTTCAGCCCTCTAGTATTTGGTTTCTATCTTGGAGGCTAATCCTCCTCATCATCAATCTCACCAAATATTTCCAAGATCTCCTCCAACAAGGCCTTGTCCTTTTCTGCCTCTCTATGTGCTTTGATGGTCCTGACCTCATTGATTATTTGTTTGGTCTTTAGTTGCTAATTTTCTTGCTCAAGAAAATCAATCACATACTTTTATTTGTCAATATTAGCTTGAAGTTCACTAATATTTGCTTCTTTGCCTTTTATTTATGCACTAGTGATTCTATCCTCATCTTCCTCATCAAGGTTAAACAGCTGAAATTCCTGCTCTTTTTCATGTTTATCCTCCTACTCCTAAATGATTGTCTCTTCAGCCTTTTCCTTGCGTTTGTCCACCTATTTTGCTGATGAAGAAGGCATGGCCCCTTTCACTCCAAGTGAATCAAACACATGCATGTAGCCTCTCTGATAGTTCTTGGGAAATGGCTCAACATCAGTCACAATATTAGCCCAAGTTGCCTCAATGTCCTCCTCACTACTTGATGGCTCAATATCATGATGTGATGATGAAGGGTTATGGAAAGGTGAATAAGTAGGATCAACATGAGGTGAATGCATTTTATTAGGTGATGATGTATGAGTAGCAAGTTGAGATGGAGAAGTGGATATGGGAGGATAAGATGATGAAGGGATACTTTGCTCATGATGACTAGGTGGGGTATTGAATACTTCATTTTCTATGAATGTGTCCCATGGGATGTTCTTTTGCTCAAGTTGACGCATGATTGTCATCTTGATGAGAGAGTGATGGAAAAGACTCTGCATTTTATGATTATAATCCCTCTTTTGTACAATGTATGCCATCTTGTCAATAATGTGGGAGAGATAGTAGGGTATGTGAAGCATTCTAACTCTAGTGAAGTGCATGATGAGTTAGATATGATATCAATAGAGTCAAGAAAACCTCCCCTCACAGGTGAAATATTTCATGATTAATTTCATCATAGAGACATATCGGTCAAGAAGATGAGAGAAGGGGAAAATGGTATTTTTTTCATCCTTGTATCTAGGTTTGAGATATGGTTCATAATAGCTCTGATTAAGGTTTCCTTGTTTAAACCATTTCTCTCCCACATTAGGGATCCCTGTAGTAGCTAAAATGGCATCAGTGGACATGGTAAAAGTGACCTCAGCAAGAGTGACCTGCCTATCATGAAGATTTGTAATGAGCAACCTTGTCAACATAGGATGATACTGAATCTGCTGCATAGGGACATGAATATGGATATGGTTCTTGAAAAATAGGAAGGAAATGAAATATAGGGTTTCATAGCAACAAGCACTTCAATATTCTTATGGAACAACAAATATATTAGAGGAGAGGTGATTTAGGATCCACTTACTGATTTAAATCCTTTTGAAGAAAATTGTGAGGAGATTTGAGCTTGCTGGAGGTGGTGAAACTCTTTAAAACCATACCCAAGAAAAAGCGCAACGTTCTGGAAGAACACATAGTGCCTGGGAAAATGTGCAATGCCTCTAATTAAATGCGCAGTGCCCGTGTAATTTGGTCTGGAGTTGTCGGGCAAACACGTAGCGCCAAAGAAAATGCGTAGCGCCCTGAAATTTGACCCAAAATGCTCAGAAAACTTAAAATTTATTTTTTTTTGGAAACTTCTAATGGATGAATGGATGCAATGACTTGATTTGAGGTGTTTTGAAAGTATTTATAGCATAGTGGATTTGAAATTTTAATTTGAATCTCCCACTTTTCCAATGTTCACTTTTCCCTTTGGACTTTCGCACTGATACTCTTTAACTTTCTGACTTTTTGGCATTGCAGGTTGATCAAACATGGAGTTTGGCTTTTATTTGATCCACTTAGGTCAGAAATGATTTCATTTGACAACTTGGGATTGAATTTATTACATATGAGAACATAAAATTACATTTGGAAATATATAAATAAATTACATATTGAAATTTATATCAAAATGAAATTTTGGTATAAAAATCGTTAAACTAAAAAAATTACAACTTTGAAAGTATGAAAATTACATCTTGATGATCTTATTTAGTCCATCTCATATATGTGCTGACCTCATCTAAAATGAAAGAGTGACCTTGAGAAATATTAAAAAAAACCTAATGACCTAATGGGACTACTTTAGACCTGACTTTCATGAATGAGATTTTGACTTAAAATACTTCCAAGTGAAAAGAGAATTTCCATAGGTGTTGTTATGCTCAAGGAGACATGAAAATGAGTTAGCCAGTATGATTTTCTGAGGGAGAATGAAGCTTATTGACAAGGAAAACCACCATTGGAACAATTTTATATCATGACCTAATGGAATGATGGAAAATTTCTTTAGAGTGGGACACCTAACATGCACATGAAAAATGTGTTTTGATCCCTGGTGGAAGTATGAAAATAGTGACACTAACATTGGCCTTATTAGGGATGGAGGCTCCTTGGAGGTGTCAAGAACACCGTAGAATAAGTTCCTAACCATTGGGAAAATATGGTCAAACAATTTTAAAATATTGTAGACTATAAAATTGACTCAAAATCCAATCAAAGTGACTAAGAACTGCTTCAAAAACTGACTCTGACACTAACTCAAAATTGAATCAAAAACTTTGAAAACAAGAGAAAATCAACAATCTTTATAGCCTTCACTTTGGGCCCCAAGCCTAAATGATTTTCTGCTCCAAACCTTTGCAGAAAATATAAAATGGTATTTACAATGAAAGTGAAACATTCTCTCAGAAGTTGCATCAGAAATAATAATGTTTCAAGAGCCTACCATTGATCGGTCCTCTTGAACATTCTTGTCCATTCATCTCTTTCAACAAATAGGCATTTTGTCCTTGATAAGCTAAGATCTTTTAGGGTCATTTTCAAAGATTTTCAAACTTCCGTGCTTTCCTTTCTCTTCATTTCTTACATCCCACTGCAACACTACATCCTCCAGCTGAAACTTATCTGCCTTGGTTTTGTGATCATAAATATTTTTGATTTTCTCTTGAAGTTTAGAAGTAGTATGAGAAACTTCCTCCCTAGTTTGTTGAAGGTGAATCATTTGATTGATTCAACGTTGAATATCATCTTCCTCACTGTCTGCTTCCTGCAATAATCTCATAACCGGGACTGCAAGTGATGTAGGAAACATTGTATATGTACCATATAAACCAATTCAAAGGTTGAAATACCTATAGATTTCTTGGTGCTCACTCGGTCTGCCCACAAGAATTGGTAAGCTTCCTATGCCATTTTTTCTTGTTTTCATCTAGCATTTTCTTAATGATATTAACCAAGGATTTATTAGAGGACTCAACTAATCCATTTCCCTATGGATAATATGTGGTGGAATGGCCCAACTTGATATTATACTTGTGACAAAAATCAATCATTTTCTTTGACTTGAATGTTGCTGCATTATTTGTAATAATCTTGTGAGGACAACCAAACCGAGACAAAATATTGCATTCTAAAAACTGAATAATTACTGTGTCTGTAGCTTGCCTTGTAGGAATAGCCTCGATCCACTTGGTGAAGTAGTCGGTAGCTGTTAGAATCCATCTATGCTATTCTGATGATGTGGGATGAATTTCCCCAATAAAATAAAGTCCCCAATGTTGAAAAGGAGCATTTACTACAATAGGCTTCAACAGAAGAGGAAGGAGTTTCATTTTTCCCTGAAAAACTTGACATTCATTATAGTTTGTGACTATTTTATACAAATCTAAAAATAGAGTCGGCTAATAATACCCTACTCTCAACACTTTGTTAGCTATTTTTTTCCAAAACAAATGGCCTCCACAATGTCCCATATAGAAGTCATTCATTACCTGTTTAGCTTCATATTCAACCAGAAAATTCAAAAGAACATCTCCTGGATCTTTCAAATAAAGAGAACTACCTAGAATGTAGTATTTAGCAGATTTAATTTCAAAGACCTACCCTTACTTTTTGACATTCCAGGAGGAGGACATAGGTGATGAAGAACATACACTATATCTGAATAACATGGTGATGTGAGAAACATTTCTGATACCTATATTAGAGCGCCATCTTCTTCATCATTTGACATTGCTGCAATATTTTTATGTCTAGAGAATGCAAATTTGACTCCGCCATGAGTTTGGCTAACCCTTGTCCCTTGATCAGCTTGGTGGGCCTGATCTCGAGATCATACTTTAGCATTTTTGATATCAACTTACCTCTCCTTCCTTCCGGGTTAGTCTGTGTGAGAACTTCTTTTAGTACTGTATTTGGAACATAAGCTATAGTATGTGAATGTAGAATGTAGATCCAGAAATCCTTCAAGGCTTTGATTAAGGCTAAACCTTGTTTCTCAACAATATTATAGCGAATAGCAACATCTCTAATGGATCAACTGAAGAAAGAAATGTGCTGCTCAACCCGATCCTTCTTTTGCATCAAAACCATAGCCAAAGTGTGCTCAGATGCAAATGAAAATATTATAAAATCACTAGTATAATCTAGACTAACCAAAACAAGGGTTGTGGTTAAAGTAAGCTTTACCAAGTTGAAAGACTTCATAGCATCAGTGGTCCATTTTATGCTGCTGTCATTTTTCAACATATTAGTGCTAAGCATTGGAAAAGGTATGAATTCACCATGCATTTATTTAATTTTTTTTATTTAAACATAACTCTTTCTATTCTAGAAAGATGATATATTGAAGGATTCTGATAGAATTGCAAAGATTAATGTTTATTGTGAAAATTGGCTAAAGATTTTCTTTCATTCCCAATAGGAAACAAATGAAGTAGGAAACCACCATTCGAAAGGAAAAGCTAAAACAAGAGTAACTGTTGTTCCTCCAGCAAACGGCCGTATCTAGATAGAAAGGATGAAATCAGAACACACGGCTAAAGTAAGGCAGGGAATAGCACGGCTACAGCCAAAGAAGACCAAGCATTAGCTAAAAGAAGAAAAGGGAGCGAATCGATCTTGAGGGATCGCTGTTCAAAGTCTATCATTGTCTCCTTTATTGTCTGCCGAATTGTTATAAAAGGCAGTGCCTGTAGAAATCAGGGGACAAAATGATTATTATTGAAAATCCTTTTGTAACTCTGTAATTTCTTATTAACTCTCGTGATCAGAGAGCGATTGTTGTAATGCTATTATTCCCGATTAATACATGATCTAGTTGCCGTTCCATTTCTTGATTCTGGAGTAACCCAGCGGTGTTTCACTGGTGGCTAAGGGCCCAACCCTGGTGTTATAGAATCATTTTTCACCCTCATGTGATTCATGATTGTCTCTTTGGCCTTGGGCACCCTTTCCCACAGACTTGAATAAAATTTCATAAAAAACAGTGTTTCAAAACCCATACGCGGATATGCCCAGACTTTTCTACGTGTATACACGAGTCCAGAGATATTTTTCCACGTATGCCATTAAAATCATTAAAAATATATATAAAAAACCCTATTTTCAAGGCTGGGTTGATGGTTATTCCTGTAATTCAACCACCCCAGCTCGTGGCCAACTGTTTCCAACTGATTGAAACTACTTTGAGGGAGTATAAAAGTCCCTCATATGCATGGCCTAAGGAAGGGAGAAAAATTATAGACATTATACTCTGTTGGAGCCCAATTCAAGTCTGATTTCCTGTGCCTCCTGCACTTCCCAGGTATTTGCAGGAAACCCTTATTTCCTGGAGATGTTCATCAGCTTATATGTCATCTCGTGTGCACAAGTCTTGGAATAATCCTAGCGATGCAAGGGTTGGACGAATCCAGAAGATGGTCTGTTCAAAGATCGTGGAAGGATTTAGGTGATCTCTCCACCTTTCTATTATTGTACATGCTATTAGTAATGAAGAAGAACCATCTTGTTTCTGAATTCACATGTTAATATCTGCTTATATATGTGAAAAGACTGTTAATTAAAAATTTATTATTGTTTATATGATGTTTCACATGGATTATACTGACATTCAGAAAATATATATGTTGTACAACTAGATTTCCGTGCATGTTTCTTCTTGATTTTTAGGTTGAAGAGGAAGAAGAGTTGCTGGGGGTTTGGACCCTGCGGGATCTACATCAAACGTATGATCTATGGGTGAGTTCTACAAATGATAATATCTAGTTTTTAGCATACAAGTTTGGTTGTGTGAGTCCTTCTTGAATAGTATGCCCCGATCTGTGGAGGTTTCTGATGCAACGACCTCTAGGGAGTTATTTCCCGAAACAGAACTGGGGACTCCACTGGGGATCACATTCTTGTGATTCCCTTGTTGGGTGGTTTCAGCTGTTTTAAAGGTTTCCAACAGTTTTAATCATTATTTCCAGTCCAGTTAGTTTTTTCTCAGTTAGACTAAAGACCTAGTTCTTTAGCCAGGCTTGATCATTTTTATTTTTCATTATTTACTTTTCCATACGTAGTTTTCCTGTATACAGTCGCATATACACGCAATTTCTGTCAAAGGAAGTCGCGTATACGCGTGTTTCCTTTGACATAGTCACGTATGAACGCCTGTTGCAAAACTTATAAGTAGCGTATGCCTGAGGAAATTTTGAAATTTTTGATTTTTTGACTTTTTGGTCTTGTCTGCCTGTGGTGACCTATTTCTGCAGTGTCCCTTTAGTCTCTGGATTGTGTTGAAGGTGGTTATTGGTCTTTTTCTCTCTTGTTTGGTCGAAGACTGGCTCATTTGGCAAATCTTGTTTTTTTTGGTGCTTGCATTTCTGGTTCGAGTACCAAGACCTCTTTCTAGAGATTCTTGGTTGTTCTGCTTAATCAGGATAGAGAGCTCCTGCTCGTATGCTCTTTCCTAACTTTATGTCTTGCTTTGAACTTTGATGTTTGCCTACTTTTTGGTTGGTTTTCCTGATTTCATTTGACTAGGTCTTGTTGCAATTTTTTGAAGAGTCATTTTTGGTTCTTTGAAGTTTTTTTTGCTGCAAGTTTGTGCTATTATACCGGGCTGATTTACTGAGTTTCTTGTCTTCCTTTTGCTCGTATGAATATTTCTACGAAGTGGCAATATAAGATTTGGAGCATTTTTTTTGGAATTTTGCTTGAAATTCGGAAATTGTTTGACTTGGTAATTGGATAGTTTTCTTGGTCTTTTTGAAGTCTTCTTTTTATAAAAATCAAAAGCCCAAAAACATTTTGTTTTGCCATTGCTTTTGTTTTGCATTTTTGTTTTGGTTTCTTTTCATCTTCTGAAGCCTTGTTGAAATCTTTTGCCTCTAGTTTCTAACTTGATTTGGGAAGGGAATTTTCATTGGTTTCTTTCTCTTATTTCGAGCATATTTTGGCGTCTTTATACTTAGAGTTTCTGGTTTGGGAACTAGCTTTGTGGACAGCCGAAAAGTGATAGAACTATGGGATTCCTAAATATTTCTCTTTGCTTTGTTAGATATTGCATCTTAGAGTTGGCATGCTCTTAGTAATTTGCATTAGGTGCACTTGAACATTTGTAGTCTTTTTCATAAATTTTGCAAGTGTGAGGTTTGATATCTGAAAAGAAAAAATAGTCTCGTAGAACCCGTGTAGAAATTTATTTTCATCGAAAGGAAATTACTGCATCTGCATGTAGTTTGGTTTTCATTAATTTCTTTTCTGCGTCATAAAAGATCATGAGTTTCATTTCTATATTCCCTTGACTTAATATAACAACCAACTAAAATAAGCACAATAATTTAAAAAACAACTAGCAAGTTTTTTATTAAGTGTCATACATCAAGTAGCTAGGTTGTAGGGCCATGGATTAGGTGAGTGGAGAGTTAACTCTCCAAGGCCGCTCAAACTAAAACACAAAAGTTTATTAAATGAGCGAAATCCAACACCGTTAGGTGGACCGGGAAAGCTCTCCTCCAGAGAGTCAAGCGTGAGGGAAAGTGAAGGTTGAGAAGAGAGATACCCCCTCTCTGATTTGCTGGATCTTGCCTTAAGACCGTTCCGCCCGACTGCTGACACGGATTGGTGCCCTTAGTTTCCATTCATAGGTATCACACAGGTGACTGTGGGGGGGAATACCCGTGGTACCTGAGGCAGACGTTGTATCACTTCCAGCAGTACTTCTGGAGGGTGCCCCGGTGAAGCTTGGGTACTTGCACCGGCAAAGGCTGTTGTTAGGAGGTCAGCATAACTATTTCTGTTACCTTCGCTAGTAGGCCTAGGCCGTCATTATCCCAGACTACTTTCGGGAGGTCCTATTTTTCGCTTTCTCGTATCACTCGGAGCGGAAATACCTGAAGGCTGCTTGCTTGGTTGTATCTTAGGGATTTTTGTAGTGAGTGCTCTTTGCTCCTAGCTTGCTTAGACTTATACTTTTTTGAGTCTAATTAATCTGTTAAAGTGGCTGATCAAGCGCCTCGTCGATCAAGGAGAATCCGGGGGTTATCTCCCGAGAGTGCTGAGCCTTCTTCAAGAAGGCATAGGAGTAATATAGCAGGTGAATATCACCCATTGGTATCTGACGCAGCAGAGAGAGATCCTCCGCTAGGGCTTGAAGGTTCTGTAGTTGGTTCTGGTGTTGGTTCCGAGAGGAGAACTCTGTTCACCTCGAGAGTCTTATTTCCACGAGAAGAAGAAGTAGAAGTAGAGGAAGTATCGCAGCCTCCTGAGTCACTTCCATCTCCTCTTCCTCCTGATTCTTTGTTTTTTTTTTAGTACATCGGACCTGAGTCTGTAAGACTAGAAAGTCCTTATCCATCTTATTCCTACCTTTCGATGGCCACGACTGGGAACGCGGCTTCGGCTGTGAGTGCTGCAAGAATTCAGACTCCTGCTTCGGTAGAAGGAGGAGGCACAATTGCTATATCTTCAATTGCTTCTAGTACTGTTGTGTTTGGCTCTGGTCACACCCAAGCACAAGCTTCTCAATCTGGTCCCTTTTGTTTTGGAATGCCCATTAGTGGGATTCCATCGTTTTCCTTTTCCACTACTGCAGCTGCATCTGCACCCATGTCCTCTATGGCTAGGGGGTCAGCTTCTTTTCAAGGGTTCCCCTTCGGAAGTGGACATATTCCTAGTTTGAATCCTTCCTTAGGGTCTTTTCCTTTTACTTCCCAGACTCAGAGTTTTAACCCTTGGTCTGGAGGTCAGAGTTTGACTACCTTTACCAGTTGGAACCCTATATTTACCGCAGTAGGGGCAGGGAATCAGTTTTTCTCTGGTCAGCAAGGGAATGTTCCATTCACTTCGTCGAGTACTTATCAGGATTTTTCCCCTTTTTCTAATGCTTGGAACCCCTATCAGGGGGTTTCCTCTTCATTCACTACTTCAGTGGGGGGAACTGGTCTGGTTTATGGTAACTCTACGTTGGGAGGGGGTCCTTCTCCAAATATTGGGTCACAAGGATTGTCCTATGGCCCAACATTTTCTACGAGCTCTTTCTGGCAACCTGGTGCCTCATCAAACCCAGGTTATTCTTTTCATAATGTTGGGAACCCATCCCACCAAAGATGGAATTCTCAAGCCCCTCCTCGTTTACCTTTTCTGGCAACTTTAAACTTGCCAGATTTATCGAAATTGACAAATGATCCAATCCGATATAGTCCGGGGTGGCCTCTGGTTCCTACCAAACTACGTTCAGACATTCCAAAGTTTGAAGGCAAGAATGGAGAGGACCCGGCTGATCATATCACCACTTTCCATCTATGGTGTTCATCTAACTCCCTGATCGAGGATTCGATTAGGTTGAGGTTGTTTTAATGCACCTTGACTGGAAATGTTGCCAAGTGGTACACTAAGTTAACTGGGGGCAGTTTTGCTACTTTTGGAGATCTGGCTACTATATTTCTAAATCATTTCCAGTTGCCTATTCGTTATTATGCCGAGACAGAACTCCTGGCCAGTTTTAAGTAGGACAAGGCAACCCACATTTCTGATCATATTCAGGAATGGCGGAGAAGGAAGAGGCTCATTAAAGGTTATATTCTGGGAGAATTCCTCTTGGAATGGTTTTTTAAATCTTTGCAGCCAGATATTTCTAAGGATGTATCCTTGTCAGGGGTATTTTCTAAGGAACAGGCTATTTTCGGGGCCCAGTAGCTTGAATTGATATATTCTCAGTCTGGTGTCCTTCATAAATATTTGCCTGATTCTCCTCACTCCAAATTAGACTTGTCCAAGAATAAACCCGGTCCTCATGGTGATGGAATTATTGGGTCGATCGATAGTGGTGCAGCTAACCTGCTTAGTCAATTGCAGCAGTTGTCTATACAGTCTGCTTCTTCTGGTCAGGTTGTGCCTGCTGAGTCATCGCCTTCTCAATATTTGTCGGTAAATGTCGTCTAGACTTCTAACCCTAATGGAAATCAACAATCCGAAGGGAAGAAGAAGGGATGGAATAATAATAAGAAAAAGGGCAAGAATGGGAAGGATAATGCAAATAAATCCAACGAGCATGTTGGTGAGGGTTCAAAGGATAAAAAGAAAGTAAATTTTCCATGCAAGTTATGTACCGGAGATCATCTTACTCACCTTTGCCCTAAGATTCAAGATGCGCAGTGCTTGTTAGCTTAGCAGGGTTCTGCCAGTTCCCAGGCTGTGTTGACAAACCCTTTTCCCCAAGGGCAAAAGCTAGATGTTGGTGCGAATCAAAATATTGGGGCTTCCTCTGGGGGCACCTAGGAAGGGGAAAATCCATCAAACATATATATGATGAGTGCTCAAGTGGATATCGCCATGAGATCCCGTGATTATGGAGAAACTGAGTCTTTGAAAGCCAAGGGTGCTCTCGATGGTACTGAGCTGCTTCATATTATAAGGCCTACTGTTGAGCCTATACCTCGGATGCCAAAAGAATCTACTAAGCATACGACGATTAATCCAAATGCCAAGTCTGCCTAGAACTACTCTGTTGTAGAAGATTTGGCGCAGAGCCCTTGTGCTATGTCTGCTCTTGAGGTGCTCCAGTCTTGCCCAGCTCAGCGCAGTGCTTTGCTCACTGCTATTGGGGTTGTCGATCCAAAGAACTCTCTTTTGATTACATTTGATATGTCTAATTTTAAAAAGAGACTCCCGCATCATATGGCTTTTCATATCAAATCGTCGTTTCGGAAATTTAATATCTTTCAGACGGTCGTTGATGAAGGTGCTTCCACATGTGTGATGTCTCTCGCATGTTGGAAGGGAATTGGATCTCCCGCAGCTGTTCCATCTGCTACTCTTCTGACTGCCTTTGATGGTCATTCTCACAGACTGCATGGCAATATCCCAGCTTTGCCCATCTGTGTTGGGGGAAAAACTATAAATATAGAGGTTGAGATAGTTGATGCAAGCTGGGACTACAACTTTCTGTTGGGGCGAAACTGGATTTATGAGATGGATACTATTGCATCCTCATTATTTCGGATTATTTGTTTCCCTCACGAAGGGAGGATTGTTACAGTTGACCAACTAGACTGTTCTCCTGTAGACCCGAATGCATCTACTGAATCAACTGTCCCATCGGTAGATAATGCCAAGCCACCTGTTGAGAATTTAGTGGTTGGAATGTATTCTTTTTTGATGGGTAATTTTGATATTCCACCTCCTACTGTTCATATAAATGCGATTTCATCCTCCAGGGCTACTATTTGAAGAGATTTCTTCAGAACTCATTATTTTTTGGACCCTTGGACCTTACCTTCCCCTACCTCCACATTAGCGAAAGGTCAAGTGGGTGGAATGGCATTTCCAATGTCTGCAGCTGAGATTGCTTATCAATCTATTGTTGACTCTGCAGAGTCCATTCCAGCTTCTTTTTCTCTAGAGGAGTTGGATAGCGATGTGGCTTTGGCTTGGACATTTAGTTCTTCTTCCACTCAGGATTGCCTTGATACCACTTTTCCATCTGAAGAGGCCATCCTGGAAGCTATGACTGGTATAGATAGACCGTGGGATGATTTGCATCATCGGTCTTACTTTTTACTTGATTTGAGCAAAGTTGAATCAAGTTTTCCAAGTCCTTTGTCTCCTGGTCCTGTTCACCCAGTCTTGAACCCTTTAGCACCAGCACAAGTATATGCTGAAGGGAACATGGTTGTGATTTCTCCAACTATCCCGGTGAAAATTTCCAGGGATCCCAATGTTATAGAGAATGTCTTCATCGGAGCTGAATGTTCCCCTGAAGAGATTCAGATTTACACCGATCTCTTTAAAGAGTTTAGGGATGTGTTCGCTTGGTCTTATGAGGAAATGCCTGGTATAGATCCATCTATTGTCTAGCATGAGATCAAGAATTATGAAAATGCTAAGCCTGTGAGGCAAAAGCTTCATCCGGTCAATCCTAGGAAGGCTGTAGCTATCAAAGCTGAGGTAGAGAAGCTGCTCAAGGCGGGATTTATTTTCCCTGTTCCTTTGACAGAGTGGGTTTCGAATCCTGTTCCCGTGGATAAGAAACAAGGAACAATTCGAGTTTTCATTGACTTCATAGACCTTAATAAAGCATGTCCAAAAGTTAATTACCCCACACCATTTATAGATCAAATTATAGATGAGTGTGCCGGTAATGAGATTTTCTCCTTCATGGATGGTTTCTCCAGATATAATCAGATTACTATCCATCCTGAAGATCAACATAAGACTACCTTTATTTGTCCCTGGGGTACTTTTGCTTACAAGAAGATGCCTTTTGGTCTTAAAAGTGCTGGGGCTACTTTTCAGCGGGCCATGTCATATGCCTTCCACGACATTAAACATATTATCAAGGCGTATTTGGATGATTTAGCTGCTCGTTCTCGAAAGAGAATGGATCATCCTGCTCACCTCCGTCAAGTATTTGAACGATGTCGTTTCTACAAGATTAGGTTGAATCCGAACAAGTGTGTTTTCGCGGTTACATCCGGTCGGTTATTGGGATTTATAGTGTCTACGAAAGGGATTCGGGTAGATCCCTTCAAGGTAGAGGCAATACTTCTATTGCCTCCCCCGTCTTCTATTCGTCAACTTCAAAGTCTACAAGGAAAAGCTAATTTTCTTCAGAGATTTATCGTAAATTATGCTGAAGTTACCAAAGGATTTATGAGATTGTTGAAGAAGGTAGTTCCATTCTTTTGGGATGACTTCGCTCAGCGCTCATTCGATGCTTTGAAAAAAGCATTGACCTCTGCTCCTATATTGAGTCCACTTGATTATAGTAGGGATTTCCTTTTGTATATTGCAGCAGCAGAATCTACCATTGGTATGGTTCTGGTTCAGGAGGACGATGCTCTTGCAGAGCATGTTATATACTACCTTAGTCGAGGCTTGGTAGGACTTGAACTCCGGTATACTCCGATAGAGAAGCTGGCTTTAGCAGCTGTTCATGTTGTACAGTGACTCAGACATTATATTCTTCTACGAAAAACTTATGTTTTGGCAGCAGGCAATCCATTTCAGTTTGTTCTCATTAGGCGAGTGATTGGGGGCAAATACAATAGATGGATTGTGATTTTGCAGGAATTTGATCTTAAGTTTATTTCTGCCAAGTCTAAGAAATCATTGGTTTTCGCGGAATTAATCTCCGAGTTGCCCTGTGGAGAAGAGATAGTTTATGATGAATCCTTCCCAAATGAACATTTGTTTCTCATCTCTGCACAGGATCCTTGGTATGGGGATATCATTGTGTATCTTCAGACTGCGAATTTTCCCTCTACTTTTTCGAAATATGAGTGTCGTAAGTTGCGTCACTTGGCTAAAAATTACTTAATTATTGGTGATGCTTTATACCGTCGAGGGGTTGATTCAATCCTGAGACGTTGCTTAACTCTCGAAGAAGCTGAGGCTGTGCTGAATGATTGCCACAGTGGAGCTTGTGGTGGTCATTTATCTGGGCTTGCTACAGCCCAAAAAATCTTGCGTGCTGGATACTTTTGGCCTTCAATTTTCAAAGATTGTATGGAGTCGGTCAAAAAGTGTCATCTGTGTCAAGTCTATACTCGAAAAATGCGTGCTCATCCAGCTCCGCTTTTTCCAGTCATTACTGTCGGTCCCTTTACAAAGTGGGGTATTGATTATACTACTTGTAACCCGCCTTCGGCTAAAGGTCACAAGTACATTATTGTAGCAGTAGACTAATTTATGAAGTGGGTCGAGGCTATGCCTAATTTTGGGAATGATGGTGAGACAGCAACTCTTTTTCTTTTCAACCAAGTTATTGCCCGTTTTGGTATTCCTAGAGAGATTGTCACTGATCATGGCAGTCATTTTTAGAACAGCATGATGGCCGAGTTGGCTCTAAAATTAGGTTTCTGGCAGGAGCATTTGTCTCCTTATTATCCTCAGGCCAATGGGCAAGTGGAAGCTGTGAACAAATCCTTGAAGACCATTCTTCAAAGGACGATTGATAAAGCTCAATCCAACTAGCATATCATGATGTATCCTGCACTTTGGGTATACCGGACGTCAGTGAAAACTGCAACTGGCTTTACTTTGTTTCAACTAGCTTACGAGCTGGAATCCATATTCCCCATTGAATGTGAGATTCCTTCTCTAAATTTAGCTTTTGAGATTCTTCCTAACACTTCTAGTCTCGAAGAATGTCTCCTTCATCTGGAACATCTTTATGAGCAGCGTCGGGATGCCGCTACGATGAATGAGGCGCATAAGAAACGAGTCAAAGTTCAGTACGATAAGGTGGTAAAACCTAGGGTTTTCTCAGAAGGCGACCTCGTTTTGGTCTATGCCCAAGAGAAGGATGCCCTGGGCGCAGGAAAGTTTAAGTCTATGTGGTATGGCCCCTTCATCGTTAAAAGAGTCCTTAAAAAAGGAGCGTATGCCTTGGTTTATTTTGAAGGAAATGAGTTGGCAGAGCCCATGAATGGGATCTATTTGAAAAGGTATTATGCCTAGGCTTTGGCCTGGCATTTTTCTTTTGTATATAGTTAGTTTTGTTTTGTACATATCTAGTTTTTTGGTCTTTGATGTGATGGTGATGTTTTTTATCTGCTTTGGTAGGTTGTGTCGAATGTCATGAGTCATTATGGTTTCGATGATGGTGCTAGTAGACACACCCGAAACTTGGCTTCCACGGCTTGGGTGCTTCATTATCCATCTAGTCAGCTGTTAGTATCAAGAGGAGTCTGCATTGGTCTTACTTCCAATAATATAGCGGAGTACACTGCAGTTATTTATCTACTCTCGGAGGCAATATCTTTGGGTGTTGATTCGTTGGTAGTTTTCTTGGACTCCCAGCTGGTGGTGTTGTAGTTGAACAATACTTATCGGGTTCGAGATCCATTTTTACTTTGGTTGTTTTTGAGGGTACATTTGTTACAACGATCATTTCAGTTTTTAACATTCATTCATATTCCTCATACAGACAATTGGATGGCAGACTCATTAGCCAATCAAGCAATTTATTGGCATATTAATCATTCAATACATTAAATTTAATCATAAAAAACATCATGCATTTTTTATACATTTGTCACATCACATCATAAACCGCTGTATGTATATATCATCAGAGTGTTAAAAAACTATACAAAATTTTGGATCCATATGTCATACAAAATCAGGGCTTATGCCCGATCATTTTCAGTATAAAAAATATGCAATCATCTAGTAATCATGTCTATCTACTCCTGTGGCCCCTGCCCAATATTTGTGTTCTTATAGAACACAATGGCAATAGCGACACAGCGGAATAATCGCACCCAGTCACATGGTACTCCCACTACCCATTTCTGGATAGCCTCAGGTAAATATTCCACGACAGCCATAGGCACTTGGCGAGTCAAACCCTCCAAGTTCCTCTGGATAGCATGGAGGGTCCTACCTGAGTCTTTAGTATCTGCCTTGCCTCTGCGGCGCTTGTGCCGTGGGTAGCCCTCAGGACGGACTGGTCCAATATCTGTATCATGGTCATCATAATATTGTAAGTCATTTTGAATCCAATCAAAAACATGTTTTGTTTTCACATTTTTTCACATATATTGAAAAAATCATCAAAAAATCATATAATTAAAAAATTGCAATCTCACTGATTGCACCCCATGCCGCACCAGGTGGAAGGACGAGGTCTGGATCACTACGGAAATCCATCCCGACATAGGGGTAGTCCTCCACTACGATGACTTGTTCCTCCCACCATTGGAAGAACTCGTCATCCCAGGTGGTTCGGGGAACTTCACTTCCCCCTAGTCTCTTCATCAGATCAGCCCATCGGGCAATTCTTGGGTCTCTTGGGCTGTTGATGGAGGAGATCACTTTGGGTCGAAGCCCAAGAATCTTCTCAAAGAATAATGTCATCAAAATGGTTCCATACCCGAAATGATTTGTTTTAGCTTTCCGGATGGAGGTTAGTTGTTTCTTCATGTTGATTAACAGAGCTGTACACCAATCATACAGGTGAACTAGGCATTCCACAGCTATGCTCATCTGGGTCCTGGATGCCTGATGCAAGGAAGCAGATCCTGCTACCCTGTCGATGGTAAATAGGAGAATATTCATGTGCAGATCTCTCAAATATTTTATGGCAATCTGAGTCCCTAATTTTTTGGACCCCTCTACATAGTAGACGTGGACATAGTCATCCACCGTAAGCCCTCCCGAAGGCTTGCCGTGCAAATCTACTGGGTCTCCCCTCCGTGAGAGTCCTGTAATGAAGTAGATGTCTTCCACCTCTATGTGTATAGGCATTTGGTATATCACGAAGCAATCTTCCTCTGGTTCCTAGTAATTTACAAACATTTCAAGCAACCGGACGTTACTTTTCATGTTTGGCATTTTGAAGAATTTTAGCAATCCGCAATTTTGGAGGGTGTTGAGCGATTGTTGATCTTGCATCACTTCATTATCAATTGCACTATGGTCACATTCCCTCCAACTGATGGTCATCCTGAAAAAATTCATTTAATTGTTCATTAGATGCATTTTTTTTACATCACAAACTGCGCATATGCGACTTCCCTTGCAGATAGTCATGTATCATACGCAGGTTCGTCCACACGAACCCGTGTATGCACAGAGCCCTAAATCAAAACAATTTTTTTTTACGGTGAAATTTCCAAATTTTAACTCTATTAATGGAAAAAATTGATAATAATGATGGATTAAGAGCTTACCTGACTGATCCGATGAAGTTTGACCACTAATTACTCCTGTTTTGACGAAAGAGGGTTTTTTCTCCAGAGCTCTTTTTCCCAAATCAGCAAGTAACAATGAACCAAATATGAGGTAACATGTATATTTATGCCCAGAAATTGAATTTTTTTGCAAAAATTTGTTATGCCTATTTTTTCAATCTATCTTAAGCTGCATAACCCAGATGCTTGTAAGTGTCAAGATTGGTATATTTTCAGGTACATTTTGATAAAGTTGAGATTTTTCCGGTTTTTTTTTATCCATGACTGCTGACCTATCATGGCAGGTATATGATATTCACTGGCATATAGGTTAGAAAATCCACTTTCCGTTGCATTTTGCATACTAGCCTCCATTCTAATCACTTGCCATAGGGTCGATCCCATCAGGTCATGAGTATTTCACCCATTTCACTCGCCGATTATTTAATCATGACTTGGTGGTAGAGCCGTCCTTTACATGGGCTTCCTAGTTAGTTCCTCACTAGCACTTGTTGCCCATGCTGCGTTTCATGTAGGCTCGGGAGTCCTCTTTAGTCCTGCCATGACTTATGTGTTGAAGCTTCATTCTTCTTCTTCTTCACTATCATTTTTTCTGGCTATTACCCTAGAGGCTCCCTGGTGTCATTGAGTTGTATTACTGCATTGCATATTGGCTACTTGTTTATCCTAGCCTTCAGCCGGCTTCATTTGGACTCGATGTTTAAGCCATATTTTGACCTTGACTTTCTGTACAAGTTAACCATTTCATGCACTTATCTATCGCGACTTGACACCCTTTTTACCCATGGATGGAACATTCCTTTGAGTATCGCTTACCAGTTTCTGCCACCTTGCATTGAGCATAGGATCATTCCTATCCCAGGAACTAGTGCATCTGTTTCTTGATACTCGTTCTATCCATTGTACCATAGCATTATTTTATTCTTTTTCAAGCTTATTATATGAAAAAGACAAAAAAATTAAATATGACAAAAAGAGAGGGAATGGGATGTTACTTCATAATTTGATGGCAGTACAGTATCTGTTTGTTGCCCTTGAACAAAGCACATACCGTTATATATTTCCTTCATTTGGGATGGTTTTAGTTTTGACCTAGATTCAGCTGTTACCTTGTCTCACTGGTTAGTCCTCCTCCGGTTGGTTATCTCTTCCAATCATATGGAGAGTTTGTTTTTGCCTCTTGCATAACAGACTTATACAGTTTCATTATTTATTGCCATGGTCATCACGAGTCGTGCTTTTGTTCAAGGGAAGTTCAACCAGAGTCGGCCATTTTGCAGTGTCTCTTGACTTATTATTCAGTCGGCCTTCCCGGTATTGTTAGTATATTGTTCTATCACACCATATGTTTGGTCTTTGCTCGTGCTGGTTTGAGAAGGTCTCCATTGACTTCTTGCTGTCGGGTTTGTCTCTTATCGACTACGACATATTGCTCTGAGAGTAAACCTAGAGCCGCACCCTGGCCCTATTTCCATCATTGATAGGTAACCTTGTGCTCAGCATTTGATCATCATTATGGGTCTTTTCCTGAGTGGTTTTCCTTGTGTTCGACCTCAGCATACATTATCACACTTGGGATTTGTGCAATACCTTGATTTCCATTTGACCCTGTCGGTGGATATCTCGCCTCTGTGTCAGATTTAATTATTGGTTGGTTCAGAGGGTTTCTTCCATGCGCTAGCTTCATCTTGTGCATGTCAGAAATGTACTTCAGTTTGGTTCCGTCACTCTGCTTCATCTGATTCCTTCCAAATATTGGCCTGCGGGTTACACTCGCGCTGGAATGATGTGGGATGCCTTAATGCCTTCCTTCCAGCAGATATTTTCCCATCGACTCCGAATCATTGCTTTGGGAATAAGATCTAGAGTATTTTTTCAGTACCTTAGGGTTTGCAGTCATCAGTGGTAGACTCTTCGCTATCGACAGTGGGGATTCATCATTACCTCCTGATTGGTAGATTCTTCCAAGTGTTCGACTTCAACTCATTCATTCACACTTGTTAGATTGTACTGGGGCACCTTTACACTCATTTTCATTATCGGTGGGTTGTCTCGCGTTTGTTAACGATATACATTATTGACCGGTAATAAAACTATTTCTCACATGGTCGACTTCAGCTCATTTATTCCCATTGTGTAGAATTGTGCCATAGTGCTCGGTGAAGACCTCAGGTTGCATCAACATGTTTTGGTTCACTTTTGACAGTCCATTCAGTTTCTGCCAGTGATGTCGTACACCCTTATATGTTGCAGTGTCAGTACAGCAGCATCCTATATGTTGGCTCCCGAGTTGCGTGATTGTACCATGTGTTCCACCCCTTATGATTTGGTACCTAGAGATTCAGTTACTTTTGTGATCAGACATCCATTTTCAACAGTATTGATCAGTTTGATATATGTGATACTTGGACATTGATTCCGACTTGTACTTCCGGGCCGTGCTCAAATGATTCATTATGTACTTTCAGTTCAGCTATACTTGTATAAATTATGGATCTATTATGTACTATCTATATGGATATATTTTTTACTGAGCATGGGTATGCCCACCTCAGGCATGAGCTGACTCTCTATTTTCTTTCATTGGTTTTTGGCAGGCTGAAATCTGGTGAAGTCCTCTCTTATCCTTGCGAAGTTCTTTCTATGCACATAATACATTTCGGCCATCATGTACCCCTTCTGATCTCATATATTAGGGGGCATCTGTTATAGCATCATTTTTCACCCTCATTTGATTCATGATTGTCTCTTTGGCCTTGGGCACCCTTTCCCACAGACTTGAATAAAAGTTCATAAAAAACAGTGTTTCAAAACCCATATGCGGATATGCCCAAACTTTTCCGCGTGTATACGCGAGTCCAGAGATACTTTTCCGTGTATGCCATTAAAATCATTAAAAATATATATAAAAAACCTTATTTTCGAGGCTGGGTTGATGGTTATTCCTGTAATTCAACCACCCCAGCCCGTGGCCAACTGTTTCCATCTGATTGAAACTACTTTGAGGGAGTATAAAAGTCCCTCATATGCATGGCATAAGGAAGGGAGAAAAATTATAGACATTATACTCTGTTGGAACCCAATTCAAGTCTGATTTTCTGTGCCTCCTGCACTTCCCAAGTATTTGCAGGAAACCCTTGTTTCCTAGAGATGTTCATCAGCTTATATGTCATCTCGTGTGCACAAGTCTCGGAAGAATCCTAGCGAGGCAAGGGCTATACGGATCCAGACGACGGTCTGTTCGAAGATCGTGGAAGGATTCAGGTGATCTCTCCACCTTTCTATTATTGTACATGTTGTTCGTAATGAAGAAGAACCATCTTGTTTCCAAATTCACGTGTTAATATCTGCTTATATATGTGAAAAGATTGTTAATTAAAAATTTATTATTGTTTATATGATGTTTCACATGGATTATACTGACATTCAGGAAAGATATACGCTGTACAACTAGATTTCCGTGCACGTTTCTTCTTGATTTTCAGGTTGAAGAGGAAGAAGAGCTGCTGGGGGTTTGGACCCCGCGGGATCTACATCAAACATAGGATCTACGAGTGAGTTATACAAATGATAATATCTAGTTTTTAGCGTACAAGTTTGGTTGTGTGAGTCCTTCTTGAATAGTATGCCCCGATCTATGGAGGTTTCTGACCCAACAACCTCTAGGGAGTTATTTCCCGAAACATTTGGTGGATCCATTTGCTATTTGTATTATTATCTTTCAATTATCGTTGTGTGACGGTTTGCATTTTTCTTCATTACAACGTTCAAGTTTAATGGTTTACTACTTAATTGCTTCATAATATTGGTGTGTTATATTGGTGAATTGTGTTGCCGTTCCTTTCTAATTTAACAAGAATATTAATCTATGTATAACTTATCTTGTTATGCTTTAGCAGAGCTACGCTGTTCAACAGTTGCTATTCTATTGCATTTGCTGTTCCGATTCAGTTTGTTGTTTCGTTCGGTTTGCTATTCAATAGGATTTGTTGTTCAATAGAGTTTTTTTGTTCAATCCCATTAGATAGAAGTGTTGTTAAATTCTAGTAGTTAGAGTTTGCTGTTCCTTTTTATTGCTGTTCATTTCTAGTTAATTAGTTTATACTCTATTTCATTCCTGCAAAGAATTGGTTTTGATTTTGAGAGCTTGCCTAGTTTACTTTCATCAGCAGCATTAGTGATTTAGCTCTATCTCCATTTCCATTTAATTGTTTTAATGCGAGATCATCAACTGTAAAGGACATCTGGTTATTGCTACCTCCGTTCTCAGATTGATTATCTTGTTTTCATTTGATTTCAATTATATCAGTTGCTAAAGGAAAGAGTTATCATTACTGCATCCTTGACTGATGATTGTAGAGTGAATGATTGGATTTCAGAGTATTTAATTTCATATCATTGTATTTAGATTTCATTTCCAAGCATCTGTTTACTCTTATATTTACAACACTGTACTACATATTGCAAAACATTACTCTTAGATTGAATTGCAACCTCAGGCAGAGTACACTCTTGAAATAAAAAATTGTACCTGGATTGATAATTAATGGAGGATAAATAAGCATTTAAAAGACACCTTTTATACCTCAACATTTTGGCGCTGTTGCTGGGGAGAGTTTATGCCATTTAGAAAGAGTGATGCATATTTGATTTTTTTCTACTAGGTAAGAACTGGGTATTAAAAACGGAAGGTAAGAACCCGCGTACCGAGCAAGGAACATACTTGTTCATCGGCCCGCTTCACAGCAGAATTGAGTAAAAAGTTTTATGTAGGAAGGAATGCTTGTTTTTTTTGAATGAAGAGAAAACATAAACAGAACAAAATTCCTCCTAAACCTAAAAAACCTAAGGGACTGGTGACCCTTGGGCGAACAACTTTCATTGACGAAATACTAAAGAAAGCCGAATCTCAGCCATCAGTAGGACCTAGAAAAGTTACTTCTAGACAACCTACTAGTTCCCTTCAGGCCACAGAATCACCATCTGTAGCCTTTGCTGAAATACATAGCCAAACAGAAGGAATTGAGCAAGATTACCAAGAAATTGAGAATTCTCGCCCAATTTCTCTGCAAGAAGGGAAATCTAGTAATCTCCGTGAAGGAGGAGGAGAAACAAGGGAAACAGAAGAACCAAAATCTACTCTTGAACTAATCCAAGAAGTGAGTAGCCCAGATAAGGGAAGTGATGTCAACATTATTCAAAACAAAGCTAAAGAACTTGAATCTCCTTAGATAGTAGATCAGCAAGGAACACTCATTGTTCCAGATCAAGGGAGTGTTGTCAAGGTCATTCCTATTCCTTCTATTCAGCCTAAGAATAATTCCCTAGAAATCCCAGAAGTATATTGGCACATAGTTGATCAAATGGCCCAGAACCAGAACCAGCAAACCCCTCAAACTTCCACATTACAATATCCCATTGTGGACACTGCAGTTAATGCACCTATGAAGGCCATTCCCCTCCAACATATTCCTACATTTCATGGTTTAACATCAGAAGATCCAGATGCATTTCTGTTTGAATTTGATGTGTTATGCCGAGGGTATGACTATACCACCGACCCCCAAAAGATAAAATTATTTCCCTCCACATTAAAAGGAGCAGCTTTACGATGGTTTATGGGGTTAGGTGGAGGTTTTATAAATGATTGGGATCAGATGAAAGCTGTGTTTTTAAAGAAATATCAGGATTATTATAGGTCTAGGGAATTAAAAGATGAAATATTTTAGATGACAGCAAAACCTAATGAAACACTTGAGGAATATGTAGAACGATTTCAATACAACCTCTAGAGATCACCTTATGCATCTTTACCCTTACCTGATAATGTGTTAAAAACTACATTACTTAAAGGGATGAAGGAACAATGGGTTGACACATTAAACATCATGGGCAAAGGTGATATATATCAGGAAAATTTTGCTGACATTATTGATTTATGTATCAAGAGTTTGAGAGGCATCACAAGGCTAAAGTTAGCAGAACGTGATGTGATCACAAGGGATAGTAAGACCTCTGGTGAAGGCATAACCCGCGCATAGATTGGAAATCTACTAGAAGATTTTAAAACAAATATTATAGGGACTCTGACAACACAGTTCGATATTATTCAAGCCAAACAAAAGTAAGCAGAAGCAGAACAAAATCTGGAAATATTCTACCTTAAATGAAGAAAGAAACACAGCCATAAAGAGTGCCCATTGGATATAGTCAAAGTCTGTGCTATCTGCACAAAAGATCACTCCATAGAAGGTTTCCCCTCGCTCCCCAGATTGAAAGAAGTTTACAAGGAGGCGGAAGAAGAATCATAATTGGTATGCCTACTCAATCAGCGCCAACAATGGCAGCCACGACAAACAGGTATGCCAACTGATCCATCCTCTTCTTTTCAGTTTCCTCAATATAATGCTCAGCAATATAATGGAATGTGGCAAAATCAACCATCTTTCCCCATTTGGTCACAATAGCCATTTCCTATATCACCATGGCCAAATCAAACAAATCAAACCAATTGGCCAAACTTTCCTTACTATCCACCATTTTGGCAAAATAATACTTATCCAACACAATGGTCCCCCTCCACCTTGCAGAGTCAGACCTGACAGTCAAACTGGCAAAGACCTACAAATTAGCCAGCTGGAACGATCCCTCTCCATCAACCTACACTGCCAGCACCTTATACATTGCCACAAAACCCCCAGACCAACTTGAGACCACAACTCCCAGCCCAACCCAACCCAAACCCTAATAATAGGCCGGTTTAGTCTGTTCAAATAATGGAACCACCAGAACTAGAAACTGAATTAAGGGAGTGCAATGACCTTCAACTAAGATCTAGGTGCATAATAGAAATAGAGGGAGACAAAAATGTTCAAGTTGAAGACCCATTACCCACAGAACAAACAATGCACAAAGAGAATGTGGTTAAACAACAAACTCAAGAGCAAGCAACCACCTCTTCTCCACCGTTCCCAGAACGATTAATCATACCTCGCCCAATAGAATATCCTGATTTTGATCTTCTGGGAGAGCTAAAAAATTTGTGTATAAAAATACCTCTCCTCCAAGCTATCCAAGACATCCCTATTTATGCAAAAACCATCAAAGAAATATGTATAAGGAAGCCCAAGAGGAGAACAACAACTAGCCCAACTGTCCAAGTAGTCGACACTCTATCTGACTTCTAATCAGGAATGGAAGCACCTATAAAGTATGAGGACCCAGGAAATCCTGTAGTGACAGTACAAATAAATGGACAATCATTTCCAAATGCCCTAGTTGATTTGGGAGCTACAATTAATATTCTAACACCTACCACTTGTCAAAAAATTGGCATTACATCATTAGATCCAACAACAACCTTATTAGAATTGGCTAGCCGATCGGTAGTCAAGCCAAAAGGCACATTACATGATGTAATGGTATCTGTAGACTCCTGGGAGTACCCTGCTGACTTCCTAATTATCAACCCCAAAAACTGACTAGATGGACACCCGTATCCTAGGAAGACCTTGGCTGGCAACTACCGATGCTTACATTGGCTGTCGACAAGGCAACATGACTATAACTAGAGGGAACTATGTTAAGAATCGAGCTTTATATCCCCCAGCCCAACCAAGCCTATCAATTACAAAAACAAGAAAAGAACCTGTATCATACCTCATGGAAAACATTAGATCACCATTAACCATAGAAGATGCCCTTGACTTTAAAGACCAAACGGAGGATGACATTATTAACAGTTTCATCAATAAACCAAAAATCAGATCCCATTTGCAGTGTCACATGATCAAGGTAGCATTTGATAATCAAGAAGAAGAAGATCCCCTGAAAGACATTCATGATCAATCAATACCCATCACTTCTGTTTATAATAGCAAAATCATAGAAATTGAGCCAGGAAAAACCTTAAACATTAACAAAAAATTGACTGCTGAACAAGAAAAGAAGACGATCCAACTATTAAAATAATATAAGGGAGCTTTTGCATGGGATTATCCAGACATGAAGGGAATTGACCCCCAGTTATGTACGCACCACATTTATACAGAAAAATATGCTAGACCCATTTGCCAACCCCAACGAAGATTAAACCCTCATCTTAAAGATATTGTGAAAGCTGAATTACAAAAATTTTTGGATGTCAACTTTATATACCTAATATATGATAGTAAGTGGGTCTCTCCATTAGTAATGGTGCCAAAGAAGAATGGAAAGTGGAGGATATGTGTAGACTACAGAGAACTAAACAAAGCAACCCAGAAAGACCACTTTCCCCTTCCTTTTATCGACCAGGTACTAGACACATTAGTAGGAAATAAATTCTTTTCTTTCCTATATGGCTTTAGTGGATACAATCAAATTCAGATTGCCCCTGAAGACCAAGACAAAACTACTTTTACCTGTCCTTGGGGACATTTTCTTATAGAGTTTTACCCTTTGGACTATGCAATGCCCCTACTACATTTCAGAGGGCCATTCTTAGCATCTTTTCAGATTTAATAAATGAAGGGCTCGAAGTATATATGGATGATTTCACACCTTACGGAGATGATTTTGAGCCAGCATTAGAAACTTTGGAAAAGGGGTTACAAAGATGTATTGACACCAGGCTCTGCTTAAGCCATGAAAAGTGTTACATGATGATGAACGAGGGGATCATCTTAGGTCATTATATCTCAGTAGCTGGAATTCAGGTAGATCCAGCTAAAATTCAGATAATTTTGTTAATACCCACTCCTACCACACAAATAAATGTACGTAGCTTTCTTAGATTTTTTGGTTATTATAGAAGATTTATAGAGCATTATTCTTGAGTAGCTGCACCTTTATACGCACTAACAGGGAATGTTGATTTTAATTGGACAGATAAATGTGACCATGCTTTTGAGGATCTCAAAAATCTTCTATCAGCAACCCCAGTGCTAAGGGGCCCAAATTGGGATTTTCCAATTCAAATTTCATCTAATGCCTCAGACACAGCTATTGGAGCAGTCCTCGGGAAGGAAGAAGATAAAAAACCATATGCAATTTATTATATTAGCAAAAATCTATCTCCCGCTGAATTAAACTATACTATGACTGAGAAATAATTTTTAGCTGTAATACATGCTATAAATAAATTTAGAAATTATATATTTGGGTATCCTTTAGTTTTATATACAGATCACTCTACCATAAAATTTTTAGCAAATAAACCTGTTACAAATGGTAGAGTAACAATATGGTTGATTCTATTGCGGGAGTTTGATATCACAATAAAGGATCAACCTGGAAAAGAGAACCCTGTAGCTGATTTTCTGTCACGGATGCCAAAACCAACAGATGCAGCAGCAGTCGAGGATCACTTCCCAGATGAACATTTGTTCACTGTTACTTCTATAACCCCATGGTATGCTGATATTGCAAATTATTTAGCAATAGGTAAATTGCCTAAGCATCTAACGCCCAATGAGCGAAAATAGATAATACAGCATAGTACCCAATTCTCTTAGATTGGGGGATACATGTTTCATATAGGAGCAGATTTGCACATCAGGAGATGCGTCTGAGAGGATGAAATATTTGATATTATGAAAGCATGCCATGATGGGCCCTGTGGCATACATTTTGCAGATCACAGGTCTGGTCACAAAGTTTTACAAACAAGCTATTACTGGCCTACAATTTTTAAAGACACTAAAAAGTTTTGTACAGGCCTGTGATAGTTGCCAAAGGGTAGGTCGACCTGGATAGTCTGATGACATGCCTTTGAATCCAATGTTAGTAATCGAGCCATTCGAACGCTGGGCGCTCGATTTTTTTGGTCCTTTCAACCTGCCATCAAATTAGAAAACATACATACTAGTTGCAACCGAGTATGTTACTAAATGGGTTGAGGCAGAAGCACTTTCAAGAGCTACAGAGGACTCTGTAATACTGTTCCATTTCCACATATTTGTGCGATACAGCCTCCCAAGGGACATAATTACAGATGGAGGACCACAATTTGTAGGTAATAGAATCACTGCAACATTTGAAAATTACCACATTCAACACAAAATCACAACCCCATACCACCCACAAGCAAATGGCCAGGTAGAGAGCACGAATAAAGTGATAGAATATATATTTACAAAAACAGTTGCATCACATAGACATGACTGGGCTTATAGATTGTCGGAAGCCTTGTGGGCATACCAAACAACATGGAGAAATACCACTAGGTATTCACCATATCAATTGGTATTTGGAAAAGAACCCATATTTCCAATAGAATTAGAAATTCAGACATTAAGAACAACCCAGTAGGTGGGTTTAGACTTAAATGAAGCCCAGGTCAGAAGATTACAACAAATCAATGAGTTAGATGAAATTAGGCTCTCAACTCTTCAGCACACTGCATTAATTCAACAACAGAGAGAAAAATGGCACGATGCCCTCATTACACAGAAAATCTTCCACGAAGGAGATTGGGCACTCCTATATGACTCTAGGTTTCAGGATTTCCTAGGGAAACTCCAGACACGATGGCTTGGACCCCATGAGATATAGAAAGTTCATGAAAATGGCACTATCACATTAACTACCATTGATGGATCTGGACACTCCTTCAAAGTAAACGGTCATCGAGTACGACTTTACCATAAACCGCTTAATCGGGAATCCTTTTACCAGCAATTACGGGAAGATTCTACCATGCAGATTCTAGCTGAGGGAGATAACTCCTCCTCAGCACCCATTTAGTGAATAATTCTTTTAATTTTGAAACTTGTACATAAGCTTTTCTTTTTACTTTGCTTGTTTTTTTGTACAGATTTTATTTCTCAAGCTGTTTCTCTTAAGGAACAACAATTGTTCCTCTGAAGAAACAACGCATTTGTGTGTTTATTTTTGCTGTTCCTTTTCAAAGGAACAACAATTTTCCTGTGTGTTTCTACTGTTTCTTTCCAAAGGAACAACAGTTTTTGTCGTATGTTTTTGTTGTTCCTTTCCAAAGGAACAATAGTTTTTTGCTGTTCCTTTCCAAAGAAACAACAATTTTGCCGTATATTTTTGTTGTTCCTTTCCAAAGGAACGACAATTTTTTTGTTGTTCCTTTCCAAAGGAACAACAATTTTGTCGTATGTTTTTGCTGTTTCTTTATAAAGGAACAACAGTTTTTCCACCTATTTCTTTCGTTGTTCCTTTCCAAAGGAACAACATTTTTCCCGCCTGTTTTTGCTGTTCCTTTCCAAAGGAACAACATTTCTTCTGCTTGTTTTTGCTGTTCCTTTCCAAAGGAACAACAATTTTTACCGATTGTTTTTTTTGTTCCTTTCGAAAGGAACAACATTTCCACTGATTTCTTTTGCTATTCCTTTCCAAAGGAACAACATTTTCGCATATTTTTTTTGCTGTCCCTTTTAAGGAACAACAACTATTCCATCTAAGGAACAACACTTTTTTGAGTGCATTTTTCTTGTTTTAGATACATTTTGAAATTTCTGGTGAATTATTCATGATTGTTTTAAAAAGGCAGACATACAAATTATATAAGAAAAAGCAAATTAAAGGTTACTGGAATCAGCAAATCAAGAGAAATTGTCATTTTTAAGAAATTGTTTTGTAGTGATAAGAAAAAAGAAAAGGACACAACCATCTATATCACTTTGTTGTCTTTATTTTCACTAAATTAATATGATCGGTCACCTTTATCATGTTGGTTCCTCCCTAAATCTTCATAACTCTTTTTGATTTTTATTTATTGAATAAGAATACGGGCATATTTTCTCTATTGAGATGTTCAGACTTCTTCCACCATCCGTACTCTTAAGGAGTGTTGAACCATCCTCTATATATAAGTAGGGAAGTGCTATAAGAAAAGAAAGAAAAGAAAAATCTCTATATATGATTACTAACAATACTATTATATGGCAGATGGAGGATAGGGGGTGTCATCAAGAGCCAACCTACCATGATCATAAGGAAGTAGTGAAGTGACATTCCCACTATGGCCACCACACCAGGGATATGATACAATGGACAACTAATAAAAAATAAAAGTACTTGGAATAGGAGGTCTCATCACGAGCCGGCCTGTCCACCTTTCACTCCTTCCTGGTGAATGGCATTGTGATTCATCTGGTTCTCAAGCCAGCACAGTGGCCTCCATCATGACATCACACAACACTTCCCTAGACATAAATAAAGGATAATGGTTCCAAGGGTGAGAAAGCAACTTTGTCAAGGTTATAGACACCTGTGGGAAACAGAGCTCTGCTGATGGCATTGGAGTCATATTTTTCACAAATCAATAGTAATGTTAAACCCTTTTCTTATATATTTATCTAATATCAAATGAGAATATGATCCTAAACCCTTTGTTCAGAACCTATTATGCATGAAATTTATTTATAAATCGATCATAATAGTTTATGTGGATAATGACCGCATAAGTACTTTTTACATCAGCTGTCCTTTTTCCTTATGTTCGAAATCATTACATAACGTTTCCATATCTACTCACGATTTCAAAATATGCATCAATTTTAGTAATGTGATAATTTTTTGATCATATCATAAGTATGTATGCCTTTCAATGCTGTACAATTGCTATGCAGAACGCTACCCTTCTATTCGACGGTCGAGGACGACCTATTATTTTTCAGGGGGGGTGTGGATGCCTTTTAATGCTTGCATGCGAGTTGAATCCCTATGTTCATCAAATTCTCAGAAACAACAAGAGTTTAACAATATTGTGCTGATATACACAAAGTGCTATTCCATTACAATTTCTAAAGAATTAACAGTGTGCAGACAGAATGGGAGGATGAGCAATACGTAGTGAGCCATAGGTGCTAGCAGTTTCCAATGCTGTAGGGGAAATTCTGGAGAGAGTAGGATGGATTAACTACCTCACATGACTACAACAACCACTTGAAATGGTAGCCATTGAATTTTTGCAGAAGTGCAAGAAGGCTATTCCATGGTTAGAGGCAGGAAAATAGCAGTAACAGACACAATAATCACTGAGGTATCTGGTCTACTAGAAAAAGGACCCATATGGACCCATAAAAAAGTGAAACTTCAAGAAGCCATGAACCTTTTTCGGGACGAAGGGAAGAATTTTGTCGTCAAAGGAAAAGGAGTTCAACCGGAAACTTTGGGAGAACCATGGACAGAACTGGCGAAAGTAGTACAGAGCTACATCACATGCAATGGAAGAAAGGATGTGGTAAGACCTCACCACCTTAAGTTATTAACAGTATTAGAGCAAAAATGTATTGTAAACCTGCCTGCATATTTAAATTTCTTATTGCATGATGCTTCCCGGAGCATAAGAAAGTCTCGTCATATAGCATCGGTGGTAAGCCATCATTGTTTAATCCGAGTGATAGTAAGTTACAGTCTTGCCCAACAGCAGACTAGTTGGGAAGAATTGATATTCTCAATTGACGGAGGGACAGCTCTACTAGCCCAAAACGTAAAAGAGTTGCTAGCACAACAACAAAACATTTAAAGTGTAGACAGTCCTCCAAGATTAGGAGAAGTAGGGAATGATAGGAAGCCTTCAGGGTAGCAGCAACCAACCCTTATAATTGCCCAGTTCGGAAGATGAACAACCCCTGCAACTCGAAGAAGGAATTCATCACACTGATGAAGAAGAAGGAAATCAGGAAGAAGAAGAAAGTCACCACACCAGTGGAGAAGAAGGAAGTCATCACCCTGGTGAAGAAGAAGGAAGTCACCATATCAGTGAAGAACAAAGAATTCACCACAGCAGTGAGGAGGAAGAAAGTAAGCACACCAGTGAAAATGAAGGAGAGGAAGAAGAACCTCCCGAAACTTCCATTGCAAGCCCACCACAGAGTCCATTACAGGAGGACCAATTGGCCCAAATTCTGGCCAATATGAGTGAATATATACAACCTCACAGTCCGCTTAACCTCAACATTGAGATAGACCAATTGCAGGAACAAGTTGTTATCAACAAAGATACGGCCGAAAAAATGCTTGATGAAGAAAACCCTCAGGAAACAACAAAACCAACTAGGGTTACTTCCCCTGAGAAAGGTAGCTAGGAGAATGTGAAAACTGAAGAAGTGTTCCAAAAATAAAATATAGAAGCAAGCCCGAGTGAAGGCACGACCGCTGAAAAACAAACCCTAGTTGAGCAACCAAGTACAGAAAAAGGAACAGTTGTTCCTTCCAAGAAGAAGAAGAAGACAAATGAACTTGGGAAGCTATGGAGGGAACAACAAAATCTCCAAAAGCTATTAAAACAACTCAAGCAGAGGATTAGGGTGCTAAAACAGGGGAAAGTCTCTAAAATAACCTTGAAAATGAAGAATACAACTATTCAAACAGAACCCCACAATACAAGGGCCATGGAGACTCAAAATGAGCCCACACTCATTCACGATGACGAGGAACAGTAGGTAGTTTATATGGACGCTGTTGCCCAAACTGAGAATGTACAGGTCTGTGAAAAATATGTTTAGACCGAGGCACTATCCTCTAGCAGTATGGTCGACAAAGAGACACAGATTGTAGGCATCCGACATTGTAATAAGGACACCCAGGTCGATTTACAACATAATTTTTTTTTTTAATAGACCCTACTATAGCAAAACTCCTAGAAGAGCTGGCACAGGCTCAACAGGCTATAGAAAAGCTTGAAGAAGAGACTATTCCCAAAAAGAAATATCAACAGTTACAGAAGCAAGTAAAGGACATCGATGCATTAGAGGCTAAAGCCTATGATAAGTGTCGAAAGGTAGAAGAGAAAGTTGAAGAGGTAAGGAGTAGATTAAAAATGGTCCGGAATCAAATGGATAATCTCTACTCCTTATATATAGATGTTCTAGCATGTAGACGCCCTACCAAAAATTATACTTTGTTTTTAGTAGAAAGATATTTACAGTTAAAAATTAAAGCTGTTAGGGCAGGAAAAACTATAGAATTAAACACTGTAGATGATTTTATAAGTTGCTGCAAAATATATGGAGTAAAAGTCCAATTTCTGCTCTGTGAGTTCTATTTGCACAATTTTATATTAGCTGGGGAAATGGAGACAAATCCCAGCCCTTATTTGGGCGATATCCAATTTCAAGCATTTATTTCATTTTTTGTCAACCAGATGAAATGGCTCAAGGCCTATAATACTTTTCAGAGGCAAGAAAATGAATTAGACCTTTGGGTTAGGAGTGAACCAAGACACCCATTACAACTATGGGCTAGGTAGAAGAGTCTAATGACAAAGGAGGGTGTGATCCAGACATTGGGACCCGTCCACAAAGAAATTGTCTTGGATGGGGTAGAATATTTTCTATCTATCAGAAACCAAGCCTATATAGCAGCTAAATTCCGATGGAACATTTCCAATCGAAATGTTCAAGACAGAAAGCCATTTAATTATAGAAATTTTGGATTAGCTCCCGACCGCTTGATTCTCTATAGTAACCTCATCTTGAGGGAAGGCCCATATTGGCTAGGCTGTAGGTTTCGAAGTCCCATTATAAATCCAAATATGAATTACCTGAAGGAAAGACAGGGCACATCTTTGAAGCTTTAGCTGCAAATCATGGTTTTAGACCTCTTAATGAAAAACCCTCTCCAGCCTATTCCCTAACTGCTATACATGTAAACTATGGTTTTCATGAGGACATGAAAAAGGGTAAGCAGGGGGGTGTGTTGAGCATTGGAAAAGTTATGAATTCACCATGTATTTCTTTACTTTTTTTTCTTTAAACATAACTCTTTCTATTGTATAAATATGATATATCGAAGGATTATGATAGAATTGCAAAGATTAATTTTTATTGTGAAAATTGGCTAAAGATTGTTTTTTATTCCCAACAGGAAATAAATGAAGTAGGAAACCACCATTTGAAAGGCAAAGATAAAACAAGAGTAACTGTTGTTCCTCCAGAAAAGGGCCGTATCCAGACAGAAAGGATGAAATCAGAACACACAGCTAAAGTAAGGCAGGGAATAGCACGGCTACAACCTAAGAAGACCAAGCATTAGCTAAAAGAAGAAAAGGGAGCGAATCCCTCAAGATCTTTTGATCCTGAGGGATCGCTGTTCAAAGTCTATCATTGTCTCCTGTATTGTCCGTAGAATTGTTATAAAAGGCAGTGCTTGTAGAAATCGGGGGATAGAATGATTATTATTGAAACTCCTTTTGTAACTCTGTAATTTCTTATTAAATCTTGTGATCAGAGAGTGACTGTTGTAACGCTATTATTCCCGATTAATAGATGATCTAGTTGCCGTTCCATTTCTTGATTCTGGAGTAACCCAGTGGTGTTTCACTAGTGGCTAAGGGCCCGACCTTGGTGGATCCATCTATTGTTTGTATTATTATCTTTCAATTATCGTTGTGTGACGGTTTGCATTTGTCTTCATTACATCGTTCAAGTTTAATGGTTTACTACTTAATTGCTTCATAATATTGGTGTGTTATATTGGTGAATTACGTTGTCGTTCCTTTCTAATTGAACAAGAATCTTAATCTATGTATAACTTATCTTGTTATGCTTTAGCAGAGCTATGCTGTTCAGCAGTTGCTGTTCTATTTCATTGGCTATTCCAATTCAGTTTGCTGTTCTGATTTAGTTTGCTGTTCCGTTCGGATTGTTGTTCAATAGGATTTGCTGTTCAATAGAGTTTTGTTGTTAAATCCCATTAGATAGAAGTGTTGTTCAATTCCAGTAGTTATATTTTGCTGTTCCTTTTTATTGTTGTTCATTTCAGTTAATTATTTTACAGTCTATTTCATTCTTGTAAAGAATTGGTTTTTCTTTTGAGAGCTTGCCTAGTTTACTTTCATCAGCAGCATCATTGATTTAGCTCAATCTCCATTTCCATTTAATTGTTTTAATGCGAGATCATCAACTGTAAAGGACATATGGTTATTGCTACCTCCGTTCTCAGATTGATTATCTTGTTTTCATTTGATTTCAATTATATCAGTTGCTAAAGGAAAGAGTTATCATTACTGCATCCTTGATTGATGATTGCAGAGTGAATGATTGGATTTCAGAGTATTTAATTTCATGTCATTGTATTTAGATTTCATTTCCAAGCATCCGTTTACTCTTGTATTTACAACACTATACTACATATTGCAAAGAATTACTCTTAGATTTAATTGCAGCCTCAGATAGAGTACACTCTTGAAATAAAAAATTGTACCTGGATTGATAATTAATGTAAGATAAATAGGCATTTAAAAGACACCTTTTATACCTCAACAATTAGTCATTTCACGAAAATTCTCAGCCAAATTAGGAAAAAATCTGTGTAAGAAATTCATCTTACCATTGAAAGCTTGTATCTCCTTTTTATTACGCGAAAAATCTATTTTCTAAATTTCTTTTACTCTAGAAGGATAAATTCGAATGCCATCTTTGGAAATTATATGACCGAGAAGTTTGCCTTCCTCCATGGAAAAATGACTCTTTTTCAAATTCAGAGAAGTTCTGAACTCCCTGCATTTCTGAAAATCAATTCTCAAATAATATAGATGTTGATCATCAGAACCAGAAAACAGTGTCAAATCATCTAAATACACCACTAAGAAAACATCTTTCTCATTAGCAAAGGCTATATCCATCGCCCATTGAAAAGTAGCCCCTGCATTCTTGAGTCCAAATGGAATTTTGACATACTGAAAGGTTCCCCATGGTGTTGTGAAAGCAGTTTTACCTTGGTCTTCTTCATGTACCAAAATCTGATTATAACCTGAATAACCATCAAGCAGCGACATCCGTGATGCTCCAACTACCCTTTTCAGAACATGGTCCATCTTAGGAAGGGGGTAATTGTCCTTTAAAGACACTTTATTCAAGTTCTAGAAAGCAATGCACAACATTATCTCTCTAGTCTTTTTCCTTACCGGAACCAAATTTTAAATCCAACCACAAAACCTAATTGGAACAATGATACTAGATTTATACAATCGATTTACCTCTTTCTCGATGGATGGGAACAATCTTGGATTTATGCTTCTCAAATTCTGTCTGAAGGGTTTTTGATCCGGCTTGATGGGAATAGTGTGTTGATTAATAGTTTTTTCATAGAACTTCAAATATGCATAATCCCATATGAAAATATAAGAAAATTCAGATAACATTTTGATGTGCTTATCTTTTGCCTTGGGAGATAATGTCTTAGACAACTTAACCATCTTAGGCTTATCTGTGGTTCTGATGTTCATGTCTTCCACACCCTTTTCTATAGGAGTCAATGTTGGTTTTCTGGCCACATCATCCTGATCAAAAATTTCTTCTAAAGGTATGAGAACTCTAGGAATAATATTATCTTTCAACTACCAAATATTCATCTGATTGGCCTCTATGTTTTGATCATTAGAATCACAAACATCATCAATAAAAGCATCTTTGAACTTCCCTTCATTCTGCAAAAAGCTATTTATTTCTTTTTCATCCCAAAAAAATTGCCAGTACCTTAAGTTATCAGGAACACTAGGTCTATGTTTAACATGAATTTCAAATCTATTACTTGAGTTCATAGGAATTTTAAGATTACTTGCCACTATAGCAAGAAAATATGCAATGATATTTTGACTTCTTTGTACCACTGTTAATGTATATTCAGGATTTTTTTTAAGATATCCAAGATTGCATTCCTATAAGCTCTCATTCACAGATGCTTTTCTTGATATTCTCCTTTCACCTGCTTTATGACAAGCTCAGAATCACCATAAACAAAAAATATTTTTGCACCAAGTTTCTTCAAAATTTTGAGACCTGTGATCAATGCTTCATACTCTGCTTTGTTGTTAGAACAATCAAAAGCCAATTTATAAGAGCATTATCTAACATTACTTGGAATTCCACCTGACTTACCAATAGGACTTCAGATCCAAATACCAATACCTGTAACTTCTTTACCCAAAGCACCATCGAAATCCAAGCTCCAAAGTCCATCTTCATCTTCTAGATGTTACAACTTAACTATTGGTTCTAATTTATTTCTGATAGTCACCTCATCTTTATGATCTGCACTGATTTTTTTTTCTTCTGAAGGTTGTTCGGAAGAAGTCACCATTTCTTTTTCCTTATCAAGAACTGCTCTAAAAATCTCTGAAACTTCTGATACATCCTCTACCACTACTAGCTGATTAATTACATCATTCAAACTATCATCATTATACAAAATAAAAGATTCTAGATTTTTATGTACAACATGTATTGGATGATTTATGGGATTCTCCTTACTAGTTATCATATAATTCATTTTCTTTTCCTGATACAATTTCCTCAATTACCCGAAAAAAAAAGAATAGTAGCATAAGAGAAGTCAAGTTGTAAAGTACCTTTGATTTTGGATCCCCATGATCTAGACAATAGCATGCCGAACTGACGCAGTATATCAGCCACCACCACATCCATCAAAAAATTCTTGGCTGGGATTTGGTCTAACGAAACCACTAAATATTTAATGAGACCAATGCAATGAACTCAACCAGAATCAAACGAACATAAATCATGATATCATCGGGTGATATCCATGCCCATATTTTCCATAACAGCCTTAGGAATTAAATTGTGAGAAGCCCCAGAATTAAGCATAGCATTATGAAGTATGTACTCATGGAGTCTAAGGATTAAATAAAAGGGGGGAACTTCACTCTCTTCTAATTGACTATCTAAAGCTGGATCGAAAATGAGCTCAAGGTGATCATCTTCAACATTAACCATATCAGACAAAGGATCAACTAGCAACATTTTAGACACCTGATGTTTATAATGACTATTCTTTACTAATTCTGTCAAAGGAATGGAAACTTTCAATTTAGCTATTTCATTTTCTAAATTAAAATTTGTGACTTTATCTACCTCTTTGAAAATAGTATCTCTTCTATCATTTTGATCCTTTGTTACATTTTCCTTTTTCTGAGTGTCCTTCTCTTTAGTAGCTGAGCTTGTTGATGGCTGGTTGATGTTGCTATGATTCTAATTTGCATGCTCTTTACCCCTTCTCTGATTATTCGGAAGATCATGATTTGAATGGACCTCTTTTATTTTCTGAATAGGATTGACAAGTACATCTATGATCCTTAAAGAATATTGTTTCTCCTGTGCACTCAAAGCATTCATATACCCACGTTGGTAATCATATGATTCAATTTCCAAATCATCATCATTTGACAAGATAGAGTTCTCATTTTTTGGAGTATCCAAATTTTCAGTATACTCTTCATCTTCAGTCAGAAACATGGGCATACCATCTGCTATAAAGAAATTATTTGTTTCAACCACCGGACCTTCATATTCTTCCTCTTCCACTCCTTGAACATAACTATACTACAACGGGGTCCGAATATGCTGTTGTTGTTGTACTACTTGGTCAGGTGCTTTCTACTCTCTTTGCTTTATTCTAAACTGAGGCTACTGCTGCCCTCTGAAATTTGGATTTGGGATCTCTGGTTCCGGTCTATCTGAGATAGACAATCAGTCAACCATTATTTCCATAGTTCAGAGTAATGAATCCATTTTAGCATCAGAAGTAGATGTCTCCTCCTTGATGGTCACTCTCTTTTCAGATCTCATTCTTTCCCTTTTGGCTAGCAAATTCGCTTCCACACTTACAACATTCTTTTTTCATATCTACTAAAGTTGTAGGATCAAGTTCACACAACTGATATGCCATATCAATATCAAATCCATCGAGAAATTTTACTAGAGCCAAACCCTCTAGTGATTTGATATGTGCAGGAAGGGCATTGTACACTGCATTAAATCTCACACAATAATCTTGCAAAGTCTCACCAACATTTATTTTTATGTTCTCATATTCAGATAGAATTTGAAGGGGAATTTTCTTTTCTTCCCATATTTCTACAAATTGTCGATGAAAAACTTCTAAAGTGTCAATAGTGGCTGCTGGTAGAGCTCTGAACCATTTTCTCACTTCCCCTCCCAAACTATGTGCAAATAGCCTCATCTTCACATCCTCAATATCAATTTCATGAAGATAAAAGAAGTCATTCATCTTATCTATGTGCTTTTGGGCTGTCAGAGGCTGAGTATTGTAAAAAAAATGGATTTTAGTTTGGTAATCTTAGGGAATAGCACTTGGGTTCTGAGGGAAAACAAGGGGGGCATATCTTGTAGCCATGATGACTGGAGGTGGAGGATTTATAACAGGGATTTGGGTGCTAGATGTAATCAAGGGAGGATTGGTCATTGATTGAGTAGTGTGAAAAATAGATGAAGTGATGGTAGAAGAAGCTGAGATCTGGGGTCTGTTTATTACCCAAGAATTTACTTATGAAGAATAGTTCTACCGATCTTTAAGAACTTGTAAAAGTTGTAACCCTGATTGAGAATGTGAAAACATATATTCAACAGGATTGTGAAAGGAAATGGAGGAATCAACAATTGTTTCGTCAATCCAACTCAAAGATTTGCTCTGGAATAAGCTTTGTTCAAAATTTATTTCAAATTCAATATCTTGCAAGTTTTCTAACTTTCCAGGGAATGAATTAGCTCTAGGAATGGAACTAGATGTCTCAACAACAATTTTAGCTTTTCTTCTAATGTTCTGAGGATCACTAACAATGGTGGGAGGATTCGGATCGGGATTGGATCTAGTGTATCTTCGGGAAGCCAGTATGTCCAATTTCAAAAGAAAATGTGCACTTTACAAATTTTTCAATTCAGCCTTTGAAAAAACTCTAAACTTATCATCCAAAAGTTTAATAATTTCAATGAAAAATTACTATTGGGGTTGATCTGATCTCACTGTTCCCCGGTATGCTCACCAAAATGTTATCACTCGGATTGAACCTCAGGCTGAAGAAGGCTATTCTGAGGAAACCTCAAACCACGCTTAGCCAAGTAGCTAGCCCTACTAGGCCAGGAGAGGGCTCTCTCCATATGGATCACAGTCAAAATGACTGAGCAAAGAAAATATTAGGCTAGGTATAGTAGCTCAGAGTTGATCCAGGTGGATATCGGTGGCCTCCCACCTATTCCATTTGGACCCGCAGCATCAATTCTTTCAGTTTTTCAGCTTCAGCACAGCTTACTATTTATAGCAGGTTTTCGAGTCCTGCAAACCTGGAGCCGTTTTGGGGCATTAATAATCCAGGTGGATATTGGTGGCCACCCATCAAGTCCATTTGAACCCCCACCATCAATTATTTCAGTTTGTAAGTTTCGGCACAACTTACTATTTTTAGCAGTTTTTCAGGTCTTAAACTTCCGGAGCCGTTTTGAGGCCCTAAACGACGTTTTTTGGGAAAAAGGAGAGCAACATGGGTCCATGGACCAATTTTTCTTGTTCAAAAGTTGTACTCCTCAATAGATCTTCTAACAAGCTATTGAGCGCTCAAACCTGAGATCGACACAAAGTTATGTCCCCGGGAAGTCAACCACCAATTTACCCAAACGGCCCACAGTTTTGGCGCGCTTCATCTCCTAATGCAGTTTTTTGGTTTTGGAAGTTTCGGATTCTACATTGTTTCTCAACACAACAGGCCCTCGAGTCTCATGGTAACACAACCAGGCTGAGCCGATACATCTCTTCTCGTAGATAAGCGCTACCAGTACCCTAGTCGCCTCTCGCTGCTTTTGTACTGTAACACAGCCTGTGGGCCGGTAGCCACATTCTTCAGGATTACGCCGCCAAGATCTCAAATTTAGCTTATTTCCATTATGTCTGTAATAGGCCTGCGAGCCTCAATGTAACATAGTTCAGAGGCCTGCGTACGCTACATCTCTTCTCAGAGATACGCTACCAGCGCCCTAGCTTATTTCCATTATGTTTGTAAGCTTATTGCAGTCATTCTTTTATTAATAAAATGAAGCATTATTTCCGCTGCATCTCTGTATCTATGGTTATATCTGTATTCTGTTGCGTTCCTGCATAAAATCCGGATCAGTGGTATCAAAGCGGGTCTGCTCTTTCTCTGTTTTTCTCTTCATGTCCCTAATGCGGCCAGGGTATAAGGAGTTCAACCTCGCAACCCCGACGACCCCCCATGGCGGAAGGAAAGAAAGACGAGGGAGCAGGAGATCCTGTCAAAATCTTGGTCGAGGATGCCCTCGAGAAACAGAGGAACGCGATGATGGACAAATTTTTCTTTTTCAGATCCTTCAATGGCTGCCCACCGGTGGCACATCTAAATCCAACACCAAGTTCAGCAAAATTTTCCCCCCCATGGACGAACTTAACGAAATGGAGACCATTGCTTCCTAAGGAGGGAGGAATGATCCAGGTGGATATCTGTGGCCTCCCACCTATTCCATTTGGACCCGCAGCATCAATTCTTTCAGTTTTTCAGCTTCAGCACAGCTTACTATTTATAGCAGGTTTTCGGGTCCTGCAAACCTGGAGCCGTTTTGGGGCATTAATAATCCAGGTGGATATTGGTGGCCACCCATCAAGTCCATTTGAACCCCCACCATCAATTATTTCAGTTTGTAAGTTTCGGCACAACTTACTATTTTTAGCAGTTTTTCGGGTCTTAAACTTCCGGAGCCGTTTTGAGGCCCTAAACGACGTTTTTTGGGAAAACGGAGGGCAACATGGGTCAATGGACTGATGTTGCCCATTCCAAAATTTTACTCCTCGGATAGATCTTTCTAACGAGCTATTGAGCGCATCAAACGGAGATCGGATGCCAAAGTTACGCCCCCGGGAAGTTGAACCACCAATTTACCTAAACGGGACCCACAGTTTTGGCGCTTCATCTCCTACGGTTAGGGTTTTGGACATTTTGGATTCTACATTGTTTCTCAACAATAAATAGGCCCTCGAGCCTCATTGTAAGACAGTTCAGGGGGCTGGGAGCTGATACATCTCTTCTCAGAGATAAGCGCTACCAGTGCCCTAGCTCGCCCCATCTCCATCATGTCTGCATTGTAACACAGTTCAGGGGCTGGTAGCCGCCACATCTCTTCTCAGGGATACGCTGCCAGTACCTAGCTCATCTATTTCCATTATTTCTGTAATAGGCCTGCGAGCCTCAATGTAACACAGTTCAGAGGCCTGCGTACGCTACATCTCTTCTCAGAGATACGCTACCAGCGCCCTAGCTTCATTCCATTATGTTTGTAAGCTTATTGCAGTCATTATTTTATTAATAAATTGAAGCATTATTTCCGCTGCATCTCTGTATCTATGGTTATATCTGTATTCTGTTGCGTTCCTGCATAAAATCCGGATCAGTGGTATCAGAGCGGGTCTGCTCTTTCTCTGTTTTTCTCTTCATGTCCCCAACGCGGCCAGGGTATAAGGAGTTCAACCTCACAACCCCGACGACCCCCCATGGCGGAAGGAAAGAAAGACGAGGGAGCAGGAGATCCTATCAAAATCTTGCTCGAGGATGCCCTCGAGAAACAGAGGAACGCGATGATGGACAAATTTTTTTTCAGATCCTTCAATGGCTGCCCATCGGTGGCACATCTAAATCCAACACCAAGTTCGGCAAAATTTCCCCCCCCATGGAGGAACTTAACGCAATGGAGACCATTGCTTCCTAAGGAGGGAGGAATGATCTAGGTGGATATCGGTGGCCTTCCACCTATTCCATTTGGACCCGCAGCATCGATTCTTTCAGTTTTTCAGCTTCAGCACAACTTACTATTTATAGCAGGTTTTCGGGTCTTGCACACCCGAAGCCGTTTTGGGGCATTAATAATCCAGGTGGATATTGGTGGCCACCCATCGAGTCCATTTGAACCCCCACCATCAGTTATTTCAGTTTGTAAATTTCGGCACAACTTACTATTTTTAGCAGTTTTTCGTGTCTTAAACTTCCTGAGCCGTTTTGAGGCCCTAAACGACGTTTTTTGGGAAAATGGAGAGCAACATGTGTCCATGGACCGATGTTTCTCGTTCAAAAGTTGTACTCCTCGGACAGATCTTTCTAACGAGCTATTGAGCGCGTCAAACGAAGATCGGATGCCAAAGTTACGTCCCCGGGAAGTTGAACCACCAATTTACCCAAACGGGGCCCACAGTTTTGGCGCTTCATCTCCTACGGTTAGGGTTTTGGAAGTTTCGGATTCTACATTGTTTCTCAACAATAAATAGGCCCTCGAGCCTCATGGTAATACAGTTCAGGGGGCTGGGAGCCGATACATCTCTTCTCAGAGATAAGCGCTACCAGTGCCCTAGCTCGCCCCTGTTTGCATTGTAACACAGTTCAGGGGCTGGTAGCCGCCACATCTCTTCTCAGGGATACGCTGCCAGTACCCTAGCTTAGCTTATTTCCATTATTTATGTAATAGGCCTGCGAGCCTCAATGTAACACAGTTCAGAGGTCTGCGTACGCTACATCTCTCCTCAGAGATACCCTACCAGCACCCTAGCTTATTTCCATTATGTTTGTAAGCTTATTGCAGTCATTATTTTATTAATAAAATGAAGCATTATTTCCGCTGCATCTCTGTATCTATGGTTATATCTGTATTATGTTGCGTTCCTGCATAAATCCGGATTAAGAGTTTTGATTTGATTTTGTAGGGTTTTTCTCGATCAGGAGGAGTCAAAAAGTTAGGGCAAGGAAATTAGGTCAAAATTTGCAGGGTTTTCTATGGGGCAAGGTAGGTACAATGTTTATTACTTTAGGGTTTTGATGATGGGATGATAAAGACAGGTGAGGAGCTAGAAAGAGCATGGTGAATTTATGGTTTCTTTCTAAACTGAAGAAATTACAAATTATGAATGTTTACCACATATGAGCACAAAAGAAGAAACTGAAACTGAACACAATACCACATGGATCCCATAAAAATAGCATCAAATTAGATTAATGTCTAGGCCAAAACTGATACAAAAGTATGTCTCTTGAGATGCCAAACCTCCAAATGAGTCCAACCATTACAATGACTGAGAAAATACATCATATAGACCTTAAAACCACTCTTCCTAGCCTCAGGGAGTCGAATCCATGAGATAGGAATCAGTTTCACCTACTCCCAAACAAGAAACTGAAGACTAGGAAGACCCAACAATTTTTCTCTAAAAGAGAGGAAACTGATTCATTTTACCTCTAGAGGACTCACCTAATGTATCTACCTTAGATGAAATTCAAAACATGACATTTACATTCACCATGACCATTTAAATCAATAATTTCTTTATTTTCCCAAGTAAAAATTCAAACTGGAGTGAAACTTCAAAATTTGCTTAAGATGGTGAAAATGAATTTTTCCTAGCAAACGTGCAGTGCCCTAACATGAAAAATAACCTCTTTTGCAAGCAAATTTTGGAGGCCTTCCCAGTGTCCAAATCAACTCCTAGATATCTAATTGGAAATCTCTCTGAGTCTAGTTTCCAAATATGCCTCCAGTTTCCAAAAATGATGCTCATTTTCCCTATCAAAAAGTGAATCTCCCAAGACTGGTGAACGCGCATTGACCAGGTCAAAAAGGAGGTATAAACATGAAAATGTGGTAGTTTTTTGGACTTTTGAGGGACCAGTTCTCCTCTAAATTTTCTAAAACTTGCTAGGGTTGATGTCTTCATCATTATGAACACAATGGTGGTGGCTATTTTTCATTTGGATTCCCAAAAAAAGAGCACAACGCCTAGAGCTCCACACGTTTGGTAGAATTTTTGTGTGCCAAATTGCTCAAAAAACCAAAAATGCACTAAAGTGCCAAATGTGCCAAAAATTTGCCAAAATTGTGAGCTTACCTGCTTATCATGTGCTTGAGGTATGAAGAGACACCTCAACAAGTATGTCTAACCTCTCCTTATCCTTTTTCTTGGTCAAAGTTTGAATTTTTGCATGGGCTCGTTTGAGCTTGGCCCTTGAAATTTTGTTCCTCATGGCATAGTGATTTTCCATTTTCCTCTAAATGTCATTGCCCTTTTTTTCCTTCTCTAGCAACCTCTCTAGATGCAAATTGGCTCTATCAATCCATGATTCTGTGTCCTTGCTAATCTCTAAGGCAAGCAGCTCACATGGAGTGAGCTGCTCTTCCAACTTAGCTTCTCTCTGACTCTCAAGGGATAGAGCTCTTTTGAGCCCTCTAGTATTTGCTTTCTATCTTGGAGGATGATCCTCCACATCATAAATCTCACCAAATATTTCCAAGGTCTCCTCCAACAAGGCCTTAGCCTTTTCTGCCTCTCTATGTGCTTTGATGGTACTGACCTCATTGATGATTTGTTTGGTCTTCAGCTGCTGATTTTCTTGCTCAAGAAAATCAATCACATACTTTGCTCTGTCAAGATTAGCTTGAAGTTCACTAATATTTGCTTCTTTGCCTTTGATTTCCGCACTAGTGATTTTGTCCTCATCTTCCTCATCAAGGTCAATCAGCTGAAATTCCTACTCTATTTCATGTTTATCCTCCTGCTCCTCAATGATTGGCTCCTTAGCCTTTTCCTTGCCTTTATCCACCTGTTTTGCTGATGAAGAAGTCATGGCCCCTTTCAATCCAAGTGAAGAAAACACATGCCTGTAGCCTCTCTGATAGGTCTTGGGAAATGCCTCAACATTAGTCACATTAGCCCAAGTTTCCTTAATGTCCTCCTCACTACTTGATGGCTCAATATCATGATGTGACGATGAAGGGTTATGTAAAGGTGAAGAAGTAGGATCAACATGAGGTGAATGCATCTGATTAGGTGATGATGTATGAGCAACAAGCTGAGATGGAGAAGTGGATATGGGAGGATGAGATGATGAAGGGATACTTTGCTCATGCTGACTAGGTGGGGTATTAAATACTTCATTTGCTATGAATGTGTCCCATGGGATGTTCTTTTGCTCAAGATGATGCATGACTATCATCTTGATGAGGGAGGGGTGGAAAAGAGTCTACATTTGATGACTATAATCCATCTTTTGTACAATGTATGCCATCTTGTCAATGTTGTAGGAGAGATAGTAGGGTATGTGAAGCATTCTAACTCTAGTGAAGTGCATGAGGAGTCAGATATGATATGAATAGAGTCGAGAAAACCTCCCCTCACAGGTGAAATATTTCATGATTATTTTCATCATAGAGACATATTGGTCAAGAAGATGAGAGAAGGAGAAAATGGTCTTTTTGTCATCCTTATATCTAGGTTTTAGATATGGTTCATAATAGATCTAATCAAGGTTTCCTTTTTTAAACCATTTCTCTTCCACATTAGGGATCCCTATAGCAGCTAAAATGGCATTATTGGACATGGAAAAAGTGACCATAGCAAGAGTGACTTGCCTATCATGAAGAGTTGTAATGAACAAGCTTGTCAACATAGGGTGATACTGAATCTGCTGCATAGGGACATGAATGTGGATACGGTGCATGAAAAATAGGAAGGAAATGAAAGCTAGGGTTTCATAGCAACAAGCACTTCAATATTCTTATGGAACACCAAATATATTAGAGGAGAGGTGATTTAGGGTCCAATTACTGATTTAAAGCCTTTTGAAGAAAATTGTGAGGAGATTTGAGCTTTTTGGAGGTGGTGAAACTCTTTAAAGCCCTCCCTGAGCAAACACGCAATGTTTTGGAAGAATGCGCAACGCTTCTAGGTAAACATGCAGTGCCTGTGTAATTTGGTCTAGAGTTGTCAAGAAAACACGCAACACCTCTAAGTAGACGCGCAACGCCAAAGCAAATGCGCAACGCCCTGAAATTTGACCCAAAATGCTTAGAAAACTTAAAATTTCTTCTTTGCTGGAAACTTATGATGGCTGAATGGATGCAATGACTTGCGTTGAGGTGTTTTGAAAGGCTTTATAGTATAGTGGATTTGAAATTTTAATTTGAATCACCCACTTTTCTAATGTTCACTTTTCCCTTTGGACTTTGGCACTGATACTCTTTAACATTTTAACTTTTTGGCATTGCAAGTTGATCAAACATGGAGTTTGGCTTTTCTTTGCTCCAATTAGGTAGGGATTGCATTTGACAGCTTGGGATTGAATTTATTACATATGATATCATAAAATTACATTTGGAAATATATAAATAAATTACATACTGAATTTTATATCAAAATGAAATTTTGATATAAAAATCATTAAACTAAAAAAATTACATCTTGATGATCTTATTTAGTCGCTCTCATATACGTGCTGACCTCATCTAAAATGAAAGAGTGACCTTGAGAAATATAAAAAAACCTAATGACCTAATGAGACTACTTTAGACCTGACTTTCATGAATGAGATTTTGACTTAAAAGACTTCCAAGTGAAAAGAGCATTTCCATATGTGTTGTTATGCTCAAGGAGACATGAAAATGAGTTGGCCAATATGATTTTCTGAGGGAGAATGAAGATTATTAACAAGGACAACCACTAGTGGAACAATTTTATATCATGACCTAATGGAATGATGGAAAATTTCTTTAGAGTGGGACACCTAAGATGCACATGAAAAATGTGTTTTGATCCATGGTGGAATTATGCAAATGCTGGCACTAACAGAGATCATCTGAGCGAGGATTTGCCTTTGTATCAGAGTGGTACAGTGAATGTGTGGCAAGCCTCAGATCTAGAATTCTCAAGAGGCGAAAACATTTGGTGATGTAGGCTAGAGAATTCCCTAGATCTATACAACAATGGGTAACATGTAGGTAGGTCATTAGGTATCCATAATTGAGGTGGAAGTGGAAATCGTGAGATTTCTAGACAAAGCCTCAATTTTTACAGTGGAAGGAGCTCATGCTCTGGGACTGACCAATAGAGCAAGTTAAAGTGTGTGGAAGCACTTTGGAGCCAAGGAAGCTACTTCGAATATGGTTGATAAAATTTATTCATGATAGCGGGTTTCTAGTTACAACTAAATTCTTCAAGGGAAATGAAATCCCTTGAGAGACGATATGTGAAAGTGTTCAGTTGCAGGGCAACGTGCTAGGTATCACAAGGAAAATTAAATTGTATATAGTTATATTTATTGATGCACTAAAAATTGTGTGTTTATGGCAGTATGTTGCAGGGAATTTCATGGTAAAAGAGACTTCCATGCAATATTGAAGAAGGCTCGAGTTGGGATTTCCTTTGGAAGCAATGGGAACCATGGGGATTGAGTCATGGTGTCTATTGATAGTCTTGTGCTTGTGGTATTTTGTGACTTTTTTGTGCTTGATTTGAAGTTTTTATTATGTTTGGTGCATGGCCATGCAACTCTGTTTGTGGTGTTGTATTATTTCTTGAATTCTTTGTTTTATTTATCTTTCCTTCTTGTTATTTTTTATTTTTTAAGGGTATTGGGAATTGGTTTTGGAAAGGGGAAAGTTTGTAGAGATCGAAGAGAGTTGTGAAACCCAACAGGTAATGTAAGACATAGATGGAGCCTGGTGCATGGATAAAAGGAACCTAAAGGCAAGGATATAACAACCTATTGAGCTGTATGGATCCATTGGGATAAATGGACAATGGCAGGACAATCATGAGAATCGTAATCAAGAAAGGTAAAGTAAATTGATTTGAGGCATCAAATGCCTTGGCTATGTTGGGAATCATTGTTCTCAATGTTGTGCATGGAAAAATGAAGTTCCTTTAACCTTGATATGATTAATATTGGTAATCTTGTTGTGAACAGGATTATGCTAATGTTTATGTGTGTGTGTGTGTGTGAATGCCGTTGTCTAGTAGGGTAATCAAAGATCATTCTTATGGAAGAATGATTTCTTATGCAAGTGAATGGCAGGAAAAGGTTCCTAGTTATGAGGAATCAAGTGGGCATAACAGCCCTGACATATATATGAGGTTATCATCATGTGGATATGAATTGATATTATGTGCTTATAACTATGACTATGTTTATGTTATGAAGAGGCAATGTTGAAGGACACGTCATCGAAATGAAAGCAGTGTGATCCGCGACATGCTGGGACAAGCATGGATTATGGAAAGAGACACAAAATTGAGACTTGGGTTGTGGACACATGAAGTAAGGTGTGGGAAAGACACTAGAGACAAGGTTGCCTAATAGAGATGGTGTAGTCTCTGGATGTGCAATACTTTTGTTGTGTACATGTGGTGTTGTGTGCATGTCGTACATGTGGTACTGTGTCATGTGTATTGTGTAGTATTTATATTGTGACATGTGTATTTGTTGTGTCATACTCTATGTACATATATGTGTTATACATTATACATAATGTGTGGGTGTATGTGTACGTGTTGGGGATTGGTTCTCGGGATCCCTTGAAGCTGAGGATTTGGAAAAGACCTTTATAACCCTGTAACAACTTGGTTTCCCTAGTGGTCATGGGTTGAGTTACTAGTCGTTGGAGCCTATGGGTTGGGAAAAATGCTCTAAAGCCATGAAAAACCTCATATTCCCTAAAAGATGTGGATTGAGTTATTAGTTCCTGGAGACTTGGACAACTTGGGATGAGACCAATATTGAGTTGGTGATATTGATGGTGAAGACAGTATAGTATCTGGACACCCTTGTTGTTGATATTAAAGGTTGAGACAGTATTGTCTCTAGATCCCCTTGTTTCTGATATGGAAGAGAAGAGAAGGAATTGGGTGCTTGTTGGGTTTGGAAATTGACCTAGTGTGTGTATGTGGTTGAAGAGAAGAGAAGGAATTAGGTGTTTTCTTGGTTTGGAAACTGATTCAGTGTGTGTATGAAAAGAACAAAAAATGAAGGCATAACCAAAGAACCATTTAAAGATAAGTATCAATATTTTACTTCAGTTTTAGTTATGCACATAATCTATGAATATGATTTATGATGGTTGAGTTTTGAGATAACCGGGTGTGATATGTTTTTACATGATGATTTGATCAAAGAGATAATTTGACTTGTTGTGAAAGGAAATAAAAATAATTTCAAGTGTACCTTATTGATAAGCCACCAATGATGTATGATTTGAATTTATTTAAATTTCTTTTGAGTCTAATGGAAATTATGTGCTTGGTATAGGAAAGCATGGAAAATTCCTAGTTTGGGTGGTTGGAATTGGCTACAAGAGTGTTAGCAACAATAATAAAAGGAATTGAAACATGCAACAATGTTCCAATAAAGAATTCAGGAGCAGGGCCATTGCATGACACTGGTACCCAATATTGTCCATTGATTTCCATGAGCATGCTATAACCGATATGATGGTTTTTAGGTAGGGATATGCCTTGGTTTATGTACCTTTTGATGAAAGGAAACCTTGCCAAGGTATGGATCGCTCTAGAAGAGGATGTCGGAGAAATTGGAAGGTGAGTGACTATACAAAAGGGGGTGAGAAAATTTCCCGAGGGATTTGGAAGTAGAGAAGGGAAGGCCTGGGAATAAATTTTTTTTGGTCATTAGCATTGTCGAATGGAATTATAAGCACATTGAGAGTGTTCCATGGAAAAATGAGACAGTAAATGTTCACTGAGATAACAAGGAATGCAAGTATTGTAGCACTGGAAATTGGATCCGAACCTTGATTTTGGTAGTGGATTATTAATTTACTGGGAAGGAGGTGAATCCTAGTATTAATTTGAGGGTGGAGATGTGAGCCTCTAGATTCCCTTCTTGTTGATGCATGTATCATATCCTTTTATTTGTTGGTTAGAGAAAATGTGCATATGTAAATTATTATAAATACTATGCCGAAATGTGATTATAAAGCTCCATAGAGGATATTATTATTTTTTGGTTAGATCAAATGTGCATAAGTATACATGTTCTCATTGTAAATACTGCATCGAGTTGGGTTTATAAAGCTCCATAAGCAATATTGTGTACATGGTTTCAAAAATGTTCGTTGATGTAAATGTTGCATCGAGCTATCCTATAAAGCTCCATGGGAAACATGTTTTGTTGGTTATAAACATCGTTTAACATCGACGATGGTGGTCCCCCAAGGATTAGGGGTTTGTAAAAACCCCTAGTATATTTTCATGTAAATAAAATAGGACCAAGGTCATGGGACACGTATTCCAAGTTGAATGGTGGGTAAAGATTATAGTGGGAAACGCTTGTGGTTCAATAATGGCTATGGAAATTGGAAAAGGAAAAGAGGCAATAAATGACAATTTATTATGAAAATAAAATAAAATAGGAGAAAAGGAAGGTGAAGAGACACAAATTTCAATGTAAGGGATATTAGAGGAAAAATGAAGGAAAACGAAAGAAAAAATAGAAAGAAAGGAAGATTCTAGACATCAATGATAAAAAGGCACCCGAGTATCAATTAATTTTTTTTTTGATCTTTTGATTAGGACCAACAAAGGAGAGAGAACAAGCACTTGGAAAAGAAAGCAAGGAAAGGAAGGGGGCACAAGAGGAAGCTTGGACAACGACAGGTAAGGACAAAAGACAACTGTGGATAATAGGTAACAATGTGGATGTGAGATTTAGCATGTTGGTTTTTGGGTGCATGGTATATGCATGTGGTTCCTTGGTTATGCGTTGTCATTTTCATGGATATTTGTCTAGATTGTCTATGGTTTCAACCTTGCCTTGCCATTTCCTGGATACCATGGTGTGGTGTGTTCCCAAATCTTGGTTTATTGATTTGTTCTCATGTTCCCTGTGGTTGTGGGTTGGAAAAAACACTCTAGAGCCCTATAACGACTTGGGTTTCCCTAGATTATATGAGTTGGGTTATTAGTCCCTAGAGCCTTGGGGTTGGGACAAATTCTCTGGAGGCCTGGAATAACTCAAGTTCCCTAGAGGTTGTGGGTTGAGTTACTAGTTCCTGGAGCCATGATATCTTGGGTAGAGACTGATCTAGTTGATGTTAGTGATTTCTGGACTGTATAGGTGATATCATTGTGTGAGGGTTGAGATGGTTTAGGCTATGGAAGCCCTGGTTGGTTTTATTTTGGTTTATCCCATATTATCCCACATTCATGCTTAGAATATGGAACGAGGGTGATTGGTTGAAAGAGAGATTTTAGTTCAGCCAATATATGGTCAAGTGGTATGTTGAAGTCCCTGACTTGGTTAACATTTTCATATGTTAATAAGAGGTATTTTCCTATTGTGATCTATGAGAACTTGTACTGGTTATCATGATGAGATTATGGATAATTTGTCATGGTTTTTATTCTAGTTATATACTTGGTTATATGATGTGATTTCGCTACGAATCTTGTTCAAGATTTTTTAATTTACTAGATGGTTGATGAATGCATGGACTAACAAGTGTTGTTGTAGCTAGTTAGAGAGGACTTGAAGCCTTCTTGGTGATTCTTAGATGAAATTCAGAAGTTTATGATCATATATTCATTCATTACCTATAGCTTTCATGTTTACCATATGTTTGACGAAATGTGTGTCATGTACTAGGCATGTCTTGGTCAAGATCTTGTTCAAGTTTGAGTGCTTGGCATTATTGTCATCTTAATCATGATTATGGAAAGTTATAGGTAGTTTTGGGTAGTGTTACACCATTTTTTTGGTCAGTCTTCTATTTTGGTTGAAAACAGGGATGGTGGCATAAGACATGTCCATTTGAAGGCTTCCCTGAAGTTTGGCTCCCCAATATCTTGATAAGAGCATGCCATACTTAGGGGGAATGTCAGCTACGACTATATCCATTACTAGACTCTTAACATGGATTTGAGCTAAATTAACACATAAATATTTGATTAAACCCAAAAATTTGACTCTGATTGAGTCAAAGGAATACAAATCTTTGTATGGTTTATTAATTTCTGAGCCTAAGCTTTCCATTACTACCTTGGGCATTAGATTGTGTGAAGCTCCAGAATCTAACATGGCATTGTGTAAAATTTTCTCATGTATGTTCAAACTAACATAGAAGGGAGGGACAGACCCTTCTTGGTATTTTCCTTCAACTTCTAGGCCAAACAACAACTCAGGTTTTTCATCTGTCAAGTTCAAGGTGTCAGTATCACTTCCTAAGTTCAAAGCTTTCAAAACTTGGTTTTTGTACACTTCTTGGGTTACTAGTTCAGCTAGGGGAATGGTAATTTTTATCTTAGCAATCTGTCCCTCAAGGCTGAAAGGAATAATTGACTTGTTGATATTTTCGTCTATCTTTTCAATTGAATTCCTTTCAGTGATTTTGACTTGCTGAACCTTGTTTGGACTGGTAATTGGGACAGTTTTATTAGGACCACTAGCCAAAGTGCTAGGGGTATTCTGTTCAACATTTGACTGGACACCTTTGTCTTTGTTTAAGTCTGGTTTCTTAGATAAAATGTTGGTTTTCTCTGCTTTCTTTTTGGGCTGAGTTTCTATGTTCTTCTTGATAGCAGTATTAGTGTTCTTATCCTTTGAATTTTCTATGCTCCCCTTACTCCTAAGATCATATTGTTTATGTACCTCCATGATTGCATTTTCAAAACCCAATCTATAGTCATCAGAATCTTCATAGGTGTTTATATTTTGATTATAAGAGGAAAAACCTTGTTCTTCCTCAATGAGGAAAACATAATCCCCACTATATGATCCAATCAATTTTACATGAGATTCTTCCAACCTTTCCAACTCCCTATCTTCCTCGTATTGATCTATGTAGTTCTGCTGGAAGGGGGGTCTAATCTGTTGGTCGCTTTCCTTTTTCTTATCTTGATTGTTTTCTCTTCTATAATTCTGATTTCTATTTCTATTTTGGTTATTTTGAGGTTCTCTTGGTGACATTCTCTCATTCAAATTGATCTTTTCAAGCATCCTCTCCATCACCTTCACTAGGTTGTCAATTTTTGTGTCAGAAGCTGAGGTTGAGGGTAGTAGGTCATCATTATAAGTTAACCTCTTCTCTAATCTCAACCTATTTCTTTTCTCGATTATGTTTGCTTCTACACTCAAATCTCCTTTCTGCATGTCTTCTAAGGTTAAGTAATCTCTCCCCCTTAACTCATAAGTCATTTCAGCATCAAGGCCTTCGGGATACCTTACCAAGGCCATGCCTTGAGGAGGTTTCATGTGAGGTGGGAGAGCATTGTAAATGATATTGAACCTAGTGGAGTAATCATGGACACTCTCCCTTTTATTTCTCTCGAGGCTACTATAATCTGCTAGTATTTGGAGAGGGTTCCTTTTGAGTTCCCATTTGTTGATAAATGTTTGATGCAAGGCAGGGAGATCATTTATGTTGTTAGGAGGTAAGTTTTTAAACCATTTCTTTACATCTCCTCCTAAAATTTGGGCGAAGATCCTCATCTTCACAGTTTCTTCTTCTATCTCCATGTAATCAAATGCATCTTCCATCCTATCTACATGATGTTGAGCTGTTGTAGACTCTTTTCCAGTGAAGTGAGGGATTTTGGATTGGTAATCATTTGGTAAGGGAAGTAGAGGTTGTGGTAGCACTAATGAGGCATAACATGTTTCCATGGCTGGAAATAAAGGTGGATTTACAAGAGGTGGATTTACAAAAGTGAAAGAGGGCTGAAATGGAGTGTTTTGAATAGTGGTAGTATGGATTGGAGTGGAAAAAATACTTGGGCCAGCAAACTGATTTTGAGCAGACTTGTTATGGAAAAGAATAAAGTGATGAAGAAACTGGGAGTCAGGAGGGGTGGAAGGTGAAGCTTCTCTACTAAAGCTCTCTTGCAAATATGCAAAGTTAAGATCAGTCTTATTTAAATCACCTTGAGATCTGGTTCTAAAGATGTTCTTTGTATGATGTAAATAAAAGTGTGAATCCTCTAAGACAACAAGGTTTTCAGGGACGGAATTTGTTCTTAAGGGGCTCCAATTAGTAGCTGATTTTCTAGAGTAGAAGTCTGCCACAGAATTCTCTCAGTATTGTCAATGATTAAAGGAGGATTTGGGTCTAGATGGGATCTAGTGTTGATCCTCTGTGAAGCCAGAATGTTTTTCAAAAATGAGAGAGGTTGAGGTTTTAGGGACTGTTTTTGGAAATTTTACCTCTCACGATGTCTTATCTAGTATGGGACTAGGCTTCTAAACTTCTTCTAGGCTGGTTAACAAAGTACTAAAGAGATCTGGAGACCTAGATGAGTAATAGGCCTACTGGGGCTAGTGGAGTCGCCAGGTGGAAACATTTTAGCTTTATGAAGATAAAATATTGGATGGTTCCACCACCATGCTTATTATGAAGCCAAACTGAAATGTTTTTGGGTTTTTCTGAGTTATTCTGGTCTTATAGGTTATGAGAGTGTCCTAAATGTGACTTAACACTTAGCTAGGGTGTCAAAACATATAGATTTCACTCTTATAGCTTGGTAACTGAATCCTTCAAGGTTTGATAAGGTTCTATGAGAATCCTAAGGGTTACTTAGTTTGTCACTGATTCAAAAAAGTTTTATCATGATTACCATTGCTAGGTAGTGCTTGAAGAAGGTTACTTATGTTATACTAGACAATGAGTGTTTTGTTTTGAAGTTTTTACTCAATGTCCCACCGTGATCGCCATTATGTTGGTGTCCCATGTTTTGATAGTTTGGCAAATCAAAAGACAAGGCAACATCAGAACCAATATTTAGAGTTACAGGATCTAGTCCTCCTGTTATCAGAGAGGGATCTCTCAAATGTTTGTTTTGAAAAGGTTTATCTTGTGTGCTTGGAGTGTGAATTTTAGACTAGTTATTAAGTGCAGGTGTTTTTTTGTTTGTTTGGTTGGATTGATATAGCAGAATACGAAAGGCCTAGGAAAGACATATAGAATGGAGAAAAATCTGGTTCATTGGGCAATGGAGTCAAAAAGAGGTCATAACATACTCGTCAATGGATATGGGATATCAGAGGGAAAATCTAACTTGGCCACAGGATCCTTTGGTTTTTGGAATGAGATGGACATCAATGATTTGGAAAGAGAAGTTTAATTCTCAACAAAGGGAATTTGAAAACACAATTTGAACAATAAAGAGATTTTTGATAGACAGGGCTAACCATGAATTCTAAAAATCACACCTTTAAGCAAAAAATGATTTCAAAACAACTTTTAAAATGAAATCTAAGATTCAGGGAACACCCTATTTCCTCAAATATTTTATTTCAAATGACTTAGAAAACATGAAAGATTAACTGATAATTGCAGTCATAGAAGAGGGAACACCTAACACATCTATGATTACAACTATAAAGACCTTCAAGGCAACTGTTTAAGCAAGGACAAAGGGAAAGATTAGAACAGACCTCCTTGACTCACTGTAAACAAAAAACTTCAAAGGGAGACTTCAATAACAATTTTTAAGTGGCAGCAAACAAGCAGGGAGAACCATAAATCATGCTGAAACCAACTATTCAAATTATTAAGGAAATAAACAAGCATGAAGACTAAAGAGAGAGATTAAAGACTCTAAAATACTTCAGCAGAAGAAAACATGAAATAGTGAAGGATGAACAGGTCTAAGGTGCTTCCAGGAGTCATTTCTTAGCCTAAAAATTTCAACCTACTGTAGTAAGAAATCATGGAACATAATGAAAATGGGAGAAAACATTAAACAGTTTAGAATACTTCACCGACAGCCAAGCTCATGGATCCAATGATAGAGCCTTCTCAGTAAAAAGTATGCAACAACATCATCAGGGCTTCCAAGACTTCAATTTCTTCTTCAACTTCAACAGACTATGTATTATTTCAGAGAGTTCCAATATTACAACTAGTAATCAACCAACAACCAACCAACATGTCCTCATCTTCTACAGAAGTATTTATAGAAGAAATGAGGAGGTGGATTCTGATAAAGATCTCTAAAGATAATTAATACAGACTTAATGGCTTCTCAGCCTTTGGGGGCTCAATGAAGAAGCTTACATAGGTGTCCTCTGTATTAAATCATTTATATTAACTATTAGGTTTGATGGAAATAATTTTTTGACTTCAAGGCTCGTTGTTATCCTTGTAATAAATTCTGCTGATAGCTTACAATAAGTTCCTTTGGTTGAAATAATTGTTCAGCTGTATTGATGCAAAATACCTCCTGGTCTGGTAATAAATTCGGCCTTCTTTTGATTGATTTAAGGCTGTAGGTGGCTGGTGGATTTAATTAGCCCCTGATGTGGCATCGTATGCTTTCTATCTGATAAAACACTCATGATTTTCTTTAAACTGTGTTTCAGTCGGGAGGATTAGGCTTCTGATAAACCATTTTAGCCGTAATCCTACATATTTGTCTTTGACACTGATACTCTTTGATTTGTATCTAATCCACTGTGTTTTTTGCTGGTGTGCATGGTTGCGCAGGGATGATATGGAATCAATGCCTCATGAAACACCGATGAAACATGAATTTTGAACCCTGCAAAGGATTTTCTTTGTTGAATCGAAGGCGGGAGGATCGTCACCCTCTGCCTCTGAAAATTCTTGAGTCATGGTAGAAAAACCATTAACCCTGCAAAATACAAAAAAATATTATAAAATCCTGCATGTATATGCTAACTACTTCAGAAGGCATGTGGAGGGAGAGTGGCCATTGGATGGCATCATCCAACGGTCGAGATTGATTAGAGGGGACAAAGGGAAGCGGAGGAGGAAATTAAATCAAAGCCATCGATCGCGCAGAGATCGACAGTCGGGATCGAGGGTGACTGTATGGAAAACACACAGAGATCCGCCCCAATTAACTCTGCCACGTGGATGTTGATGTGGCACTGGGGACTAGGGCGATGGAGTATGGGCCGTCGATCTGCAGATCAGATCGACGGCGGAGATCCTTTAAACACTGTGTCATACCCTGAGTTAGCGCACAAGCATATTCGGAGAGCGATCACCGTCCGATGAGAAGCCTTATATCGGATGGTGGACGTCAATATCGCGCCAGTTCCACATCTAATATTTAACGCGCGATGAACGACAGTTTTGTGAACAGTGCTCAAGACATGTGGCGGCTGGTGTATGGAATCGCTGTAAAATAGAAAAAACCGTCGTGCGCTCAAAAGCGGTGCGATGAATTCCGCCCGGTTTTGCAATGGTAAGTGGCTGGCGGGGACCACTGGGGAAATGGATTGTGCGCCGTTGATCTACAGATCAGATCGACCATGGAGAGCAACTAGAAATTTTTACTGGCGGAAAATTTTAAAATATAAGAAAAACCGAAAAAGTTATATAAACGAAGATTTTAAACTTTGGGGGGGCGAAATATTAATTCGAAGTGGGTAGGCGCCCGACTGCAGGGCCGTGGGTTACATGGAAAGCCATATGACCGGGGGGTTATGGATGAAGGGCTAATCGGCATGGGGCGATGCGATAAGCACTGGGAAGGCTGGTGCTCGGTTCCAACACCATGGCGTATGGAGGGGGAGGGTTAAAGACTTAGCCCAAAGGGGCTTAAGTCTACCATATATTAGAACTACATTTTTATGGATTTTAAAGGATTTTCAAAGGATTTTGAGGGTTTTGATAAGGCAAATAAAAGGTTTTAGGCCTTATCAAAGGGTTTTGATGAAGGGGAAAAGGGGAAACATGGAAATGAGGGATTAATGGGAAATGAAAAGGCAAATATGAGGTTAGTTTTTGAAGAAAGAGGAAAAGGAAAATGGTGCTTGTAGCAGTATTCTTTCTTTAGAATCAGCAGGATTTCTGAGTTGAAAAGGGGAAAAGCAACGACGATTATCCAAAGGATAGGACATTATCAAAATACTTTAAGCATCAGCAATTTTAGCAATGAAATTTTTTCTTGAAGGCTATCCAACATCATTTAGCCACCACTTGATATGATAGAATTTATGGGTGGCTAACATATCCTATGTTTCGTTTAGGTTCTTCTTTATTACCTGCATTTCCTATTCCATCTTTGCCAACATGTTCAGTCCAATCAATGCATTGTTAACTGGATCACTCCAATTGGTGGGAGTATTACAATGTCACCCATACGATGCTTCAAACAAATTCATCCTCAGTGACTCTTGATACCCATTTTTGTAAGAAAAACTCCACCAGTGGAAGATACTCTTCCCCTTTTGATGCTGGTGCATAACATACATCATCAAAATATCCTCCAAAATCCCATTGGCCCTCTCTGTCTTTCCATCTATGTGCAGATGATAGGTGTTACTAAAGGCCAAATCTATACCTAAACCTGCAACTAACTCTTTCCAGAACCTAGAAGTGAACTTAACATCCTTGCCTGATACAATATTCTTTGGCACACCATGCTACCTCACTAGTTGCATTCATAAAATTCATTGGAATAAAGTGAGCCACCTTAGTCAACCTGTCCACCACAACCATAATAGAATCATGTTGTCTAGAGGTTGTTAGGTCCCTATATTACTAGTATAGTCCCTTATTGTTGTTAGTGTAACCCCCTTATTGTTATTATTGTACCCTTGTAACCCCCATTTTATTATTATTGTGCCCTTAAATTATTATTGTTAGGTCGGCTAGGATTACATTGTGGCCCACTAGGATTACGTTATGGCCCCATGGACTCCTATATATAGAAAGGAGGTTTTGTAAATTGGATCATCCAAGAAATTTTCATTTATGTAATGTATTGGAGTTTTCCCCCTCGAAGTGGCTTATTTCTAAGGCGTTGATATCTCTTTTCTTCTATTTTTGGAGCTGGTTACACAACATTTGGTATCAGAACTTTGGAATCTAGGGTTTCGCTGCTCCAAACAAGTCGTCGTGGAATTTTCGCTATAATTTTTTTTCTACGAAGTTTCAGAAGCTAAAATTTTTAGGGTGTGAAGCTGAAATCCTTTGGAAGATTTTCTAAAAATTTTATAGCTTGTTTCACAATATTTTCGGAGATATGATCTGTGGAAGTTAGGTATTTTTTCAAGCTCCTAAACAGGTCATCGTGGAATTTGCACTATAACTTTTTTTCTGTGAAGGTTCAGAATCTTAAATTCATATGGTGCAAAGCTACAATCCTGAGGAAATTCGTCAAACAATTTCAGAGCTTGTTTCGCAATATTTTTGGAGATATTATATGTGGAAGGTAGTGCTTTTTCAGGCTCCTGAATTTCATCTCAAAGAGGTGATCGTGGGAAAAGTTCAATAACTCTCTCTCTGGGCATCAGATTGGAGTGCTGTAAAAAGTGGTCACAAGTACACAAAATTTAGTTTCTTGGCTATCAATTGTAGAGACAAAGGATGAAACAGTGACACGTGACAAGTCGTACAATTTTGCTCTACTGAACCAGTCCATAATTAGGTCATTGTGGGAGATTGGACACAAATTTGTCTTGGAGAATCCAAATCAGGTCAGACCTGTGGCATTCGAAAGAAAATTTAGAGGGATACGTCAGTGCTGAAATTCAGATATTGAAGTGCTGCAATCACAGAGATAATCCAATTGCAATATCGAGCTCCTCAAAAGCAAGAAAAAGGTGTGTATTTTTTTTCCGAATTGCATAAGTCTTGTTTGAAGAATCAATTTGAATTGATTCCAAGGGCATATTGTAGAATAGATATCAGTATTGGGTTCTAAAAGATGCCTTGTAAAAATAATTCAACACCCATTAAGCCTTCAGAAGGCTCTACTATGACTCATGAAGATGAAGAATTGCAACATGATCTATCAAAATTAGAAGAGCAAGTGCAACAAATTTCACTCTCGCAAAGAGCAACAAAAAATGAAATGGAAGTTTTGAAGAAAGGCGTGGAAGCTAAGATGGATGGCATGGAAGCTGGCATGGAAGCTAAGATGGATGACATGAAAGACAACATGGAAAAAAACATGAAAAACATGAAGAATGATCTAAAAGCAGACATCGAAGGTTTGACCAAGTTGATACAAGAAATGTTTCCTAATGGTGAAAAGATAGTAGAAGAACCTCATGATGAAAACAAAATAAATGTTAATCGTGATTTCATAAACTCTAATGTTGGCGGGAAGAACCACCATATTCCAAAAATGGATATGAGGAAGTTTGATGGAAAGGATCCTGTAACATGGATATTACAGATGGAGCAATATTTTGATCTCCATAACGTGCAAAACACACAAAAGGTACGCATTGCAACTTTACATTTAGAACAAAATACATTTGTATGGTATCGATGGCTTTGCTCCCATAAAAAAATAGTCACTTGGTCAATTTTTACGGAGGAAATGATAGCACATTATGAGGATACAAAGAGCAACACCTTCTTTAGCCAATTGATAAATCTCAAGCAAAAGGGTTTAGTGGGGTAGCACATTGAGGACTTCCAAAAATTGAATATAAGGGTAACTGATATTCCAGAGGAACACAGGATTGATCTCTTCATAGGCACTTTAAAGGATAACATCCAACATGAAGTTCGTGTTCTAGAACCTGATTCATTGGAGAAGGCATTCAAGTTGGCAAGAAAAGTTGAATGTAAAATTATGGCGACAAGGAAGCCTACCACTCAATTCTATAAAGAAGGAAGGGTTGCTACGTCTAGATTTCCACAACCTACAAGGTTGACACCACAAAAATTGGAAGAAAAAAGAGCAAAAGGGCTTTGCTACAGTTGTGATAGCAAATACACTAAAGGTCATAAGTGTGCTAAGAAGAAATTATTTTACATAGATTGTGAAGAGGAAGAAGAAAATGAACAAGAAGAGGATATACACCGGGAACCAACCCTAGAAGAGGAAGAAATGAATCCGACCATATCGTGTAATGCACTGGCAGGAATTACCACTCCTCAAACTCTCAAGATACAAGGACAAATCAAGAAGAAAAAGGTAATAGTGTTGATTGATTCGGGTAGCACCCATAATTTTATTCATTGTAAGGTAGCCAAGGAATTAAATTGTTTCCTATACCCAGCACCAGAATGTCAAGTGATGGTTGCAAATGGAGGAACTATAAATTTCTCTGGAAAATTCCATAATATCAAGCTAACCATGGGGGAATATATATTGACTAGTCCAATGCTTTCCATTCCTATGGGAGGTGCTGATGTTGTACTAGGAGTACAATGGTTACAATCTTTGGGGATGGTAGCTTTTAATTTTCAAGAAATTTTCTTGAAATTTTTTTTCAGAAGGAAAGGAAGTCAAATTATGGGGTATTGAAGCGAAGCTGGGAAGGATAATAAGCTCTAATGTCATGAAAAAGCTTCTAAAGAAAGAACAACGATGCGTAATTGCACAATTATGCTCACTAGAAGTTCCGACATCAAAATCATCTATTTCTGCATATCTCCAACAAGTCTTGGACAATCATTCCAAGGTGTTTGAAACTCCCAAAGGACTCCCACCTATTCGTGATCATGATCATGCTATTCATTTGATTCAGGAAGTGTTCCTCCAAACATCAGGCCTTATAGATATCCTTACTTCCAAAAGAGCGAAATTGAACGTATGATTGCAGAAATGTTAGAGGCGGGTATAATTCAACCTGGTCAAAGTTCTTTCTCTGCTCCTGTAGTATTGGTACACAAGAAGGATGGATCATGGCGCATGTGTCCAGATTATAGGGAGCTCAATAAGCTCACCATTAAAGATAAATTTCCCATTCCTGTGATTGATGAATTATTGGATGAATTACATGGAGCAATTTATTTTACCAAGTTGGATCTTCATTCGGGATATCATCAAATTAGAATGAAGACTGAAGATATTCCAAAAACAACATTTCGAACTCATGAGGGTCATTATGAATTTTTGGTCATGCCTTTTGGCCTTACCAATGCACCTTCTACATTTCAAGGGTTGATGAATTCCATTTCCAAACCCTTCCTTAGAAAATTTGTGCTAGTATTTTTTGATGATATACTAATCTACAGCAGGTCTTGGAAGGATCATGTTGAACATGTTGACAGGGTGCTCAAACTATTGCGGGAGAAACAATTATATGCAAAAAAATCCAAATGTTTCTTTGGAGTACAAGAGGTGGAATATCTGGGTCATATTGTATCTCACGAGGGTGTTAAAGTAGACCCTAACAAAATTAAATCCATTAAGGAATGGAAAGTCCCCACAACCATAAAGCAGTTGCGAGGATTTCTCGGGTTAACGGGGTATTATCGCAAGTTTGTTAAGAATTATGGGAGAATAGCAGCACCTCTAACAACATTATTGAAGAAAGATGCATTTTCATGGACTCATGAAGCAACTAAGGCCTTTGAACATCTTAAAGAGGCAATGTGCCTAGCACCGGTCTTAGCTACGCCAGACTTCACAAAAACCTTTGTTGTGGAATGTGATGCCTCAGGAAATGGAATTGGTGCAGTTTTAATGCAGGAAGGAAGACCCATTGCTTTTGAAAGTCGTCCAATCAAAGGAAAGTATTTACAGAAACCTATTTATGAAAAGGAAATGTTAGCAATATTGCATGCACTAAAGAAATGGCGAACTTACCTAATGGAAAGACACTTCAAGGTAAAAACTGATCATGATAGTCTTAAACACTTTTTGGAACAAAGACTATCTTCAGAAGAGCAGCAAAAATGGGTCACAAAGATGTTGGGTTATAACTTTGAAATAATCTACAAAAAAGGAAAGCTTAATGTTGTTGCAGATGCACTCTCAAGAAAGAATGAAGAGGTGGAAGCATTGCTTTGTGCCATTTCTATTGTCCAACCAGATTGGATAACTGAAGCAAGAGATGAATGGAAGAAGGACAAAGATGTATGGATACTCATTCAAAAGTTGCAGCAAGATCCTAGTACATCGGATACATTTAGTTGGAAAAATGATTCCTTATGGTACAAAGATCGCTTATATCTTTGTAAGAATTCCCAACTAAAACAAAATATTCTTCTGGAATTGCACACTTCTCCTTTAGGAGGATACTCAGGATTTTTAAAAACTTACCACAGGGTGAAGAAAGAATTTTTTTGGGATGGCCTTAAATCTGATATTCAAAAGTTTGTGGCAGAATGTTTGGTTTTCCAGCAGAATAAAGTTGAGACAATTAAGACCCCAGGACTTCTACAACCTTTATCCATTCCAAGTCAACGTTGGGAGGATATTTTAATGGATTTTATCACAGGTTTACCTAAGTCCGAAGGAAAGAGTGTCATCATGGTGGTAGTTGATATACTTACCAAGTATGCACACTTTTGTGCATTATCTCATCCATTTAAAGCAAGTACGGTTGCTACTACATTTATGGACAGAATTCAAAAGCTACATGGAAGCCCAAGCATTATTGTGAGTGACAGAGATGCCATTTTTACTGGAAATTTTTGGACGGAGTTATTTTCTTGTTTGGGTACTCAATTAGCTCATAGCTCATCTTATCATCCTCAATCTGATGGTCAAACTGAGATAGTAAATAAATGTTTGGAAGGATATCTTCGTTGTTTTGTATCTGATAAACAAACACAATGGGTCAAGTGGTTGCCTCTTGTTGAATGGTGGTATAACACTTCCTTCCATACTGCAGCAAAAATGACCCCATTTATGGCACTTTATGGATATCATCCACCATCCATCACATCATCTTTAAGAGAAAATTCGAAGGTTCAAGCAGTGGAAGATCACATCGAGCATCAGCGAGAAGTTCTCCAACTCTTAAAGGATAACCTGAATTTGGCACAAAATCGAATGAAACAACAGGCAGATCAACATCGCAGCGAGAGAAGTTTTGATGTAGGAGATTGGGTATTTTACGGCTACAACCATACAAACAAATGTCCCTCAAGCAAGCTAAGAAGGATAATAAATTATCGCCAAAGTACTATGGTCCTTACAAGGTGTTGCAAAAGATTGGTACTATGGCATACAAATTGGAGCTTCCTGCTTCTTCGCGAGTACATCCAATTTTCCATGTTTCATGCTTAAAGAAGGTTATCGATGAAAATCTTCCAGTTCAAACAATATTACCAGAACTTGATGAGGAAGGAAAAATCATATTGGAACCTGAAGCGGTCAGAGAAACAAGAACTCGACAACTACAAAATCGATCAATTTCAAAGTATCTCATCAAGTGGAAGAACTTACCCACTGAAGATTCTACATGGGAGGATGAGAATTTTATACAGAAGCACCCAGAGCTACTCAAGTGTTGAGGACAACACTTTCTTGAAGGAGAGGGGCATGTTAGGTCCCTATATTACTAGTATAGTCCCTTATTGTTGTTAGTGTAACCCCATTATTGTTATTATTGTACCCTTGTAACCCCCATTTTATTATTATTGTGCCCTTAAATTATTATTGTTAGGTCGGCTAGGATTGCATTGTGGCCCACTAGGATTACATTATGGCCCCATGGACTCCTATATATAGAAAGGAGGTTTTGTAAATTGGATCATCCAAGAATTTTTCATTTATGTAATGTATTGGAGGTTGCCCCCTCGAAGTGGCTTATTTCTAAGGCGTTGATATCTCTTTTCTTCTATTTTTGGAGCTGGTTACACAACATAGGTCCTCGATGAACATGTAATAAAATCCATGGAAATGAACTCCCATTTCCACTCTAGAATCAGAACCGGCTCTGGTAATCCACCTGTATGCTTACATTTGGCTTTTACATGTTGACAATTCATGCATCTTGCAACAAAATCTACCACCACTTTCTTCAAATTTGGAAAATGATAGAAAATATTCATAGTTTTCAATGTCTTCTAATATCTGAGTGAATTGAATATGGCTTAGCATGAAATTCCCTTAGGATATGATTCTTGATCTCAATTTTTTCTGACACATATATCCTATCCCTAAATATGATCAAACCATCTACCATGAGATGATAATCCACATCCTATTCACCTGTACCCTATTGTAACTTGTGCCTAAGCTCCCTATACCTATCATCCTGCTTTCCTTCCTGCAAGATCATGTTGCGAAACCAACTCCAAAAATAGAAGAAAAGAGATATCAACGCCTTAGAAATCAACCACTTCGAGGGGAAACCTCCAACACATTACATAAATGAACAATTCTTGAATGCTGCAAATGAAAAAAGCTCCTTTCTATATATAGAGTCCATGGGCCCACAATGTAATCCTAGTGGGCCCACAATGTAATCCTAGCCAACCTAACAATAATAATGTAAGGGCACAATAATAACAATATGGGGGTTATATGGGTACAACAATAACAATAAGGGGGTTACACTAACAAAAATAAGGGGGTTACACTAATAATAATAAGGGTATACTATTAATATAGGGACCTAACATGCTCCTCTCCTTCAAAAAAGTGTTGTCCTCAACGCTTGAGTAGCTCCAGGTGCTTTTGTATAAAATTCTCATCCTCCCTTGTAGAATCTTCAATGGGTAAGTTCTTCCATTTGATGATATACTCTAAAATTTATCGACTTCGTAGCTGTCGAGTTCTTATTTCCATGACTGATTCAGGTTCCAATATGGTTTTTCCTTCCTCATCAAGTTCTGGCAATATTGTTTGAACTGAAATTTTGTCCCCTATAACCTGTTTTAAGCATGAAACATGGAAAACTAGATGCACTCGCAAAGAAGTAGGAAGCTCCAATTTGTATGCCATAGTACCAATCTTTTACAACACCTTGTAAGAACCATAGTACTTTGGCGATAATTTATTATCCTTCTTAGCTTGCTTAAGAGACATTTTTTTATATGGTTGTAGCCGTAAAAATACTTAGTCTCCCACATCAAAACTTCTCTCACTGCGATGTTGATCTGCCTGTTGTTTCATTCGATTTTGTGCCAAATTTAGGTTATCCTTTAAGAGTTGGAGAACTTCTTGTTGATGCTCGATGTGATCCTCCACTACTTGAACCCTAGAATTTTCCCTTAAAGAAGATGTGATGGATGGTGGATGATATCCATAAAGTGCCATAAATGGGGTCATTTTTGCTGCAGTATGGAAGGAAGTGTTATACCACCATTCAGCGAGAGGTAACCACTTGACCCATTATGCTTGCTTATCAAATACAAAACAACGAAGATATCCTTCCAAACATTTATTCACTATCTCAGTTTGACCATCAGATTGAGGATGATAAGATGAGCTATGAGCTAGTTGAGTACCCAAACAAGAAAATAATTCCGTCCAAAAATTTCTAGTAAAAATGGGATCTCTGTCGCTTACCATAATCTTTGGGTTTCCATGTAGCTTTTGAATTGTTTCCATAAATGTAGTAGCAGCTATACTCACTGCAGTAGCAATTATACTTGCTTTAAATGGATGAGATAATGCACAAAAGTGTGCATACTTGGTAAGTCTATCAACTACCACCATGATGACACTCTTTCCTTCGGACTTAGGTAAACCTGTGATAAAATCCATTGAAATCTCCTCCTAATGTTGACTTGGAATGGATAAAGGTTGTAGAAGTCCTGGGGTCTTAATTGTTTCCACTTTATTCTGCTGGCAAACCAAACATTCCGCCACAAACTTTCGAATATCAGATTTAAGGCCATCCCAAAAAAATTCTTTCTTCACCCTGTGGTAAGTTTTAAAAATCCTGAGTGTCCTCCTAAAGGAGAAGTGTGCAATTCCAGAAGAATCTTTTGTTTTAGTTGGGAATTCTTACAAAGATATAAGCAATCTTTGTACCATAAGGAATCATTTTTTCAACTAAATGTATCAGATGTACTAGGATCTTGCTGCAAATTTTGAATGAGTGTCCATACATCTTTGTCCTTCTTCCATTCATCTCTGGCTTCGGTTATCCAATCTGGTTGGATAATAGAAATGGCACAAAACAATGCTTCCACCTCTTCATTCTTTCTTGAGAGTGCATCTGCAACGACATTAAGCTTTCCTTTTTTGTAGATTATTTCAAAGTCATAACCTAACATCTTTGTGACCCATTTTTGCTGCTCTTCTGAAGATAGTCTTTATTCCAAAAAGTGTTTAAGACTATCATGATCAGTTTTTACCTTGAAGTGTCTTCCCATTAGGTAAGTTCTCCATTTCTTTAGTGCATGCAGTATTGCTAACATTTCCTTCTCATAAATAGGTTTCTGTAAATACTTTCCTTTGATTGGACGACTTTCAAAAGAAATAGGTCTTCCTTCTTGCATTAAAACAACACCAATTCCATTTCCTGAGGCATCACATTCCACAATAAAGGTTTTTGTGAAGTCTGGCGTAGCTAAGACTGGTGCTAGGCACATTGCCTCTTTAAGATGTTCAAAGGCCTTAGTTGCTTTAGGAGTCCATGAAAATGCATCTTTCTTCAATAATGTTGTTAGAGGTGATGCTATTCTCCCATAATTCTTAACAAACTTGTGATAATACCCTGTTAACTCGAGAAATCCACGCAACTGCTTTATGGTTGTGGGGAATTTCCATTCCTTAATGGATTTAATTTTGTTAGGGTCTACCTTAACACGCTCGTGAGATAAAATATGACCCAGATATTACACCTCTTGTACTCCAATGAAACATTTGGATGTTTTTTCATATAATTATTTCTCCTCCAATAGTTTGAGCACCCTGTCAACATGTTGAACATGATCCTTCCAAGACCTGCTATAGATTTGTATATCATCAAAAAATAATAGCACAAATTTTCTAAGAAAGGGCTTGAAAATGGAATTCGTCAACCTTTGAAATGTAGAAGGTGCATTGGTAAGGCCAAAAGGCATGACCAAAAATTCATATTGACCCTCATGAGTTTGAAATGATGTTTTCGGAATATCTTCAGTCTTCATTCCAATTTGATGATATCCTAAACAAAGATCCAACTTGGTAAAATAAGTTGCTCCATGTAATTCATCCAATAATTCATCAATCACAGGAATGGGAAATTTATATTTAATAGTGAGGTTATTCAACTCCCTATAATCTGGACACATGCGCCATGACCCATCTTTCTTGTGCACCAATACTACTAGAGAAGAGAAAGAACTTTGACTAGGTTGAATTATACCAGGCTCTAACATTTCTGCAATGATACGTTCAATTTCGCTCTTTTGGACATAAGGATATCTGTAAGGCCTGATGTTTATAGGAACACTTCCTGGAATCAAATGAATAGCATGATCATGATCACGAATAGGTGGGTGTCATTTGGGAGTATCAAACACCTTGGAATGATTTTCCAAGACTTTTTGGAGATCTGGAGAAATAGATGATTTTGAAGTTGGAACTTCTAGTGAGCATAATTGTGAAATTATGACTCATTATTATTTCTTCAGAAGATTTGTCATGACATTAGAGCTTATTATCTTTCCTGGCTTCCCTGCGATACCTCGTAATTTTATTTTCTTTCCTTCCCAAAAAAAAATTCAAGAAAAGTTCTTGAAACTTAAAAGCTATCGTCCCCAAAGATTGTAACCATTGTACTCCTAGTACAACATCAACACCTCCCATTGGGATGGAAAGCATTGGACTATTCAATACATATTCCCCCATGGCTAGCTTTATATTATGGCATTTTCCAGAGCAATTTATAGTTCCTCCATTTGCAACCATCACTTGACATTATGGTGTTGGGCACAGGAAACAATTCAATTCCTTGGCTACCTTACAATGAATAAAATTATGGGTGCTACTCGAATCAATCAACACTATTACCTTTTTCTTCTTGATATGTCCTTCTATCTTGAGAGTTTGAGGAGTGGTAATTCTTGCCAATGCATTACATGATATGGTTGGACTCATTTCTTCTTCTTCTAGGGTTGCTTCCTAGTGTATATCCTCTACTTTTGAAGTTTCTTGTTCATTTTCTTCCTCCTCTTCTCAATCTATGTAAAATAATTTCTTCTCAGCACACTTATGACCTTTAGTGTATTTTCTATCACAAATGTAGCAAAGGCCTTTTGCTCTTTTTTCTTCCAATTGTTGTGGTGTCAACCTTGTAGGTTGTAGAAGTCTAGGAGTAGCAACACTTCCATATTTATAAATGTGAGTGGTAGGCTTCCTTGTCGCTATAATTTTACATTCAATTTTTCTTCCCAACCTAAATGCCTTCTCCATTGAATCAGGTTCCCAAACACGAAATTCATGTTGGATGTTATCCTTTAAAGTCTCTTTGAAGACATCAATCCTGTGTTCCTCTGGAATATTAGTTACCCTTATATTCAATTTTTGGAAGTTCTCAATGTGCTCCCCCACTGAACCCTTTTTTTTGAGATTTATCAATTGGCTAAAGAAGGTGTTGCCCTTTGTATCCTCATAATGCACTATCATTTCCTCCATAAAATTTACCAAGTGACAATTTTTTACGAGAGCAAAGCCATCGATACCATACAAATGTATTTTGTTCTAAATCTAAAGTTGCAATAAGTACCTTTTGTGTGTTTTGCACATTATTGAGATCAAAATATTGCTCCATATATAGCATCCATGTTACGGGATCCCTGCCATCAAACTTCCTCATATCTAGTTTTGGAATATGGTGGTTCTTCCCTCTAACATTAGAGTTTATGAAATCACGATTAACATTTATTTTGTTCTTCTTATTCATCAGTAATTTTTGCTGATATCAAAAGATGACGAAGTTATAATCCAAAATTTCTAGAAAAAGCATTTGAGAAATGTTGCGAGTTCTAGAAATCTCACTGCCTTCATCATCCTAAGTTTAACTATCTTTCACTATATTTTCCTCTCTTTCTCCTAAACAATTTTACCCTCCTGCTGCAAAAATAAGACTTCATCATTTTAGGCATGCTTGCCTCATTTCCTCACTCTCACCCTCATTCATAACCTTCTTCCTTTGAAAAACCCATTTTTCCTTCCTCAAAATCTTCATCAATCCTCCCTTATTCATCATTTTCCTCTGACAACCTTAAACAATGTAAAAATCCCCTTTTACATTGTTTAAATCTGACTTTTAAGCCTATCAAACCTTTAAAAACCTTATAAAAACCTTGTTTTTATAAAATACCCACCCTCTTTATGAAATAGGCCTTTCTAGCCCCTCTCGGCTTAAAACTAGCCCCTCACAAACCCATAAAATCCCGACCTTCTGCTCATTTTTAAAAGCCCCCTTCCATGTACAAATGAGACTTCGCCCCTTTTCATTTTATTAAAACCCCACCTTTATTCAAACCTCATAAAACCTTCCCTTTTTCCTTATAAAACAAATGCCCCCGCTTATCTTATCAACTCCTAGGCCCTGCTTTTCACTTAACCCTACTGCCAAAATGTAGCCTGACATCTGTCCACAGGCTCCACTCCCAAACCTGCAGCCCTCTCTTAGATTCATTCCACACCGTTGATCTCGCTCCTTAAGATCTGACGGCCTATACTCCATATAGCGTGAAAAGCAGCAATGGCTTTAATAACACCTAACCCATGTGAAATAGGTGGTATTTATCCCGCCATGTGTCGATCACCCAGTGGCATCACGCACGTTCAATCCAATACCACTTACCTCCGTAAACACACGCAATAAACCACCAAGGTTTTCCAAAACCGCTTTCTCCCTCCCTGCGCCTAAATTCAAAATTCTTCGCCTCTGTTTGATTTTCACCAGTCCGTATATGGAACCTCATCCTCTACTCTATTTTTCCTCTGCAATACGCCTCCCGACCACCCCGAAACCCTGAAAATGCAGTCTTACCACTCCTCGCAGGTTTTAAACTAACATGTGTTTTTGTTATGTGCAGGTTTAATGGTGGGATGCTCAAGGGGCATTCTGATGGTCGAAAAATGATCAAATTAACCTCTGGATGATGATCTGAGAGGTAAATTCACATAAAAGAAAGCCAGGGGGTTTGCATAAAGGTTTACCCTTGATGAAACATGATCATCGATGGGTTATAAAACCTCATACCACCGAGAAACCTCCCCTGCATGAAAAAGACAATTACCGTCAGAAGAAGCAATGAAGGAAATGAAGAATTGAAGGGTTAAGGGACTAATCCTAAATCCATAGCCACAAACACAAAGGATTAGCCAGGAATACAACGACTAAAGGATGAAATTCAAAGGTTTAGAACAAAGAATAAATAAACAGTCAGTCAGTGATTAAAGAAGAAAGGACAGTGAAACAGATTATAAAGGCTAAATCAAGGTTCAAAGGCCTAAATATAGAGTTTTATGATTAAAAGTAAATACAGATTAACCCAATGACAGCTTCGAATGACTAAATCAAGAAGCATTTACTCCTCCAAAGATCATATTTCCACCTACAGCATGATTTCTTTTCATAAAGGCAGTGGGCAGTTATTACACAATCAAAGATATTTTGAAGCAGCTCAATAGTTATTGCAAAGTTATTACAAAGCCTTTAAAGTCAAACATTTCACCTATTCTTCCTTTGAAGATAAGATAAGAGTTATTTAAATAAAGAAGTAGCTGCAGATATTCCTTCCTTAAGCCTTGCATGGTTTTGAAGGTTAGGAATGCACTTACTTTTTAATAAATGATACTCAAACCCTATCTTAGACCTCACCTCCTCATTTGTAGCATAAATACTGCATCTGAACTCATTGTATTGTTGGCATTTGATGACTCTTTGAAGTAATACATAGTCTCTTGGAAGTTGAAGGAAAATTGATGTCTTGTATCTTGTGGATGCCCTGATTTGTTTTTTGATGGAGGAGTCTAGATCACTGGATCCCTGAGCTTGGTTGTTGGTGAAGTGCTTCTAATCTGTTATTATTATTTCCTGTTTTCATTATGTTTCCATTTTTCTTTGTTACAGTAGATAAAAATTTTTAGGCTAAGAAATGTCTTTTGAAAGCACCTTAGTTCTGTTTCCTCTTCACTCTCTTAATGTTTTCTTCTGAAAGGTCTGACTAGAGGATTCTTAATTTCCCTCTAGTCCCATCTATCTTTTTATTTTAGAAATGATTCAATAGATTATAACCAGGAATTTTCTTTTGGTAAGTCCATGTTCATAGGTACGGCTTGAGATTTTGTTTTTAGGAATGATTTCAATAGAGTGTGTTATCACTCTATTAATTTCTTAAGTTGTGGGATTTTGAGTTTTTAGTCAAAGAGCACTAGAGGTAACCACAAACCTACTTCAAATTCTAGGATCTAGCCTTCCTAGAATTCAGAGAGGGCTCTCTATTTAAAATTTATCTTTGTTTTGATTTAAAATATTAGGATAGTTATGAAAGTACAATTTGGTTTTGGTTTAAAGGGTTTGGTGGGAAAAAATCACTCAGAGGTAAAATAGAGAGAAATCTACTTGTCCATTGGGCTATGGAGTCTAAATCAAGCTAGCAGCACTAGAAGTCAAGGCCAAAAAGGTACAAATGTATTCAGGGCAAGATAGATAACCCTTAGAGATTTGGGAAAGTGTTTTTTGGTGAAATGGTATGATCAGGATAAAGGGCACTTAAGAATCCTTTGATCTAGAAAATGGAAGTAGAAGGCAGAGGTCAAACGGGAGGAGGAGCAATTAATGGTTCCTTGCACTGAAAATCAACAGAAAACATTAAAATGGAAACTAGTTAAAGACAGGGAGCACTTGACTAATCATGTAGTAATACTTCTAGTTACACATTTAGACAAAACAAACATAAAATGAATGCATGAAACTTAGAAAGGAAACAGTGACAAGTAGGAAGTACTTCACTCATCAGCTTATCACAGGGATCCTGAATTATGATGCCAGTCAGCTTGTCTAGTTTTCTACTTTGAAATGAAACACACAATAGCCTCCATTGTTTAGCAAAAATGTCTATAGTAAAGTCCAACAATTTTATTCCTCACTAAATAATTCTAATGTAGAAGTATTTATACAAAATGTAATTACAAATATCCTAGGAGAAATCTAGGAATATCGTTAGGAAAAAAAAAATATCTTTACATAATAAGAGGGACAACTGCTTAACAAATCAGAAATTTGTCCTCTTATCCAAAATAAATAGAACTATTTTATCTAACAAGGATCTTTTGATTGAATAGTTGTCCTGCTTGCTGGCTGCTAGAAAATATCAGGCTTTTGACTTGCCTTCGCTGACACTCTTTCATCTGATACTCTTTACTTGATACTCTTTACCGCTGATACACTTTGACTATTAGATCACTATTTACTGCTGTAAAAATATGTCTTTTGTAGTAAAATCAGCAGACTGTCTTTTTATTACACTATTCTTTTTTACTGTTTTTCAAGGTAATCTTCCTTCACTTTTTTGCCTCTTATTGTTACATCAAATCAGTAAATTCTTGCCACTGTTCTACCTTTGGAATTTGAACATTCTTCAGCTTCCTGAAATTTTCATCAGCCTCTGTGTATTTAGCAAAAGTGGGCTTGAAAACAAAGAGATGTTTAATCTCATGTTGTAAAAATAACAGATCTTCAAAATGCTGAAGGAGGAATTTTCCTGTGGGAGTGCCTTGTGTTAATGGTTTGTTGACTTGCTCCTTAGAAAATTCCCTAATATTTTTATCACAATCTTTCTGGGGCATTATCTTTTCATTAAAAACATGGATGTCTGGCAGTTCCCTCTGTCTTAATTTTGTGTATTTTACCATAAACTTTGTTATGGAAATGTTCATTGATTCACATTTCTCTTCCAGATTGTTCATCAAATTCTTCTTAGTTACAACCTTTTTAATCTGTAAGATTGTTTCTGTTCTATCAAATACTTGTAATTCCTCCAGTTCTACCCTGTTCTTGCTATTCAAGAACGTGATGAGTTTTAAATCCTGAGCAGGCTTATCAGTTAACTCATCCTTGGTATTTTGAATCTTTGCCTAAGCTGCTCATAATAAATCTCTCTACTCATATATAACCTGAATTGAAGGCCATTGAGTGTGAATGGCTTCAATTATGTTTTTCCATAGATGATTCTTTATGTATGAGATTTTCTCAGTGAAAGTTAACTCTTTTTGTAAGCTTTTGATTTTTTCTCCCAGTCTGATTACCTTTTGTTCATGGTTTTTAGTAGTTATCAGTGTTGTCTTGTTTGTAGCTTCAAGATTATCAATCATCTTTTTTAGGCTATTGATTTCATTTGTTTTTAAAGATAGTTCTTCCATATCTTTAACAAGCTGGCTTGCCTCATCTGTTTGCTGAACATTTGTAGTGGAAGAGTCTGTAGCTAAAGTAGTGGCTGAAGTCACTGGAACTGCAGTTGCCAGTGGGCCCTTTGGTGCTAATTTCTCTCCTAAAGTAGAGGGAACTATTGTAGTTATCACTGGAATAACTGTAGGAATTATAGGAGTCTCATGTTCTTTTACAGTCTCTTTTTCTTTGATAAGGTGGTCCATTTTGGTTTCCATTTCTTTGATTTGAGCAGTCAATTTGAGAATGAGCTTCATCATTTCTTCTTTCTCAGTCTGATCCTGAAAGATTTCCTTGGTTTGTGGATGTTCACTTTGAGGAATCTTGAGCTGTTTCCTCAAAGCTGCTATGTCATCTTTCTTTTTTCTTATCGATAATTAAACTGCTTGAATATTTGAGGGATCATATCCCACCTGTAAAACTATATCCTCTAAGGCTTTAATCCTTAGATCCTTGGCATATAGATATGCCTTATCCAAATTCATTTGATCCTGCATATTAAGAAAAATATTCTGTAACTTGGTAGCACTCATTTCCTTAGTTACCACTGTTGAATACAACATTTCAGAGCTATGTCTATGAAATTCAATTTGGTCCAGCTCATGAACATTTTCTGTGTCTACCTCAAATTCCACCTTTTTATAATCTGCCACTGTTTTAGGTGTTGAGGTGGTAGGTTTTAAAAATGACATGATCATTTTGTTTGTAGAATAATCAAAGGCTGTCAGTAGCCTATTTTGATTTCCAGGATTTTGTTTGAGGAATTGAGAATATATCTCTATTTTTATCTCCTCATTCTTATGCTTTATCTGCTTATGTTTCTCCTTGATGTCTAAATCCTTTTCCTCAGCTGTCTGTGAGGAAGAGGCCTCCATATTATTCTGGTTTTCAATCATTTGTATGTCATTCTGATTAGAAGTTGATTCCTTTTCTATTTCTATAAGGGTTTTATTGATTATAGTTGTGGCTATATCATCATTGGTTACTGTAGCTTCTGTCTCATCAACATCAATGGTTACTTTTTCCTTGTCAACTGAACTGAGTTTAAGCCTCTTGTTATAGATTAATTTGAATTTGGTTTCAGTTGTTGTCTCTGATGTATAACCTCCTTCTTTCCTGCTTCTCTTTGCTGATGTCTCTGGCTGTTTTACAAGTTCTAGAGCCTGTGTTGTATCCATTTTACCTGTTGTATCTGTATTACTTGTTATATCTATCAGTGTATTTTCCAGCCATTCAGATTGGTTGGAAAATTTCTCAATCTTAGGCTTAAGCTCATGTATGAAGAGAGTCAATTTTCATTTTACCCTTAGATTTCTCAGGATCCCTCGAGGATCATAGTTCCATGGAAAACTTTCTTGAAAATTAAACTCTGCTAATCTCTTTGTGATTTCTTTTTCTACCTCTCTGTGGTTTATGATAAAGGGACCAACCTGATTCTTTAACTTAAATTGAGTCCTTTTTCTAGCAGCCATGAAGTTAATAGAATCAGAATTGAGAATTTGTCTCAAATACTCCAGCGCAAAAATTCTCATGCTCATATATCTAGGCAACTTGTAAGGTAATAAGTTGGATCCAAAAATTCTTAACTCTGTATGCTTCTCATATAGATACTAATCTCCCATTTTACTCTGTTCTGAAAGTTGCAAGATTCTTTTCATTTCCTCATTGATTCTAGGCTACTCTGCTTTATCCAGAATGTTCATTGTTGGATGTAGAAAAAGGTCTGAAAAATATGTGTAGGTGAAATCACTGCCCTCTTTCCTGAGCAAGGAAGTCCAGAAGATAATGGATAGAGGCTTACCCTCCAATTCCATCTTTTGTAATGCAATAGGAAACTTATCAGATTGAAAGAATAAGAATAAGTGAAACAGATAAGATGAGCATCTAAAAACTCCTTCAGTGGGTAATTTTATTAGCTGATGATGGATATTGTTGGCTATGAAACCAACAAAGTCAAAAATGACTGATGGAGGTTGGCCTGGAGACAAGGTGGATAGGAAACCTAGAATGGAATCATCAGTGTGTCCATCTGTAAAGTATCCAAGTATAAAGGAGAGCATAGAGATAATATGTCTAGACCCTTCAGGAAATTTAGTAGTGGAATAAGGAGGGTTAATTTTAGGAATGTCAACATGGGAAGGCATAAAGTTTTGAAATATCATGAAATTCTTAGGAAATTCTAGACCTAATTACAACTGGGTCAAAGCTTCTATAGTCAGGGGGACTGATTAAGGATCAAACTGTAATTGAAGCATTTGATTTATTGACTCTGTTGTGATGGTGAAAAGTATTTCTCTATCAGCATTGACTATGGCCCTTTGATCTGGTCCATAATATTTTTGACATAATCTGATAAGATCTTGGCCAGGGTGGGTCAATGGAACTATATATTTGGGAAAATGAGTCTCCCAAATAGGTATTTCATCCTTATCCAAGTACTTTTCATAACACCAATTGTGTATATCCAAGAGGTTGAATTCAACAACAGGATCAACAATTTTGTAGTCAACATTAGTCAAAGGGAGGCTTTCTATAGCAACTACAAGTGGTTGGAGGGGATTCACTGTTGCAGCAGATTTGGAAGTGATGACTGGGGTAGGTTTAGGGGCTTTAGATCCCTCAAATTTAAGTGTTTTGTATTTTATAGGTTTGGTTATGCTTTGTTTCTTAGTCATTTTGGATAACTACTGCAAGATTAGATTGTTTGCAGGAGTATTTTTCTTTAGCACAAGATGAATTGGGCAGTTCTTAGGCTAAAGATAATTTCTATTGGTTTTATTGCTCAATTAGGCTTTTCAGAGAATGTAAACTGGGATAAAATAGGAAACGAGGGTTTCTTGAGTGAATTTTGACTGAAAAAAAAGGTTTTTAAGGTATCTTCAGGCTTTAAGTCCTTCTAAGTCTTTGAATTTGGTCTTCAGGGGCTTAAAACTTGAGGAAATTGGCTTCAAGGAGTGATTTTTGCAATAAAGAACTTTCTGGAAAAAATTGGCCAGGGTTTGGCCTCGTTTTGGCATTTTTGTGAAATTTTATCTAGTGAATTCTCTTAATTAAAGTCCTAGTTTATTTATTGACAATTTATAATTGACTTTGCAGGTTTTAATCGTCAGAAAATACCTTGAAAAGAAGGTATTCGGCTGTTGAAAAAGGGTCTTGAAAGTTGTTGGTCGTTTCTAAGGACTGGTCCAGATTGCTGGAGTAGAGATCAACTCCTAATCAGACTTTAATGGTGAACTTCTAAGGTTGTGAGCGAGAAATGCTTGAAAACAGCTTAATACAGTCGGGAGCAAAGGAAAATGATGGATATACTATGCGAAAAGGAAATGATAAGTGTTTTTCCAAAGGTTTAAATTTTATTTTAATTTGGAATTTATCATTTATTGCAGGTTAAAACTCAGGCGGGAGCAGATTTAGTTTAAAATACGAAATGATAGCGGTTTTTGCGTTCGTTTCCAGCAGTAAGTGGTTTTTGTTGAAACAAATGTGATCCAATATATTTTCACCACGTCACTGGAGGTGGAATGGGTGAAACAACCCATTTCGCATCCATTTTTCTCTTGGGTGAATGATCACTTTGTGGGCGCAACATGGATTAAATATGGTTAGATCTCATGATCGGGAGCGAAGGGTTACGATTAGCTGGGAAGGTGTGGACAATGGCATGGTGGGACCATGGTCTTTTATGGGCGTTGTCACTAATTAATATATGACTTGATTAATTTTTTATATGCACAAAGGGTTTTATGTATATGGGCAGGGGTATATGGTTAGCCCTGGGTTAGCCTATGTAAAGCTTGGGGCTTGACACAGCGGGGATAGAATGAACGGGAAAAGCTTAATTTCAATGGATCATAAACCTTAGTCTTATCGTGATAGCACCTTGGGTTAAAAACTCATGCAATGAAGAGTTGATACGTGTATTGTAAAGGCGCGGGGGTTGAAACTTATAAAATATTTTATTTGTTTCAACACTTAGGATAAAATGTGATAGGCGGGGAAGTATGTTTAGTTTTAAACATATGTATGGGCACATAAATTATTTTATTATATATTTTTAAACCATTGAAGGGTTTAATAACCATAGGGGGCGGGATAATTCGTTAAGGTTAGTTTTAGACCAAAGGGTGCATTATTTGGGTTTTCATTTTAACATGTGGATAATATCATTGGTCCAAAATCTTTATAATAGTGGGTTTTAGGGGGTATTTTAGATAAAGGGAATTATATAGATAGGATAAGGTATTTTTAGGGAATTAATAGCATAAATAAAAAGTTAATATGACAAGGGGAAATGGAATACACAAAAATACACTAAATGACCAAGTAAAGTGAATAAATAAAGCAAAGATTTTCATTTCATCATTTCACCAATTTTCTTATGATAAAGTATTTTGAGGGTTTTTGTATGTTTCTAAGTTAATCAAATGGGGTTTTATGTTTCATTAAGTAAGAATGAATCTTTACTTATGGAAATGAGTTAAAATGTATGAATGAGGGATAAATAATGGTAAAGGGGATTTTAATCATAATAACTCAACATTTTCCACTATGCAGTCATCGAGCCTTGGGTCCTGTCCCAACAAAAGTCAGAGAAATGCTCTGAGCCTTTTTGACTAGTAGTATAGAATGCTAAATACTTACAGGGGAAGGGAAATTAGTGATTTTTTCTCGTTGATGAATATTACATGCCTTTTCCCACTTCTTTCTACCTACCCAACATTACTCTAACATTTTTTCTTCCTTTTAGCAGGTGAATTTAGGCTTGCAACCTTGAAACATTTATTCTTTTGAAAGCATAAACTATCTAATTCTACCTTATTTCATCCGAGGGCTGAGATTAAACTTATGAGCTCCTCATTATTCTCTACGTATCTACTGATTTGTCAGGATTAAACTGTCTGACAAAACTTTATTCACTATCTAAAACATGGAAATTGAAAACATGACAAGTCAAGTTTAAACAGTTTAACTCATCATCGATTATGGCATTTATTGACACTCTGCCCTAATCATTTGCAAAAATTAAAAAGTGTTGGAAATATTGTCATTGATGGCAAAGAAGGTAGCAGATGTAGAGACAGGCAAAGGACAACAGCAGAGGTAGAGATGAAACGGTCGAATAGTAGAGGCAGAGGTCGAGTAGCAGAGGCATAACGAAAGTAGAGGCAGAGATAGAGCATCAGAAGAGGCAGAGCAGCAGAAGCAGAGCCATTATCAAAGAGGTGAAATGTTTACAGAGGATTGGGAATAAACCTGTGTGTTAGGGGAAATGTGCGTTATAATAAGCGGAAGTGTCGTGTTGAGGCATATAACGAAAACAAGACGGGTTTATATATAACATAGTTTGAACCGAGATTATATACAACGAAAACGTGACTATCTTTATGAAACAGAACGGAATTGTGAGAAGAAGCGGAACCACGAGCGGAGTGAACAGTAAAGGTGGGTTTCCGGTTTTCATCCCATTGCCTTCGTCGGGCAAGCAGTATTCAAGATTTCAGAGCGATTCCATATGCTGTCTGACACGTTGCCTCAAGTGATTTCGGAAAACACTCTCATCGTGCATTATTGTTCTTGCATTTAAGGCAAGAGATATCTGTCGGATCAGTTGAAGCAGCATGACAGGCTTATAACCGTTGGATCGTGATCGAAGTTACACAGAGGTATGTTAAATGCTGGGCCCCGAACATTATAAAGGTTAGTGCTGGGACTTAATCTACGCCAAGATTTATTTATAGGATTTAAAATTTGAGTTAGGAAGGATGTATATATATGTGTGTGTGGATACATTAAGCCTAATGAAAAGGCTGAGGTTATTATCGTCGGAAGTCGGGTTTAATCAAAGTCGAAGTTTATATTCCAAGACATGGATCATTATAATAAACCGAATGGGCAAAAGAGGTTATTAACCTTTGTGGGACCCCCCTATATATTATTCCGAGAATCATAACCCAAGTCGGAAGATATATATAAAAATTATTCCGAGAATCATTACCCTAGCTGGAGGATACATTAAAGCGGAAACAGATGCCTATATATATGCAGTGCCTTATTCATGTTGCACCTTATATGCAAAGGTCCAAACCATGTATATATTTATATGGTGCGCAATATATAAAGGTAGGGTGCAATGCAGCGTGGGCCCAATGAGCAATGTTGGCTTTAAACCATTGGAAAACGCATACTTTATGATAAATGGAATGGACAGAAGAGCTTTTATTAACCTTGTGGGACCCATATGAATCACATCGAAGAAAAAATTGGTAGCGGAGCATGAAAATAGAAGTTGCGATTGCGATTTAGTTTTGGACCCGATGGGCTTACAAACTATGATTCATATATGATTGAGTTCCGGTAAACAGTGTTTCATCTCATCAGAGAAATGTGTGGCAGCGGAGCATGACAATAGAAGTTGCAATTGCGATTGAATCCCGGACCCGATGGGCTTATAAACTATGACTCATATATGGTTGAGTTCCGGTAAACAGTGTTTCATCGCATCAGAGAAGGAGCAGGGCATCGGAATATGCAAATGCAAGTTGTGATTGCGATTAATCGCAATCAGAAATATTCGGAAAGTGGGCCCGAAAGGGAATTTTTATGTATCAAAATGACTCTATATTGTTATATTGAACGCAACAGTTTGTATGTTAAAACTTATTATAATTATGCCGAGAGCTGAAGTTGTGTTATATATAAAAGGCGTTGTTACAGATACATAGTAGCTACACCACAGCAATGCACATATCAAAACGCCTTGTTATTATTGTGCCGAGAATCAATTAACATGAAATGAAAAGCACAGTTACATATGTATGGCATATGGCCATTACCCTGCGACAGTGAATAGGGAAACAAATAGAGCCGAAAGGGACAAAGACACAGTCAAAGAAAATAAAAATGCGCAACGAGCCAAGAGGCTGAATGAGTGAGCTGGAGTTTTCATTGTAATTGAATGTAAATGTTTCTAATTGATTTATATTGTTGTGATCATTGGCAAGTCTCCGAAGAGAAAAAATATCCCACTGGAATTTTTAAATTAGTACAGACAGTTATAATTTTCTGAGTGAGCTAGAAAAGAAATGAGAAGGTAGAAGACTAAGAGGTATGGCTATTCGTTTCGAATCCTCAAGAGAAAAACAAACAGTCATCAGGAATTCTCTAGAAATAATATCATCTTGATATGTACAAAGGTGTGCAGAGAGAGTAAAGATAGAGAACGAAAAATATAGAAGATTGAGGCAGAGAAGATTAGGAGGAGAGGAGCAGAAAGAGATGCTACAGAACAGAGCTGATATCTGAGGTAAATTAACAAACATTTCTTGTGATAAATTGAAGGGAGTTGGAGCTTCCTTGCAAGTTGTAGCTTGCACAATTGAGGTTGGAGCCTCTTGTGGGTTGGTTCCTGCAAAAAAATAGTGGTGAGAGGGAGTTGGAGCTTGCCTTTGCATCACAACAATAATAAAATGTGGTTTTCTCACTTTATGGGTTTCCACTTATATCTGCTATCTCTATCTGTGTTGCATGTGTACTGAGATGATTTTCCAAATCTGCATAATGTTTTCTATTCTCATAATAATTTTGATGACACATTAATTCAATACTTGCTGCAACATATTAAGACTGTTCATGTACTAAGGTTGATTATAAAAATAAGCTGTAAATAAGCTGATGAAAAATTTAAAAAGCTCATGTATGTGTTAAACTAATTCACCCCCCATTCTCAGTTTAACTAAGAATTCAACTCATCATCAATTATGGCATTTATTGACACTCTACCATAATCATTTGCAAAAAGTAAAAAATAGTGGCATTTGGACTTGCACACTTTCATGTTTTATTTTCATATTTTTTCTTTTGGGGTCTATATATTTTTTAAGTCCTTTGATCTTTCGTTTAGGAATTTTTACCCTCTTTTTGATAAATTTTTTTATTTTTTCAAAATATGGGAAAACAACTTGCAGAAAGCAAGGTATGTACATATTTTACAAGACTATTAAAATTCAATTCAAAATTATGAATCCTATATTTATAGGACCCTAACAGAGTGCAACCAAGGAAATTAGTGGTGAGTCCTTGTTCCTTGAGTACAACTTGAGATATTTTTTTTAAGATCTTCTTAAGGTATGCTTATTATAGTCTAAACCAGGGAATTCTATGGTGCACCCTCTCCTCTAGACTGCCTCAAAAGGTTGCTTTAAAGGTCCCTAGAGAGTTAGTTAAAAAGCAGATTAGATTATTTCTGTTTGATCTTATGCTATTCTCACTATTATCTTATATGTTTTCTTTATATGAAATTAGTCCTTTGATTGCTGGATTGTTGTCTAAAAGGTTTGATTATTAAAATTTTGTCCAAAGAAGTCTATGGTTTGCCTTGTCCTTTGGCCTGCTTCAAATAATTACCTTGAAATATTTCTCTTGTTTAAAGTACATGATAAAGGATTCTTGATTTCCCTTTGACCTAATTTTCATTCTTATCCTTAATATTCATCTCATTATCCTAAAAACTTTGAAGATCCACTAGCCAAGTTAGATTTTCCCTATGACACTCCTCGATCCTTTTATGAAATTATCGTGACTTTCATTTGACTCCATTTCCCAATGACTTAGAGATCTCCTCATTCTATCGATGCTCTTTTATCATCATACCCAACCAAAACAAATCAAACAAACCTTGTACTTAATAACTAGCCTAAAATCAACCCTTAAAAGCAAACAAGCACATCCTTTGCAAACAAATAAAGAGATCCCTCTATGAGCCTAGGAAGGCTAGGTCCTCGGACTCTAAAGACTAGTTCCCTGTTGCCTTGTCATTTGGTATGCCAATCTGCCAAATCACGGGACCATAACATTCTAGCAATCACGGTGTGACGTTCTGAGTAAATTCATACTTAACACCCTTAAAATATTTAGAAACCCTTGACCAATAGTAACTAGTGATTAAGTTTCCACCTCATCACCAGAACAACATTCTGGCGATCACAGTGGGACCTTTTGAGTCAGTGACAAACTAAGTATACCTTAGGACTCCAGAAATCATTATTAATCATGGAAAACTTAGTTGATGGCCATAGAGTAGACTTTGTTTATTTCACCATCTTAGCTAAATGATGATTCAGGTATAGAAAAATATTACAAACCATAGAACCACACAAAAACTTAGAAAACCCCAAAAACATTCTTAGATTGGTTTCTATTACTTATTTGGTGGTGGAACATAACACATTTTACCTTCAAAAAGCTAAAAATTTCCACCTGGCGACTCCACTAAGCCCTAGTAGGCCTATTACTACACTAGTTCTTTTAGATTCCCTTAAGATTGTATCAAATTAGTCCTAAAGAAGTTTAGAAGCCTAGTCCCATATTTTAGAAGTATACTAAACACTTTGAGAGGTTGACCTTCTGAAAACAGTCCTAAAACTTCCAATCTCTCCAAATTTTGAGTTTGGAATCTGGCTTCACATAGGATCAATACTAGATCTCATCCAAACCCTAATCCTCCTACAATAGTTGATGATCCAGAAAATATTTTGTGGCAAACTTCTAGAGTTGGAAATTTAACTACTGTTAGGATTATCCAAAGAACAAGATCTGTCCCTGAAAACCTTACAGTCTTAAAGGATCCTCACTTTGACTTGCACCATTCAAGGAAATTATTTAGAACCAAGTCACATAGTGATATTGAACAATCTGACCTTGAGCCCAAATATTTGCAGCAGAAATTTAGCAGTGAAGCATCTCCTTCAACTCCTCCTGACTTTCAGCTTCTCCACCACTTCAGTTATTTCCATAGAAAATCTATTCATAATCAGCTAGCTGGTCCAAGTATTTCCACCACTCCCATCCACACATCCATTGTTCAAAACACTCTATTTCATCCCACTGTCACTTCCACAAATCCACCTCTTGTAAATCCCCCATTTGCTCCCACCATGGCAGCATGGTATGCCCCATTAGTGCTACCTCAAACACTGGTTCCTTTACCAAATGATTATCAATCTAGAATTCCCCATTTCACTGGAACTAAATCTACTACTGCCCAACATCATGTAGATAAAATGGATCATGCCTTTGATTACATGGAAATAGAAGAAGAGACCATTAAGATGAGAATCTTTGCCCAAAGTTTAGGAGGAGAGGCAAAAAAATGGTTTAAGAGCTTAACTCATAATAGCATAAATGATCTCCCTTCTTTATACCAAACATTCATAAACAAATGGGAATTTAAAAAGAACCCTCTCCAAATCCTCCCAGAATATAGAAACCTCAAAAGAAACACTGGGGAAAGTGTCCAAGATTATTGCACTATATTCAATAGTGTTTATAATGCACTTCCCCCGAACATGAAGCCTCCACTAGGCTTAGCCTTAGATAAATTGCCTGAAGGATTTGACCTAGACATGGCCTACCAGCTAAGAGAAAGAGACCCCTTGACTTTAGAAGATATGAAGAGGGGAGCTATTAGTGTAGAAGAAAATCTGATTGAGAAAAGAGCTAGGTTGAAATCAGAGAAAAGAGTTACATATAAGGATGAAACAATGGCATCAACCTCATCATCTAATGCCAAAATTGACAACTTAGTGAGGGTAATGGAAAGAATTATTGAGAAGATAAAATTAAATGATAGAGTGCCCCCTAGAGAAAACTAAATCAATCCCCAGAATAGAAATAAAAATCCCAATTTCAAAAGAGATCCTGTTCAAAATAGAAAAAGAGATAATGACCAACAAATTAGGCCTCCCTTTCAAGAAAACTATGTAGATCAAGAAGAAGAAAGGGAAACTGAAAGGTTGGAAGAAAATCATGTAAATCTGATAGGATCTGACAGTGAGGCAAATTTTTTCCTCACTGAAGAAGCACAAGGATTCTTCTCCTCAGAACAAATTGAAAAAAATCATGAGGATTCTGAAGATTACCAATTGGGGTTTGAAAATGCTATAATGGAGGTGCACATACAATATGATCTTAGAAGCAAAAGGAACCCAAAAAATTCTAATGATAAAACATGGATTCTTCTGTTAGGAAAAATTCATAAAATCTTCCTAAAAAAATAGAAAACGGAAATAACACTTTGACTAAGAAAACTGACTCAAACAAGGATAAAACCAATTAGCAGAGTGTTGAACCAAGTCGCCCTAGTACTTCTGCTAGTGGCCCTGAGAAATATGTCCTAAATAAAAGTCCTAATAAAACTTAGCAAATCAGAATTGCTGAAAAGACTATGATTGAAAAAACAGATGTAAATATGTCAAAAAAATTAGTCCCTTTCAACCTTGAAGGTGAAATTGCCAAGATCAAAATTAGCATACTCTTAGCTGAACTAGTAACCCAGGATGTATATAAAAACCATGTTTTGAAAGATCTGAATATAGGCAGTGATACTGATACATTAAACTGGAGAGATGATAAACCAGAACTATTGTTTGGTCCTGAAGTAGAAGGGAAATACCAATAAGGAAACATTCCTCCATTTTATGTCAGCTTAAATATACATGATAAGGTTTTACATAATGCCATGCTAGATCCTGGTGCCTCTCACAACCTTATGCCAAAAGTTGTGATGGAGATATTAGGCCTAGAAATTACTAAACCTTAAAAGGACCTATATTCCTTTGTTTCAAGCAGAGTCAAGTGTTTAGGCCTAATCAAGGATTTATGTGTCAATATGGCACAAATTCCTGCCAAGGGTCTAGTTATGGACATAGTGGTTGCTGACATTCCCCCAAAGTATGGCATGCTTCTATCCAGATCATGGGGAGCCAAACTTTAGGGAAGCCTTCAAATGGACATGTCTTATGCTACCATTCCAGTTTTTAACCAAACTAGAAGATTATACAGAGAATCGCATATGAAATATATGGTAAGAAACATAGATAGACCAAAAAACACTCCTGTTTATTCTATTCATTTAGATTTAGACTCCTTTATCTTGTACACTGAAGATGGAATCAGCAAATAAGAAAAGGAAAATGAGACAAAGTTAAGTCCACCTAAACAATCAGATCATTCTCCAAAAGAAAAATCTAACATCCCTAACCTTAGCAGCCTTGAACATAAGAAGGATAATGAGCATGAGATAGAAACACTGTGGGAAATGAGCTTTGACAGCTCTTGCAGCAAAACAAGTTCTGGAGCTAGTGTATGGATACATAATACAAACCAAGGACATTCTTACAAACTTGATTTCCAATGCAAAAATAACATTGCAGAATATGAAGCTCTCCTCCTTGGCCTACATTTTCTCAAATCTTTAGGAGCCAATAAAATATCATTCCAAGGAGATTCAAAGCTGATCATTAGGCAAATAAAAGGGGAGTATTCAACCAAAAAACCAAGATTAAGAGAATATAGGAATGCTGCCTTAGAGCTCCTAAAAACCTTTGAAAAATATGAACTCACTTTCATCCCTAGAGCTCAAAACAACCTTGCAAATGAACTTGCTTTTTCTGCCAGCAATTTCCAAATACCCCAGGTAAATGATCAATTCAATTTCAAAGTAAGAAATAGGCCTACAGTCCCTGACAATGAAGACTATTGGCAAGTGTTTGAGGGAGATAAACACATTTATGATTTTTTGTAATCTGAAATTGATTTTGCTGAATTAACACCTAGCTCAAGCCATGAAAAAGACTATCTTGATAAAAAACAAGCCCATGAAATAGATATGTCCTCTACTGTTGATATAAACCAATTTGAATATCTTTATACAACAGAATCACTAAAAAAAATAGACCAAAAGGACCTTGAAGTTTTACAATGTAAAAATGATTCAATACCAAGGGGTTTTACACCATTAGAGGAGCTTTTTTATTTCAATTATGTAGCTAAAAAACCAAAGTTGGAGCCTATAGAAACTAATGTAGAAGAACATAACATAGGCAGCATAAATGAACCCAAAATGATCAAGTTATCTAGCACTCTCCCTGTTAGCCCCCCATAAATTTGTTGACAAGCAAATAGGGGGCTAAAATGTTTTGAGCCTTCAAGGAATGCATTTCCTCTGAAAACACATCATCCTTGAAGCCTCTTTATGCATTTTATCCTTTGATAGAATCCCCTCTACTGATTTCCATTATAAAGCTTCTCCTTTGGTGAAGAAATGCCCAAAGGCCTCCTTTTCCCCCTTATTTCACCCTCACTCAGCCTCTTTTTTATTCCCCCTTGTCCCCCCTTATTTTTCCCTTTTTACCCTCTTAATCCCCCCCAAATCCCCTTTAAATTCTTCCCCTACCCTTTTTTGGCCACTTTCCCCCCTTGTTCCTCTACGTCCCCCTTCCTAACATTTAAATCACATTTAAATGGGCTAAAACCCACTTTTTAACATTGTGATAGGGCTTAGCCCCTTTTCCGCCAGCCCCTTCAACCACTTCCCCACGTAACCCTTACCCAAGACCAAGCGCTTAAGCCTTAGGAGCCAATCACAATTGGAGTATCGAGCGGGTGCATTTCCTTTTTTACAGCTGAAAAAACCCGACGCGATTGTATTTTTCTCAGAAGTCCCGCGACGGGTTTTAGACCGTTGATCTGTCATGAAGATCCGACGGCGGAGCGCTAATCGCACTCACCGCCCAATCGCAATTGGAACCTTGATATGTGTCACCCCTGTTCTTTCCCCGATTGCGATTGCCCGACTTAATCCCCACCGTTGATTCTTCCCGAAGATCCTACGGCCCGGCGCTTATCGTTCCATCGCAATTGTAGCGTTCAATCACAAACCTTTCCCCAATCCCCCCGATCGCTTCATCCTCCGATTGATCGCAAGCCTTCCCCGCCGTCTCCTGATTTAATCCCGTCCATCCGTTTGATACATGATCCGACGGTCATCGTTGTCCCCTCCTAATCGCAATCAGAAGTTTTAATATATGTCATGCCTTGTTTCCTCCGATCGCGATTGTTCTGAACAGATCTTAGTCATCCATCTCTCCGTTGTTCCAACGGCTATCGCTTGTCCTTCCCCATCGCATCAGAAATTTTTTGATTTTCACTCCACCCCACTCCCTCTCCTAATTGTGATTGTGATTTCCGTATGGGTCCTGCCTTGTACGATCATTCCCGTCCATTCCATTGTTTTTCCATGTTTTCCTTTGTATTTCCCCCAAACACTTAACCTTTGGGATTTACGCTAATAGCTAATTCCTCCGCCATTCTTCATCATTCCACCACTCTCAACTGTTCTGCCAGGCCTCCAAAGCATTTCCTCCGCCTCCACTGCCCGGTTTATAACAGGTGTATTTTATTGTGCAGATAGCACAGAAAGGCCATTCAACGGCCAAACGATATAGCAGAGACGGATTTAAGGGATTTGAGCCTATAATTGGAGATTTAAAGTGCTAATCCCGTGTTCAAAGGATTAAGGTTCAGCTTGAAGACTAATGAGCGCACCAAAAATTCATAACTGCGCTACCTAACAGCAAAACGTGTCCTCTCCAGAGGTACACCTTCCTACAGCAGTTTCCATGTCGCCTCGATCCCATAAGCAGTTAATTGCACTGACAGAGCTTCATTAAAGACTTTCTGGTCAGCAGTTATGGAGGTATGGAGAGGCCCGCAGACTTTAAACCAGTTAACCAGATCCAGAAGGTAGCGCAGAGCTCCAGACAACCGAGAGGATTACAAGGAACATATCAGAGGTCAATCTCGACCTAACAGACGCTTCCCAAGTAGTCTACAGAGCTGCATTTCCATTAAGCAGTAAGGGCGTGAAACATCTCCGCCATTTTGTCTTGATGAAGAAAATTTAATGTTCATCTACCCCTATTATTCCCTTTCTCCTATAAGAATTCCTAAGAAATAATTTTAAACGTTGTTATTGGGCCGTTGTTGTTCGGCTGCTGCCGTTGTAGTTAGGGGGATTCATTCTGACTATTAGAACAGTCTTGGGAGGGAGTAGCAGAGTAGTTGTATGTAGTAGGTTGGGAGGAGAGATTTGGTTTGTATTTCAGCCATTGAGCTCTGATGTACATGACTGGTTTTGCATCATTAATCAAAGCACATTTCACAGGATCCTGGTCTATTACTATTGGTGATGTCTTTCTTACTTTTTTTATTACACTTCATGTTGTTCATTATTCTACTGGCTTGCATCAGAAGTTTGACATATGATTTACCCTTTTTAGGTACCCTATTTTACTGCTCTCCTCGCCATTTATGTTTATCTTTTGAAATTTTTTATCTGAGAAGTGTTTTCACTTGGTTTAACTAGTGTAGTGGATGTTATTGCCTGCTAGCTGATGTATGAATTAAATGAATAAGTTCTTAGATGTTCTTGTTGGGTTTAAGCTGGAAGATTTGGGAACACTGGGGATTAGAGTTAGCCCTGTCCACTAGGATCCTTGTGCAACCAGCTGGCCTTTCTAAGATCCCTTTGTTAAAATTATCTCTGTTTTTCCCTTGGAGCATGCTAAAGCCGACCTGGAGTTAAATGACCTCTGGTCCGATCTATAAGCTGCCCCTTTTTCCTTCCCTTGAAAGCTTCCTTTGAGTACGTCCAAGCGGGTCTGGAGTTAAATGACCTCTGACCTGATCTATAGATAGAAAGTAGGTTGTTTTCCTTCTCTCACTTTCTTTCCTTAATGTTCCATTTCATCATCTATCTAAAATATCCCTTAGTGTATATGACTTTCCCTTTGAAAGCCTTGGTTAGTTTTTGCATGTAATTACCTCTCATGACTCCATAGCCCAATGGATGGCACTTTCTTGACCCATCCTCTTTGTTGAAAACATCCTGCTGTTTTGTTCCTTTTCTCCCATTACTTTCTCAGTTCATGATCTCATGACCAACCTAGCAACCAACCAACCAAATCATTTAAACCCACCTTTTGTGCTTCATACCTAGCCTAATATCTCAATTTGAGTTTTCAAAGATATATCATTCTTTTTTTTATTGGAGAGATCCCTCTCCGGGTCCAGGAGAGCTAGATCCTAGGGCCCCAAAGTGGTTTGATGTTGTCTTATCTTTTGGTATTGCCAAATCTGCCAAAACATAGGAACCCCAACACTCCCTACTCATATCAAACAAGAATATATTGAACTTTTCAAGGAGTTTGGAGATGTGTTTGCATGGGGGTACAAATATTTGAAATCATATGATACCAACATTATTCAACACAAAATTCATCTTAAGGAAAATCAGAAACCTTTCAAACAAAAACTAAGAAGGATAAACCCTATTTTATTACCTTTAGTTGAGAAAGAGATCAAAAATATGTATGATGCTGGGATCATAGTTCCCCTTAGATACTCACAATGGGTGTCCAACCTTGTGTCTGTTAGGAAGAAGACCGGGGAAATTAGGCTTTGCATTGACTTTAGAAATCTGAATAGAGCCTCCCTGAAAGATAATTATCCCTTGCCTAAAATGGACCACATACTCCAAAATGTGGTTGGATATAAGAGAATAACACTGTTGGATGGTTTTTCAGGCTACAAACAAGTGCTAGTACTCCCAAGTGATCAACACCAAACTGCTTTCACCACACCTTGGGGTACATTCATGTATGTTAAAATGCCATTTGGTTTGATGAATGCAGGGACCACATTCCAAAGGGTCGTGGACATAGCCTTTTCAGAAGACATAGGCTATTTTATAATCATTTACCTTGATGAAATTATTGTTTTCGCCAAAATTGATCAAGAACATTTGATTCATTTGAGAAATGTAGAAAATATGGCTTATCTTTGAATCCCAAAAAGACACTGTTTGGTCTCCAAGAAGGAAAAATTCTTGGCCACATAATCTCTGAAGAAGGAATCAAATTTGATCCCAAAAGGATTAAAGGCATATTGAAAATCAGCCATCCTAGAAACCTCAAAGAATTGCAATCTGTCATAGGAAAGATCAACTTTTTGAGAAGGTTCATCATTAACCTTGCTGAACTTTTTATAAATATCAAAAACATGCTCAAAAAGGAAACAAGAGTTAAATGGACCTTAGAATCCAAATAATCATTTGAACTGGAAAATCAAGCTCTCACTTAAACACCAGTTCTTATTAGTCCTGATTTCACTAAGGATTTCTACATTTTCTCATTTGCCTCTGAACACACCATTGTTGCAGTCTTGTTGCAAAAGAATAATACAGGGCAAGAACAACCAATATCCTTTTTTAGTAGAGCCTTAAGAGATGATCCACTCAAATATAAAATCATGGAGAAACAAGCCTTAGCCTTGATAAAAGCATTGAAAGATTTCTAAGTCTACATTTTACGCTCACATATCATTTCTTTTGTCCCACATACAGTTTTCAAGGACATTCTAAATCAAGACCCTGATGGTAAAAGGGGAAAATGGATTGTTATTATTTTAGAATATGATTTAGAGATCAGGCCTACCAAGCTGATAAAAGGACAAATATTAGCAAAACTCATGGCAGAATCAAATTTCCAAGCATTAAATATGAATATGGTTGATTTTTAGAAGAACAAGAAGAATTCACTGCTCCATACATTGAAGAAGTATTTTTGAATTCATCTTGGTATGCTGATATCATTTATGTACTTCTTTATCTTAATACTCCTCCTACTCTATCAAAGACTAAAGTTAGATTCTTGAAACAAAAAGCTTTAAATTATTGCATTTTAGATGGAGTGCTATATTGGAAAAATGATGTTGGCATATTGCTTAAATGTTTGCTTGAGGATGATGCAGGAAAAATCATGCATGAGCTGAATGAGGGAGAATGTGGAGGCCGCCTTTACTAGAAGACCATAGCAATAAAGATTCTAAGAGCTAGCTACTACTGGCCCACCCTTTTACCTGACACTCAGAAACTAATCATGAATTTCCATAAGTGTCAAATTTTTTATGGCAAAAAGAAAACTCCTACCTTTACCATTGCATCCCATCAGTGTTGAGGCTCCCTTTCAGCAATGGGGTTTAGAATTTATTGGAGAAATTCACCCAACCTCATCTGCCCAACACAAGTGGATTCTTACTACCACAGATTACTTTACCAAGTGGGTAGAAGCTATCCCTTCTAGAAATGCTACTGACTCTGTCATTATCAAATTCCTTGAGACCAACATATTGTCCCAATTTGGTTGTCCTAGAAGGATCATTACAGACAATTTTGTTGCCTTCAAATCCAAAAGAATGATTGACTTATACTATAAATACCATATTACCTTAGGTCACTCCACAGCTTACTACCCTCAAGGAAATGGAATTGCTGAATCTTCCAATAAAAGCCTAATCAACGTTATCAAAAAACTGCTGGATCAAAATCAGAAATCATGGCATAGTAAGTTGGTTCATGCATTATGGGCTGATAGGCTAACCACCAAGAAATTAATAAATATGTCCCCCTATCAGCTGGTATATGGCATAGATGCAGTCTTCCCTACATCTTTGGGAGTTCTAGTTGTGAAGCTTCTCCAAGAAGTACAAACAGAAGAAAATGACATGCAGAGAAGGCTAAATCAAACTATTCATTTACAGCAGACAAGAGAGGAAGTGTACAAGAGGACACTAGCAATACAAGAAGGCATCAAGAAAATATTTGACAGAAGAACTAAATCTAATAATTTTCAAATTGGAGACACAGTCCTAAAATGGGAATCTAGAAGGGAAGATAAAGGTAAACATGGAAAATTTGAGAATTTGTGGAAAGGGCCTTACATCATTCACTCAATTAGGGGTCATAATGCTTTCTTTTTGCAAAGGCTGAATGGAGAAGATTTATTTGGAGGTCATGTCAATGGCAGTATGATCAAACATTATTTCTGTCAAGAGTCCTAGCTTCAAAGCTTTCATTCATTCTATAGAAACATTGTATGAGAAAATATTGAGAACAAAAATACAAAAACAATGAAAGAAAAGAAAAAGAGGGCAAACTTCAAAAGAGGTACAACCCCATACCCAAAAAAATAGTGCTGCTAAAAGTGCGCAAGCCTAAATGCCACTACTGATTCAAAAAGATATCTTGTTTAGTCCTCTAGCCTAATCATGACTAGACATGCTTTAAATTTATGTTGATAAGTTAGTAGAAACAATGATTGTCAAGATTATTTCAGGCTTGACTTATCAGGAAGGATATATTAGGGAAATACAAAGATCCTGGTTCCACATGCTCAAAATAGAACCAAAGAGATAGATAAGGAGGCATTGCTAATAAAAAATCACATCCTTATCTTTCTAAATTTACTTTTTTGCAAAAATAATGTTTGTGTGCAGCTTGTTCCAAACGCCACAACCATGGTGAATCAGACTGTCTAATCCTGATTTGAAAGAAATCATATGTTTCAGATTGTTCAGATTGTCACTTCAAAGAAATATCAACAGTGAAAAAGAAGAGAACTCTACCCAAATGGATAAGCCACTGGTCTACTGAAACTCAGAGATTTGGTAAACTAAAGGTTCTGGACACCTTGAAAGGAAATTTTCCCTCCCCATGTGGAGCCACTATTAGTCATCAGTAATTTTTGCTGATATCAAAATATGACTAAGTTATAATCCCATATTTCTAGAAAAAACATTTGAGAAATGTTGTGAGTTCTAGAAATCTCACTGCCTTCATCATCCTAAGTTTAACTATATTTCACTATATTTTCCTCTCTTTCTCCTAAAAAAGTTTACCCTCCTGCTACAAAAAGAAGACTTCATCATTTTAGGACTTCTTGCCTCATTTACTCACTCTCACCCTCATTCATAACCCTCTTCCTTTGAAAAATCCATTTTTCCTTCCTCAAAACCTTCATCAGTCCTCCCTTATTCATCATTTTCCTCTGACAACCTTAAACAATGTAAAAATCCATTTTTACATTGTTTAAATCTGAATTTAAGCCTATTGGACTTTTAAAAACCTTATAAAACCCTGTTTTTATAAAATACCCACCCTCTTTATGAAATAGGCCTTTCTAGCCCCTCTCGGCTTAAAACTAGCCCCTCGCAAACCCATAAAACCCCGACCTTCCGTTCATTTTTAAAATCCCCCTTCCCTGTACAAATAAGCCTTTTCCCATTTTAATTTTATTAAAACTTTGCCTTTATTCAAACCTCATAAAACCTTCCCTTTTTTCTTATAAAACAAACGCCCCCGCTTGTCTTATCAACTCCCGGGCCCCGCCTTTCACTTAACCCTACTGCCAAACCGCAACCTGACATCTGTTTGCGGGCTCCACTCCCCAAACCTGCACCCCACTCTTGGATTCATTCCGCACCGTCGATCTCACTCCTTGAGATCTGACAGCCTAGACCCCATATCGTGTGAAAAGCAACGATGGTTTTAATAATCCCTAACCCACACGAAATAGGCAGTGCTTATCCCGCCACTCATCGATCACCCAGTGGCATTGCGCACGTTCAATCCAATACCACTTATCGCCATAAACGCACACGATAAACCACCATGGTTTTCCAAAACCTCTTTCTCCCTCCCTACACCTAAATTCAAAATTCTCCGCCTCTGTTTTATTTTCACCAGGTTTCGTATACCCTCTGCTCTATTTTTCCTTTGCAATATGCCTCCCGACCACCCCGAAACCCTAAAAACGCAATCTTACCACTCCTTGCAGGTTTTAAACTAACATGTGTGTTTTCTATGTGCAGGTTTAATGGTGAGATGCTCAAGGGGAATTCCGATGGCCGAAAAATGATCAAATTAACCTCTAGATGACGATCCGAGAGGTAAATTCACATAAGAGAATGCCAGGGGGTTTGCATAAAGGTTTACCCTCGATGAAACATGATCATTGATGGGTTATAAACCCTCATACCACCAAGAAACCTCCCTTGCATGAAAAATACAATTACAGTAAGAAGAATCAATGAAGGAAATGAAGACTAGAAGGGTTAAGGGGCTAATCCTAAATCCAAAGCCACAAACATTGAGGATTAGCCACAAAGACAATGATTAAATGATGAAAGTCAAAGGTTTAAAACAAAGAATAAATAAACAATCAGTCAGTGATTAAAGAAGAAATAACAGTGAAATAGATTATAAAGGGTAAATCAAGGTTCAAAGGCCTAAATACAGAGTTTTATGATTAAAAGTAAAGACATATTAACCCAAATACAACTTCAAATGACTAAATCAAGAAGCATTTACTCCTCCAAAGACCAAACTGCCACCTACAACATGATTTCTTTTCATAAAGGCAGTGGGCAGTTATTACACAGTTAGAGATATTTTGAAGCAGCTCAATAGTTATTGCAAAGTTATTACAAAGCCTTTAAAGTCAAACATTTCACCTATTCTTCCTTTGAAGATAAGATAAGATTTATTGAAACAGAGAAGTAGCTGCAAATATTCCTGCCTTAAGCCTTGGATGGTTTTCAAGATTAGGAATGAACTTACTCTGTAATAAATGATACTAAAACCCTATCTTAGACCTTACCTCCTCATTTGCAGCATAAATAATACATCTGAAGTCATTGCATTGTTGGCATTTGATGACTCTTTGAAGTAATACATAGTCTCTTGGAAGTTGAAGGAAAATTGATGTCTTGGATCTTGTGGATGCCCTGATTTGTTTGTTGATGGAGGAAGCTAGGTCACTAGATCCCTGAGCTTGGCTATTGGTGAAGTGCTTCTATTCTGTTATTATTATTTCCTATTTTCATTATGTTTCCATTTTTCTTTGTTATAGTAGAGAAAAAGTTTTAGGATAAGAAATGTCTTTTGAAAGCACCTTAGTTCTGTTTTCTCTTGACTGTCTTAATATTTTCTTCTGCAAGGTCTTATTAGAGGATTCCTAACTGCCCTCTAGTCCCATATAGCTTGTTATTTTAGAAATGATTCAATAGAGTATAACGAGGAATTTTCTTTTGGTAAGTCCATGTTCATTTGTACGACTTGAGATTTTGTTTTTAGGAATGATTTCAATAGAGTGCAACCAAGGAAATTAGTGGTGAGTCCTTATTCCTTGAGTACAACTTGAGATATTGTTTTTAAAATATTATTAAGGTATGCTTATTAGAGTCTAAACAGGGAAGTCTATGGTGTGCCCTCTCCTCTAGATTGCCTCAAAAGGTTGCTTTAAAGATCCCTAGAGAGTTAGTTAAAAATCATATTAGATTATTTATGTTTGATATTAGGCTACTCTCACTGTTATCTTATATGTTTTCTTTATCTAAAAGTAGTCCTTTGATTGTTGGATTGTTGTCTGAAGGTTTTCTTATTAAAATTTTGTCCAAAGAAGTCTATGGTTTGCCCTGTCCTTTGGCTTGCTTCAAACAATTAGTTACCTTGAAATATTTCTCTTGTTTAAAGTACATGATAAAGGATTCTTGATTGCCCTTTGTCCTACTTTTCATTCTTATCCTTAATGGCCATCTCATTATCCTAAACTATCTGAAGATCCACTGGCCAAGTTAGATTTTCCCTATGATACTCCCCGATCCTTTTATGAACTTATCATGACTTTCATTTGACTCCATTTCCCAATGACTTAGAGATCTCCTCATTCTATCTATGCTCTTTGATCATCATACCCAACCAAAACAAATAAAACAAACCTTGTACTTAATAACTAGCCTAAAATCAACCCTTAAAAGCAAACAAGCGCATCCTTTGCAAAAAAATAGAGAGATCCCTCTCTGAGTCTAGGAAGGCTAGGTCGTAGGACTCTAAATACTGGTTCCATGTTGCCTTTTCATTTGGTATTCCAATCTGCCAAATCACGGGACCAAAATAGTTCTCATCATAAGTTTCCTCTACTATATTTTCATTATTAGGAAACATTTCTTGTATCAACTTTGTCAAACCTTCCATGTCTGCTTTTAGATCATTCTTCATGTTTTCCATTTTTTCATTGATCTTAGCTTCCATGTCATCCATCTTAGATTCCATGCCAACTTCCATGCCATCCATCTTAGCTTCCATGCTATTCTTCAAGCCATCCATATTAGATTCCACGCCTTTCTTCAAACCATCCAACTTAGTTTCCACGCCTTTCTTCGAAACTTCCATGTCATTTTTTGTTGCCCTTTGCGAGAGCGAAATTTGTTACACATGCTCTTGTAATTTTGATATGTCATGTTGCCATTATTCGTCTTCATGAGTCATAGTAGAGCTTTTTAAATACTTAATGGGTGTTGAATTCTTTTTAGGGGGCATTTTAGAACCCAATACTGATATATATGCTCAATAGGCCCTTGGAATCACTTCAAACTGATTTTTTTACACAAGACATGCAATTCAGAAAAAGAAAAAAAAATTACACACCTTTTTCTTTCTTTTGAGGAGCTCGATATTGAAACTAAATTATCTCTATGATTTCAGATCTTCAATATCTAAAATTTGGCCCTGAGGTAGCCCTCTTAATCCTCTTTCGAATGCCACAGGTCTGACTTGATTTGGATTCTTCAAGGCAAAGTTACGTCCAATTTCCCACAATGACCTAATTATGGACCGGTTCAGTAGAGAGAACTTGTATGACTTGCCACGTGTCACTGTTTCCTTCTTCGGCTTTGAAATTGATAGAAAAGAAACTACAGTCTGTGTACCTGTATCCACTCTCTACATAATTCCAATTCAATGCTCAGAGAGAGAGTTATGAATATTTTCCCAAGATCACTTCTTTGAGATGAAATTTGAGAGCCTGAAAAAACCCTAACTTCCACAGATCCTACCTCCCAAAATAATGTGAATCAATATCTGAAAATTTTACATGACGTTCCTCAGGATTGTGGCTTTGCTCTATGAAAATTTTAGCTTCTGAACCCTCGTAAAAAAACGTTATAGCGAAAATGCTGCGATGACCTGTTTAGGTTAAATTCAGGAGCTTGCAAAAATCCCTAACTTCCATGGACCATATCTCCGAAAATATTGCGAACCAAGCTCTGAAATTTTGTGACGATGTTCCTTAGGATTTCAGCTTCGCGCTTTAAAAATTTCTGCTTTTGAGCCTTCGTAGAAAAAAATTTATAGCGAAAATTACACAATGACCTATTTGGAGCAGCGAAACCCAAGAATCCAAAGCTCTTATACCAAATGTTGCAAAACCAGCTCCAAAAATAGAAGTAAAGAGCGATAAACGCCTTAGAAATCAGCCAATTTGAGGGGGAGACCTCCAATACATTACATAAATGAACAATTCTTGAATGCTACAAATGAAAAAACCTCCTTTCTATATATAGGAGTCCATGGGGCCACAATGTAATCTGAGTGGGGCCACAATGTAATCCTAGCCGACCTAACAATAATAATGTAAGGGCACAATAATAACAATATGGGGGTTACATGGGTACAGAAATAACAATAAGGGGGTTACACTAACAACAGCAAGGGACTATACTAGTAATATAGGGACGTAACATCCAATCCTATAAATTTGTCCCATAAGAACTCATAGTTGCTATATGATTTACCTATATCCTTTTGCTAAGAGCATCTTCAACCCTATTCTCTTTTCCCTTAATGTATCTGATCTTGATGTCAAAATCACTAATCGTGGCCAACCATCTAGCTTGCCTAGCATTCAAATTCATTTGGTCAAATAGGTGCCTAAGCCCATTGTGACCGGTCATTAATACAAAACCCTTTCCATGAAGATAGTGTCTCCAGATCTTCAATGCATGTACAACCACTGCCAACTCCATCTCACACATCACAATTTTTCTTTTGCTCATTCAGTTTCCTTGACTCATATCATACCACTTGACCTTCCTCCATAAGAACCACACCAAGTCCTATTTTTAAAGCATATGTACATACCACAAACTCTTTTTCTGGATCTGCAATCTTTAAAGTTGGAGCATTGGTAAGGAACTACTTCAACTGCTCAAAACTTGTTGTGCATTCCATTTTCCATTCAAATTTCTTTCCTTCTCTCTATAATGATGTAATAGGATAGGAAATCCATGCAAAGTTCATGATGAACCTCCTACAATAACCACTAGTCCCATGAATGATATGACCTCATCCACATTCCTCCCATTCCATAATAACACTTATCTTTTCCAGATCCACTACTATGCCTTCCTTGGAAACCACATGACCCAAGTAATGTACCTCTATTTGAAAGAAGTTGCATTTAATAATCTTGAAATAAAACCGATGCTATCTTATCAATATAAACACTGCTACTAAATGTTTTACATGCTCTTCCTCATTCTTAGAATACATCAATATATTATCAATGAATAAAATAGAAAACTTGTCCAAATAACGACACAATACACTATTCATCAAGCACTTAAAAGTAGTTGGAGCATTAATAAAACCAAAAGGAAATACAAAAAACTGGTAATTCCCATGCCTGGTCTGGAAAGTGGTATTATAAATATATTCTTCTTTGATGCATAGCTGATGATATCTTGATCTCATATCAATATTCAAGAACACTGCTGCTCCATTCAACTAATCAAATAATTCATCAATCCTTGACAACGGATACCTGTTCATAATCGTCACCTTGTTCAACTGTGTGTAATCAATGCATAACCTAAGAGTACCATCCTTCTTCTTCACAAAAAATACTGGTGCACCTCAAGGCAACACACTTGGCCTAATGTATCCTTTTCAATTATTTCTTTCAACTGCAAATTTAATTCCACCAACTCTGGTGTGCTCATCATGTACAATTCCTTTGATGTTGGTGTTGCTCCTAGTACCAACTCAATAAAAAATTCCACTTCCCTATGAGGCAACAACTTTGAAATCTCTTCCAGAAACACATCTTGGAACTTCTGTAAAACCAGATACTTCTTCAAGACATCCGCATCCTCAACTTCCTTACCTTTGTCGCTAGAAATATGTACTGCAAAAAATACACACCCTTTCTTGTGATTGCGCTTTTCTTGCATAACATTAACCATTCTAACTGATGTAGCTTTATTCTTACCTTGCAATACTCTTTGTTCTCCATTGTAATCCAAGCATTCAATAAAATTCTCACAATAATCCACCTTAGTCATTCCAATCAAACATGTTTCTACATCTCGTGACTTCTTCATTTATCCATCAAATTTAGGTGTCTTTTCTTTCTTGAACTCATCTAAAAAATATCCCTTGTCACTCATCTTATAAGGATGATAGAAATGATGACCATGATACCTCTTTGAACCAGAACTAGAGTAAAGACTATGTCCACTGCCTCGTCTATCAGGTGTATCCAAGAACCTTCCATCTCTAAAAATATCATCTCTATTTGACCTATGCCCACCATGAGACTTGCTACCATATGCTCCATTAATCTTGTTTTCCTATCCATGACTGATCTTAAGTGGTCCTTGTCTCCATAAGTTTGAAAAACTCTGATGGGTAACTGCATTAACCCCTGTTTTTTTCTCCTGTGCCCTAGGAATTCTCTCTTGTGATTGAATTATTTTGTCATCATCTGCTTTACAACTTCTTATCTCTTCCTTAAAACTTCTAAGAGTATCTAATATGTGAGGGGAGTAATAATTACCATGTCGCTCATGTAATTTGTAGGAGAGTCACATGAAATATATTCTACAGTCTTGGCTTGTCATCTTTGATCCTTTACTTCATGCAAACATACCATGTTATATAACGAATATAAACAAAATCACATGTACCTTAGTGAATTTTAGGGGATTCTATCTCGTTTGCACCAATCAATTCATATTAACGTAACATATGTACACACAAACACACAGACACACACATATAATGAAATCATCATATCATTCATATCAACATAAACATCACCATTTCTATCTGATGACACAACTACAACAATGACATCACCATGCATGCATAACAAGCACATATAAAACCTATATGCATGCATGAAAAAAGCATTCTACCCATCCATTCCAAGTGTTGAACCTGGGAGCTCTGATACGACTCTATAATACCCTCCTCCCACAGTTACCCAAGTTCACCAGTCCACTGGGGTAAATATGTGACGAGGAGTTACTATTGTATGACTCAACCTCCTAAATCATCTTAAGGAAGTGGAATCTACAAACCAAAACCTTATTGACTTCCATCTGATGTTACAGGACCCCTAAGGGCTAAAACACCCTTCCAGGTGCCCAAACCCTAAGTTAAACCTCTTTTTCAAATTCTTAGACTCCTAGAAGTTGGAACAACACTGTGAAAATTCGACTGTAACCATCTAGTCACATGCATAAGCCTTCAAGGGAGAAAATGAAATATTTTTCTCCTAGTTCTATGCATGCGACTGCGAGATTTGAGGCACTTTTTCAGGGCTAGTCTCCAGACCACTACCCAGAACTTAATGAAATTTTTTAGAACAATGAATGAAACTAGGACAAAGCCATCAATATAAAACTTAGACAAGAATTTGACCTAGAAAGGTCTAACCATGACATACATTTCATCAAAAAAATTATGAACCTGTAATCTATAGGTCTTAATTACATATCTGAACATAGGTATCTCATACTTATCTAAGAATCATTAAGAATTTCTAATTCCCTCTCATAATATCTGCATTATAATATGTTATGTCATACATTCATTAACCATTCATTTACTAATCGAAACATGTTGAGAGCCATAGCTGAAGTATGTCAAAAAAATTGCTTATAACCAAAATAATAACAATAATAGAGCAACCATTAAAAGTAAATTTAATCACAAAATTCCAAAGGAAAAGAGCTCTTATTAACATATGCAAATATAACCAAGTGAGGGACTTCCACATAGCACTCGATCGTAGATTGGGCTGAAGCAAATATCTCTTTCTGTCAATAAACCCCATGCCATATTCCAAGCATGAATGTGGGATCTCATGGAATAAACCAAACAAAACCAAACCAGGGCTTCCAAAGGACAAACCACCTCAACCCTCAACCAGTGATTCCACCTCACGGAAGAAATCACGAACATCAACATATTGGTCTCTATGCAAGCTATGCTGGTGTCTAAAGTGTTTGTTCCAACCCATCTCCAAGACTAGTAACTCAACCCATAGCTAGAGTAGGGTTCCAAAAAATTTGTCCAACCAAGGCTCGAGGACTAGTAACTCAACCCAACAAGGGCTTAAGAGCATTTGTCCAACCAAGGCTTCCAGGACTAGCAACTCAACCCAAGTTGTTCCAGGGCTTCCAAATCATTTTTCCAACTAAGGATCCAAGAATTAATAGCTCAAACCACATTAATAAGGAACATGAATACCAATCATAAAACAAAAGGGAAAACCCACAACACCATGGCTATCCAATAAATGGCAAGGTTAGGAAATACCATTGTCAATCCAGGAAATCTTCTATGCCAATGACATATCATAACCAAACAAAGACATGCATACCCATTCATGCCAAAACTATCAAGGAAATTATACATTAAACTCAATACATGCAAATAAAACATGTTTTAGCTGTTGACCCTACTGTTCCCTTCAAATTTCTTGCTTTTCATTTTCCTTCTTTCTCCCAATCCAAAGTGTGCCCAAAATCTTCTAAGAGTGCTCCAAGAAACTCTAATTATGAAATATTATGAGATAAAGAGAATAGAGAGAGAGCTACAAGCCAAAACTCACAAAACGCTATGAACTAATCCTAAGAAGCCTCTTTTTCATTGAGGCTTGTATCTTCTTCAATTTCCTCTATTTTTCCTAAAATTCCCCTCACATGAAATTTTGTGACTTTTAACCTTCCTTTTATCCAATTTTTCTTTATTTTATAAATAAAACACCAATTAATGCCACTTTCCGTTTCCAAATCCTTTGAAAATGACTTTTCCATTTTCCATGGCCATTAATTCATCACCAGTGATCCCCATTACTATGTTTTTCCCAACATTCATCTTTGAATGTGTGTCCCATGACCTTCGTCTTATTTTTTCCTTTATTAACATTATTACATGGATTTTAAACCAAGGTTGTTACAAAAGTATAACTAACCTACTTGTTGATATACTGTGCTCCACAACTAATTTTAATTCATGTAACTTGAACACTTATGGTAGTCCTTTGACCTTCCAATATGTAACTCCACAATCTCTCACTATCAATGAACACAACTCCTTTAGGTCACTGAACTATTCCAAAACTAAATATTCCCTATAGCTTCACTTTAATCCTTCAAAGAGTCCAACACATAGGGTATTCACGTTGCTTCTCCAAATATGTCAAATATTAGGGCTTTGGAGAATTCCCACTTATCACTAAATATGACCTCTGCAACACAATGAACTAGGGCTTGTCAACTAGCCCTCTTTGTTTCCCTTTCTTCCTTCAAAGAACAACCCTTAGAGCTCTAAACACCCTGCCCTTATAATAGTGAAAATTATACCTATTTATCAACTATATTAATGCTATACCAACAAATCTCTAACAAACCTCCACTTGTACACATGCTGCTCCAAATTTTGTCCCAATTTGTGTTGAGAAATCTAAGGTAGCATAGTTAGGGCTTCTTATTAAAGGAATTTCTATTTTACTTGAAAATTTCTTGTGATTAGTTCTTAGTTATTATTCTTTGTTATTATATATTTATCATCAAGCGAATTTCCAAAACTTCAAAGATAACAAAATAATACAAGATGTAGGCACCCAGCTAGGGAAAAGCACTAAGGAGAGGAAAACCTCATCAAAATCTTCCACTATAGATTCAAATCAAACTAGGGGGATTATTTCTAATAAAAAAAGAAAAAATAAGCATATCCTAGCCTAAGATGGGCTGAAACAAAGGTCAAACAACCCAAAACAGTGCTCTCGACAAATCCTAAAAATTTAAGAAAAAATTCCAAAAAAATTATGAATTTCAATTTCTAACCTAAAACAGGAGGATAACACATGTTTTGAGCCAAAAAGTGCAAGTTGGAGCTGAAAATGTAGGTTTTGGGTTGAAAATTTCATTTTTCCCTCCTTGATTCTCGGGTGACAGGTCTCAAACAAATTTTCTGTCTCCTGTGCGGCTGGTACCTGTGACCTATGGAAAACACCAGAAAATTATCAGAAATTGGAATTTTAACTAAATAAGGGTATAAAAGTTAGAAATAGACATCAAGAGACTGAAAATAGCCGAATAAAAGCCCTGATTTTTGAATTTTTTTGTCACCCAGGAATCTAAATTACACCAGTCAAGTCGCCATTTGTTGACGACAATGTATAATTAAAAAATTAGTGGATTCACCATTTGTTAGTGTGAAGTTTTATAGCAAGTGTGCCAAAAAGGATTCACCTAAGCCATGAGTGAATGATGGCCCTAACAGTAGATATGGCCATCTAATTCTTCAAATTTTCAAAATAAAGTTAGAAGAAACCTTCAAAATAATAGATATGTGTAGCAAAAGATATTAACAACAAAAATATTAACTAATGTAAAACCCCAAACCATGGACAAAGAAATTTAAAAGAATGAATAATATTATTATTACTATGTTACACCTCGTGAAGGAGACTCATATGATGGTTATAGGTCCCCCTTCAAATGGGATGCGTCCTTTGGTTGTACTACATGCTTTAGTTTTCTGGATATTTCTCTCTATTTGATTTGTGAAACCCAAAACATTAGTTGAACTCAGATGGGAGATCGATTGCAAAAAGAATATAATAATGATGATGATAATGATATTGGTGAGAAATGGATGGAAAATCCTCTTATTTATAATAAAATATTGGGTTATTCTCGAAAATGGAAAACAATAAAATATTATTAACCATAATCTAGATCTAATCACTTGGAATATTTTATTATATTTTTGGGAGGGAAAATATATTTAAATTGGTTAAATACCTTTATTTAGAAATAATAAACAAAAAAATGATTTATTTATTATTTCAAGGAAGTGGTTAAGGAATAATAAACAAATAGCGATTTGTTTAATCATTCCTGAGTGATTTAGTCAAATTTGACAAGGAATATTAACTAAATAATGGTTTAATTAATTATTCCTAGAGGAAAATCAAATAAATGATGATTTATTTAATTATTCCTCACAAGGTTTCTTGTTTTAATTAGAAATAATTTAATAAAATATTATTTATCAAATTATTTCCTATAGTGGAAGCAATTTTGCTATGGTAAAATTGGTCTTACATGGTGTGTTTTGATCCACCTAGTTAGAAATGGCTAGGTGATCATTTTTTGGTGATAACATGTTTCCTTAGAAATCAATGTGTATTTGTGGTTTTTCTTATTACATGTATATGCATTTTTTTCTAAATTGTAATTTCTAATCCAGAGATCAATAGAGTAGAATTGTGTCTCTTGATTTTAGTTTAATTTCTTGAGCAGTTGCAATTTCTATAAAATTTCTACACAATGACTAGAGGCTTGACCCGAATGTGCTTAGGAACCTACTATCCCTATCATATATAATGGCCTATGGGATCCAAAAATGTAACCACAGTCATTCAAAGAAGATTTTGACAATGGCTTATATTGTGATACTCTTCTTGTAGGCATCCAATATGGTCAACTAAGAAAATATATCAACGACCAAAAACACACAGTCATTACCATGATTGGTAGAAGGAAGGCCAGAGATATAGTCCATGAATATGGATTCCCATGTTCGGTTAGGAGTAGGAAGAGAAGCGTATAAGCCTTGCTTCTTAATGGTTGGCTTGACAATGGCACAAGTAGTGAAATATATGATATATTTTACAACATCATATCAGAGTTTGGGCCAATAAAAATAATTATGCAGTATTTCCATTGTCTTCTCCACACCAAATTTTTCTGCACCTTGACTGTAGTGCACCTCCCAAATCAACTTGGCACACTCACTTGAAGCAACACAAAGGTATCCCAGGTAGCATATTAGTGTGTCTTGGAGGTGTAATTTTGGAACTTTCTTTCCATACATCATCATATGGTATGTGGTGGTGAATTTTGGATCATTTTTGTATAGTTTTGGTCATCCAAAAGTCTCATGCCCACAAGGGTTAAGGAAAGTGGTTAGTGCCACTACTGGGGGATGATTGAGGAAATATGCAAGTTTTTGGTGCTTCCCTTCTTGTATATAATGTTCAAATGGAATTGTTGCAGATATGTAGACCATTTATGATGGAAATTGTTCTGAAAATTTACCTATGTATGCATAAAATGAAGAGGCATGTGATCTATGAGGATGATCGTCTGCTTCCTTAGAATGTAATATTAACATTGTTGACAAGCTTGCAAAATAAAATACATCTCCTTATCATATGTGGGGTATTTTAAAATAGTATGAGAGAGTGTTTCACTGTGATAGGTTACTATATTCCCTTCTTGGGTGAGAACCACACCGATAACATATTTGGAGGCATATGTCTCAATTTCAAATGGTTGTTGTAAGTCTAGTAATGTGAGGAATATCGTATAGAAAAGGCAGTGTTTTAGCTCAATAAATTCCTTTTGATGTGACTTGGACAACATTTTTTTTTTTCTCTACCCCTGGAGACCTAACTCAAAGGCCAAGTGATATGAGGGAACCCCAACATGAATCTTTTATAGAAATTTGCAAGGCCTAAAAAGCTACAAATATCTATTAGAGTCATCAGGGTTTGTCAATATTGAATGAATTGGATGTTGGCTAGATGCACATGCATACATCGCTCATTAATTATGTAGTGAAGATATTAAACCTTGTCCATACCAAAGGATCATTTATCCAATTTGGCACATAGTTTGTGTTGCCACAGGGCTTGAAGGACTTGTTGAATATGTTGCAAGTGCTTTACCTAACTCTTACTAAAGATGACGATGTCATCCAAATATACAACCATGAACAAGTTGGTGAATCCAACAAGATTTCTTCCATAAACCTCATAAAAGTTGTAGGGGAATTATTTAACCTAAAGGGCATAGCAAACCACTCAAAGAGACCCTCCTTGGACTTGAAGGAGGTATTCCATACATTTTTGGGTTCTATTGGAACTTGGTGATATCTATAGTTCAAATCAATCTTGTTGAAGTACTTTCCCCCCTTGAGTTGATCAAGAGGTCATCAATCCATTGGATTAGGTATCTATTCCTTAAAATAATTCTATTCGGTGCTTGATAATCAATGCAAGGTCTCCAGGTCCCATATTTATCTTGTACAACTAAAATTGGGCTCCCACAAGGTGAGGAACGTGGTCAAATGTGCCCTTTTTGTAGAAAATCCTGGATCTTCCACTTGATTTTCTCATTTTCCATAAGAGAGTGGTGGTAGATTGGCCCATTAATTAGAGGTCCTTCGGGAGTAAGATCAATCAAATTATTGACCATACATTGCAAAGATACCGATATGAGTGAGGAGAAGATGTGTCTATGCTCTTCCATGACCTTATGAACTTGCTTTTTTTGAGTGGAGGAATCATTTTTTAGGGCCATGGATGTGTCCATGATCTTCCCCTTACTTTGAGAGTGAATCAGGACTCATATTTGTTTCCTGGTCTGGGGGATGATCATACTGCATTACTTAGAAAATATCAAATAAATGACGGTAGGTGGGGCTACCACCGATGTCTTGTATATTTTTCTACGCAAAATAATAATAATAATATGAGGTTTGGACTCGTGCAAAACATGACACTTCCAAAAGTATGATTTTCCTAATAAAACATCACAAAATTAAAGGTGAGTAAAATCACACAACACCTCATTCATGAAAGGCTGATCCTGTAGGGGAGGCGAAAATGTCGGCTGATGTAGAGATATCACCCTTAGTGGAGCCAACATATTGTGTATGGTTGTGGGTGTGGTGTTGTTGGTAGGACCAACTTCTTAACAAACTCTATTGAGATGAGGTTCTTTTGACATCCACTATTGACAATGAACTATAGCGAAGAACCCTTCATCCACATCTATGAGTGGACAAGACTCTCACCCTCCTCTGGATCTTTGGGCTCAATATTAATGACCTTGGTGGTGGAAATAACGGCATTGGGTTGTACATTAATGATTTTTTTCCCCTTTTCGATTACTAGCTCAGAGTTAGAACATGCACCTGACTCTGAATATTTTAACTCAGACCACTTTCTTGTGTCTTTCTTCGTCTTCCCACTGCTATTATTTTCTTGTGGATTCGATGGGTCATCCTAGGTCATTTCACCTTGGCCCTATCCTTTGTTCTACTATTTGGAGGCGCCTTTTCCCTAATTTGGATTCAAAAATCCAAAATCTTGCTTCTTCTGTTTAAATTTATGCTTGATCTTAACAACATATTGATACGTTGCGCCAAGCAAAGAGATGTATAAGAAGTCCATTTTTTCCTAGATGTATTTGTGTAGATAACCATAGTAATTAAGTACCAGATGTCGCTCAGAGTCCTTGAAACCCAACTTCATGCATAGGGTATGAAAAATATTCGTGAACTTTGACACTTCTTCGTCCCTTTCTTGTCTTATTATGGTTCATTTTATTTACTTGAATTCATAGCTCCCGACAAGGTAATATTGTTCCTTGATAACATCTCAGAAAGAATCCCTATAGGGTGAAACTGAAAATAGTGAAGGTTCCTCCTCGTCCCTTTGCTCATAGTAAGTTTCCCAGTAGTCCTTGACATGGGGGGTGGCCTTGATGAGTGTAAAAGTAGTATTTTCCCTATCGAAAAATTTATGGACCAAAAAAATATCCTTCCAAAAAATTTAGCCAAATATCTAGAGCATCTACATTTATTTGGACTTCAAATATAGGAATGTCAAATTTAAATTGTATCGTAAATGGGGTGGTGCCTCTAAAGTGACTGCTAAATGAATATGCTTTGCCCATTTGTATCCCTCGAAGGATATGTGAAAAAATATCCATCATATCATTCCTTTATCGCTCGTAGGATTCTTTAAGAAATAATTTGAAAGGATCTCCTGCTCCCTCATATTTATTTTCTTTCACCATGGGGGGCCATTGGAGTCAACGAGGCTGGTCTTGCAAGGGATAACCCAGTTCAACTACCAACTCCTTCTACCTCGACCTCATTGGGGACATAAAAAAAAAGAGAGAAAGTGTAGACCACTGATCTAGATTTATGAAGGAACGAAATGAAATACACATTTAAAAAAAACACAAAGGTACACCGAAATAGGACTTCAATTAATAAATAGAAAATTTTGAAAACTATTTAGAAAGAAAACAAACAATATCGGGAGATGGTAGATTATATTTGAAAATGGATTTGATGGCTACATGCCTTCTGAACTATGTTATAGTGAGGCTCAAAGGCCTTTTTATCATGAATAAATAATGAGAAACCCTAAACATCCAAAAACATAACCCTAGGAGATGAAGTGTCAAAAGTTATGGGCCCTGATGGGGTTAGTTGGAATGTCAACTTCTTAGGGTCATAACTTTGGCATACAATCTTCATTTGGCATCCATGATAGCTGATTAGAAAGGTCTATATGAGGACAAAATTTTATTGAAAACATAGTCTATGACTAACTTTTTCACGTTTCCCCCAAAAATGTCATTTAGGGCCTCAAAACGACTCTGGAAGCTGAAGACCCGAAAACTACCAAAAATAGAAAACTGTTGAAATAGGAAATTGATAGAAAATAGTGTTAGGGGTCCAAGTTGAATAGGAAGGTGGCCACCAATATCCACATGGATCATTCTAACATCACGAAATTGTCAACATACATATAAATAAACAACCATCCACCAGAATTCATGGGTACTTAACCACTACCACTGTTGGTTTACTATAGTGTCCTTTGTGTATGTGGTTCTTTCATATTTTTGATGAACTACAAATAAATACAAGACTTCACATCCTAGAGTCTATAATCAACACATGGTCCACTCAAGTATATCCAACCAACACATGGCCCACTCCACGAAGTGTTAAAAAACTCCTTAATAAAGGATATTAAGCTAAATTAGACAACTTATCAAGTCATTATCAAAGTTACATGATAAATGGGTATGCATGCCTCCCCAAGTATTACATCAATATGATATTTTCATGTTACATAGGTGTGAGTGCAATAGACTCCATCTCTTGGAGATGCTACATACATACTCAAAACATTTCATGGACCAATACATCAAGTCAAATGTGACTATACAATTTCTTAAAAATATGTGTATCATATTACAATAGGGTCGTGAGTATGATTTATTCAACACAATTTCACTAGATTTTTCCCACCACTATCTAACCTTTGCTTCCACTCCAACCAATATCTTCTACAACCATATTTCTTCCACAAGAATTGTCATGATATTTTCTTGTCTTGGACCAAAATTTGAAGATCTCTCTACTGTATATAGGACCTCTATGTTCTCCTTGCTACAAATTCATCATTTCCCTCCAAAAATTTAACCTGTAACCAAAAATGTGTTTTCTCAAGTGAGAAAAATAAAGCTTGCTTCCACCTCAAAAAGTGTCCATGCTCCTCCATTCATTTGAATAACTTTCATCATTAACCAACTAGAAGTCAAAATACCACTGATACCCAAAATTAAATAGGAAAATGTTGTCCTCTTGGTCCTAACAACAATCTCACCATGAATACTGATTCATTAACCATCCTATGGACCTACTTCCATCTATTGAGATACATGGGTGCCATCCATTGTACTCACTAGTTAACTAGGAAAGTAGTCTAAATACGGGATGTATAGATTTAGTCTTACATTCTCTACACATGCCAATAGGTATTCATAGTGCACCACTTGACAAATGGTTCATGGAGAAAAAATCATAGTTATAACTCATTTCTATCTATAACACTTTACTATGAAAAATAATAATGATTTTATATTACAATAATATTTCATCACTATGATTACAACAAAAAGAGTTACACAATATAAATTTCTTCTTGTAGAATCATAAACAAACTTAGTGCCTTCACCTTGAATCTTGCAACTTTAGTTTGTAGTTTTTAGAGTGAATAATTCTAACAAATTTCTTTTACATATTGAGTTGATGAGGCTCAAAATTTACCTTTTACAAATCAATAAAATTCAAAAAATACAATTTAACTTCACTTTACCAAGTATAAAATTAAAACTTTTTATCTAAAGAGTTCTTGTTGTTAGCACTTCATAGACTTCCTAAGCCAAAGAGGAAACTGTAGAGGTAACCAAAAACCACTTTAAAGTTGGGATCTAGCCCTTCCAGCTTCAGAGAGGGCTCTCTCTATGTTAAATTTTCAATCATTGTTTTAAATTTTAGGCTAGATACAAAGGTAAAGTTGTGGTTGTGGTTGTAGGATGAAGGAAAAGTCCATTTGGAATGGAGTCATAAAATTTTTTAGTACTCAATGAAAAATAAATAGAGAAACTGAAATAAGGCGAGGTAGCCATACTCCTGGATCTTAAAAAAGTATTATGATATGGATGAGATGAATAAGAGTTAGGATCAATTAAATATAAAGAATACAAAGATGAATTATATAATTAATCTAAGAGGGAAAAATTTTATATTTTCTTAACAAGCCTGAGTAGAGTACTTTGAGAAAATTTTGTTCATAATATTCTTCTAAACAATCAAGGAAGAGCCTCCATGTGAAAACTAGAAGGAAAGACAATTTGAAAAGAAGAGAAACATCACTGTTTATTTGAAACAAGAATCTTGAAAAAATATTGCCTCTATATTTCTGAATTGATTACATCAAATAAAATTCCCCAACCTACAATCAAAAGAAATATCTTCTCCTTTTACACAATCAACCCTTTTTACTTCTTTCTACAAAATGTTTAGAGAGTCTTTCTCAAAATGATTCGGACTTGAAATAAAATTTATTACAAAAATAATATCTACTAGAATGATGTAGATATTTCAAAAATAGAATTGAATAGTAGCAATTCTGTATTGATTTGGATGTTGTGTTCATATTTTGAGGATTACTTTTGATGATTCTAGCTACAATATTTCTCCTTTGTTAACTACTCCTAACATGTAGGATTTTCTTCCCCTTTTCTCTGTCACTGGTCACTATAATTTTGTTTGATTTACTCGATGAGCTCTAGTAGTTTATCCCATATTCTTTCACTCGGAATAGAGAAACTCACCATACTTCTAAATATTTCATCTGCCTCTGTGTATGTTTGAAAATTTGTTTTATTTAGAAACGGGTGATGGATTTCGTGATGAATAAAAAAGTCATATTGTAAACATTCATTAAAATCCTCTCCATTTATAATCCCTCTTACTTTGGAAAATTCAGATTTATCTATCCTACACAATTGATCTTGGTAAGTTTCTAATGGAATCAATTTCCCATTAGAAGTTCTCAAAGGTAGAAGCCCTTTCTCTTGTAATAAACTAAATTTCTTGTTGAATCTTCTTACCTGTAGCTCTAACTCTTTGCACTTGTTTCCTAGCTATATCATAAGATTTTCTTTGTTAAAACTCTTTTTTCCTCCCTGATTGTGTCTGTTATGTCCTGAATTTTTAGTTCTTCGAGCTCATCTTTGGTTTTTTAATTTAGTACCTTGATGATCCCATGTGCTTCTATTGTCCTATGTTCAATCTCAACTTTCATTTTTTCAATTTTTTCCTTGACATCTTGCACCAACTCTTCTTGCTCAAATACAATTTTAATAGATGACCATAGATCTGTGATACTGGAATTAATAGTATACCATTTTTTTGCTTCACTTTTGCCAATGTTTGTATTATTACTGATTGATTTTCATACTTTTCAAGATGTTGAGTAAGTCTAAATTTTTTCTGCACTTTTGCTAAATATGTATTGTCAGCTTTGATTTTATTTTCTTCCATCCTTTCTAATGTTGTTAACAATATTTCATTTTATTTGTTGGTAAATGGTAAATATCCCAGATCTTTCAGTAATTTTCAGAAGATTCTATAGTGGCTGATTCTATTCTTTCCGTTGAATTTGTTGTCGTTGTTTGTTGTGCTGATGTACCTATGATTGCTAACTTTTCCTTTTCCTTTAAAAGTGATTCCATATCTGTCTCCATCTTCTGAATTTGAATGTTTTGTTAAATTATCAATTTGAAAATTTTCTCTTTCTCTACTTTTAGCTGAGTAATTTTTTTGGTCTATGGGTGCTTTGTGGTTGGAAGCTTGATATTTTTTCTCAGAGCTTGAATATTATCATTCTTGTTTTTAATCATCTCCTCAGCTTATTTAATGTCACTAGGATCATATCCTAGATTAATTACCAAATATTCAAGAACCTTACTTATGGAATATTTGTTCAAGGATGACATTATTTTAATCTTCAACTGTGAATGCATGTTGTTCAGAGAGGCTTGAAACTTAGAGGTTACCATGGATGAGCTTATTAATGTTGAATATATCCTCTCACCAGTCTATTTATGCAAGTCAATCTTATTAATTGCATGGATCTTATTGGTGTCAAAAGCAAAGAAAGATGTTTTGTAATATTCTTCAATTTTAGAGAATAGAACTGTAGGTTCCAAGAAAGCTAATTAGAACCATCCATTATCTGTGTCAAGTGCAGAAAGAAAATATTTGTTGGGTGGTATAAGTCTGCTTCCAAAATTCTGAATAAGTTGTGGCCTTCAATGCTTCATTCTTCCTCTTAATATCTCAATACATAGAAAATATATTTTGTTGTGTTGCAACCTGAGATGTAGAAGAAACGAGAGATTTTGTTTTTTATTCAATATGTGCAAAATAAGTAGTGGGAAAAATTGTTAGAACAACTGTATTTTTCTCTTGTGAGCCTTTTTCTTGTGATGATTCCTACCCAGTATTTGTATTCTTTATTCCCTTAAAAACACAAAATTCTGCAGATTTAGATCCTAAGTCCATAGGAGACATGCTTTCGCTTAATCTCTTAGTTTCTTTGTCCTTCAAAAAAGGAGTTTGTAGAGATTGCTGACTAAAAAATTTATCTTCAGCTTCCTATAGTGTATTCTATGTCCACTCCTATTGATTAGAATACTGCTCCATTTCTGGTCTAGGTTTATGTGCATAAGGTGTGGTCTTATACTCAACTCTTCATTTTTAATTATCCCTAAATGATCATAAGACCGTGTGAAACTCAACTTGAATTTCTTTCGCTTCAGCAAATCATCTTCCTCCTTTGTTGTTTCTATGGTTTTGACGATGAAGGGGCCAATCAATGCCTTGAGACTAAATTGTGACTTTTGATTTCTTGATACAAAATGAAATTCATCCATATTCATCATCTTCTTGATGTATTATAAGGCAAAGATTCTTAATGGGACAAAAACTAGTAACCTGAAAGGAGGGAGTTCAAATCCATATATCCTAATTGTTGTATAGTTCTGGTAAATATACCAGTATCCAACCTTGAAAAGCTCGATAATATGTAAAGATTTATTTATTTATGGTGAAATTATAGGCGCAATATCATTGCCGAGAAGACATAAGGATGCATACAAAAATTGATCTATAAAATTGTTGAATGAGTATTTTTCTAAATTATTCCTAACCAAGGAAGTCTAGTGAATGACTGACTATAACTTTCCCTATGCAACCAACTTCTGTAATTGAAATTTGAATATTTATGTTTTATGAAATAACATAAAAAATACTAGAACCGATTAGTGTTTGAAAGCACCTTCAGTAGAAAACTTCAAAAATTGATCATGAATAACATCTGACGGATATTGACTATAATTGAAAATGATTGAGGGCTTCTGACCAACTAAGAAAACTGATAAAAATACTAATACTACTTTATGTATCCATTGATCTATAGGATAACCTAATAAACAAGTAACCATGGAAATAAATTTCCTTGACATTTCAAGAAAGATGGAAGCAAAATATGGGGGATTAGTTCTAGGTAACTCAACATTCTTAGGGAGAAAGGTCTAAAAAATACAGGCTCATTGGGGGATAGTGAGCTTCTAATATAAATCCATGAGCGAATTAGTGGAAAATGGATATAAGGGAGCTTGAGGATCAATCTGGAGTTCTTGGCAAATAGATTTAGGCGTAAATGAAAATAAAGTTTCATTATTTTGGGAAATTACAACCTTATGGCTAGGGAGATATCTAAGATGACAACATCTGAAAAAAATATAGAAAAACATGAGTTTGGGGGAAAATGAATTGAAGTATAAATGATTCCCAAATTCTCAATTCATGGTAACATCTAAGAATTTTTGGTTTTCCCGGTTGTGAAGTTCATACAACTCAAACTCACACTGGGTCTCTGATATTTTATACTTGGTGTCGACCATGGGAATTTCATCAAGTTTTATAAAAGGGAGAAATGTAGGGATTTCTACGATTGTATTGCATTTTCCTTTGTGGGACGACATCTCTCATTGCGAATGGGAAGCTAGATAAATTGAGTTGCCATACTGGAATGTTGTCGTGCTTGAGAAACTTAAGGGTTGAACTAGCACTAGTAAGAATGAAATGGTGAAAGGGATTAATGGAGGGTGATGTAGGGTTTCTAAAATAAAGGGTGAATGGTTAAAGTGAAAATTACCATTTTTTGGCATGTTTCATTAAGGAAATTAGACGTTGGCATGAGTAATTAATGGTCAACGACGATATAAATGTTGGCAGGAATATTTTAATGTGATATAGTTATATGATGGGGATGAATGAAGGGATGACAATTGGTAGAGTGTGAATGGATCGGGAAGGCATTTTTCGAGGGGGGGGGGGAGGTAGACAGTAAGAGAGGAGGGGGTCCCGAACTCAATGTGGAGCCATCATGTATGGTTCGATGGTTTCCACAAAGCCACTTTTCAGACCTCCCCCCCACATTAACTTCCAAAAGCACATGTGAGGCCCAAACTCATCCTCCGTCGTTGATTTGGGTGAGGACAATCTTATCCGTTCATTATAAAAAATATTTATTGAATACGACAAACCATCAAATCATGTTTTATTTTCAACTTTAAAAATAATGCTTCGATAAATACAAGGATTAACATAATTAAAAACTTAATGTGGAATTTTAACAAGCACGTTCTATTTGGGGTTTTTATTTATTTGATTTTTGTCACATATTTTCTTTTATCCCCTTTTGTTATTTTTTATTTTTTTCTTTTAAAATATAAAAACTACCAAAGTAAAAAATAAGTTACAACATCCCTTGGGATAAATAGCTAGACATACATTACCTTGATCACTATATTATAGGATCCTAACACCTGCTTCATTCTCCATGTAGTAAAAATCTATGCACTCCACACAACATCTCTATGTACATATTTCACGGTTTATGCATTTGGATAAACAATGTGTAGATGATGATAAATTTCACTCATGGGTTAAGAATGTAGGTTCCATTCCAATTATTACACAAAATTCAATGACCAACGTAATATATCCTTTTCCAACCTCCTACCATTCTTCCAATACTTGTAGAGACAAGTGATAAACCTAGTCGCACCAAGTGTTCTTATTTGGTATTAGGATTTATGAATGGAAGGAATTTTCCTTTGATAGGGTCTCTGATATGAAACCATCTAAAAAAATAGAAGAAAATATTGATAAATAACTTAGAAATCAACCTCTTCGAGGGGGAAACCTCCTTTAAATTACATAAATGAGCAATTATTGGATCATACAAATGACAAAACCTACCTTCTATAGATAGGAGTCTATGGGTTCACAATATAACAATATGGGGACCACATGGGTACAACAATAACAGTAATGGGGATACACCTATGGGGGAAAATAATAACAATATGGGGACTACATAGGCACAACAATAACAATATTGAGGATACACTAGCAATAGCAATACTAGTATTATAGGGACCTAACATGCCCCTCTCCTTCAAACAAGTGTTGTCCTTAACGTGTGAGTAGTTCTAGATTCTTTTGTATAAAATTATCATCCTCCCATGTGGAATATTTAGTGGGTAAGGTCTTAAAATTGATGAGATACTATGAAATTAATTGATTTCATAGCTCTATAGTTCTTGTTTTCGTGGTTGTTTCAGGTTCCAATATTATTTTTCCTTGTCAAGTTCTGGCAATATTGTTTGAACTAAGAGTTTTTCACCTATAACCTTCTTTAAGCATGAAACATGGAAAAATGAGTGCACTCAGGAAGATGCAGAAAGCTCCAATTTGTGTTCATAGTACCAATATTTTGCAACACCTTGTAAGGACCATATTACTTTCGAGATAATTTATTATCCTTCTTATCTTGCTTGAGGGACATTTGTTTGTATGGTTATAGCCATAAAAGTACCCAGTTGCCTACATCAAAACTTATTTCAATGCGATGTGGATATTGCTGTTGTTTCATTTGATTTTTCACCAAAGTTAGGTTATCCTTTAAGAGTTGGAGAACATGTTGTTGATGCTCGATGTGATATTCCACAATTTGAACCTTATATTTTTCTCTTAAAGATGATTTCGATGTTTGAAACTCTAGTGAGTATAATTGTGAAATTATGCCTCGTTGTTATTTTTTTAGAAGATTTGTCATGCCATTAGATCTGATTATCTTTCTTGTTTTCCCTACGATACCCATTAATTCAACTTCCTTTCCTTCCTAAAAATTTTCAAGAAAAGTTCTTGAAAATTAAAATCAATCGTACCCGAAGATTTTAACCACTGAACTCTCAATACAACATCAGCACCACCCATTGGAATGGAAAGAATTGGGGTATTCAATACATATTCCCCCATGGTTATCTTGATATTATCACACTTTCCATAGAAATTTATATTTCCTCCATTTCCAACCATCACTTGAAACTCTGGTGATGGAAATAGGAAGCAATTCAATTCCTTGGCTATCTTACAATGAATAAAATTATGGGTACTACCTTAAACACTATTACCTTTTTATTCTTGATATGTACTTCTATATTGAGAGTTTGAGGAGTGGTAAGCCCTACCAATGCATTACAAGATATGCTCAGATTCATTTCTTCTTTCTCTAAGGCCGGTTCCTGGTGTATATCATCTTCTTTTGAAGTTTCTTATTCATTTTCTTCCTCCTCTTTACAATTTATGTAAACTAATTTCTTCTCAGCACACTTATGAAATTTAGTGTATTTTCTATCAGAACTGTAACAAAGCCCTTTTTCTCTTTTTTCTTCCAATTATTTTGGTATCAATCTTGTAGGTTTGGAAGGCTAGGAGCAGCAACGCTTCCATCTTTATAGTTGTGAGTGGTAGGCTTCCTTGTTGCCATAATTTTTCTTTCAATTTTTCTTGCCAACCTGAATGCGCTCTCCAATGTATCAGGTTCCCAAAGCTTAACCTCATGTTGGATGTTATCCTTTAAAGTCCCTATGAAGACATCAATCTTATGTTCCTCTGGAATATCATTACCCTTATATTCAATTTTTGGAAGTCCTCAATGTGCTCCATCGTTGAACCCTTTTTCTTGGGATTTTTCAATTGGCTAAAGAAGGTGTTGATATTTGTATCTTCATAATGTGATATCATTTCCTCTGTAAAAATTTACCAAGTGACAAGTGGTTTATGAGAACAAAGGAATTTATACCATACAAACTAATTTTGTTCTAAATATAGAGTTGCAATGCATACCTTTTTTGTGTGTTGCACATTATGGAGATTGTATTGATCCATGTTATCAGATCCTTCGCTAAAAATTCCTCATATTTATCTTTGGAATATGGTGGGTCTTCAATAAAATACTAGAGGCTATGGAATCATGATTAATTTTCTTTTAGTTCTCATCATGAGTTTCATCTAATACCTTTTTTCCATTAGGAAACATTTCTTGTAGGAACTTTGTCAAAGCTGCTTTTAAACCATTCTTCAAATATTACATGTTTCCTTTCAATTTTGCTTCTATACCATCCATATTAGCTTTCATGTCATCCTTCAAACCATCCATATTAGTTTCAATGTATGCTTTTAAACCATCTATGCCATCTATGGTTTCTATTTGTGAGATCGAAATTTGTTCCACTTGTTCTCGTAAATTTGATATAGCATGTTGCAATTATTACTCTTCATGCACCATAGTAGAGTTTTATGAGGGCTTAATGGGTGTAGAATTATTTTTTGGAGGCACTTTAGAACCCAATATAGATATTTTTGCTTCAATATGCCCTTGGAATCACTTCAAACTATTTTTTCAAACAAAAGTTATGTATTTTTCTTTTAAAATTACACACCTTTTTCTTTCTTTTAGGAGCTTGATCTTGAAATGGTTGTAACTCTATAATTTCATATATCCAAGATCTAAACTTTGGTTCTATGGTAACCCTCTGAATCTTCTTTCCAATGCTATAGGTAAGACCTAATTTAGATTCTTCAAGATAAAGCTATGCCTGATCTCCCACAATGACATGATTATAAACTCGTTCAGGAGAGAGACCTTGTATGGAGTGCAACATGTCACTGTTTTGACCTTGGCTATCTTACAATGAATAAAATTATGGGTACTACCTGAAGAAATATTACCTTTTTCTTTTTGATATGTACTTCTATATTGAGAGTTTGAGGAGTGGTAATTCCCACCAATGCATTACAAGATATGGTCGGATTCATTTCTTGTTTCTCTAAGGCTGGTTCCTGGTGTATATCCTCTTCTTTTGAAGTTTCTTATTCATTTTCTTTCTCCTCTTCACAATTTATGTAAACTAATTTCTGTTGAGATTGCAACAAGATGATGAGCTTAGTGGAAAGGAGTCGCCTTCACTAAGTGGGCCTGCAGGGTATTTTTGGCGCAAAGTCTATTTTTAGACATATGGATCATGTTCTATGAGTTGCAGGATGCTATTTGTGGATGGTTTGTCAAGTCGGAAAAAATAGATGGACTTCTATTTTTAGACATATTGGGCGGAATCTATTTTTAGATTGCTAGTCTAAAAATAGATATGTCGAATATTATTAGCTCTTAATAATATTTAGACTCTAAACATTATATTATTCTCTTGGAGCACTTCAGTTAAGTGCACAGATGTGGCACAGGAGATGATAGAAGGAATTACGCTATTCCTGAGGGTTATGTGGAGCTATTGCATGGATACTTCAGTTAGAACTCATGTGATAGAGTTTGGTGGAGTTGATTGAGGAAGTTATTGGAGTTGTATTCAGTTTAACTAATCTAAACATAGTTGAGCTATTTGTATTCAGTTTAACTAATTGATACAATTAGTGAGAGTGGTGTGAATTAATTATTAATTAATTCACTAATTATAAACTCATAAATTAGCTAAAGAATGCATCAGTTAACTTCAGTGCATGGACAGTTTCAGTGGAGACCAGTGCAGAGATAGGTGCAAGAGTAGGTTAACTATCAGTTGTGACTATACAGTTTCTATTTGCAACACACAGATAGGTGGAGTAGCCCATGAAGATTGCGCAGTTCAATCTAGGTGGTTTATCTATTTAATGAAGCCATCCCATAGAATTAATTATGCAATAGAGGTTGGCTATCAAGTGGCAAAATATTGGAGCATGTGTTTTGCTAGATATAGCTTGATAGTGTGTAGCAATTGAGGGTGTGCATGAGAGCTTGTGAGGAGCTTTTGTACTATGATTTTTACATGATCTCCATGACATATAATATACAAATATTTTGGGTTTTCAGCTTTAAGCTTTCCCATTAAATACTGTGTTCATATGTGTGATTGTTTGTGGTTTTAATGTATGCATGCAATTGATTTTATTTCCGCATGTGATGATCAATGGTAGAAGAGATTATATATTATGCATGAAGCTAAAATAGTGTGTGATCAGGAGAATCTCGATGAATAATATTTAGTTATTCAAATTTTCTACATGGTATCAGAGCGATATTGATCATTGGAGAAATTGCAAAACATTGAATCGGTTGAGTTTTGTGCTGGTGGAATTCGAATTTGTAGCAGTGTTTTCTTGGTGTCAAAGTTGAGATGTATTTCAATGGATTGCGATTAGAGTATGCCATTGAGGGAAGCTCGAATTATATTGCATGGAAGGATAGGATGGAGGTGGTGCTGGATGACAATGGGTTGAAGGAGTTCATAGATGCTGAAGTTCCAAAGCCTACTTCTAGTGATGCTGTCGTACTTGACGCATGGCAAAAGAAGACAGCAAAGTTTCGAAGGATTCTATTGGAGGGCGTGAAGGATCACATAGTATCTAGCCTGCATGGTAAGGCTTCTCCATTCTTGATGTGGAAAGCCTTGATAGATTTATTCCAAAGCAAGAGCGACCAGAGGAAGTTGGCGCTCAAGGATAAACTCAGAAACATAAAGATGGAGAAAGGCGACAGTATGCCCAAGTACCTCATGAAGTTCATCCAATGCAGGGATGAGCTGGGAAGTGTGGGGGTGACTGTAGATGATGAGGAATTGGTGAGCTTGTCTCTCCTTGGGCTTCCAAAGAGTTGGCATTCCTATCAGGACTCTGTCAATGGTCGGGAGAAATTGCAAGGATGGGAGCGACTTTGGTTGGATCTTGTGCAAGAGGAGATAAGGCGGAGTACCAGGGACGGATCGTCATCAAAGAACTCTGATGAAGAGAATTGTGCTTTGGCTGCCAAAGCAAAGAAGGGGAAGAGAAAGAAAGCTTCTCATTCCAGTGTGAAAGGCAAGAAGCAGGACATGTCCAAGGTGAAGTGATTTCACTGTCACCAACACGGACATTACGCCACTAATTGTCCACAGAAGAAGAAAAATAAGCAGGCTGCTAGGACTGCAGCTGGAGAGGCCTTAGCCTCGCAGTTTGAGCTGGATTTTTCACTGATCGCATGCTTGGTCTCAAGTATGACGGGATCAGGGTGGATTTCACATGACAGGATATCGAGATTTGTTTATTGATCTGGATGAGAAAGATCTTGGACTACACATCGAGATGGGAAATGATGGTAGATACAGTGCGACCAGTATCGGTACCATTTCCTTTGATAGGGAGTCTGGTAAACCCTTCATATTGAAGGAAGTGATGCATGTTCCAGGATTGAAGAAGAATCTTATCTTTGTGGCGATGTTAGAAGACAAGGGATATGATGTTGTCTTTAGCGAAGGAAAGGCTTTCCTGCGTAGTAAGGCAACTGGTGAGACCCGGAGGATAGGGGTTTGAGTTAAGAACATTTATCTATTGCAGGTAGATGGCTGTGCAGCAATGGCAGGAAAGGCAAAAGGAGTGGTGAGCCGGGATGATGGCGAGTTGTGGCACCGGAGATTGGGCCACCTTCACCATGGAGCTTTGAAGATAGGGGTTTGAGTCAAGAACCTTTATCAATTGCAAGTAGATGGCTGCGCAGCAATGGCATGCAAGGCAGAAGGAGTGGTGAGCCGGGATGATGGTGAGCTGTGGCACCAGAGATTGGGCCACCTTCACCATGGAGCTTTGAAGATACTGCAGCAGATTTCTATTGGGCTTCCTAAAGGCACTCTTGCGCAGTCAGATCAGTGCAAGGGGTGTACCTTAGGAAAATTTGTGAAAGCCACCTTTCATGAGAAGGATAGTCGCGCCACGACGATCCTTGAGAGAATTCACACAGACGTGTGTGGACCTTTCTCAGTAGCTTCGACAGAAAAGCACAGGTATTATGTGATATTTGTTGATTATTTTTCTCGTAAGTGCTAGATCTTCTTCATGCAGAAGAAGAGCGAGACATACTCAAAGTTCTGTGAGTTCAAGGCACTGGTTGAGAAAGAATCGGGGAAGCAGGTGAAGGCTCTAAGGAGTGACAATGATGGTGAATTCATCTCTGGCGAATTCAAGGAATTTTGCAGCGTTGAAGGAATTCGAAGAGAGCTCATAGCACTTCATAACCCACAGCAGAACGAGGTTTCTGAGCGGAAGAACAGAACGATCATGGGTGCTGCACGGGCGATGTTGCATGATCAGGGCCTACCCATTCACTTGTGGGCGGAGGCATGCAATACTGCAGTATATGTGCAGAACCATTTTCATCACAGGATACTTGGCATGAGTACACCCGAGGAGGCATTTTCTGGTAAGAGGCCTGATATTTCCCATTTGAGGATTTTTGGTTCACCTATTTACATTCATGTGACGAAGGATGCCAGGAGGAAGCTGGAGCCGACCGTAGAGGTTGGGATATTTGTGGGGTACACTGATACGCCCCACAACTATCATGTGTATTTTCCAGACAGTCGCAATACTGTTGTACGACGGGATATCAAATTTCATGAGGAGAAAGCCATGAAGTGTTCGCTTGAGAGGGAGCCACACTTGCATGCAGAGGAGGAGCTATTAGTTCCTAAGGATGAACCTCAGGATGTGGATCAGCCACAAGAGGAGGTTCATGGAGTGGAAGAGACCACTCATGCAGCGCCAACCATCAGAGGGAAGAAGCGCACTACAGAAGCTGAGCGACTGGCTCAAGATGCAGAGAAGGTTGTAGGAGCACCTACATCACAACACAGACAGAGACAGTCACTTGAACGGTATACTGGATACATGGCTCTCATGAGCAAGTGTATCATGACAGAGCCATCCTCTTTTGAGGAATCTATGGAGGACCCCGCATGGGTAGATGCCATGGTGGAAGAGTATGATTCGATTTTCAGAAACAGTGCATGGGAGATTGCCCCAAGGCCGGAGGGGAAATCAGTGGTGGGTTCGAGATGGATCTACAAATTGAAGCAGGCAGCTGACGGGAGTGTGGAGAAGTACAAGGCAAGATTTGTTTCCCGAGGCTTTTCACAGATAGAGGGGATCGATTATGAGGAGACCTTTGCACCTGTCGCAAGGTATTCTTCCATACGGACGATTCTTGCTCTCTCAGCGCATATGGGGTGGCACATTCATCAGATGGATGTGAAGACTGCGTTCCTCAACAGAGTCATTGAGGAGGAGGTGTACATAGATCAGCCCGAAGGTTTCGAGATCTTCAGCAGCGAGTCGCATGTGTTCAGGCTCAAGAGAGCGCTGTATGGGTTGAAACAAGAACCTCGTGCTTGGTACACACGGACAGACAGTTATTTCACTGGACTTGGATTCTCCAAGAGTGAGGCAGATCCAAACCTATACCAGATTGTGGTGGAGGGTAAGTTGCTGATCATTGTACTTTAAGTAGATGATTTGATTTTGACAAGTGATGAGCTGTTGATACTCTCATGCAAGGAGGATCTTGCAAAATAGTTTGAGATGAAGAACTTGGGCCTCCTTCATTATTTCCTGGGATTGGAAATTTGGCAGCGCAGTGATGGACTGTTTGTTTCTCAGGGTAAGTATGCCCGGGAGATACTGGAGAAGTTCAACATGCATGGCTGCAAGCCTGTTGATACTCCTCTTCCTGCTGTCTGGAGGAAGGAGGATGCTACTTCAGTGGAGGTAGTGGATGCCACTGTTTATTGACAGTTGGTGGGGTCGCTTATGTATCTGGTCAATACACGACCCGACATATGCTATGCTGTGAACTAGCTTTCACAAGCTATGGTTAAGCCAACCAAGCTCTTCTGGAAGGCAGGCAAGCATGTAGTGAGATATCTCAGAGGCACATCGGGATATGGATCATGGTACAGACAGGAGGATGAGTTGAGGCGGCATGGCTTCACGGATCGGTATCATCATATCAGAGATTGTGTGCAGCGGAAGATCATGTTACTTTCATACATTCCCACGGAGGATCAGGATGCTGATATCTTGACGAAGGCGCTCACCAGGAGCAAATTCAAATACCACAGAGGCAGGATAGGGGTGGCAGATAATCCTTATCTTGTTGAGAGGGAGTGTTGAGATTGCAACAAGATGATGAGCTTAGTGGAAAGAAGTCGCCTTCACTAAGTGGGCCCGCAAGCTATTTTTGGCGCAAAGTCTATTTTTAGATTATGTCTATTTTTAGACATATGGATCATGTTCTATGAGTTGCAGGATGCTATTTGTGGATGGTTGGTCAAGTCGGAAAAAATAGATGGACTTCTATTTTTAGACATATTGGGCGGAATCTATTTTTAGATTGCCAGTCTAAAAATAGATATTTCGAATATTATTAGCTCTTAATAATATTTAGACTCTAAACATTATCTTATTCTCTTGGAGCACTTCAGTTAAGTGCACAGATGTGGCACAGGAGCTGACAGAAGGAATTACACTATTCCTGAGGGTTATGTGGAGCTATTGCATGGATACTTGAGTTAGAACTCATGTGACAGAGTTTGGTGGAGTTGATTGAGGAAGTTAATGGAGTTTTGTTTAGTTTAACTAATCTAAACATAGCTGAGCTATTTGTATCTAGTTTAACTAATTGATACAATTAGTGAGAGTGGTGTGAATTAATTATTAATTAATTCACTAATTATAAAATCATTAATCAACTAAAGAATGCATCAGTTAACTTCAGTGCATGGACAGTTTCAGTGGAGACCAGTGCAGAGATAGGTGAAAGAGTAGGTTAACTATCAGTTGTGACTATACAGTTGCTATTTGCAACACACAGATAGGTGGAGTAGCCCATGAGGATTGCGCAGTTCAAGCCAGGTGGTTTATCTATTTAATGAAACCATCCCATAGCATTAATTACGCAATAGAGGTTGGCTATCAAGTGGCAAAAGATTGGAGCATGTGTTTTGCTAGATCTAGCTTGATAGTGTGTAGCAATTGAGGGTGTGCATGAGAGCTTGTGAGGAGCTTTTGTACTATGATTGTTACATGATCTCCATGACATATAATATACAGATAGTTGGGGTTTTCAGCTTTAAGCTTTCCCATTAAATATTGTGTTCATATGTGTGGTTGTTTGTGGTTTTAATGTATGCATGCAATTGATTTTATTTCCGCATGTGATGATCAATGGTAGAAGAGATCCTGTATTATGCATGAAGCTAAAATAGTGTGTGATCAGGAGAATCTCGATGAATAATATTCAGTTATTCAAATTTTCTACAACACACTTAGGACCTTTAGTGTATTTTCTATCAGAACTATAAAAAAGCCCTTTTGCTCTTTTTTCTTCCAATTATTTTGGTATCAACCTTGTAGGTTTGGAAGGCTAGGAGCAACAACACTTCCATATTTATAGTTGATTGGTAGGCTTCCTTATCGCCATAATTTTTTTTTCAATTTTTATTGCCAAAATGAATGCCTTCTCCAATGTGTCAGGTTCCCAAAGGTGGACCTGATGTTGGATGTTATCCTTTAAATTCCCTATGAATAAATCAATCCTATGTTCCTCTAGAATATCATTACCCTTATATTCAATTTTTGGAAGTCCTCAATGTGCTCCATCATTGAACCCTTTTGTTTGAGATTTTTCAACTTGCTAAAGAAGGTGTTGATATTTGTATCCTCATAATGTGCTATCATTTCCTTCGTAAAAATTGACCAAGTGATAAGTGGTTTATGACAACAAAGGCATTGATACCATATAAACTAATTTTTTTCTAAATATAGAGTTGCAATGCGTACCTTTTTTGTGTGTTGCACATTATGGATATTGTATTGATTGTTGAGATTCAACAAGATGATGATCCTAATGAAAAATAAGCACCTACATTAGGTGGGGCCCGTAGGCTATTTTTAGGTGTATGTCTATTTTTAGAATGGTGAGAAAATTCTATTTATAGTGGGAGTCTATTTATAGATGGTTGAGAAAATTCTATTTATAGATGAGGTTCTATTTTGAGATGCATGGCCGAAGTCTATTTATATATCGCATGTCTAAAAGTAGAATGCATGTCGATTATTATTATCTCTTAATAATAATTAGACAATAAATAATAATCTATTCTCTTGAAGCACTTGATTTCAATTAACTGATGTGGCAAACCAGTTGACTGAAAGAATTACGAGTTCTAAGGTTGGTTGGTGGGACATGCAAGTGGACTTAGTTGTAACTGAGTGATTCGAAGTTGTAATAGAGTTGGATGTGTAGTTATGTGAGTTGTAAATTAATTTAACTCGGTTAAGTGAGTTAAACTTAGTTGTGATAGTTGTAACTAGTTGTAACTAAAGATACACTAGTGAGAGATCAATGAATTAAATATTAAATTAATTCACATGGAGTGATCTCACATGCAACTGAAGATTTACTATTGTTAACTACATGCATGTCAAATGTAGTGGAGACCCAGTTGAGAGATAGGTGAAAGGGACAGTTTGACTATCAGTTGTGACATTAGTGGGTGCACTCTTGCAACCAAACACACATTGGAGATGCCAATGAGGATTGCGTAGTCAAGGCAAGGCAGTATCTCATTCATTCAGGGATTGTGATCAGCAGGGATTGCGCAGTGGAGGCAGGCTATCAGGAGGCAGTAAATTGGTGCATGAATATGCCAATTTTTGTATGACAGTGTGAGATGATTATATATTGTATTGAGAGCTCTTGGATTAGAGTTTTGTATGAGATTGTTTCATGATCCATGATATATACATAATATATGATAGTGGGGTTTTTAGCTTTATGCTTTCTTGGTAAAAACATTTGTGTTATGTCTGATTGATATTTCTTCATGTGTTTGCAATTGGTGATTAAATTTCTGCAAAGATGTTAGTAGAAGGATTATGTATTTAACAGTGGCATATAATTGTTAGATCGGGATAATCTAGGCAATACATAATTGTATTAAAATTTCTACATTGATCCATTTGTAGTATCCACGTTATTAGATTCTTCCATAAAACTTCCTCATATCGATCTTTGGAATATGGTGGGTCTTTAATTGAACACTAGAGGCTATGGAATTATGATTAATTTTTTTTTTGTTCTCATCATGAGTTGCATCTAATACTTTTTTGCCATTAGGAAGCATTTCTTGTAGGAACTTTGTCAAAGTTTCTTTTAAACCATTCTTCAAATATTACATGTTTCCTTTCCATTTTTCTTCTATACCATCCATATTATCTTTCATTTCATCCTTCAAACCATCCATCTTAGCATCCATGTTTTCTTTTAAACCATCTATGTCATCTATGGTTTCTCTTTGTGAGATCGAAATTTGCTGCACTTTTTCCCGTAATTTTGATATATCATGTTGAAATTCTTCCTCTTCATGCACCATAGTAGAGTTTTATGAGGGCTTAATGGGTGTATAATTATTTTTTTGAGGCAATTTAGAACCCAATACATATATTTTTGCTTCAATATTCCCTTGGAATCACTTCAAACTGATTTTTCAAACAAAAGTTATGTAACTTTTTTAAAAAAATACACACCTTTATGTTTCTTTTAGGAGCTTGATCTTGAAATGGTTGTAACTCTATAATTTCAGATATCCAAGATCTGAACTTTGGTCCTATGGTAACCCTCTGATTCTTATTTCCAATGCTAGAGGTAAGACCTAATTTAATTCTTCAAGATAAAGTCTATGTCTGATCTCCCACAGTGACATGATTATAGAATAGTTCAGTAGAGAGTACTTGTACGAAGTGCCACATGTCACTGTTTCGACCTTACGCTCTGAAATTTCTACAAGAAAAATTGAATTCCATGAAATTTCTATATGTTTTTATAGAATTCAAATCTGATGTCTGAAACAAAAGTTATGACGATTTTCCTAAGGTCGCTTTTTTGAGACTTAATTTTGGAGCCTACATAAACTCTAACTTCCCAGGATCATAACTTTGAAATATAGAAAAACAAGATCTAATTTTCTTACACGAATTTCACCACAATTTCAACTCTATGTGGTAAACATTTTAGCTTCTTAAGCCTCAAAGAAAAAATGTTATAGAAAAAATTCAAAGATGACCTGTTTCAAGAAGTGAAACCCTAGAATCCCAAGCTCTGATACCAAATGTTATGAAACCAACTTACGAAGTAGAAGAAAAGATAGATCAATGACCTAGAAATCAACCTCTTCAAGGGGGAAACCTCGTTTACATTACATAAATGAACAATTATTGGATCATAAAAATGACAAAACCTACCTTCTATATATAGGAGTCTAAGGGGTCACAATATAACAATATGGGGACATGTTGTGGTATAAAACAACCCCCACATTTATTTGGATATCTATTAAGGTTATGAATAATAAATGAGGACCCTTTAAAAAACAAATAGGGTTTAGGGACATTATTTCGCTTAGCATTAAGTTTTGAAACTTTAGGAATAAAAGGCATGAAACTTTTTCTCTTTGATTTCATTGCGCTTAGCGTAAATCACAAAACTCACAAGTTAAAAAAGTTAGAACACATATATGACTTGCGAATTGCGATAAGCGCTAAGACCTTTTCAAAGTTATATGCAATTTCCCGTTATAAAACTGAAAACCCTTATAAATATAAAATCACATTGTGCCTCCTTAGAATATCAACAAATAGGAATATCATTCAAAAATAATTGCGATGAGTTTGGACCCGATAGAACAATAAACAAAAAATGAAACATATCTGTGAAATCCGATAAAATTCAATGCTTTGAGTTTTAGCGCATATCACATCCCGCAACATCAACCTGAATGAAAGTTATGCCCGCCTTGATAAAGTGCAATATGTGATTTGCGGAGATCGCATTTCGCATACATTCACGGTTAAAGACACATAAAATGGATGCTTATAAAATCTGTGATTTTCGATATAAAATTTATTACCAAAGCACTTGAAATGACACTTAATCAGTTGGCCTGTTAATAAGATCTAATGATTTCAATCTTCTGATTGGACATATAGTGTAAAATACACAAAATATTTGATAATCATTTAAAATGGTTATTAATGACATTCAATGGTTACAGGGCTCAAAAAGATCGATATATGTCTAAAGCATGTTTCAAATAAAAGCATTGGGTTTTTTATTTATGGTGATTTAACTATGTTTCTATGTTCCTTTTCACTCTTCATCTCAACTCTGAATTTCCTTGTCTTGCTTGAATTCAGGAAACTATCTAAGAAGGAGATATCAACAGAAATGACAAAGAAAAGAAAATTAGTTGCCCAATCATCTAGCTCTGAAGTTACAAACATGCCTCAAGACACTACGTGAAACAAAGACAGTGGAACTTCTTCATGGGAAGCCATGTATAATCTATTTGAAGGAGAAAATCCAAGGGAACTAAAGAAAGTAGCAATGGCAGGTGCAGCTGATTCATCAGAACCTTCCTACTTCGAAGTTGCATGTTCATTCTTACATAGGATAGTTGCAAGGCCAAAGCTCTTACCATACACTAATATGGTAATATGGGCCATCGAAAATCTCAATATTGCAGACAAGACGTTCAAAAATTCCAAACAGGAAAACGTGGGTTCATTCACCCCCGAGGATTTGTGTACAATGTACCATTTTCCAATGCCACAGAAAGCTTATGATAAATCTTTCTTGGAAAAGTTTGAAATGGAAAATCAAGACCTAATGAAGGTGGTGAAAGAATGGAAGGCAGATCAAGGAAAATTAAAGCGGGACAAACTCGGTATGTACCCAATAGCGCAATTTCCATCACCTCACTTTTTTGTAGCAACAATGTTGTGTAGATTGTTTTATAGACCTGATACCACTAAATTTTCCATTGAATGGGCTCCCTTAATTGACGTAGTTGTCAATTCTACTATTATTAATTGGGATAAAAATTTATCCAATAATTTGGCCAAAACCATTATGGATTACATAACAAATAGGGTATTTTCACTAGGAAAATCCCTCATTTTTACATGAGCACGTCTATTATGGATGCTATATGTTTTTACTCAAATTTTCCTGTTATGGGTTGGAAATGGACCAGCCAAGACCCTAACCCTATTCATATTTATCATAAAGCCCTATGGGAGTCTGAATTCCGTTCTCATTTTTATAAGATTTGTCATGGAGTCATGTTGCCCATTCATCAAGCCATTTTTAATGAGAAATCTTCTAGAATTTATAAAGAGGCCAGTGCGGATATTATCCCTATGGTCAAATGGTTCAGAGAAGAGAGTTTTATTTATGTCAGAGTTTACGGGAGTCTTTCTCCCCCTCATGTTTTTCCCTACTATGTTCCAGATAAACTGTTGGCTAGAGAAATTGCATATCGAACACTTGTAAATGGTATAACCAAGTAGCTCAGGGATTCTAAGAAATCCATTTGGCCTACATTTCCATTACAGTGTGGTAAATTCACTCTATTTTATGTAGGTCATATAATAAAGGAAATTCCAAAAATTACTTCTTTGAATCTGGCTTTAATGCCAAGGAGACAATATGATCATAATAATGTGATCCAAAATTTTACCACTGCTCTTAAAGTTAGACCTTTCATGCATGAAAAGTATGAATTTGATGATTTATTTGAAGGAACAGAGAAATTTACAGATGTATTAAAAATGGCATCCAATAAGCTTAGTGTAGCATACCTTAAAGATTTTCATGAATATAGAAATAAAAGGTTGGACATAGTCCCATTGGAATTGTTACTAATAGAAGATGTTAGAGAGCCAACTCCTAGTATCATTTTAGATGATGAAGCAAAAGATATGTCAAAAGATGAGTCACAGGAAAAATCAATTCAAGATTCAGAGCATTCACAACACAAATCTCAAATTTTAGATCATTATGATAATGAATATGAAAGTAAAAATGAGAGCATTGATAAGATAATTGAAGATGAAATCAAAGGAATTGATATACATACTGAGGAAGGAACTGGTGAAGCTGAATTATTAAAATCATCTTCAAAAGGAATTCAGCAAGTTCAAAATACACCTGAGCAAAAAATAAAATCTCAAGTAGAGCATTTGGGCAAAGAATGGAAAAAATTTACTCAAGTAACACAGAAACCACTTAATCCTAATCCATAAGGATCAACAAGTTTTCAAACTCCTGAGAAAACTGAGAAACTAGCAAAAACAACAACGACACTTCAACAAATTCCAGAGGTTCAAGAACAAGATATCATCCCAGCCTACCTGACAAAAGAAATTATTTTGAATGTTGAATAAATACCTCTGCTAGACATTTTCTACAGTCCAAGCCACAAAGCTATAGTAAAGAGGAGGAAAAGAAGAAGAGTTGATGAGATAGTGACAACCATCAATAATGAATTAGTAGATGTTGTCTGGAAAGACACTTTTGTCAATCCAATAGAACACCTTACCAAACTGTCACAATTTGCAGGGGCACATGTAAATGACACGATGGATAAAGCAATAGAAGTGAAACTTCTGCTTAGAAAAAGAGAAGATAGAATTCAAGAGCTAGAAATACAACTAGAACAAGAAAAGCATAATGGAAATAAACAAGTTGAGATGAAAATGGCACAGTTCCAAAAGGAATTTGAAAGATTGAAGTTGCAACATCAAGTACAAATCTCTGAGAAGGATACACAGATAGAGGCAGTAATGGATAATCTTAAAATCCAACTTTAAACAGAACAATTCATAAGATAGGCACTTGAATGGAATACAAAGTTGAAACAATAGCAGGAGACTTTCTGTCAACAAATATCTTCTACTAATTCATATTGTGAAACAAGTAAAATTTTGACTCAATAAGTGGAAAATAGAAGATTGGAATGTAAAAATATTCACAAGAAAAATTTTGAATTCATTTTATGGCAAGAATCAGACAAAGGGAAGAAGGTCGATCTCCCGAAAGTTGAAAATTTTCATAAAGATATTATATTTAAAGACTGGGAGATGCAGTTGAAACAAGCAGAGAAAGAAACAAACTTAGCAAATGAGATCATTGAGTCTGTCAATGGAAAACTACAAAATGCTAAGCTTATTAAAGAACATACAACCGAAGCAATCCCAGAGGTCAAAATATTGGAGACACAGTGGAAAGAAAGCATTGAAACATAGGCAAAATCTGTCAAGCAAATAACCACATTAGATCAAGAAAATTACTGGAACTTCTTGATCAAACCATATCACCAGTGCATGAATTTTCAATCTTTAACTGATTCTACTAGAAAAGTGTTGCCAGCACTCTCAAATGTCATGTTTAAAGGAAATTTCAGATACGACATCACTTAGCCGACTCATTAAAGCTAATGATGGATATCTGCCAGCTCAGAGATCAAATGACGAAAGAAAATCAGCCCACTTAAGCAATATTGTTATCTTTTATTTCTAGATTGTAGTTTAGTTTACTTATTATGAGGATGGTTGTTTGAAACCTCCTCAATTTTTTATGTAATAATTTATTTTTGACTTATTTAGTTTAGTATTTAAACTCTTCTCATGCATTTAGAGAAGGGTCCGTAATTTTATCAAAGGACAATTTGTGAAAGGTTTCACTTCTGTACTTTTATGAATGCCTTTGATGAAATATATGGAACATGATATAATTTTTGGAAAATTGAGTATACTTTACTTAAATTTCATTTCTGTACTCTTAAATTATATTTGGATTAAAAGAAGTAGATCAATATTTTGGATTTCATGAGCAGAACTTATCATATATGATACTTTTATCTTATGATTAAGTCTTGATTACGAGTTTATAGTAAATCTGTCTTTATATTGTGATATGTATGCAGTCTGGCATACACTTTATCATTTATCATTCATGCACTTTTGTACAATGTTTTAGCTGTAATTCCTGATTATATACATAAAGCAATTGATAGATGTGATATATTTCACATAATTGTTTTGATTAACTATTTAGTCAAGATAATCATTTTACATAATTTTCATCTCTTTCAGCAATTGAATGATCTTCATTACCTTTTGCTGTAAGACATCTTTCTAGATCGCATCAATGGTAATTCTTCCTGGGTTATAGATTAAGTTAAACAAATAGATTAAGTAGATGCATGTGTTTTGTTATTTAAATAGATTATTTTCATTAGTATAATGTGATTCATGATTTCACATTGTATCAAACCCACCACTACCATATCAAATCTCTTTGCTGGTGTTAGTGTCAGAATTTTTATTTTTCCATTAGTGATCAAAATCACTCATTTATATTCATTTTAGGGGTCCCACTCAATTTTTTTTTTATCATTCCATTAGGTCACGCAAAAAATTGATTCACTGATGGTAGCCATAGTCATAAAATCTCACTCTCCCTCAAAATTTCACAATTTCTGACCCACCGTCATGTCTTGCTGAGCATAAAACAATCTTGAAAGCTCATGTCACTATGTCATTATGTTAGTCAAAGTCAACCATAAATTCAGGTCATCCAAGGTCCCATTAAGTCAACTTGATTTCATTTTTCAAGGTTCATGAACACATCATTTCATCCCAATAAAGTCAACAAAGGTGTGAGAGTGACTCAAATAATACTTTCTCAATCATCTGCAAAGGATTTATTAACATGCAAATATGATTTTTGAAGTTTTAATTTTGGTTTTAGAGTATTATTTTCATACCAAAATGTAATTTTATTCAAAACACAGATGTAATTTATTTGTAATTTTTATGTAATTTTATGCTCATAATATGTAATAAGTTCTGTCTCAAGCTGCCAACTCAAAATTCACATGCCAAACTGAAGAGAAACAAAGTCAAAGTGAAAAGTACCAAACTCTAGCAACACCATCTTGCAAAGAAGAAAAATCAAATGAAAAGGGTAATCATAAATGTTTTCAAAAGGTGAAATGAAACATTAGAAAAGTGGGTTTTCCAATATAAATTCAAATTCCCTTAAGTATTTATGACTCCTTAACATCATTTCAAATTCACTTGTCTCCTCCAAACACCAAGCAAGCACTCTAAGAGAGCAAAATTTCGAGTTTCTGGGGGAAATTGGCAAAAAAAAAAAAAAGAGTTGACGGCGCAAATGCTCTGTTGAGGACGCAAATTCTCTGTTGAGTGTGAAAATTATTAACAGAGGGAGAAAATGACCAGGACACCCTATAAACGTGTTCAAGTGGTGGAAAAGTGTTTACAAAGCTTCACCAACCCACTCATTGACCTCCAAAAAATGAGTAAGAGATCATGCCATTAAAATATCATTTTCATCAAGTGCATATGTTGAGTATTGTGAAGTTTAGGGTAGAATTTGGTGTTTGAAATAGTTTAAAAAACCCTACTATCCCATTGCATTTGTGAAAATTCCCAAATTACACTCTTTTACACCCTTATAGCTTTCCCACAATTAAAAATACCCATTCTCAAACCCCTGTTTTACAACATTCCCTTTCCCTAACCCTCTTTCCCAAAACCCTAAGCCCTAGGTGTTACATCTACCTAGGCTCCCAATTCCAAAATACCCATCCTTAATTTCATCATACTACTAATCCCTATCCCCTCCCCCATTTCATACATCCACAGCACCATCTCCTTCATTTCTCCTTTCCCATTCCCCATTCCTTAAACATATTTAAGACCATCCACTTCCCTAGGATTTTGATAAAAACACCATGGAAGAAGAGGAAGAAAACACATCATACAGTGAGGGAGAGGAAATAGAGGAGAGTAAGCCACATAAAGGGGGAAGAGTACTCAGACTTGAACCTACCAGCACTAGGGAACTCTTGGCTTCTCCATTGACTATGACATGCTTCAAACATGTTGGCTATTATGATTTTTGTGAGAAAAGTTAGAGGGTCAAACACCATCCCATGGTAACTAGACTTTTCATATCTGGACTCCATGACAACCAAGTTACTTTAGCTAGAGTCACTTTTACTATATCAATTGTTATTATTTCAGCTGACACTAGAATCCCAAATGTTGGGGAGAAATGGTTCAAGAAAGGTAATTTGGAGAAAAAAGACTTTGAAGTTTTCTTAAAACCAAGGCACAAGAATGTGACAAAGAGGTTCTTTCCTTTTTCTCACCTCCTGGGAAAATATACACCAATGATGAAGATAATCATGAAATACTTTTCATGTGAAGGTAGATTTTCAAGAATTTATTCCTATCACATTCGACTTTTAATTCATTTCACTAGGGTAAGGATGCTTAACATACCCTACTACCTTTTCCATAGCATAGATAATATGGCATATATTTCCCAGAAAAAGGAGTATGAATAGAAAATGAGAAGTCTATTCCATCATTCCCTCATTAAAATCATAGTCCTCTACCATCTCAATCAACTAAACATTGCATGGAGTACCTTCATAGCCAATGATGTTTTCAGAGAGCCATCTACTCAGCATGCACACAATGTCCCATCATCATCCCAACCATCCACTTCCATTCCTCCATCTCAGCCCATAGCACATTCATCATCATCAGATCAGTCCCCTTCACCTCCTTCATCTCCATCTCACCATGACATTGGGTCACCTAGCAGGATTGAGGACAGTGAGCCTAAGTGGGCTAGTATGTTTGAGGTTTAGCCATTGCCAAAAACCTACTAGAGAGGCCACATGAATGTGTTTTCTTCACACAGAGTGGAAGGGGCCATGCCTTCTATAACAACAAAGCAGGTGGACAAGGGAAAAGAAAAGGTGATTGAGGCAGTCATTCATGATGAGGAGGAATTTCATGAAAAATAACAATAATTTCAGCTTGTTAACCTAGATGAGGATCAAAATGAAAAAATCACTAATGCAACCATCAAAGGAAAATATGTCAAGATTAAGGAGCTCCAAACTAATCTTGACAGGGCCATATATGTCATAAACTTCCTTGAGTAGGAGAATGAGGAATTGAAGACTAAATAGGTCCTTGATGAGGTCAAGTATATCACTGCTCGAAAGGAAGGCAAAAAAAGCCAAAGTTATGCTAGATGAAACACTTGAAAAGTATGGCTCGCTTGATGAACATGATGAAAAAGCACCAAGAAGCATACCTAGAACTAGAGGGATGAAAGGAGCTCTAGCTCTAGAAAGACAATGAGAAGTTGAGCTTGCTGATCAACTAACCCTAAATGAGCAACTTGCCATAGTGATTAATGAAAATAGGGAGGCATGGCATGATAGAGCCAATCAGCACTTGGAGAAGCTTCTAGCAAAGGCTAACAAAGACAATGACCTATTGAGGTGGAAATTCAAACACCATGCTCTAAAGGGGAAAATTGCAATGGCCAAGCTCAAAAGAGCCAATGCAAAGATTGAAAATTTGACCATGGAAGAGAAGAAAAAATTGGAAATACTTGCAGAGGCTTCCCTCCAAGCCTAGCCACATCATCATCAGCCATTTTACCAATTTTGAGGCATCTTGAAACTTTTTTGCAAAATCTGGGATTTTCTAAGTTTTTTGAACAGGAATTTAACAAAAATTTGGTCATTTGCACAAAGCCTTAGGCACTACGCAAATGTTTGGGGCACTTACTGAGGGAAAGAAGACCACCATTGGAGTCCTAAAGAAAAATTCATTCCAAAAACTATGTTTCCAACCTTGGTTTGCAGTTTTGATAGGTGAAAAGGTCAAAAAATTACCTAAAAATCACATTTTTACCCCTGTTTTGGCCTAGGCATTGCACAAATACCAGTCTTGGGAGGATGACATTTTGAGGGGTAAAATCAGATTCATTTTTAAAACTGGAGGCATATTCAGAAAGAGGACTTGAAGTGATTTAAAACAAGTCATCTTGGGCCTGATTTGGATACCTACAAGTTAGCCAAAAGTGACCTTGAACATGGAGGGTGCAAATGACACTACGTGGGCTCAAATGACCATTTGTTGATGTTTTTGAAATTTCTCTGAAATTTTGACTTTTCTTCAGAAAATAATGTTTCTACCTATTTAATTAATGATGATTATTGTAATTATGTTATGTATAAGTTACCTAAGGGTATACTCATTGGGTACAAGTTATCATTGATTCAAAATGAATTAGTTTGTATGTAATTAGGAATGAGTCACTTGGACCATCCTACACTTCAACTTTTAGTTCAGTACTTTATGGATATCTTCCTCACCTCATAGATTTGACCCATGAGGATGAGTGAATGTTGCTTTGATGTATATTTAGTCCCTTTCTTCACTCTTATCAAGGTTTGGAATCAGTTTGGATGTTATATCTTGTTGATCAAGGAAACTATTATACTCAGTTTGGCTAGTTAATAAAGAAGAATTGCAACTATTTTTTGGGATACATGTGGCATGCTATTTATCATTTTTTTCCTTAAGTTTCATATGTTATAATTTATTGTCTTTATGTTCATTGCATATCTATGGTATGATTTCTTTTAAGTTGATAGGCATAACACATGCTTACTCATGCTTTGTTTAGGGAAATATATCATAATTTGTCCATTTTCCTCTGTTTACAAAGAATACATCTCTCATGCTCTTCCTAGCTTCTCATCAGTATAAAAAACATCTCATCACAATCATATTTAAAGTGGTAAGCCTTATTCCTACCTTTTCCCATTGAATCTCTACAACCCTATCTCATTTTCCCTGACCTAGCTCCCTTGACCTAATATCTTCATCCAGTGAAACCAAACCCAGTCAAATAAAAACAAAACCTGCACTCATATCTAGCCTGAAAACCCTAATTCTTCTAGCCCTCTTGGTTGTGGCCTTGTGGAGAGACCCCTCTCCAGTTTGGTAGGGCTAGCTACCAAGCCAAAAGTTTGGTCTATGGTTACCTCTGTTGGGATTCCTTCTTCAGCCTTGGGAATTTGGCGTAGCGATAACAGCTGGGAAACTAGTCCCATAATCCCTAATCAGAGCCACTATACCAAATGGAAAATGATATTCTCTAAGTTCTGGACTGGGTGGTTATCCCCCATGTTGTTGCAACAGAATTCTGAGGCTTCAACATGAGAACATGGGTACAACAATAACAATAATCGGGATACAACTATGGGGCACAATAATAACATTATGGGGACTACATGGGTACAAAAATAACAATAATGGGTCTACACTAACAATTAAAATACTATTATTATAAGGATATAAGAGCCTCTTCACTTGCTATCTATGACAAGTTGTTAAAAATGCACTTTTCTTGCCATGACCCTTGTAAGCACAAACTATGGCCTTTTTTTTTACAAACCAATACACCCTTGTTTTCATGTTGGTACCCTTATCTTCGAAAATGATCTTGAATTAATAAATATAATCATATAAACCAAAAACCCAAGATCATCCCTCCTACTTCTAGTTCTCCCTAAATAGGCATGCACACAAGAATATCGAATAGTTCCTTGGAATACATCTAGCATTCATCATATTCTGCATGAAAAATTGTAGAGTTGCCCCTCCTTAATTTGAAGATACACAAATCTCAAAGAAATTTGTGTTATGCCAAAAGAACATCATCAAAACAATAGTTCTTGTCCTGCATGCCTTTTCAAATCTCATAAATTAGTCCTTTAAGCTATTCATATACCTGCAATCAATCAAGGAAACAATTGTAGGGGCTAAAACAAAGAGCTTCTCACCCTGCTACACATGGAAGTTTTTCACGTGTTTCCCATCACCATATTAATATTTAATAGTGAAAATATATGTAGGTATTTGAACCAATAAAAACTCTCAATCTCAACTCTATTCCACTCTACAAAGGTCTCTAACAACTACTCATTTGTTAGACCCATACTGCTCACTTGTTGAATTGTAGAAGAAAATTCTCAACTAAAAAACAAGTTGCCCATGGAGGTCATCAAGGAACTCCTACATATGGAGACAAAATCTATGTTGCCATAAAAACATACAAAATATTTTAAACATAAAACATGTCGAGTAAGCTTAAACAGTTGTGGAATATACTATTCATCCCTTATATACGGTAGTTATGAAAAACACAACTTAATAATTTTGTGTTATGAAATTGTAACTGAACTTACACAGGTTAGATTTATCTAGAAGAACAATGAACAAATATTGGAAGGAAAGAAGAAATAAAATTGATAGAGAAAAGAACTAATTAATTCTATTCATGGAAAAAAGAGAAAATTTAGGAGAGAATACAATTCAATTCAATATATTCTACATGGATCAACTAATATAATAGTAATCCTAGTAGTGAATCAAGAGAGATGTGAACATGCACTGAAGAAAACTGACACCTACTCCTAGTTAATTGGTCATGAAATTATGAGTTAAGTATCACACGTGAGGGGATATTAGTAAAAATAATGAATTCCCTTGTGGAGTTACCTCTTGGTGATAATAGCAAGGATTTCATGCATGACTCCACTCACTAGTCTAATTAAAGTACAATTAAGTGTATTTTATCTCCAATAACTTCCTTGAAGCACTACTAGAGAGAATAAAATGATTTTTTCTCAATAAGAAGCCATGTAAGGTACCCATTATACAATTTATATAATTAACATAGAACAATTTCAAGAAGAGGAGAGAGGGAAAACCCAATGGGAACAAAACCTCGCCTGAAAATAAAATATTGAAAAGGAAATGCAACTACGACATAATTACGTCCTTCATCCCAAGGCAATTTCATAGAAAATGAAACTTCTACTCCATGAAAGTCTATATCTTGTTCATAAGTGGGATATTACTACAAGTAAAGAACCCCATAATGTACCAATTCTATGATATAGTGGATGTCGATGTGTTTTTCTCGTTGTCGTTACACTATATCTCCGTAAGACTTTAATGTTCTTTGATGGTCACACCAAATGATCAAAAATGGATTCTCTATAAATTCTTCATAAGTTTGAGGGTCAAATGTTAGAAGCATGTAGCAATGCATGGACATAAATGATTTTTTAGTATTAATATTTTTGTGGTGTGAGTTTTGAGTTTTTTAATTCAGAATCTCCATAGTATGAATTCTTGCGTCTACGTTTTAGGTCTAGATCAAGACCCATCATCAGGACAAATCCTAGTAGTGAGTGGATGAGGTGTTTCTTCAATTTGAGATCCTATGGCTAGATCATCCAAGAAATCAGTCATGAGGCACCAATTCTATGTCCAAAGTGGCCAGGAATCAAAATATTCACATGCATGCTCATGATAGTCTAAATAAACTTCAACTCTTAGGTTTGAAATATGATCATAATGATAGGATGCAATATCTATTAGAATTTATATAGGAGGAAACACAAAATTTTTTGCATGTTTTTCCTTAGATGCATGCAAGGGAATTTGGTAAAAGTAGAAACTCCTCTCAATGAAGAGTTTTTTTGTTGAAATATATAGTATTTGGTATCCCTTTACACCATCTATATATACAACAAATATTCACTCTTTTATTTGAGCTTTCAACGCCTTCCTCTTTTCTAAAGGAATGCATGCCCATGTGAGAGATATGAAAATGAAAAAATATGTAACTTTTGGTTGCATGACATTTTGTGCTTCAATTGTGTTTGTCATGTAACATATTTGTGAGGAGTTATTTTTTGTATATACGAAGAGAAGTTGACTACTTCAACCCAAAATTTGGAATGAAGGTACCTTTCATGCAACATGCAACTAGCCATTTATTTCAAGGATATATTCCTACTCTTAGCTACCTCATTATGTTGTAGAGTGTAAGGAACTGTGTTGAAATTGTATTCCTACTTCATCACAAAAATGTTGGACATCCTTGTTGACATACTACCCCCCATTATCTGTATGGAGTATCTTGATAATTTTTGTAGACTTAGTTTTTTCATGTCATTTGAAAATATTCAAATTATTAAAAACTCTATATTTGATTTTGAGAAAGTACACCCATGTGTACCTTTTGAAATCATCTATGAATGCAAGTACATATATAGCTCCTATGGAAGGATCTAGAAATGGATCCATAAGATTATTATGAATGAGTTCCAAGGGAGAGGATGACTTCCATGCATTCCAGTCCCAAAATTTTCTTATGGATGCTTTCGAATAGCACATCCTTCGCAAAATTAGTGTACCATCCCTTGTTTGCTAAGTTGTTTCCTGTATCTAAAATTTAAGTGTCCAAAACTTTCATGCCAAATTATACTTTGATCATTTGAAAGCATTAGTAGTAAATTTGAATCTAATTGAGGAAAAAATTAATAAAAAGTGTACAAATGAGACTGATGATTTACCTTACCAACTACAAGTTTGGAGTTATATTGCATGTCATATATTCTCACCGAATATGGAGTGAATTTAACTCTACTTTTGGTACTAGTATGTGTCATTTGATACACAGAGAGAAGATATACTAAAATATTTAGAATATGTAGGACATTCTCAAATCATCCATCTATAAGATCTACCCTCCCTTGTCAAGTTTCCTCTACTTCAGAACCATCTCCAATGAGAATAGGAGGACCAACATATGGTTTTAACTATGAGAGATATTATTTTGTGGCTTCCATGTGATGTGAAGCTCCAAAATCTATGATTCATGCATTGCAGGAAGAATGAATAGTAATTAATTGATGTGCAATCCCTCTTATTTCACAATCTCTTTCTCCCTACTTCTTCTTAGCACTCTTTGAAATATAGGCACCAATATTTTCTAGTAAAGAGTATTCACCATGAGATCAATTTTCCTCTTCATGCATGATTATTCTAGATGGTAACCACAATTTAAATAGCTTAATTTTTATTTCCCCTTCTTTCCCATATTTTCCTTCGAGCTTGTAGATTCATTTGGAGGTTTTGGATTTCCTCCCTTTCTTAGATATAGTTCTTTTTCATTTCCTTTTCCTTTGGATCATTTAATATAAAATTTGGTATTGGCCCTTTCATGCAAAAGTGCATGGAATTTGTAAATTTTTAATGTTCCCATCCTTATGAGCTTATCTTGCTCATGTATCAGGGACTCAATAAAAACATCAAGTGTAGGTATCCTCCAAGTTGCGTCTATTGAAAACATAACTATGTGAAAGTTGGAGACAACTATAGCATAATTTGGACCCAATTTTGAGAATATGACAAGAATTTATTGACTTTCTTACTTGGATTTGTTGATTTTTCATTCTTTCAACTTGAGTAACAAGGCATTGAACCTTGTGATGAAATATTGAATGTTTTTTAAACTACTTGGATCTAATGAGTTGAGTTAATTTTCAATGATGTGGCCCCACATATCATCTTTCTTCCCAAAGAGTGTCTCTGAAGTGGTCCACACTTGATTTGGATTGGTGCATGCTTCAACATGAAACAATAATTACTGATAAATTAATAAGCATATGAGACTGAAGACCTCATCAATGTGGTTGAAATATTTGAATTTTTCAACTATAAAATTTGGTTCAATGCATGTTTCCATGGCTATCCATTATAATCCTTTACCTATAAGTTAAAGTAGAGTATTTAGCTTCCATTTAGAAAAGTTATAGGGTGTGACAATTGTGGAAGGTAGAACTTCATTCTTTTTTATACCTCCAATATTTGGTACCTGCATATAGATTGATTATACTGCTTACTAGCTCTATGGGCTATGATACCAAGTTAAATTGTAGCTAAAATTTCATAGGTAAGTTCTAACTTGAAAATAATGAAAAAAACTTTCAAGGAAAGAAGAAAAAAAGTTGATAAAGAAAAGAATTAATGAATTTTATTAATGCACAAAACAAAAAAATTATGAGACAATATAATTAAATGTCATATATTCTACATGGATGAAATAATATAACAGTTATTTTAGTAGTTAATCTAGATATATGTGAACATGCACTAAAGAAAATTGACTCCTATTCCTAGTTAATCAGCCCTCCAGTCATCAGTTAATTGTCTCATGTGATTCGATATTAGTAAAATTCATACATGAAAATATGGAGTTCCCTCTTGGTGATAATAATAGGGTTTCCATGCATGAATCCACTCACTAGTCTGATTGAAGTACAATTAAGTATATGTAATGTCTAATACCCCTCTAAAGCACTACTAGAGAGAAAATAATGAATGGGTCCCGAAAATAATCCATGTAAGGTACCCATTTTATTATGTATCCAAGTAACATACAACTACAAGAAGAGGAAAGAGGGAAAATCATATGGGAAGAAGAACCCCCATCAAAATACAATAATGAAAAGGAAATAAAACTGCTAGGAAATTATGTCCTTCATTCCAAGGTAGTTTCATAGAAACTGAAACTTTTTCTTAGTGAAAGTATTCATGAATATGCCAAAAGTATATTCAAAAGTGGGACAATACTACAAGTTGATGACCCCATCATGTAACAACTCTCATATTTAGTGCATTTGGATCTCAATGTTATTTATTTGTTGTTGTTGCTCTATATCTCGACAAAACTTTAGTGTGATTTGATTATTGTTCCAAATGATATCTGGACGATAAAATATGATGCCAAGCTCAATGAATATGTTCTGAAACCAAAGGGCCTAAATGGAAATGTTGATTGAACCTTTATATTAAGCCTCTTTCCATGATAAAGAAATCATGGATTACTTTTTATTGGATCAATAAATGGGGAAGGAACCCAAATTGAGAGCATATCCTGAAGTGGACATGTAATAAATGTTATCACAAACCTAATTTAAATGTAATGTTCCAAAATTTTCATGCAGATAATTGGAACATTAATTTTTGATAATTTCACATAGGAGGAGAATAAATGGGTAAGGAGACCCATGAATAATGAAAAGCACAACAAAATCCCTCATATTATGAGAAGGGATCATTTTTGTATTTGGTTTCACACCTCCATGTGTGAAAAGGGGCTATTTTGCAAAGTGGCTAGGTCAAGTTGACCAAAGTCAAACTGCGCAGGCTATGAGGTGGAAAGTGCATTGTGGTACAACACAATAGAGAAGGATGGAAGATTCCTTGAGAAGGAAAACCCTAATGAAGTGGGGCCCATGGAGAGGGAGCTCACAATTGTATAAGAGGAGGACAAGACAACCATTTTTGCTCATGAATGGATTATTGATTTCGTTGTCTTAAGAGACAAGGAGCTTACTCCTACTGTTTAGCAGAGTTGCTGGAGGAATTCCTGTTTAGGATTCCTTCCTCCTCATGAGAGGCCTCTTGGGGAATTGATCTTCAGCTTTCTCCACATCTTGGCTCAAGGCCAAAGCATTCTCTTCCATCATAGTGTTATTCTTGTAGCAAGAAGACATTGTGTTGCTGGGGTTGCAGTGGAGGCTTCCACGACATCACTTTGGCACTTGATTTGCAGAGAAAGGAGTCTCCATTTAGTGGAGATATCATTGAGGAGTGTTATTGAGCTCATTTACAGATTTTGGTACCAGGCCAAGCTTTCTCCTATCTTCATTAGCGCAGTTCCTTCCATAGACTGCATTATTTCAGAGTTAGTCTGCAGTGGGGGTTTGCACCATCACATTGGAGCAGATTGATTTAGATTGTGGAGTAGATTCTACCATCTCCTTATATTTTGATTATGATTTGCTGCTGCTACCCAGCAACTTCGACATTTTGGTATTTTTCCATTCTATGTATCTAGTGTAGCCAATCTTCTTGAGGATTGTTGTATCATCATTGTATTATTGTTCTTAGGGTTTGAGAGCACACTCCCCCTAATTTCTTGAGATATATTGCAATATCATCATATTTCACATTTGTATGCAGCAGTGTCTCCATAAGACTGCGTAGTCTATGCAGCAATATATCTCATGCTTTCATGTACTTTTTCTTTGAGGTTGATCATTCCCTCTCTTGAGTGCTCTTTCCCTCAAGATATTGTACACTTATTTTGTTGCTATGAGCTAGTACAATAGCTATGAGTTCTTCTATCATTTTCTGAGATTGTAGCAAGTGCTCTTCATGTATTTGTTTACATATTTCTGCAGCTCACTTTTGAGTGGGATTCTTCAAGAAGCTCTATAGACAGAGTCTAAAAAGGGCTAGATAGCCTCCGGATCTCACACTTCCTTGAGAAGGTGACATATCCGGTAAATTCCCCTTCAGTCAATCTCTGGAATAGATTGTTGATTGTTGACATTCCTGAAAAAGGAACATTACAGTGGTATCAGAGCACCTTTCTTGGCTCACCCTGTGGCCTTCAAGCCCAAGAAAGAAGAAGAAAAAAAGATGAAGAAGATGAGCTTGATCTCATCTATTTTTAGAGCAAAGAAGAACCTCTCCAAGGAGGAGGATCAAGAAGAAGAGGAAGAACCCTGCACTTCCTATTCTCATCAAGGAGACCAAGAAATAAGCAGGAAAAAGGCTCCATACTTTGGAGAAGAAAATAAAAGGGTTGAATCAAGGGTCAGCTCTAGATTTTTCCATGAGGAGTGTGAGCATGCAGCTACACACCATGGGGTACAGCGCAGTCACCTGGCCATCTTTTCCATGAGAAGAGAAGAAGAAAAAGAAATTCTGAATAAAGGAACTCTTATAGGTTTCTTACATGAGTATAAATCTCAAACCCAGAGGTTTAGAGATCATATTAATTTTCTGGAGTTTTACAAGATCATGGTGAGGAGGAGCAAGTAGCATGATGAGGATATATTTCTTCTATCTGTCTTTGATGGTTCTCCTACTTGTTCAGCCAATGCTTGGATTGAAGAGCTAGACACCTTTTTGTAGTAGCATCAAATTCTTGAAGATGAAGCCATCAGAGTAGCAGTGCTGCACTTGGGAGGTAAAGTCTATGCATGGTGGTTATTTGAGTCTTTTTCTTTGAAAAATGAAAATACTTCTTCCTATGCAATATTCATTAGGGCTTTGATGGAAAAATTTGGTGGGAAGAAATCTGAAACACATGTGGAGGAAACAAACATTCCTATAAAAAGAAAACCCTTGCATGTGATGGAGGAATTCATGGGCTCAAGATCACTTCAGAAACCCTTAAAGGAGGCTGATATATTGCATGGTGCTTTATTGGAGGCAAGACCTTCATCTTGCATTTTGGCACAAGGAGTCATGGAGGTCTCTCTTTCAAGAGAGGATCTCATTTTGGAGGAGTTGCCCACATATGTTGATGAGGAGAAGGGAAAAAATGCTGTCAATCATAGAGCTGATCTAGTACCTCATGCAGAGGAAGGAGGAGCACATGCTCCAATAAGAGGGATTCTTGCATCCTTGTAGGAAGGTCCCCAGGATCTCATACATGGAGGTCCAAGCACAATCAGTGAGCAACATGATTGTGCCATTTTGCAGCTGGAAGAAAGAGGAGGAGAGAAAGAGCAACATCATGTGATGAGAGGCACACACCCTTCTCAATTCTAGAAAGTTAAGGCAAAGAGGAGAAAGAATATACTGTGCAGGGAGAGAAAGGGCAAGGTTTCCCAACCATATGTATAGTCCACTCTTGGCATTGATGTCTCACTGCATAGGGGCATCCCACCAGGGAGACCACCAAATCTATCATTGATGAGAGGCATCATGTTGTGGGATTCACCGCTCTTGGATTTTGGAGAGGTGAAGAGTTTGGAGGAAAAATTTGGAATTAGGGATGTCAAAGTAGTAGAGAACAGCAGGAGGAGAGCTACACATGCCAGATCACCAGCACTGTCTCTTAGGAGGATTGATCCTTACTGGAGATCTTCACTCTTAGTGGGGTACTCCAAGGATCTTGGTGCTTGAAGTATGCTTGATGAACTAGAGAGAGATGATAGATATATGGTAGAGGATATGGTAATATACTCACATGGCAGAGTCTCCTTGACTAGAGCCTCTAGTCTCAAGGAAAAGATGCTACTTGAAGCACAAGGGGACTTCTTTTCCATGCATCTTGATGCATATCTTTCCTTGGAAGAGGAGTTCATTTGGGAGGGCATCCATCAGGATATATATCAGCATATGGAGAGATGCATAGCCCGGATGATGATGATGAGGATGTCACAGCCACCTTCCTACTCATTGGGAGTAAGGGAGCACTTTCGGTTGAGCCATTTTAGCTCAATGACTAGAGTACCTGGTAGAGGAGGTATACATTTGTATTATTATTTTCCTTCCTTTACTTTATATGATCAGCATGTGGTATTGCGGAGGATCATCCTTTCTCATGATTTATATGATGATGTATTTGGAGCCATTTGCAGCATTGAGATTGGCTATTTCATGGGTGGACTGTGGGGGAAGCCACATGATTCTTGGCGAGCACTATTGACACCATATTTTATGTTCATGTTTCCATCTTATGAGATGATTGTGGCAGCAAACAAGTGGCTGGAAAAGCGCTTGTTGTTTTTTGTCTTGATGTAGGCAGTGAGTGAACTACATAGGTTCCATGAGTGGAACTATGATCCACTTTCCGGTTGTCATATGACAACTTGTTCCTATTTTTTCTTGCTTCCATGTGTTGCTGATTTTTCTTTTTACATAGGGATATTTGTTTGGAAAGTGGGATATGAGTTGGAGATGCCCATTGGAAGTATGATTCTCCCTACTTTGCATGGTGTAAGTTTCCAGGGAAACAATGGGCAGCCCATGATTGCCAAGCTTCACCTCTTTCCTTCATATGGGAGGAGCTATTTAGAGAGCCTGAATTTTTGGAGGAGGAATTTAATGGTTTATATGTTTGATGGGGTGGCTTGGGTCTCTCTTGAAGACCATTATTTCTCAGCCATATATCAGCAGAAGCCCCATATGTATCATGATGAGGGAGGAACTCACTGGGTGGATGTGCCCTTTGGGAGGAGGAACCTCCATTGTTTTTGCAGCTCATGCTCCAAGGGGAGTATGGGAGATGATATGGTCACCATGTCCAGCCATTTGTTTTTCCATGAGGTGAACCATATAATTGTTTGGATTCCATATGATGATTAATTACAACTCATCACATATGAGATGATTTGGGCCAGCTTGATTTTCAGCTTTGGAGGACAGGTCCTTGGGGATCTAGACTTCATCTTGCCTCTTGAAGGAACCATTATTTCAGCCCGAGTTCAGCTTGCACTCCACATTTATCATGAGTGGAGACGAGGATAGCATCGGGTAGGCCATGAAGCTTACCATGTTCAGAATTTCAACCCACCTATTCTACATGAGCACAAGGTGGAGGATTATTTTTAGGAGTTACCTAGTTGGAAGGCGACTCATTTTGCATGGCTCATAGCTTGGAGATGGAGGATCCACATGAGGAAGATGTTCCTCAAACACTTTATAGACTCCATGCCTTGAGAGGAGGATTTATGGTTCTGTCCTTTCAGTTTTTTGAGGACAAGCAACATTTGGGAGGGGAGGACTGTAATGTTCCAAAATTTTCATGTAGATAATTGGAACATTAATTTTTGCTAATTTCACATAGGAGGAGAATAAATGGGTAAGGATACCCATGAATAATGAAAAGCATAATAAAATCCCTCATATTATGAGAAGCGATCATTTTTGTATTTGGTTTCACACCTCCATGTGTGAAAAGGGGCTATTTTTCAAAGTGGCTAGGTCAAGTTGACCAAAGTCAAACTACGCAGGCTATGAGGTGGAAAGCGCATTGTGGTACAATGCAATAGAGAAGGAGGGAAGATTCCTTGAGAAGGAAAACCCTAATTAAGTGGGGCCCATGGAGAGGGAGCTCACAATTGTATAAGAGGAGGGAAAGACAACAATTTTTTCTCATGAATGGATTATTTATTTCGTTGTCTTGAGAGACAAGGAGCATACTCCTGCTGTTTAGCAGAGTTGCTGGAGGAATTCCTGTTTAGGATTCCTTCCTCCTCATGAGAGGCCTCTTGGGGAATTGATCTTTAGCTTTCTCCACATCTTGGCTCAAGGCCAAAGCATTCTCTTCCATCACAGCGTTATTCTTGCAGCAAGAAGACATTGTGTTGTTGGGGTTGCAGTGGAGGCTTCCACCACATCACTCCGGGACTTGGTTTGCAAATAAATGAGTCTCCATTTAGTGGAAATATCATTGAGGAGTGTTATTGAGCTCATTTGCAGATTTTGGCAGCAGCCCAAGCTTTCTCCCATCGTCATCAGCGCAGTCCCTTCCATAGACTGCGTTATTTCAGAGTTAGTCTGTAGTGGGGGTTTGCACCATCACATTGGAGGGAGATATTTCCAATTTCGTGATCAGCCTTGCACTCCAGAAATAATTTGGAGGAGATTGATTAAGATTGTAGAGAAGATTCTACCATCTCCTTCTATTTTGATTATAAGTTGCTGCTGCTACCAAGCAACTCCGGCATTTTGGTATTTTTCCATTCCATGTATCTAGTGTAGCCAATCCTCTTGAGGATTCTTGTATCATCATTGTATTATTGTTCTTAGGGGTTGAGAGCGCACTCCCCCTCATTTCTTGAGCTATATTGAAATATCATCATATTTCATATTTATATGCAGTAGTGTCTCCATAAGACTGCGCAGTCATAGCTAGGGAAGTTTATGCAGCAATATATCTCATGCTTTCATGTAATTGTTCTTTGAGGTTGATCATTCCCTCTCTTGAGTGCTCTTTCCCTCAAGATATTGTACACTTATTTTTCTTCTATGATCTAATACAATAGCTATGAGTTCTTCTATCATTTTCTGAGATTGTAGCAAGTTGCTCTTCATGTATTTGTTTACATATTTTTGTAGCTCACTTTTGAGTGGGATTATTTAAGAAGCTCTATAGACAGAGTCTGAAAAGGGCCAGATAGCCTCCAGATCTCACACTTCCTTGAGAAGGTGACATATCCAGTAAATGCCCCTTCAGTCAATCTCTGGAATAGATTCTTTATTGTTGACATTCCTGAAAAAGGAACATTACATTAAATTAGTGTGTGCAATGAGATCTAAAGCACATCCTACTACATAATGAATCCCATATTTGATGGCTCCCTAAAAATATCTGAGTGTCTTCTTGGGAACTTTCCAATGTAGTTCATGTGTTTCGTGCATGTATCTAGAAATCATGCCAACTTCATATGAGAGATCTAGATGAGAGTGAGTGAGATAGAGGAGACTCACAACAAGTTGTATTTTCATCGTGAAATCAACCAAATTTGTACCACTTCCATCCTCAAGGTGTACCCCTAATAAGAAAGGTGTAGTTTGTGGCTTATAGTAGGTCACGTGAAAGTAAATTAAGAGATATTTTACATACATGGACTGAGAATTATTTATCCCTGAATCATTTTTATTGATTTTTAGTCCAAGGAAGAAGTGTAAGATACCCATATTTGTCATGCAAAACCTGTCATGCAAAGTTTTTTTACTATAGAAATGGTTGAGGGTAGAATACATGTGATTAGTATATCACCCACATAGATCACTATGATAAATATAGATTCAAATGTTATTATCATATAAACATTTGGGTTAGATTTAAATCAAATGAAATTTTGAGAGAGTGAATAAGGATCCATTTTATAATACCAATCTTTAGGTGTATATTTTAGGCTATAGACAAACTTCTTGAGTTGAAAAAGTAAGGAATATTTCTTTACATACCCTTATGATTGCTCCATGTAAATTTCATCTTTGAGATCACCATGAATAAATCCATTCTTCACATCCATGTGGTGAATATCCCATTCTCTTGCTACTACAATGGCAAGAGTTAACCGAATAGATCATTACATTTTGGCCACTAGAGAAGAGGTTTCATCATAATTGATGACATGAATCTGCTGAAAGCATTTCGAAACCAATAATGATCTGTATTTTCTCACAAGTCCATTAATATTTTTCTTTCTCCTATAGATCCACTTGCAATTGAAAATCTTACTATCTAAAGGAAATGGAACCAAGTCCCAAGTTTGGCTATTTATGAGGGAGTTATACACCTTGTCCATAGTTTCTTCCCCAAAATGATTCCTTACAAATTATTCATAAGTTTGAGGGTCAAATGCTAGAAAAATATAGTAATGCATGATAGCAAATGGTTTTGTAGCAGTGAGTGCATGAGGTGCTTCATCAAATTGATATCTCATGGTAGGATCATCTAAGAGATCACTCATGAGGTGTTGCTTCTATGTCGAAAGTGGTTAGGAATCAAAATATTCACATGCATGATCATGATCTTTTGAATCAGCTTCAAAACCTAGGTCTAAACTATGATTTAAATTATAGGATGCATCATCTTCTATATTTTCTATAAGAGGAAGCATATAAGCTTCTGCATGTTTTTCCTTAGATGCGTGAAGGGGACTTTTATCAAAGTAGAAATTCCTCTCAATGAATATTTTTTAGTTGAAATATATAGTAGTTTGGTACCTTTAATTCATCTAGATTCAACAAAGATGCACTCTTCTATTTGAGACTCCAAATTCTCTTTTTTTTGAAGGAATGCAGGCCCATGCGTGAGATCCAAAAATTCAGAAATGTGTACTATCTGGTTTCATGCCACTACATGATTCTGTTGGCAATATGATGCTGAGTGTTGTCCTTGATGGCAACCCACTTGATAAAGATGATGGCAACCTACTTGATGAAGTTGTCCCTGATGGAATATGTCTTGATGAACTTGTTAAATGATGTAAATCTGATGTATATACAATGAGTACAAAAGGTAATGATGGAAGGAATGTCAGTATGTGCTAGAACATGATGAAAAGAGTATGTCTCAAGGCATACATGGATTTGTCTAGACAAGGTAGCGCATGCACGCGGGAAATAACGTGCCAAGTCGCGTATGGGAAAAAGTGCTCTAAATATGTAAAACCAAGGGTAATCACCATGGTATTGACCCATTGTATTGAGTAATGATTCGTCTATGTGACCTCGTCCAGGAATACCATCGAAAGTAATGTGGTTTTGGCTCATGGTATTGATAAAGGGTAAACCTATATAAGGAGAAGAAATTCATTGTGCAAATGTGTGCAAGAAGTCTGAGCTTGAATGAATACTTCTCTCTGAAGCATATCTGAATGGAAAGGGTTACAGGTGAATGAAAGATCTGAATGTATGATGCACCAATGAAGAAATGATGAAGAAGGAAATCTAGATCTGGAATGTATTTGTATCTGCTAGATCTGTTTATGGAATGATTAGATCTGAGATGAGGCGAACATCTGTCTGAAGTAAAGGGTAAAATCTGAGTGATGTATCTGTTCTGAAGAATTGTAATGACCTAAATGTCTGAAGAACTATACGCTAGTTCGCCGCAGAGTAAGCGCGTATATACGCGGGTTTGCTGAAGAGAAAGCGCGTATGGGCAGTAAAATTAGCTCTATAATATGTACAGAAGTATACGCGGGTTTGTATGGTCGAAGGCACGTATATACGCAGGATCAGTGAAAGGAAAGTGCATATGAAGATTAGGGTTTGCTGAAGTATGAAGTATCAAATGTCTGATCTGTTCTACTGTGTTACTGCTATCTGTTGATGATGTATGATTGAGATCAAATGTATGGAATGGGTCCAGTCTGAAAATATGATGAAAAGTGGCCTGCAAGTTGTGTTCTAAAGGAAGCTTTTGGATCTAGTGTGAAAATTGATGAAACGTGGTCCATGGTGGTGCTGAGGGTTCTAGCCTTCATTCAGGGGGTTGTAGCTCCCTTCCAGGTGAGGCTGGTAAACAAGATCAGGGGGTCGTAGCTCCCTTCCAGGAGAGGCTGGTAAACGAGAGCTGTGGGGTTGATGCCCTTCCAGGAGAGGCTGTAAACGAGCATGTGTGGGTGCCTCGCATGCCGGGTAGGAGGCTGCGCGTTATATATGTTGTAAGATGTTTTCTCTATAATAAAATATTGGAGGTTGAGACAAATTCAGCCACCTTTTTCTCCCGACTTGGGTTTCAACCCAAAATCCCGGTTTTCACGTGTGTTGCTTATGTGTGATGATTTATTCGTTCTCACTACACATGTTTAACTGCTTATTGAACATCTAATGAATGAATGATGGAATGATATAAGTGAAGAATTAATGGCATAACAAGATCTCTGTGTATACGCGAGTTTTATGAAGGATATCCGCGTGTATACGCTAGTTAGCTTCAGTAAAGTAGCGTATGGGTTTTAGTGAATGGAAAAGTAAAAAAAAATTATTAAGTCCTAAATACTGATTCACACCCCCCCCCCCCCCTCTCAGTATTTTTCCCAACAATTAGTATCAGAGTGGGTCCTTCTGTAGAAGCTTGATCGCTTGGAGGAGATCCGTCACAATGGGAAGTCATGAAGGGATAATGTCTATAAGGCCACCTCTATTCAATGGAAATAATTTTTTGTTCTGGAAGATATGAACAAAAGCATATCTGCAAAGTTTTGGTGCAGAAGTATGGGCAATCGTGGAAGGAGGTTATCAGTATCCGGCAAGTATTCCTACTGATGCAGCAGAAAGGAAGAAATATCAAATCAATGCCAAATTCGTCAATGTATTATTAGGAAGCATGTCTGAACCAGAATTTGCTAAAGTGATGCAGCTAAATTCAGCAAAAGAAATATGGGACAAAATCATTCTGAGCTATGAAGGAGATACAAAGGTAAGAAGTGCAAAACTCCAAACTCTCCTAATTGAATATGAAAATTTAAGGATTCATAGTGATGAGAGTATTGCCAGTTTCTTTTTACGTCTAGATGATATTGTAAATCATATGAGAAGTTTAGGTGAAACCATAACCGATACTACTCTGGTGGAAAAATTCTTAAGATCTTTAACTTCAAAATTAGAGTCAAAAGTGTCAGCTATTGAAGAAAGGCAAGATCTGCAAACTCTTACTATTGTTCAACTACATGGTATTCTGACTGCTTATGAAATGAGACAAGGAGGTCCCTTTCAAATCAAAGAAGCTGCTTTTAAGGCATGTGCAAAAGGAAAAGAAAAGGAAGTTGTCAAGGAATCAAGTTATATATCGGAAGAAGAAGCAAATTTTGTAAGGAGACTCCAACCAGGTACTGAAAGATTCAAAGGTAAGCTACCCTTCAAATGTTTTGATTGTGGAAGAGTGGGTCATTATGCTGCTAAATGTCCTTATAAACAATTTGAAAAGGGAAAGAGTTATTATGCAAATGAAGATAATAATGAAATGTCAAGTGAAGATGAAGAAGATTCTGACCAAGACCTACTAGTGCTCATGGAAAAGAAGCAAAATAAGAAGGCTACTCAAGAAAAGAAGATATCTTAGAAAACATGTGCAGCAGAAAATGAAGAAGAAGAAACAGGTATTGATTTTTGTTCTTGTAATCCACTCACTTGTGCATGCAATGATGAAGATAGTGAAAGTAACAGTATAAGTCTAGAAGCAAATCTCAAGATCAATGATGAAAGTAATTTTTGGGATCAATTTAAAAGGAGGGAATCTATCCTCAAGGATGTCATCTCTAGATTGAATGAATAGATAGAAACAATGAAGGGACAGATAGAAATGTATCAAAGACTGCAGGACAAAGTAACCAATCACAGTGAATGACTTTTAGCAGAAATCATCTCTCTGAAAGCAGACCTTGAAGCATAAAATAAGAAGAATGAAGAACTTCTACAATCATTTGAAAAGGAAGGACGTGAAGCAGAAATCATCTCACTCAAAACAGATCTGGAAAAATCAAATAAGAAGAATGAAGAACTTTTACAAATATTTGAAGAGAAAGAAAATGGGTTGAAAGAAGACATTTTAAATTTGAATGATCAAGTAGAAGAAAGAAAAAGGGCTGAAGAAAGCATGATGAAGAAATGCCAAAAATTGGAGGTTGAGGTAAACATTCTCAAAGGAGAATCTAGTTCACAAGGAAGTGCTAAATATTCAAAGGATATCAATGCAAAGCCCGAAGTGTTGAAAGAAGCAAAAGGTCAACCGACAATCGTGAATTCTCAAAGGAAATCATTCAATAATGTTGAATGCTTTAAATGTCATAATCATGGACATGTTGCAGCCAATTGCAGAAGCAGATTGTTTCAGCCACAAACAAACAGATCCTACATAGAAAGGTACTCTGGTTTCTTCAAGGGATGTTGTTTTTCATGTAACAAGTATGGACATAAAGCAGCTGATTGCAAAAGAAGGAAGATTAGAAATAATCATTATGATTCTTATGCTTATTTCTCTGGACACATGAGATGTTATTCTTGTAACAAGTATGGACATGTAGAAAAAGAATGCAGGTTGAACATATCTGAGAAAGTGGACAATTTTCAGCACACAATTAGAAAGTTCAAGAAAATTTGGAAAAAGAAGGAGGACCGGTCAGAAACGTAGGGAATATTGACCCTACTGCAGTCATCAGCTTCTGAAGCTTACTTCTCTTAATGAATATAGAAGTGATGTGAGATACATTATGGAGATTAGTAATGTATGATAATTCTCATGGTTGATTTTGAAAATCTAGTTATGATTATTGCTGACAGAGCATCTGACATGAAGAAGACAGGTACAGGAAGGAAAAATTCAGGGGGAGATGGAGGAATGTGAAATTTTCTATAATTCACTTTCCATACGCGGGTTCAGTGAACTAAAGCCGCATATACACGCGAGTTCCAGCAGACACAGTCGCGTATGCATTAATGATAAGAGAATTGGGATGACAACTGAAGATCAGGAGCAAAGGTTCAGGGGGAGCATCAGTCTGATTGCTAATGATTGTACTGTTAAAATTATTCTGGTTATACTCATGCTAATGAAATGATACATGTTTTCTTATGTTGAAGATTATGGATGAGCCCGGATTGCTTATTTGATGAAGAATATCTTTTGGATATGGTGGAAGTCTTATGATTCGGAGATCCGGACAGATCATGCAGAGATTGTTGCTAATGACTTGTTGTTAAAAGTATTCAGATTGCACAAGCTAAGGAGGAGCCTTGGACATATGGAAAGGATGTTTGGATGCACATTTTCAGGGGGAGCACTAGTCTTGCTGATTATAATGCGTTGTTGGCATTATGATGATTCTGAAATATGATATCTCTCTTGAGGTCTTTCTGGTATTGGTCATAAAAATTCATACTTGTAATTTGATAAAAAGGTCTTGTTGAGACCCATGATGTAAAATTGTAATATTCAGTGATGTAAGGACTTGTCAAAATTTGTAAACCCACTTGGTTGGGTAGCTGAGTCAAATTTGTAAACTCACTTGGTTGGGTAGTTGAGTTGAGATGTGTAAACCCACTTGTTTGGGTATTTGAGTCCCATATGTAAATCCACTTGGATGGATCTTTGATGTAAGTATGAGTCATTGGTGATAGGAAGGTGATAGAGTCATGTACTTCATTGAAAAATATGTTTGTAGGTTCAGCATGAACTCAGGGGGAGCATGGTCACTTCAGTGTACATCAGATCTGCAGAACGCTTCCTTCTACAAGAGGAGAAAAAAAAAAAAAAACCTTGTGTTGGTTTTGGTCCGCCCTTTGCCCTTGATGTCAAAGGGGGAGAGTGACATGGTGTTTGAATAAAGAGAAAGAATGGGGTCAAGAGTGACATGGTGTCATTGTAATCTTGATGTATCTAATTGTTGTGGTGATCAAACACCATCGTGGTTGCCATCAAGTCCAAAGGGGGAGATTGTTGGCAATATGATGCTGAGTGTTGTCCTTGATGGCAACCCACTTGATAAAGATGATGGCAACCTACTTGATGAAGTTGTACCTGATGGAATATGTCTTGATGAACTTTTTAAATGATGTAAATCTGATGTATATACAATGAGTACAGAAGGTAATGATGGAAGGAATGTCAGTATGTGCTAGAACATGATGAAAAGAGTATGTCTCAAGGCATATGCGGATTTGTCTAGACAAGGTAGCGTATGCACGCGGGAAATAACGTGCCAAGTCGCGTATGGGAAAAAGCGCTCTAAATATGTAAAACCAGGGGTAATCACCATGGTATTGACCCATTGTATTGAGTAATGATTCATCTATGTGACCCCATCCAGGAATACCATCAAAAGTAATGTGGTTTTGGCTCATGGTATTGATAAAGGGTAAACCTATATAAGGAGAAGAAATTCATTGTGCAAATGTGTACAAGAAGTCTGAGCTTGAATGAATACTTCTCTCTGAAGCATATCTGAATGGAAAGGGTTACAGTTGAATGAAAGATCTGAATGTATGATGCGCCAATGAAGAAATGATGAAGAAGGGAATATAGTTATGGAATGTATTTGGATCTGCTAGATCTGTTTATGGAATGATTAGATCTGAGATGAGGCGAACATCTGTCTGAAGTAAAGGGTAAAATCTGAGTGATGTATCTGTTCTGAAGAATTGCAATGACCTAAATGTCTGAAGAACTATACGCTAGTTCGCCGCAGAGTAAGCGCGGATATACGTGGGTTTGTTGAAGAGAAAGCACATATGGGCAGTAAAATTAGCTCTGTAATATGTACAGAAGTATACGCGGGTTTGTATGGTCGAAGGCGCGTATATACGCAGGATCAGTGAAAGGAAAGCGCATATGAAGATTAGGGTTTGTTGAAGTATGAAGTATCAAATGTCTGATCTGTTCTGCTGTGTTACTGCTATCTGTTGATGATGTATGATTGAGCTCAAATGTATGGAGTGGGTCCAGTCTGAAAATATGATGAAACATGGCCTGCAAGTTGTGTTCTAAAGGAAGCTTTGGATTCAGTGTGAAAATTGATGAAACGTGGTCCATGGTGGTGCTGAGGGTTGTAGCCTTCAGTCAGGGGGTTGTAGCTCCCTTCCAGGTGAGGCTGGTAAACGAGATCAGGGGGTCGTAGCTCCCTTCCAGGAGAGGCTGGTAAACGAGAGTAGGGGGTCATAGCTCCCTTCCAGGAGAGGCTGGTAAACGAGCGCAGGTGGGTGCCTGCGTGCTGGTAGGAGGCTGCGCCAGCACATATGTTGTAAGATGTTTTCTCTATAATAAAATATTGAAGGCCGAGACAACGACAGCGGTGGTTTTCTCCCGACTTGGGTTTCCACCTAAAATCCTGGTTTTCATGTGTGTTTCTTATGTGTGATGATTTATTCTGTTCTTACTGCACATGTTTACAGTTTATTGAACATCTAATGAATGAATGATGGAATGATATAAGTGAAGAATTAATGGCATAACAATATCTCTGTGTATACGCGAGTTTTATGAAGGATATCCACGTGTATACGCTAGTTAGCTTTAGCAAAGTAGCGTATGGGTTTTATTGAATGGAAAAGTAAAAAAAAATTGATTAAGTCCTAAATACTGATTCACCCCCCCTCTCAGTATTTTTCCCAACTTCAAAACATGTTTTTGTTATAACATATTTATGAGGATTTTTTTTTTATTATGTACAAAGTGTATTTGATTGCTTCAACCCACAATTAGGAAGGGAGGGACTTGTCATGCAACATGCAACTAGTCATCTCTTTCAAGGATTTATTCTTCCTCTCAGCTACCCCATTCTGTTGTGGAGTGTAAGGAATTGTGTGTTGCAATTGTATTCCTACTCCATAACAAAAATTTTGGGCATAATTATTGACATACTCCCCCCCATTATCTATATGAAGTATATTGATCATAGTTTTAGAATGCGTTTTTACACGTGCTTTGAAAATGTTCAGATGCTAAAACACTTCAAATTTGAGTTTGAGAAAGTACACCCGTGTATATATCATGCAATCATGTTTGAATTTCAATGCATATTTTTCTTAGCCTATTGAAGGATTTATATTTGGCCCCATGACATTAATGTGAACAAGCTCCAAGGGAGAGGAGGCCCTCCATGCATTACCCTTCCCAAGATTTTCTTATGAATGCTTTCCAAGAGCACATTCTTCATAAACTCCATTAGAAAATTATATGGCAGGAATGCCTTTCACCATCCCTTGTTCACTAAGTTGTTGGATTTATATGAAATTTAAGTGTCTATAAATTTCATGCCAAATTATTCTTTCATCATTTGAATTTGTTAATAGTAAATTGGAATCTAGCTGAGGAACAAATTCATAAAAAGTGTACAAACAAGACTTATGATTTACCTAACCAATTACCATTTTGGAGTTATATTAAATATCATATATGCTCAACAAATATGAGGAAAATTAAACTATCCTTATAATGTTAATACATGTCATTTGATTCATAGATACAATATTTACTGAAAGTTTTGAAATATTCATGATATTCTTGAATATTCCATCTCTGAGATCTACCCTCCCTTGCTGAGTTGCCTCTCCTAGAGAATAGTCTCCCTTGAGAATAAAAAGACCAACATATGGTTTTAAATATGAGAGATAATCTTTTGTTTCTTCCATGTGATGTGAATCCCTATAATCTATGATCCATTCATCAAGAGAAGAATGAATAGCAATTAATGCATGTGCATTCCATCATGTTTTACGTTCTCATTATCCTTACTTCTTCTTGGAACTCTTTGGAACATAATCAAAAATATTGTTTTATTGAAGAGTCTATGCCATGAGATCTAATTGTATTCTTCATGCATGATTATTCTATATGGTAATCACAGTTGCAATAGTTGCATTTTGATTGCCCCTCTTTTCCATTCTTTTCTTTTGAGCTAAAAGATTCATCTAGAGGTTTGGTATTTCCTCCCTTTATTTGATTTGCTTCTTTTTCCTTTCCTTTTCCTTTGTATCGCTAAGTTTATTTCAAGTTGGATTTTCCCCTTTCATGCACAAAAAGTGCATGGGATTTGGAACTTTTCAATGTGCCCATCTTTATGATCTTATCTTTCTCATGTTTCAAGGATTCAATAAAATCACTGACTATGGGTATCCTCCAGGTTGCGCCTATTGTAAGCTTGATTGTGTGAAAAGTGGAGACAAATATAACATAATTTTGACCCAATTTTGAGAATATGGACATAATTAATTGACTTTATTGGTTTTATTTTTTGATTCCACATTCTTTCAACTGAATTAACAAGGATTTGAACATTGTGAATAATTCTTTATTTTTTTCAAAATGGCTCATATCTAATGTGTTGAGCACATTTTCAAGGATATGACCCCACATCTCATCCTTATTACCAAAGAGTGTCTCCCAAATAGTACAAATTGTATTTGGAGTGGTGCATCCTTCAACATGAAACAATATTTGTAGAGAACTTGAAAAGTGTAGGAGACCAAAAGCCTTGTCCATGTGATTGAAATATTTTAATTATTCAATGGTGGAATTTCGTTCAATTTCTATTTTCATGGCTAACCAATATACGCCTCTGCTTCCAAGTTGAAGTATAGTATTTATCTTCCATTAGGAAAAGTTATATGGTGTGAGAATTATGGAAGGTAGAAACTCCATTATTTCCAATACCTCCAATATTCAGTGCCTCCAAATAGATTTTTATGCTTCTTCTTCCTAGCTCCCATGGGATTTGATACCATGTGAAATTATTGTTGAACTTGTAGAGGCTACATACAGCTAGAAAAAAATAAACAAAATTTTTAAGGGAACGAGAAAAAAATTGATAGAGAAAATAATTAATGAATTATGTTCATGCACAAAAACAAAAATTATGAGATAATACAATTCAATGAAATATATTATACATGGATGAACTAATGTGATATTGATTGTAATAGTGAATCTAGAGAGATATGAACGCACACAGAATAAAACTGACACTTGGTTCTAGTTAGCTGATCATCCATTCATCAATGTTGTTAGTGAAAAATTTAAAATGAAAGACACAGGCTTCAACCACTAGTTTCCAACCAATATTTCTGTTGTATTCTAGCACATTTCCAATTTTTTAATTTCTTTGAAAAAGGGAAGCATCTCACCTTGTTTGGGTGAAATATGTTCTTTTAATTCTGTTGCAGTACTTTCCCAACTATTTAATTTGTCAATCCGAGGTTCATAGGCTTACGAGGCACATGCACTATATATGCAGGACTGAAGTGGAACTATTTTAATCTAAATTACTGGAATCAAATTAATCTAGGAAGGCATTGAAGCACTAACTAGGAAAGCAGGAAATTGCATAAAGGAAAAGCAATACAACATGTGAATAATTTGAATGACAAACAACATATGTGAGCTCACAACAATAAAGATATCTTAAATTATATTACAAGAATCAAATGACAAAACATGAAAGTGTAACAATAAAAGAGTATGAATCAAAGTTAAGAATCCCCTTCTCCTAATTACAAAACTATCTCTTAAAGCTAATCTCCTTTAAAATGAAGAGAGAGCACTCTCTTATATACATGAAGAAGATAACCATCTCATAATGACATATCCACTATTCTCTCAAGCACTCTCAACTACTTTCCCATTATTACAAAATATGATCCCTTTGAATCCTCCACACATCTCTCACATATCTTGGATAAGATATGCCAACCAAATCCTCCATGATCTTCTCCTTAGGAATAGGCTTGAATAATTATCTCCTTAATATGGTGGAGGAGATATTTGAGACGTATCTTGGAATTAATCCTTCACATATTTCCTACACATTACAAAGATCACATATTCTTGAGATATATATATATATATAAATATGTATATTTTCTAATATTTAATCATAAATTCACTTATAATACAAAAATGAATAAAATGGAAAATAAGAAGGTGAAACCCAAATATATTTATGAAAATGATGTAATGAAAGGTTAATGGGATGATGAAATGTAAGGAATAGTGAAGGAAAAGGTGGATAAAAATATGATATTTCTGAGTCCCAACATCCTCCCCAACTGAACTTGTTGCATGTCCTCATGCAACCATGCACGGGTCTCTTTAAGAACATTTGGCATCTTGAACTTTGGCTTTACATGATGATGTCTTTTAATAATGAATGTTTCCAGGATATGTGAAATACATGAGTAACAACTTACATTTTCTTATGGTTGGTTCTTGTGTGACAACCATGAATACAAAGAATGTTGGTTCTTGTGTTAGCAACATTCATTTCATTTTCTGTTCTCTTTTCTTATGGTTGGTTCTCATGAATACAAAGAATGTTGGTTCTTGTGTTAGCAACATTCATTTCGTTTTTTGTTCTCTTGCTGCAATAATAATGTAAACATTCACTGGAAATCATAATGTGCATAAGAAAGCCCTTTTGTAATATTAATGAAGCATGCCAATATGTATTTTAATGTGTATGAAGCAAAGTGCAACAAAGTATCGTTGGAAAATAAATATTGGTGAATGGTAAATGAGAAAAAAAAATGGAGTGATAGTGGTGAAGAAATGGAATCATGGTAGTGAATATGTAGTGAATATAGTTCCCCCTCCCCAACTGAATTAGTTGCGTGTCGTCATGCAACTTGGCATGGCTCATGAAAGGAAATGTAGCATGGTGAGGGAATTTTCCAAAATATTCAAGTTAGCATATAAGGAATTGCATGATTAAAGATTAGAAAACAACATACCTCTACTTACCCAAGAATGATGAACTATGAAATAGGAATGTAGCTGCTGCTGCTGCTGGATTTGGAAAATGTGACTGATGTTATTGTAACTGGATCCTGGGAAATGAAGGAATCTGAACTGCTGATGCTGAATCATGGAAAAGATAAACGCTGAAAGTGGAACTGTGGTACTCTTGTCGATTAGAATTCATGCTACTGTAACTATTGAGGGAGTCGTGAAAAAGTGTATAGTCTTCACCCGCTACAAAAATTCTTGGTACAAGTCTAATCATGCAAAAGAATGTGTCGGTGTCGAGCATGAAAAGAAATCATTGGATTACCGGCCATTGATGCATGCTGTTAACCAATGCGAGGCAAACTCACCATTGATGTCAATGAGTGCCAAGGTACCCGAGTACATCTTGCGAAATGCGAATAAAGGGGTTGACGTCGAGCCATTTGCAAGATCTGATGATCAAGGGACATTGATGTATTCCCATGATTGTCAGCGAGAGAACTTGCCATTGAGGCATGCAAGTCTCAAGGTACCCAAAAGGAACTCTAGTCTATTTCCCAGATAAGGTGCTGATGTCGATGGGGCAAGACTTGTTGAAAGGTGGGCCTTAAGGAATCCCACATCATTCAACGCGAGTTTGTACAAAAAGATTTGGTAGGACTATAATTGGAAAGAACTCACGGGTGAGCAGTGTGGATTAGCATGGCTAGGAAAACAAGGCAATGTAATCATGGAAAGGGAATAAGTTTTATTCAGAAGGAAAACTAGAAGGCAATAAACTGAAAAGGATAAAAGAATGTATGCGATTCAGAAAAATAGGCGTGCATGAAGTCGTGAAAGATAAGGAAATGGAAGATGGGTTGCAACATAGGAATGATTTAGGTGCTTGGAAGGAAAAATTTGAGTAATCATGTCATGATGCAAAAGGGTTTTTGTGTAATGGTAAATATTATGACATGATGCATGTGATCTCTAGAGATCTCGCCTTCATGATTGTCTTCAATACCTGCAAAAAAATTTCCGCCTTTGTGTGCCATCTTCGTCGATCATTCCTGTATGAAGTGACTCAAAAACAAATTAGCTCATTTTCAAGAATATATTAAATGTCCATTTTAAATTATTTTTCGAAGTTACACTAATCATGGATGAAAAGAGTGTCGCATCGTAATGTTGAGCTTTCTGCATAAGCTTCTCGTTGACCTACACAACACCAATCTCATTTATCTTGTTAGTATATGCATCCTAACTTTTGCCCACAAATTCACTTTAAAATGAATGATAAAATCCAACATACTTTTATTTCCCCACAACTATAATTATTGCATGTCCTCATGCAATGTAATAATTGATTGTGCAATACTTTTTCAAACTGTTTTTATTGGTTTGTACGAAAATTGATTTAAAACATTTGAAAAGGCTTTTGTATTTGTTGGGGAACGAGTAATTCGTTTTTATGAATTTTTATGTAAATGAATGAGGGCAATTTTTTTTTTTTTTAATTATTTATTTATTTATTTATTTTTATTTATTTATTTATTTTTATTTTCTTTATGAATACCAGAACTGTCTACACTCACCAAAAACTCTTAATGAACAAAATATCTGGCCCCTAGATGGCACCAAAAATGTTATTGAATAAATATTTTGGCTAATCTTTGTAAAAATGGGCGCCATGAAATAATCAACTCAAGTATTAATTTACCTCATATGAAAACTCAAAGTATTAATCTACCTATATGATTCTGGTTGTTTTGGTTTGCTTTCGATAACAGATTCTATCCTCTCGAAGATATCTGGTGTGAACTTTGGAATAACGTCCAATGCGTTCATATTCTCGTGAATCTGGCTTTCTTTTGTTGAAGTAGTAATGACTATGCTAACATTTGGATTTGATGCAAAGGAGTCGGACCTTGCACCTACGGTTGCCCAAATATCCGATCAGATTGAAAATTTTGCAGGAAAGGGCCTCCAAATTAATTCCTGTCGAAGATGATAAAGCTAAGGAGTGCGGGAGGGAGCAGGTTCGAATCTGGAGATAAACGTTGCAACGTGTTCTAGAATAGTGTCAGAAGGCCTTAGAATATTTGAAGGCTGACGATAATTCTGAAAATTATTTCTCGAAGGAGGACTCTGAAGCCAAAGCCAAATCTAAAACTGTTCAGTCGACGGCCGAGTTCTGTGATCTTTTAAAGTCTAGAGTGGAATCTCCTTTTCAGTTTTTCTTCCCTTCTTGCTTTTGTAGTAGACACTCATGAAAGTTCCTACGGCTCTGCATTTTTCTCTGCAACGGTTGTAGAGTGAATCATCAAACATGCGCCAGAATTCTCTCTCATTCAATTCTGAAACAACATATTGTGGCTGAAACCCGTGATTTTCAATCAACCATTTCTTTATTCTCCACATTGCTTCTGCCCCATCAAATGCCTCTCCACTGAAGACACAAGCTGTAGTATAATATATACCTACATCTGTGTACATCTGGGCATATTCTATGTCACCTTGCCTATGTGCCTCCTCAAAACCAGGCTCTGGGTAGACAGTTGTCTTCACAGGAAGTTTGAAGAGGCGATGAGGGCACAGCCAAATAGGATATATCTCCATCTCACGTTGCTGAAACTCGAGCGCATCTGCGACCTTGTACAGAGGTAAAGCCTTTGAGAGAAAATAGATTCATCATCAAGCTAAATATCGATGCAAAATTATGTATCAAATCTGTGCATGTAGAGAAATCGGGAGTTAGTTGCTGAAATCTGGCTAAACTGCCTCCTCCAGTAAATTTGGGATTCAAATATGCTGGCACATTTTTTTTTCTTAAAATAGCCCGATTTTTTTTTTAAGTTGTTGATGGTGCTAATCCTCCTCCGTAGGTTCTGTCTCATGCACAGGAAAAATAGACAACAATTTCATTATTCAATGGAGTCCAGTGGTATTGTTAGTTGAAACCATAGCTGCAAATACGTTAGAATTGAATCCTGGTGGGATGTGTTATGTGCATATATCAGTCAGATGACGTTCTGGTTTTTTTTTTCGCCAGCAAATATTACCACTTCAATGCGTCTATTTTAACCTTTATTTATGATTTCACTCCTCAGATGTTTATTCGATTTGCAGGTTCGATTTGGATTGAAGCTTGAAGCAGCAGAGCAAGAAACGCCAGATCTCCACTTTATTAACTTTTGTTGTTGTCAAACCCTCGTTTTTCTGCCACACATGTCAAACAATTAAGGAAGAGTTGTTGCGCATTCACAGTTTATTTGCAGGTTGAACCGGATTAAACTTGGAGCTGGAGTAAAAAGCCATATTTCGAATCAGGTTTTAGCTTTGCTTGGTTCATGCTCGGGCTTCAACAATACGTTGGTGTTTTTCAATGCTCCGTTGTTTTCTTTATTTGATTAAAAATCTAAAAAAAACGAAATTGAATCCTATCTAAAAAAATGTTTAGTTTTCAAAATCAAAAATTTTATTTTTATTTTTTATTATTATTAAAATTCTAAAAAATGAAATTAACCCTATCTTTACAAAAACAAAAATGGTTAGTTTTAAATTTTTTTTTTTTTTTTAATCAATGAAAAACTAAAATTTAGAAAGAAACTAAACTTTCTCTACACTTAATTTTTTTTTTTTTTTTTAACAAATGGACACAATGATTTGCATATTGAAAGATGTTTTTGATGAAGCATATTGCAAAACATTTATTTATTCCTGAAATTAGTCTAAATCATCCCTATTTTCTGATCCTCGTGATCGCACTAAGCGCGGAGGAGAGCATACTTATTCTAGGTAAAAGCAAAACTGAAAATGAAAGCAAAAACTAAAAATAAAAGCCTACCTACTCTATGCTAATTAGAAAAAAATTAGTTACGTGTAATTAAACTTCCAATGAAGCCATTCACGTAGCAGTAACAACAATATATCCAGTAGCAATTTTTTAAATGATGGATGAAAATAGTCGAGAGTGAATGAGTCTAGTTGTTGTAACTGCAAATCAACTAAATAAAAATAAAAAGATGAATCTAATCTAGTACTTACTTGGAACCATTGTTCGATAAAGCTTTGATAGGCACAGTTTCTCTCACTTAGATCATGTTTTAATTCCTGTTCTTCTTCGATCTGCTGTTCTTCTTCCTTGATCTTCTGTTCAAATGATTGTTCGCCATTAGATATGCAGGATTCTTCAGATGTTGAATCTTTGTTTGTTTCTTGGGGAGTAGTTGAACCTTTAATTCTTGTCAAGATCTCCTCTTCCAAGGAAAAAGAGATCCCGACTTCTGCTAAGATCTGAGTGAGTATTTCCAAGCTGAAACTCATTGTTAAACCATGTTGAAAAAGGAATTCTTACATACTAAAAACAGAGTGCTAATAATTGTCTGAGCTTTTAATCCTTTTACAAGGTTTTAGTTCACAAAAACTCTTCCAAATCAGCACACTAAAAATTGAATTTATGAAAAACAAAGATCACAGAGATAATCTTGAATTCAATACTCAATTAAACCCTCTTACAATGACTGCTCATTAATTTAGTAATTGAATTCTTCAATTACAACCATGAACCATGAATTCATCAAACACTCTTCACAGTTGCGAAAATCAAACACACTTGCAAAAATTGAAATTCACACTTGCATAAATGTAAACACACCCTACATGCCCTGATCCATAAGAGGTTGAGCCCGTTACGGTATCTCGAATGCGATGCGTAGGCTGTTGCCCATGTCCTACCACCTTAACACCTCGGAGTTAGGAACATGTCTAAACACACTTGCATGAAAAATAAAACTAAACTTCAATCCATCGTGCCTCCCCGGCAACGGCGCCAAAATGTTTGGGTGAAATATGTTCATTTAATTCTGTTGTAGTACTTTCCCAACTATTTAATTTGTCAATCCGAGGTTCGTAGGCTTACGAGGCACATGCACTATATATGCAGGACTGAAGTGGAACTATTTTAATCTAAATTACTGGAATCAAATTAATCTAGGAAGGCATTGAAGCACTAACTAGGAAAGCATGAAATTGCATAAAGGAAAAGCAATACAACATGTGAATAATTTGAATGACAAACAACATATGTGAGCTCACAACAATAAAGATATCTTAAATTATATTACAAGAATCAAATGACAAATCATGAAAGTGTAACAATAAAAGAGTATGAATCAAAGTTAAGAATCCCCTTCTCCTAATTACAAAACTATCTCTTAAAGCTAATCTCCTTTAAAATGAAGAGAGAGCACTCTCTTATATACATGAAGAAGATAACCATCTCATAATGACATATCCACTATTCTCTCAAGCACTCTCAACTACTTTCCCATTATTACAAAATATGATCCCTTTGAATCCTCCACACATCTCTCACATATCTTGGATAAGATATGCCAACCAAATCCTCCATGATCCTCTCCTTAGGAATAGACTTGAATAATTATCTCCTTAATATGGTGGAGGAGATATTTGAGACATATCTTGGAATTAATCCTTCACATATTTCCTACACATTACAAAGCTCACATATTCTTGAGATATATATATATAAATATGTATATTTTCTAATATTTAATCATAAATTCACTTATAATACAAAAATGAATAAAATGGAAAATAAGAAGGTGAAACCCAAATATATTTATGAAAATGATGTAATGAAATGTTAATGGGATGATGAAATGTAAGGAATAGTGAAGGAAAAGGTGGATAAAAATATGATATTTCTGAGTCCCAACACACCTCGAGGCATGTCAGGACACAAAAGAAAATATAGGATCAATGGACAATGTCGATGAGTGTGGAGCCTCATAACTGCCTCAATTTTGACACTCGTTTTCACTATCTTTCCTTCTTTTTGAAAACACCATAAGCTCAAACAAGTGTTGAATTACACATTTTGACTTGGTAAGGTATCCTAATGATCTGCTTTTCATATTTTCAATTATTCCTTATTATTATAATGAAATTTGTATTTAGCTATAGAATTAATGCAATTCTGTAGCCAAACTCTATTTCTATATCCATTGCCATGGTTCGACAGGTTCTGTGGTATTAATGGAGCAGTGAAACATATGGGCAGTTGAAAAATGATACAGTCATGGATCTTATCATATCCATCTATCTAGAATCAAGAAATAAATCACCTAGAAATGTGGTCAAAGGGATGGTCAACCAGGAGTTGGAACAAGTGAGCGAGGAAGTCTGAAGCTTCATGATTTTCTCTGCCACATAGCAAATCATGAAGCGACGAAATTATCCTTTCTATTTAGAATTTTATATAGAATTTTATTAGTCCTAGAAGGCGTAAAAACCTCAAAACATTTAATGACAGGATTTTATAAATATCAGGCCGAGTAATTGTATAAACAATACGAATTATTGTGAGACTGTGATATCATTAAAACTTTTTTTATTATTTACTAATAGAATTAAGAAGTGTTATGTAGTTTCAATGTGAAGTTAGTAAAGAGTAGATTCAAATCCATCTGTTGTGGAGGGCCCCTGCAACAGAAGAGGTTCTATCTTTTTTACGTTCTTCAATTTAGACGCTATTTCATAGCTTGATTTTTATGCTTTTGCTGTGTTTTGTAGCATAGATACATTCTTTGATTTTATTTTTATTTTCCTTGCAATCATTTCCAGATTTCTATAGTGTAGATGTTCAATTTATCATTTTCATTTAATTACTTGTTATCATCATTTCCAGAATGTCATTATGTTAGAGTATATGTTTTGTTTCTATCGTATGAATAGATTTTTTTCCTAGATGGTTAAAAATGCAGAGATAATTTATCATAATAGTTTGGAACATATTATTTTAGCATAGATTAGTTTATCATTGATTAGTTTATCAAAGTTTATCAAAGATATCAGAGATTATTAGTTTATCGAAGATTAGTTTCTTTTCATGCAATAGTAGATTATCAAAGATTAGAACTTCTTGTAAGACATATTTGAAGAAGTAATAGAAGATTTTCTTTCAAATTTTGAATCAATTATGTGTTGTGAATTCAAATAATTTTGCTTCATAATATTGATTTCATTTCTAAGCATAACAATTAAATAGTTTAGTGATTCTTTGGTTTAAGTTTCATTCACATTAAATTTTCAAAAGATATAAAAATTAGACTTACTTTTTGGTTTTAGAATTTTAGTTATTCTCAAAATTAAATCCTTAGCTACTAACAAGATTTGTCATCTCAGTTTTTAGGACTTAGTTAAATTTGGATTTCGTTTACTTTTCATAATTTAGTTTCTTAAATTCATTAAGGACATCCAAAATAAAAACATTTTAAAAAACAACCTTCACACATAAAATCACCAAAATAAACTAAGTAAGAAAGGCTTCTAGCATATATAGTGCACTTGCACTTCACAATATTACCAACTCCATTCCATAATTTATGATATCAATTTAAGACAATTAAATTGACTAAACATTATGGCACCATTGTCGAGGAAGTGTAAATAGGAGCCTTATCTCTTAATCATTAAAAATAAAATAACATGCGTAAAGAAATATATTTTAGAGGTAGATTTGTAGCTAGAGGTAGAAGTTTGATTTTAACAACACCACTTACCCCATCAAGACCTCTTAGTTCCACACCACCCACCCAAACCCGCATACCATTGTTAGCAGGTAGACATATACTTCATGAGCTATAAAAATTAAATTCAACCTAGAGATTCACCAACTTCATCAACTGAAGTAGTTGTGGAAGAACAAGATCCCACATCCCCAAAAGAAGGATTAATCTTTCTAACCCCTACCGGAGAACAAATTTTAGACCAAGAACTAGAAATACCCAATGAGGAAGAAGAAGAAGAAATATTATTTAATATAAAATTGATAGAAGAACCACAAGAATCAAAAGAGGAAAAAAAAATTCCAAACTTATAATCCTATATCAGTTTTGAAGAATCTACAATGGTTGGAGAAGGGGAAGGAGAAGTACACAATGTGAATGAGGAAAATTTAAGCCTAGGAGGAGGTGGACCTAGGATTGGAGGTGGAGGTAAAGGTAGAGGAAGAGATGGATGAAGAGGAAGAGGTGAAGGTAGAGGAGGTATGGGAGAAGACAAAATAGATCCAGATCTTGTTGGATTTCCTATACTTTATGAAGATACTACTGCCACAATGAAAAATATTTCACCCTATATTCTTCCTAATTTATGTGGATTAATAAGTGAAGATCCTGAAACATTTCTTTTTGAATTCAAATTTTTTATGTAGATCATATGACTACTTACTCGATTCTCAAAAATTGAAATTGTTTCCAGCAACTCTTAAGGATGTAACATTGAAATGGTTTATGATCTTAATAACACATTATATTAGGACATGTGAAGAAATGAAGAATGCATTCTTACAAAAATAAAAGGATTAAAACCTCATAACTGGAATGATGATGTTTTTAAGATGATTCAAAGAGAAGATGAAAACTTGGAGGTTTTAATTGAAATATTAAGTTATAATCTCAAAAGGGCTAAGATGGAAAATCTGAATGAAGATACTTTAAAGGATCTCCTGTTGAAATCCATTAGAGATGAATGGATAGATATCCTTAACATGATGGGAAAAGGAGATATTTTCAACTATCATTACCTGAAATTTCTGAATTATGCATACATATTTCAATAATTAAGTCAAGAATTTGGAAGAGTTTAAGAGATCATGTTCTCTCTAGAATCAATAAATATGTATCTAGAATAATAAGTAGGGCTGAAATAGGAAATTTTCTTGATGAATTTAAAACAGATATTTTAGGGAGTCTTAGTGAACAAATAGACACCTTGAAATTACAAAATAAGAAAAGAGTTGAAAGTGATGCCTTATCTATATTTTGTCCTAAGTGCAGAAATAAACATGCCTTAAGATAATGCCCTCTTGATTTAAAAGCCATAGAAACCTGTGTCATATGTACAAAAAATCATGAAACAAAGAAGTGTCCTTCCATTCCAAGTCTAAAATCTGTCTACTAGGAGAAAATAGTTCGAAATAAGATAGATATTCTTTGCTTCATTTCTAGAAGACCATGGAAAGGATCACAAACTCAAGGTTTCAACACTTATATGTATACCCAAACCCCACAAAATAATTGGAATTCACCAATGCCATGTCAGTAGCCTTGGTCTCAATCCAAACCGTGGACATAAGGATGGAAATATCCTTATGGTAGATACTCTCAATATCACTAGTATCCACAACCTTATCCAAACTTTCCACCACAAAATTTTCCTCAAATCAGTCAACAACCTCAACCTCAATTTCAAAATCAAAATCCACAACTTTCATTACCATTTCCATAAAGGCCAAACCAATTTCCTGCTAAACCACTTCCAAACCCAAACAATAAAAATGCACAACCTGTTTACAACATGGAGGGACAAAATTATCAGAATTATATGATAACTCCAGTAGATCTTAATAATGTTCAACTTAGATCAAGAAGAATATTAGAAAATAAATTACCATCTGTTGTTATCCAGGAAAGAGAAAAATATAATCTTTCTGATGAAGAGACATCTCTTCATCAAAATGAAAATATTCAAAATAATGAAAATATTCGAAACCAAACATGTGATACTCCAATAAACTCAACTCCCATCATAGAAAAACCTTAAGTATCTATACCAAAACCTCCTTTCCCTGAAATATTACAAATTGATAAAGGTGTAAAAAAATAGTTCATGTTTCCTAATTATGATATGTTAGATGAACTGAAGAATGTTTGTATAAAAATTTCTTTGCTACAAGATATCAAAGAAATTCCAATATTTGCAAAGACAATACGAGAGTTGATTGTAAATAAAGAGAAAAGAAGTAAAAAGAATACAACTAGTAGGGAAAATTGTAGATATCATGATGGGAAAAAAAACAATACAAAAAATATTTGGATCTAGGAAGTCCCATTGTAAAAACACACATCAATGGTATCGAAATCCCAAATACATTGATTGACTTAGGAACAACCATAAACATCATGAGGAAACAAACTATGGAACAACTAAAACTTTCAAATCTTTAATATACACCAACATTGTTACAACTACCAAATAGATATGTAATTAAACCTAATGGTGTATTAGAAGACATTCATGTATCCTTAGATTCTTGGGAATATCCAGTTGAATTTATGATCTTAACTCCCAAGAATAACTTAGGAGGACATTCATTAATATTAGGAAGACCATGCTTAGCTACAGTTGATGTCTTCATCATTTTTAGATATGGTGATATGGTTATCTCTGATGAAAGTTTAACAAATAAATTTACATTATACCTTCCAACAAAAAATATGACAGAGGTAGAAAATGAGGAATGATGGATGATGACAATGACATACAACCTATTTTTACTATCTCAGAAATTAGTGAAGAAAATCAGATTCTAAATTCAATAGAAAATAATGAATTATCTTCACAATGTGAGAGTAGTTAAAATTTTAAGGAACAATGAAATATTGAGTATTTATCATCCAGGAAAATATCTTTATATTCTATGGAATAATTTGGAAATTCTTCAATAGAAAAAATTCCAGGTAAAACTTTAAATGTAAACAAAAATCTGGAATAATTTCAAAAGGAGAAATTAATGGAAACATTACAAAAACACTCTTCTGCATATGCATGGGAATACACTAACATGAAAGGAATCAACCCTAAAACTTGCATACATCACATATATATTGAGGAGAATTCCAACTGAATATGACAACCTCAGAGAAGAATGGATCCAAACTTAAGGGGAATTGTAAAGGAGGAACTACAAAAACTATTGAATGTAAACTTTATTTATCCAATATCAGAGAGTCAATGGGTTTCACCTTTAGTAATTGTTCCTAAAAATAATGGAAAGTGGAGAGTATGTATTTATTATAGGTAATTGAATAAGGCCACTTTAAAATATCATTTTCCATTACCTTTCATAGATCAAGTTTTGGATACATTAGCAGGGAAGAAATATTTTTCATTTTTTGATGGTTTTAGTGGGTATAATCAAATTTAGGTAGCACTAGAAGATCAAGACAAAAACACTTTTACCTATCCATGGGGAACTTATGCTTACCGAGTACTTCTTTTTTAATTCTACAATGCACCTGCAACATTCCAAAGAGAAGTATTGGGTATTTTCTACAATTTAATTCATGATTGTGTGGAAGTATATATGGATCATTTTACAGTCTATGGAAATTATTTTGAAGAATCCCTTGAAAATTTGGAAAAATTTCTTATAAGATGTAAGGAAGAAAATTTCTCATTAAGTCATAAAAAATATTTTATGATGTTTACTGAAGGAATTATTTTAGGACACCATATTTCAAGAAATGGAATTAAGGTGGACTCGTCTAAAGTTGAAGTTATTTCCAAATTAGCAATCCAAAATTGTCAAAAAGATGTTAGGAGTTTTCTTGGTTTTACAGGATACTACAGAAGATTCATAGAATACTTCACAAAGATTGCATCTCCACTCTTCAAATTTCTTACAAAGGATTATGAATTTAGTTGGAATCTTGAGTGCCAAAAGCCATTTGAAACTTTGAAAGAAAATATTTTTGAAGCACCCATCCTAAGAGGACCAAACTGGAAATTTCCTTTTAATATCTCAACTGATGCTTCAGAAACAACTGTGGGAGCTATAATGGGACAAAAATACTTGAATCCTTATGCCATTTACTATACAAGTAAAAATTTTACTCCAGCAGAGTTAAATTATACTGTTATCGAAAAGGAGTTTTTAGTTGTTGTCCATGCCATTAACAAATTTAGACATTACATCACTGGGTATGAAGCTTTCATTCACACAGATCATTTTGAAATTAGATATCTAATGAATAAATCAATTACTAATGGAAGAATCACAAGATGGTTACTATTATTGCAAAAATTAATATCACCATTTTAGATTGACCTAGAAAACAAAAAACAGTTTTTAAATTTTGGTCTAGAATTCAAAATGATAACAATGATCAACCAGTAGAAGATAGTTTTCCTAATGAATATATTTTTGCAATATCTACTATATATCTGTGGTTTGCAGACATTTCTAATTATTTAGCTACATGAAATTTGGCATCCTACTTTTTTCCTAGAGAAAAGAGGAAGATAATTCAAATGAGTGCATCTTATTCATGGATAAATGAAGAATTGTACAAGATAGGTCTACATCTAATCATTCAAAGGTGTGTACGAGAAGACAAAATACTTGAGATAGTAAAAGCATGTCATGATGAGCCATGTTGAGGACACTTCTCTGACAAAATAAGTACCTACAAAGTCCTTCGCTTAGGATATTATTGGCCTACCCTTTTCAAGGATGCCAAGGAATATGTTAAGAGATGTGTTTGTTGTCAGAGAATGGGGAAACTTGTTCCTTCACATAAAATGCCTTTACAACCATAGGTACTTATTTAACCCTTTGAAAAATGGGATCTGGATTTTGTTGGATCAATCAATACACCATCAAAACAAAATAGGTATATTCTCGTGTGAATTGATTATGTCACTAAATGGGCAGAAGCTAAAGCACTTTCCTTTGCTAATGAAAATTTTGTAGTTGCATTTCTTTTTTAGGATATTTTACTCGTTTTCATTAGAGGAAATTTCATCCTAAAGGTGCCCATGAAATTTTCATGTAATTTCCATGTCATAATCTATAAACCAATCAAAAACCTTTAAATTTAAAAAGAGGTACATGTAAATATTTTAGAGGAAAAGAAGAAAAACTACTTTTTTTAATTGTATTTTTGGCTTATCTCCTTATAGGCTTACTCAAATTTCATGTGTAGACACTCGTTGGATGCATAATTAAATTTAGAAGACCCACATTGATAAAAATTGCAGATATATTAAAAAACGAGTTTTAGCACATTTTTTTAATGTATCTGCGATTTTTATCAATGTGGGTGTTCTCAAAAGTATGAATAATGGGTACTTGTTGGATTTGTAATTTAATTTTGCATCCAAAGAGCGTCTACACTTGAAATTTGAGTAAAAATATAAGGAGATAAGTTAAAAATACAATTTAAAAAAAGTAGTTTTCTTCTTTTCCCTCCAAAATTTATAACTATTATTTTATTGTGTTAACTATTATTTTATTATTTTTCCTTAGGAGGCCACTTTTAGGTTGAAATTTCCTCTAATGGGTGTCCCAAGGGAAATTGTGACAAATCAAGGAACGCAATTTACATCCATAATGGTGCAGAAGATCGTGGAAGAATAAAAAATCAAGCATAGAAAGTCCACTCCATATCATATGCATAAAAATGGACAACTAGATTCCACTAATAAGGTGATTGAGTAAATTCTCACAAAGACTGTATATTTGCATAGAAGGGATTGGGCAGAAAAGCTTCCAGAAGCTTTATGGGCCTACCACACCACATGGAGAAGCACAACATGACATACTCCCTATGAACTTGTTTATGGGAAGCAAGTCTTATTTCCAATAGAGTTCCAAATAAAAACTTTCAAGACAATAGTTAAACTGGGACTTGACTTTTCAGAAAAAGAAAGGCATAAAATGGAACAACTCAATGAGCTTGATGAAATAAGACAAGATGAAATTCAAAAGACCAGCCTAGTTCAGTAACAAAGATCCAGATGGCATGATAAATATATCAAAGAAAGAAAATTTCAGGCAAGAGATTGGGCACTTCTCTTTGATTCAAAGTTCAAGGATTTTCAAGGGAAATTTCAAACTCATTGGGTTGGGCCTTATGATATTGAGAGAGTCTTTAATAATGGAGCAGTTAGGATCAGAACCATTGATGAAGAAAAATTTCCTCTCCTTGTAAATGGGCATCGACTAAGGATCTATCAAAATCCATTGACAAAAGAGGAATTTGTAAATATTTTTCAAGATAATGTTGATATAAAGTTGGTTAAGAATTCTTCTTCTTCTTCTCCAACTTATAAGTATTCTTTCAATTTTATTACTTTGATATATATATATATATATATATATATATATATATATATATATATTAAAACCAATCATTGATTGGAATACTTATACAAAAAATGTAGGGTGAAAACCAAAGATCTGTTTTTGGCACCTTAAATTTTATTTATTCATGTTCTAAAATTCCAATTCTGTGCATCCATTTTTCTTTTTCTAGAAAATAAAAATATAGCTACATAATTGATGGAATTCTACAACTCAAATGGATTTCTGCAGCTCATATATGACAAGACCTTCTGACTAAATCAGTTTAAGAATACATTGAATATTACCTGAATACAAGACAAAGAGAAACAATTGAAGGTTAGAAACATCAAAATTTAAGGTATGAAAATGAAAAAGTTTATTTAATAATAAGGATGAAAAACATTGACATATGAATTAGATGATAATTTTATACCACAAATTAAAAAAACATTATTAAAGAGCTTATCATGTCAAATCTAAATCAAATCTCACACTCCGCCACTTAGCCCTCATCATTTACACGACCACTCCAACATCAAATCCCAATTTCGTTTGTGAAATAATACAACTCAGACTTTAATGATCAGTTTTCATTAACCTCACCCATGCTCTCGATAATTACGAAGCTTAATTCATTCAATCACTCTTACATATCATCCATTTTACAACATAATTCACTCACACTCCTAACTCGTACTGAAACCCTTAGTCTACCTTGTAAAAGAGGCAGTCTTAAGGTAAAGCTTCTCAACAGCCATGGGAGTAATTGTGAGGAGATAACTCGAAGGAACAAAGTTTATGGAGGGCTACCCACAGATAAACAAAATGTTACAGAGAGCACAATGGCTCAGTTTTGTGGAAAAAATTGAAGGGTTTCATAAGGAGGTTATTAAATCCTTTGCTAGAGATTTTGATGGAATGGAGGTCGAAATCGGGGATATCAATTTTGCAATAACAGAGTCTTTCATAGTTTAAGCCACCAAAATACCGAGGATAGGAGAAATATGGTTTAAAAATAGAGGGATTGAAGGTGAAGGATTGAAAATCTTTCTAAAAAACCCATGTATGGATACTAGCATCTTTAAAAAGGGGATCCCTAGCACAACTCTTAAAGGAAAATGGAGGAATTTTTTTATTGATAATCCATAAATTTGTCACTTGTGAAGGAAGGTTCAAATGCATGTTATTTTACCATGCTAGGTTGTTAATGAATTTTCTTGAATATAGTGAAATAAATATTCCATACTTTTTATTGCATAGTTTGAAGAAAATGGCAGGGACTATTCAGAAGAAAATTCAGTTTATAGAAAATACAATGTATCATGGTGGGTTAATAAAAATTCTCATTGAATTCCACTTTAAAAGCCTAGGGGACACTTGGGGAAAATTTCTTAATTCGGAACCATTTCCAAGAAAGAGACTAAGAACAACCTAGTTGTAGCAAGGAAAAAAGGGGAAGGAAAAGAAAAGTTGAAAATATTGTTGAAAATGAACAACCATATCAGGAAGAGTCAAAGGATTAAATCCCCATTGCTGAAATTTTGGGAAAATTTAAGAAGAAAATTGATAAAAAGCAGGATAGCATAAAAGGGAAGGATAAATCCACAAACTCAGAAGAGCCTAAGATAAGGAAAAATAGGGCCAAAATTAAAAATTATCCTCAATCAGTAAGAAGAAGCTCTAGACTCAGTAAGACAACAAAAGAACCACCTTCAAAAGAAACATAATTTGTTGATTTAGAAGAGTATATTAAGGTTCCATCACCCACTTCTATTTCACCCACTTAGGTTCCAGGTCGAAAAACTCCAGAGATTGATAAAGTGCAGCAGCAAATTTATGATTATATTGAGTCCCTAGAGAAAAGAGATGTAAGAAAGACATCAGTTTTTCAAGACCAACCTCATAGTCCACAAGAATCTCTAGTTGTGAATACTCTAAGAGAAGTGATATTTAAACTGGAGACACTAAAAAGACATATTAAACAGGAACATGAAGCCTTAAAGTTGTAGAACCAGATTGAGAAAACCATAAATGACAATACTCTTTTACATCTGGGTTTATGGTTCAAGAAGAAAAAATGTTAAAGAAAAAGAATAAACTGCTAAATAGACATGCCATAAACCTAAAATATGAACTCCTAATGAGAAAGACAAGGGTGGTTGTAACCACAAGGAAGGAAAAGAAGTTAAAATTAGACATTTTAGAAGAGTTCTCAACACAAATGTAGTAGCATGACAACAACCCACAATTTTGTGTTTTTTCATGAGGATGTGCAATGGTCTCCTCGTGGGGTGTAGACATTATACAAACACATGTATATCAATGGATTAAATCTGATCTAACAATTACTAAAGCTAGATACTGAATCTCTTCTACAAATAAATTATGGAAATTAAACACAATCGCCAATCACATGAAGCAAAGAAAGAATCAAATCAAACCACAACACAATTAATTTCCTGGGGAATTCTTGCTGCTCAAAACCCCTCTATATTCTATTGTATATTAACCATGGAATCATGAAACAATTAAAATGTACTCTTCTCACAAGAGTCTCATGCACTGTGATAACTATCTCACACTGTCCTAGACAAAACTAACCAACACTTAACAAATTCTCAGCCTCTAAACAACATGCCTTTCTTGCGCAATTCCTGATGAATTCAATCCCCATTCTTTAGGAATTTTGGCCTTCCTAAACTGCGTAAGGATCATGGGCACTCCAATGGATGTTTGGTTTCATGAAAGAAACCTACTAATTGCACAACTAATAGTTAATCTCCCTTTCACCTTTTTCTCAACTGGGTCTCCACTGGAACTGACATGCATGCAACTATTAATAGTATATCATTACTTTCCTGGAAGATCATTGATTGTGAATTAAATAATATTTAATTCACTTGATCTCTCACTAGTGCTACAAACAGTTATAACTAGTTCAACTGACTCTAACTCACCTAACTGATTTAATTGATTACTGATGCATTAAAATAATGCACCAACTGTAATTCAAACTTCATAACTAATAGAATTACTCTGCATGCCTCACCAACCACCCTCAACTAGAAATACATGAGCTAACTGATTTTATCACACTCAATTAACTACTACAAGTGATTATGAGAAAATATTACATTTTATTATCCAATTTAATTAAGGGAAAATTAAATTAGACACTGCAACAAATTTAGCCCACACTAGTGTAGGTGCTGCTAGGACCTATTGGTCCCACACTAGTGTGTGCATTGTAATTTCTTGTTGTAATTCAACACTCCCTCTCAAAAAGAAAGGGATTATCTGCCACCCTAATCCTACCTCTAGGTATTCAAATTTTCTCCTGGTGAGTGCCTTCGTTAGAATATCTGCATCTTGATCTTTCGTAGGAATGTACTAAAGAAACATAATGCGCCTTTGAACACAATATTTGAGATGGTGGTACCAAATTTCTATGTGCTTGGACCTATCATGAAACACTAGATTAACCAAGAGTTTAATGCAACTCTGATTGTCACAATGTATCATTGTTGGATCCATCTGAGAACCAAACAAACCAACCAGGATCTTTCTCATCCAGATGGCCTCACATGCAGCTTGAGTTGTTGCCATGTACTCTACCTCGGCTAAACTGAGTGCCATAGATCGCTGCTTCCTACCATACCAATAAACTGATGTCGATCCTATGCTGAATATCCCTCCTGATGTGATCTTTCTGTTTGATGGACTTCCTCCCCAATCTAAATCCGTGAAGCCTTGAAGATTCACTCCCTCTGTCTGTCTGTACCATAATCCATTCTATAGTTCCCCTGAGATATCTCAAGACATGCTTCCCCTCCTTCCAAAAGATCTTGGTTAGCTTAACCATAGATGGACTCATTTGGTTAACTGGGTAGCAAATGTTTGGTCTGGTGTTCACCAAGTACATCAGTGAACCTACTAGCTGCTTGTAGATAGTAGCATCCACTACTTCTACTAAATTAGCATCCTCTTTCCTCCAATTTCCTGGAAGAGGAGTGTCCATGGGTTTACAACTCTCCATGTGAAACTTACCCAGTACCTCTTTGGCATAATTTCCTTGAGAACAAAAAGTTCACCATCTTGCTGCCATATTTCCAAACCAAGGAAATAGTGAAGGAATCCCATGTCCTTCATTTTGAACTCCCTTGCAAGATCCTCCTTACATGAGTTTATCAACTTCTCATCACCTGTCAAAATTAGATCATTAACATAAAGTACGATAATTAATATCTTTCCATCAACCACAATCTGGTATAGGTTTGCATCCATTTCACTTTTGGTGAAGCCCAACCTCGTGAATTAACTGTCGATCCGAGTGTACCAAGAATGAGGTGCTTGCTTCAGCCCATACAGTGCTCTCTTGAGTCGACACACATGCGACTCACTGTCAAAGATCTTGAAACCCATGTGGTTGCTCTATGTACACTTCCTCCTCAATAAATCCATTGAGAAACGTAGTTTTCACATCCATCTAATGAATGTGCCACCCCATCTATGCTAAGAGTGCAAGGATAGATCTAATGGAAGAGTACCTCGCGAATAGTGCGAAATTCTCATCTTAGTCGATCTCCTCAACTTGTGAGAATCCTAGGGCCACAAATCTAGATTTGTACTTCTCCACACTCCCATCAACAACTTTCTTAACCTTATAGATCCATATAGATCCAACCACTGATTTGCCGACTGGTCCTGGGACAATCTCCCATGCACTGTTATTGACGATGGAGTCATACTCCTCTACCATAACATCAACCCAAATTGGTTGTTTCACTGCTTCCTAAAAGGAAGATGGTTCTGTCACAATACACAGCTCATAAGAGCCATGTATCGAGTAAACCTTTCTGGAGACATTCTATGTCTACGCAGTGAGGTGGGGCTCCTACATTCTCTGCTAGATCAAGTCTAAATATATCAGCTTCCATGGTGTGCCTTCTACCATTTCTAGTGGATGGCTCTGCATGAGTGTTTTCTGCCACTCCATGACCCTTCGTATGTGGCTAATCCACATATTGAGGTTCATTCTTTGGAACCAAGAGTTCCTCCTCTGCATGAAAATTCAAATCCCTCTCAAGGAACAATAGCATGGCTTTCTCCTCATCAAATTTTATATCCCGTCGCACAATAGTCATTTTGTTGTTTGGAAAATACACCCGATAGTTGTGGGGAGTTTCAGGGTGCCCCAAAAATATCCCAATATCAACTGTTGGTTCTAGCTTCTTCCTGGCATCTTTGATCACATCCACATAAACAGATGAGACAAAAATCTTAAAATGTGAAACATCAGGTTTCTTACCAGTAAAATTCTCTTCTGGTGTAATCATGCCAAGTATCTGATAAGGACAAAAGTTTTGCACAAATACCACTGTGTTGCATGCCTCCGCCCACATATGCAATGGTAGGCCCTGATCATGCAACATCGCTTGTGCTTCATGCACAATTGTTCTGTTATTTATTTTTTCAACCCCATTCTGCTGTGGGTTATGAGACACAATCAACTATCTCTAAATTCATTCTTTGCTGTAGAAGTTATTGAATTCATTGTATATTTACTCACCACCATTTTTTATCCTAATAGCCTCCAAATGTTTCCCCATGTCTTTCTCCACTAGTGCTTTGAACTCAAGAAAATTTGAGCATGTATGATCTTTCTTCTACATGAAGTAGATCCAACACTTTCGAGAAAAGTCATTGAAAAATATCAGATAGTACTTATTATTTGTTGTCTAAGCAGTAGAGAATGGTCCAAACATGTATGAGTGCACTCTCTCAAGGATCATCGAGGCTTAGTTCTACTTCTCATGAAAAGTGACCTTTGCATACTTCCCCATAGTACATCCCTTGCATGTGTTTGACTGTGCAATTGTACCCTTGGGAATACCCATAGAAATCTGCTTCATGACCTTCAAGGCTTCGTGGTGAAGATGGCCCAATATCCTATTCCATAACTCACCCTCATCCCGGCTCACCACTTTGTCCGCCTTTTACATCAATTTTGTGCAGTCATCTACATCAATTTTATAGAGATTCTTAACTTAAATCCCAATATTCTTGGCTTGTCCTGTTGTTTTGTGTTGCAGGAAAGCTTTTCCCTCAATAAAAACAACATCATAGCCTCTATCCTCCAACATTGCAATTGAGACTAAATTTTTCTTCAAGCCTAGTACATGCATTACATATTTTAATTGAATGGGTTTACCTGACTATCTCTTGAAGGTAATTGCACCAATCTCGGTAGCATTGTACCGCCCGTCATCACCCATTTCAATATGCATATGGAGGTCCTTCTCCTCCAAGCTAATGAAAGGTTATTTGTCTTTCTTCATGTGAAAGAATGCACCACTATCCAAGTACCGAACCAATCCCATTTCACTTCACATCATGCATGAAATGAGAAAGAAGTCAAGCTCAAATTACAAGGCCAAAGCCTCACCAGCTGCAGATCCTGAAGCCTTCTTGCTCTTGTTCTTTTGTGGACAATTAGTGGCATAATGTCCATGCTTGTGACAGTGAAAACAATTCACTCTGGACATGTCGCACTTCTTTCCATCTTTATCGAACTAAAATTTGGAATGAAATTTATTTCCTTTCCCCTTCTTTTCCTTGGAAGCCAAAGATCAATCCTCTTCATCTTAATTCTTAGATGAAGATCCATCCCTGTTATTCTTCCTGAATTCTTCTTGCACCAAATCCGTCCAAAGTCGTTCCCAATCTGGCAGCTTTTCCCTTCCATTGACAGAGTCCATGTTAGGTCCCCATATTTCTAGTGCAGTCCCTTATTTTTATTAGTGTAGTCCCCTTATTGTTATTGTTGTTCCCCTGTAACCCCCATATTGTTATTATTTTTCCCTTACATTATTATTGTTAGGCCGGTTAGGATTATATTGTGATCCCATGAACCCTATATATAGAAGGCGGTTTTGTCATTTGTATCATCCAAGAATTTTTCACTTATGTAATGTATTGGAGGTTTCCCCCTCGAAGTGGCTTATTTCTAAGGCGTTGATATCTCTTTTCTTCTATTTTTGGAGCTGGTTACACAACATTTGGTATCAGAACTTTGGATTCTAGGGTTTCGCTGCTCCAAACAGGTCATCGTGGAATTTTCGCTATAACTTTTTTTATATGAAGTTTCAGAAGCTGAAATTTTTAGGGTGCGAAGCCAAAATCCTAAGGAACATCTTCTAAAAATTTCAAAGCTTGGTTCGCAATATTTTCTGAGATATGATCTATGGAAGTTAGGTTTTTTTGCAGGCTCCTCAATTTAATCTAAACATGTCATCGTGGCATTTGCGCTATAACTTTTTTTCAATGAAGGTTCAGAATCTAAAATTTTTACGGTAGCTTATATTAAAATCCTGAGGAATGTTGTGGAATAATTTCAGAGCTTTATTCACAAAATTTTCAGAGATATGATATGTGGAAGTTATGTTGTTTCAAGTTTCCGAATTTCATCTCAAAGAGGTGACTCTAGGAAAACCGTCATAAATCTCACTATAAGCATCGGGTTGGAATTCTATAAATAGTGGTTGTAATTTAATGGAATTTAGTTTCCTCTGTATCAATTTCAGAGCTGAAGAAGGAAACAGTGACACATGGAACACCGTACAAATTCACTCTATTGAACTAGTCCATAATTAGGTCATTGTGGGAGAGTGGGCATAACTTTTCCTTGAAGAATCCAAATTAGGAGAGACCTATGGAAATTAAAAGAAGCTTCAGAGGGATACTACATGGCCTAATTTCAAATATTGCAGATCTGAAATCACAGAGATGATTTAGTTTCAATATCAAGCTCCTCAAAATTAATAAAAAGGTGTGTATTTTTTTTTTTCCAAATTTCATGTCTTGTGTGAAAAATCAGTTTGAATTGATTCCAAAGGCATATTGTAGAATAGATATTAGTATTCTGTTATAAAAAGTCTCCTAGAAAGAATTCAACACCCTTTAATCCTTTAGAAGGCTCCACTATGACTCATGAAGATGAAGAATTGCAACATGACATATCAAAATCACAAGAGCAAGTGCACCAAATTTCGCTCTCGCAACGAGAAACAAAAAATGAAATGGAAGCTTTGAAGAAAGGCGTGGAAGTTTTTAGGGTCCTATAAGTATAGGATTCATAATTTGGAATTGAATTGTAAAAATATGTACATACCTTGCTTTCTGCAAGTTATAAAAATAAAAATAAAAAAGAGGGTAAAGCCCTAAAAGAAAAATCAAAGGACTTAGAAAAAATAATATACCCCAAAGAAAAAAGAAATAAAACATGAAAGTGTACAAATCCAAATGCCACTACTTTTTTACTTTGTTACTGATGATTATGGCAGAGTGTCAATAAATGCCATAATCCATGATGAGTTGAACTGCTTAATCTTGACTTGTCATGTTTCAATTTTATTGTTGTAGATAGTGAATAAAGATTAGTCAGACAGTTTAATCCTGACTAATCAGTAGATAGGTAGAGAATAAAGAGGATCTCATCAGTTTAATCTAAGCCCTCGGATGATATAAGGTAGATTTAGATAGTTTTTATTGCTTTCAAAAGAATAAAATGTTCAAGGTTTCTGGCTCAAATGCACCTGCAAAATGGAAGAAAAAATGTTAGATTAAAGTTGGGTAGGTAGAAAGAAGTGGGAAGAAGCTTGTAAATATTCATAACCAGGCAAAAATAACTAATTTCCCATCCCCTATAGTGATTCTACATTCTAAACTTCCAGTCAAAGAGGCTCAGAGCATTTATCTGACTTCTGTTGGGACTGGACCCAAGGCTCAATGACTGTTAAGTTAAAAGTGTTGAATTCCTATAATAATCCCTAATTATCATCATTTACCCTACATTAATCCATTACACTTTCATAAGTAAATACCTTTTACTTAATGAAAAAAAAAATTCCTTTTGATTAATCTCCTTCATTCATAAAAACATAAAAAGCCCTCCAAAAATATTATATTCTAAGTCAAAGTGGTCAAATTAGAAATGATAAAGCTTTGCTTTTAAATTATCACTTTACCTAGTCATATAATTATATTTTGGTGTTTTTCATTTTCCTTGGTCATATTAACTTCTAATTTATTTATTAAATCCCTATAAAATAAACCTTATCCTATTATTATAACTCCTATTATCTAATTATCCCCAAAAACCCACTATTATAAGCTTTCTTTCCAAAGTTAATTATCCACATGTTTAAATAAAAAAACCCCCAATTATATCCCCTTTAGCATAAAACTAACATTAATCTAATGTCCCCCCCCCTATGGTTATAGACCTTTCAAAAAGTCTAAAAGTATATAATAAAATAAAAAATGAGAATATCGCTTTGTTGAATGCCCAAAAATATTGCCCATTCCATATTTATCCTAAGTGTTGAGACAGAATAATGTTTGTTACAAAAAGCAACCCCCTCGCCTTTGTAATATACTCGTTAAATCTTTCCCCACATCACCTTTTAACCTAAGGTTTTACCAATATGCAACTAATATTTTAAATCCTTTAAATGGTTAAACCTTTCCCATGTTTTCTCCCCGATATGTAATAGCCTTATGCTATACATAAAGTTGACCTAGGTTAAATCATATATTAAACTCGCTCCATGCGCTCCCGCTCATATAATTTGCAATATATATATAGCCCATCGCATGAGTTACCCCGGTCCCACATGCTTTTTCGACCGCAACTTCTCAACAAATCCTCACCGTTCGCTCTTGTCCCGATGATCCAACGGTGGACGATGCATTTTGCGCCCACAAACCAAACGATTGCCAAACGCCCAATCGAGCGTGAAATGGGTGGTTTTCCCATTTCCACCTCTTGTGACGTGTCCAAATTTGATTGTGTCACGTTTGTTTTGCCAAAAACCATTTACTGCCCAATGACAGCGCGAAACCCACCTGTGGTTTTTCACATTCACAAACAGAAAACCACTCCCACTATCATATTTGACCTGCATTTATTATGTATTTTAAAGATTTATATGAAAGTTTAAAACCTTTGTTATGATGTTTATTAAACGTTATTTGTGCATTCCCGACTGTGAAAATCCGACCGACTGTGAAAAAAATCCTTTTGCTCAAATTGTTGACTTATACCTAGAGGAAAACCCTGAATTCAACCACTGATCCATTGTTTAAAGATAATTTAAAGCCATTCTTTGCATCAGCTGTCCAGACCCATCTAAAGGAACCACCAAAGCTTCAGAAGCCTTCTCAAAGTATCAAATACTTGCAAATCAGGTATTTTCCCAAATTTAGCCTGCAAAATTCATGATTTAAACCTCCAATTTGAACCAATTAAGCTATAAAGAGTGAATTTGTCCATCCTAGTGTCTGAAAACTTGAAAAAACAGGGTAAACCCTCCGAATTTTTTCTCAGAAGTTGTTGTTTAGAGAAATACTTTTTAAAAGCTAAATCCTCAATTCTAAACCCCTGAAAATTTATTCCACGGTTCAAAAAGGTATTTAAACCTACAGATTTGCCTAAAAGAATCTCTTTTGTAGCCCCAGTCATTTCGAAAACCTGTGTTTTCTATCTTAAAACCTATTTCTTGTGTCCTAAATTCCTAAATTGAGCACTGAATTACCCACTGCCATCACCTTTTCCTACAAAATTGCTCAATTACCCTTTGTTGAAGAAAAATCAACTATTGCAAACTGTATAATCTTGCTTTAGTTATCTCAAAATGACAAAAAAGCAAATGACACCTAAAGCTGGAGGCTCCAAGCCTGTCAAACCTTGAGGATCCAAACCTCCCAAGTCTGAAGCAATAAAAGCCCCAAAATCTACTCCTGCAATCACTGCTAAAACCACTGTGACTGTTAATCCCCTTCAGCCACCAGCGTCTATTGAAGAAATCATCCCCATGGTTGATGTGGATTATAAAATTGTAGACCCAGTGGTAGAATTTAACTTATTAGAAGTTCACAATTGGTGTCATGAAAAGCTCCTAGACAAAGAAGAAATGCCTCTCTGGGATACAAATTTACCCAAATATGTAGGCCCAGTAACACATCCTGGTCAAGACTTGGTAAGATTGTGTCAGAAGTACTATGTTCCAGACCAAAGAGCAATTTTGAATGCTGATAGGGAGATTTTATTTTCTATTACTACAGAGTCTATTAATTAAATGTTACAACTACAGTTTGACCCTAGGGTAGTCCCTCTATCCATTGAAGCATTGAATCAGTTATATTTGGGATTGGATTTCCCTAAGAGATTCATTATTTTTCAAAACTTCATGCCAGCTTGTGTGGATATTCCAAAGTTGAATCCTCCCTATTCCACTTGCAAGTTTCCTGAGGGTTCTAGGCATGCAATTTCTATGTTATCCTTCATATTGGGCTATTTCACTGATGAGTTTACTGATGATTCCATCCTTGGGTTTTTGTCTACCTTGTCTCCTGGTCAACCTCCTGCTATGGTCTTTGACTTTTCCAGGTTTATAGCTGATTCCATACACCATCAATTGACAAATTTACCCACTGAAGGGGTATTCAAATATTCTTCATATTTATTTCACTTTCTTATTTTCACAAGATTATCACTTTCCAATATCATTATAGAAAATGAATGTAGAGGAGCAACCTTTATCGGTTGTCTTTTGGACATCACTATTGAGAAAAGAAGGAAGTGAATACAGCTACACAGATTTTACAGACTTGTTCATCAGGCCAGCTATGAATTTTCTACATAAATCAGAACAACCTAAAGTAAGTGAAGAAATGAAAAGGATATTACAACTTTCAGAAAGAATGCAAAATGGGAGATTGGTACTTGTATGAGAAACACATTGAATTGAGAATCTTTGGAACCAATATGCTCCCATAAAAATTACCTAAGTTTTTGACTATTAGAGTCTTTGCTTTAGAGTATTTGAGACAGGTTTTGAATGCTGATGCTATCAATTTCATGGCTTCCAAAAAGAAGACCCAGTTCAAATTAAAAAATCAGATTGGTCCTTTCATAGTGAATAATAGAGATGCTGATAAAGAAATAGAAAAAAGATTGTCAGAGCTGAAATTTCAAGTGAGTTTTCCTTGGAATTATGACCCCCAAGTTCTTTTAAGCAGTATAAGGGTTAAGTGTAAACTGCCTCCTTTTATACATGAGCCAAAGCCTGATATTGAAAAATTTGCTAATCAGACAGAATGGGAAGAAAATACATTGGTAGATTTAACTGCAAATACACAGCCAACAGGAAAATTGGATACCACACTTGCTGTGTTTACTTCTAAACAGCTGGAGTCTTCAAACAAAAGAAGTAGAGATGAGGGAGCCTACACAGCAGAAACTACTTCAGATACTAAGTTCAAGCTCATCTACAACAAAAGGCTCAAATTTGGCTCCATAGAGAAAGAGAAAGTTATTGAGGTTGAAGATGTCAAAGAACCAGAAGTCAGCAATGATGAAGCCACTGAGATAATTAAAGAGACTTTAACAGAGATAGAAAGAGAACAAGAAGTAGGTAAAGAATCAGACACTCAGATGATTGAAAAATAGGTTAATATAGAAGCTTCTTCTTCTCAAACAACAGAACAAAATATTTGGACATCAAAGAAAGATATAAGCAGATCAAACAAAGGAATGAGGAAATCAAAGGTGAGATTTATTCTCAATTTCTCAAACAGAAGCGAGGAAATCAAAACAGGTTGCTTACATCATTTGATTACTCCTCAAATAAAATGATCATGTCATATTTACAACCAACTACTTCAACTCCAAAAATAGTGGCTGACTACAAAAAAGTTGAATTTGAAGTAGATATTGAAAAGGTGCATGAACTTGATCAAATAGAATTCCACAGACATAGCTCTAAAATGCTATATTCTACTGTGGTGACAAAAGCCATAAGTGTGAGAAATTTGCAAAATACCATTATCAACATGCAAGACCAATTGAAACTTGACAAAGGCTCTTTATATGCCAAAGATTTAAGGATCAATGCCTTAGAAGATTTTATTTTACAAATAGGATTTGACCCATCAAATGTACAATATGTTGAAGTATTGATAAAGAGGAAAAATGATGATATTTTTTCTTTAAGGAAACAGTTAAAACTTACTCAAAGTGAGCACCCATAGAGTAAGGAGATACTTCAAGAATAGAAGGAAAAAGAAGATATGATGCAGTTGATCATAAAGCTAACTGCCCAAATCAAAGATATGAAAATTCAAATGGATATACTTATGAAAGAAAAAGAAACTGTGAAGGAAAATGATACTTCCACCATTCCTACAGTCATACCTATTATTACAGCTACTATTCCTTCTACACTGGGAGAAAAGTTAGCACCAAAAGAGCTACTAGAAACTGCAGTGTCAATACAATCAGCTACTACCTCCAATACAAAATCTTCAACATCACAGGTATAGCAGAAAAATGATGCAGGGTAGATATTCAAAGCAATGGAGGAAATGTCACTGAAAAATAATGAAATTAATAGTTTGAAGAAAAAGATTCAGAATATGGAAGTATCTAACAAAGTATCATTAATTAATGCCAATAATTATGAGCAAAAATCCAAGATACTTGAAGAGCAAGTCAAAAGCCTTCAAAAAGATTTAAGTTTCACTGCACAAATTTCTTATATAAGAAATTACCTATGGACTAATATAATTGAGGCTATACATATTCAATGGTCATCAATCCAGATAATATATGAATAGAGAGACCTCTTTCTAGCAGCTCAAGTTGAAATACAGAAGACAACAGAAGAATTAGCAGACAAACCAGCACACACATTAAAGCTAATCACTTTCTTAAATAGTAAAAATAGGAAAGAGCTAGAAGAATTGAAGATACAGGATAGGAAAGAGACAATATTGCAAATCAAGAAAGTTTTGACCAAGAAAAATCTGATGAATAATTTGAAAGAAAAATGTGATGCCATGAATTTTTATATTACCAAGTTTCTAGCAAAGTACACTATGTTAAGACAAGCTGACATTCCAGATATACATGTCTTCAATGAGAAGTTAATGGACCAAAAAGAATATGACAAAAAGATAAGGGATCATGCCAAAGAATAGGTCAAGAAGCCACTGCCATAGGGCTCTCCAACAGGGAAAGTTGTTCTCTAGTATATGGAAGACTTGTTTTTCCTTCAACATGAAATCAAGCATCTATTTGTTATCAAACCAAATTTTGCTAAGTATACTGATGCTGACGAGAACTTCAGAAAACTAAAAAGTGTAAAAATACTAGATGCTGAACAATGGCAGACTTTTATAGATTTGTTGTAGTAGCAAAGAAGCAGAACAATGAAATAAAGTGCAGGTGAAACTATCAATTTGAGGAGGAAACAATAAAACTGTTATTTGATTTTGATTTTGATTTTTTACTGCTAAAAAGTCTCTTTTTACAGAAGTTAAAGGTTAACATATCAATTAAAAGAGTATCAGGGTGAACAACAGAGTCAAAGTGTATCAGAGAGAAAAGTAACAACCAGCTGATTTTGACTGTTGTAATTTCCCTTTTTAGAGCAGTAAAATGATAAATATGCAGCTTGAAAGAACATCAGAGATGAAGTACAGTGTTAAAGAGTATAAGTGGAAAGAGTATCAGTTAAGTCATCTTCCAAAAGATATTTTTCAAAGTGCCAGCAAGCATGGACAGCTATTCAACAAACAATTTTTGTTAGATAAGATTAGTTCTATATTTTCTAGATAAGAGGACAACTTGCTAAAGTTGTTAAGCAATTGTCGCTTTTAATGTGTAAAGATATTTTATATTTCCTAGAACTATTCCTAGATCTCTCTAGGATATTTGTAATAAACATTTGTATAGATACTTCAGTTTATGAAGTGTTTAGTGTGGAATAAAATTGCTAAGAACATTATAGACATTTCGCTGGCACGTTGGAGGCTCACATGTGTTGATTTCAAAGCAGCAGTCTGGACAATAGCCAATTGAACTTCATAATTCAGGATTCATGCGATAATTTGATGAGTAAAGTACTTTCTTATTGTCATTTTTTCCTTTTCTGAGTTACATACAATTTCATATATGTTGTTCAATCTTAATGATTAATTAGGAGTATTACTTCAGGACTAGTGTACAAACTCCCCATCTTAACTACTCAGTCATTTAAATATTTTCTGCTGATTTTCAGATTTAGGAATTCTTAATTTCTCCTAGTCCTGTTTGACGCCTGCCTCCTTCCTCTTTTTTCGGATCAAAGGATCCTTTATTTCCCTTTATCCCGAAGCAAGCCATTTCATCAAAAAAATCTATCTAAATCTATGAGGGTTATCTACCTTGCCCTAAATACATTAGCATCCTTTTGGCCTTGCCTTCTAGTTCTGCTTGCTAGACTTTGACTCCATAGCCCAATGGACTAGTAGATCCCTCTTTAATTTGTCATTTGGTAATATTATTTTCCACCAAAAATTTCAAAACCAAAACCAATTTTATCATAACTAGCCTAAAAAACTAAACAAAAACAAAGTTAAATCATAAAGAGAGAGCCCTCTCTGAAAGTTAAGAAGGCTAGATCCTAAATTTCCAAAGTAGGTTTTTGGTTACCCCTAGTTTTCTTAAACTAAAAATCAAAAGCCCACAATCTTTAGAAATTACTAGGGTGCTAACAGAAGATAAGATGGATGGCATGGAAGCTGGTATGGAAGATAAGATGTACGACATGAAAGACAACATGGAAAACATGAAGAATGATCTAAATGCACACATGGAAGGTTTGACAAAGTTGATACAAGAAATGTTTTCTAATGCTGAAAAGATAGTAGAGGAAACTCATGATGAGAAAAAATAAATGTTAATCGTGATTTCATAAACTCTAATGTTGGATGGAAGAACCACCATATTCCAAATATGGATATGAGGAAGTTTGACGGCAAGGATCTCGTAACATGGATACTACAGATGGAGCAATATTTTGATCTCAATAATGTGTAAAACACACAAAAGGTATGCATTGCAACTTTAAATTTAGAACAAAATAAATTCGTATGGTATCGATGGCTTTTATCCTGTAAAAAAATGTCACTTGGTCAACTTTTACAAAGGAAATGATAGCACTTTATGAGGATACAAAAAGCAACATTTTCTTTAGCCAATTGATAAAGATCAAACAAAAGGGTTCAATGGTGGAGCACATTGAGGACTTCCAAAAATTGAATATAAGGGTAACTGATATTCCAGAGGAACACACGATTGATGTCTTCATAGGGAATTTAAAGGATAACATCCAACATGAAGTTCGCGTTTGGGAACCTGATTCATTGGATAAGGCATTCAGGTTGGCGAGAAAAATTGAATGTAAAATTATGGCGACAAGGAAGCCTACCACTCACATCTATAAAGATGGAAGTATTTCTACTCCTAGACTTCCACAACCTACAAGGTTGACACCACAACAATTAGAAGAAAAAAGAGCAAAAGGGCTTTGCTACAGTTGTGATATAAAATACACTAAAGGTCATAAGTGCGATGAGAAGAAATTATTTTACATAGATTGTGAAGAGAAGGGAGAAAATGAACAAGAAACTTCAAAAGAAGAGGATATACACCAGGAACCAACCTTATAAGAAGAAGAAATGAGTCCAACCATATCGTGTAATGCATTGGTAGGAATTACCACTCCTCAAACTCTCAAGATAGAAGGACACATCAAGAAGTAAAATGTAATAGTGTTGATTGATTCAGGTAGCACCCATAATTTTATTCATTGTAAGGTAGCCAAGGAATTGAATTGTGTCCTATACCCAGCACCAGAATGTCAAGCCATGGTTGCAAATGGAGGAACTATAAATTTCTCTATAAAATGCCATAATATCAAGCTAACCATGGAGGAATATGTATTGAATAGTCCAATGCTTTCCATTCCAATGGGAGGTGTTGATGTTGTATTAGGAGTAAAATGGTTACAATCTTTGGGGATGGTAGCTTTTAATTTTCAAGAAATTTTCTTGAAATTGTTTTGGAAGGAAAGGAAATTTAATTATAGGGTATCGCAGGGAATCCAGGAAAGATAATAAGCTCTAATTTCATGACAAAGCTTCTGAAGAAAGAACAACGAGGTGTAATTGCACAATTATGCTCACTAGAAGTTCCAACATCAAAATCATATATTTCTCCAGATCTCAAAAAAGTGTTGGACAACCATTCCAAGGTGTTCGATACTCCCCAAGGATTCCCACCTATTCGTGATCATGATCATGATATTCATTTGATTCCAGGAAGTGTTCCTCCAAACATCATGCCTTACAAATGTCCTTATGTCCAAAAGAACGAAATTGAGCATATGATTGCAGAAATGTTAGAAGCTGGTATAATTCAACCTAGTCAAAGTTCTTTCTCTGCTCCAGTAGTATTGGTGCACAACTGCTCCAGTAGTATTGGTGCACAAGAAGGATGGATCATGGCGCATGTGCCCGGATTATAGGGAGCTCAATAAGCTCACTATTAAATATAAATTTCCCATTCCTGTGATTGATGAATTATTGGATGAATTACATGGTGCTATTTATTTTACCAAGTTGGATCTTTGTTTAGGATATCATCAAATTAGAATGAAGACTGAAGATATTTCGAAAACAGAATTTCGAACTCATTAGGGTCATTATGAATTTTTGGTCATGCCTTTTGGCCTTGCCAGTGCACCTTCTACATTTCAAGGGTTGATGAATTCCATTTTCAAACCCTTCCTTAGAAAATTTGTGCTAGTATTTTTTGATGACATACTAATCTACAATAGGTCTTGGAATGATCATGTTCAACATGTTGAGAGGGTGCTCAAACTATTGGAGGAGAAACAATTATATGCAAAAACATCCAAATGTTTCTTTGGAGTACAAGAGGTGGAATATCTGGGTCATATTGTATCTAATGAGGGTGTTAAGGTAGACCCTAACAAAATTAAATACATTAAGGAATGGAAATTCCCCACAACCACAAAGAAGTTGCGAGGATTTCTCGGGTTAACCGGGTATTATCAGAAGTTTGTTAAGAATTATGGGAGAATAGCAGCACCTCTAACAACGTTATTGAAGAAAGATGCATTTTCATGGACTCTTGAAGCAACTAAGGCCTTTGAACATCTTAAAGAGGAAATGTTCCTAGCACCGGTATTAGCTACACCACACTTCACAAAAACCTTTATTGTGGAATGTGATGCCTCGGGAAATGGAATTGGTGTTGTGCTAATGCAAGAAGGAAGACCCATTTCTTTTGAAACTCATCCAATCAAAGGAAAGTATTTACAGAAAGCTATTTATGAGAAGGAAATGTTGGCAATAATACATGCACTAAAGAAATGGCAACCTTACCTAATGGGAAGGCACTTCAAGGTAAAAACTGATCATGATAGTCTTAAACACTTTCCGGAGCAAAGATTATAGAAGAGAAGAAAAAATGGGTCACAAAGATGTTGGATTATGACTTTGAAATCATCTACAAAAAAGGGGAGCTAAATGTTGTTGTAGATACACTCTCAAGAAAGGATGAAGAGGTGGAAGAATTGCTTTGTGAAATTTCTGTTATCCAACCAAATTGGATAATCGAAGCAAGAAATGAATGGAAGAAGGACGAAGAAGTGTGGACACTCATTAAAAAGTTGAAGCAAGATCCTAGTACATATGATACATTTAGTCGAAAAAATGATTCCTTATGGTACAAAAATTGCTTATATCTTTGTAAGAATTCCCAAATAAAACAAAAGTTTCTTTTGGAATTGCACACTTCTCCTTTAGGAGGACACTCGGGATTTTTAAAAACTTACCACAGGGTGAAGAGAGAATTTTTTTGGGATGGCCTTAAATCTGATATTCAAATTTTGTGGCAAAATGTTTGGTTTACCAGCAAAATAAAGTTGAGACAATTAAGATCTCGGGTCTTATATAGCCTTTATCCATTCCAAGTCAATGTTGGGAGGATATTTCAATAGATTTTATCATAGGTTTACCTAAGTCTGAAGGAAAGAGTGTCATAATGGTGGTAGTTGATAGACTTACCAAGTATGCACACTTTTGTGCATTATCTCATCCATTTAAAGCAAGTACATTTGCTACTACATTTATGGAAACAATTCAAAAGCTACATGGAAACCCAAAGACTATGGTAAGCGACAAAGATCCCATTTTTACTGGAAATTTTTGGATGGAATTATTTTCTTGTTTGGGTACTCAACTAGCTTATAGCTCATCTTATCATCCTCAATCTGATGGTCAAACTGATATAGTGAACAAATGTTTGGAAGGATATCTTCGTTGTTTTGTATCTATTAAACAAACATAATGGGTCAAGTGGTTACCTCTGGTGGAATGGTGGTATAACACTTCCTTCCATACTATAGCAAAAATGACCCCATTTATGGCACTTTATGGATGTCATCCACCTCCATCACATCATATTTAAGAGAAAATTCTAACATGCTAGCAGTGGAAGATCACATCGAGCATCAACAGCAAGTTCTCCAACTCTTAATGGATAACCTCAATTTGGCACAAAATCGAATGAAACAATAGGCATATCAACATCACAGCGAGATAATTTTTGATGTAGGAGATTGGGTATTTTTATGGCTACAACCATACAAACAAATTTCCCTCAAGCAAGCTAAGAAGGATAATAAATTATTGCCAAAAAACTATGGTCCTTACAAGGTGTTGCAAAAGATTGGTACTATGGCATACAAATTGGAGCTTCCTTCTTCTTCATGAGTGCATCCAGTTTTTCATGTTTCATGCTTCAAGAAGGTTATAGGTGACAAAATTCCAGTTCAAACAATATTTCCGGAAATTGATGAGGAAGGAAAAATCATACTGGAACCTGAAACAGTCATGGAAACAAGAACTCGATAGCTATGAAATCGATCAATTTCAGAGTATCTCATCAAGTGAAAGAACTTACCCACTGAATATTCTACATAGGAGGATGAGAGTTTTATACAGAAGCATCTAAAGCTACTCAAGCATTGAGGAAATTTTTTTTTTGAAGCATATGGGCATGTTAGGTCCCCATATTACTAGTGTAGTCCCTTATTTTTATTAGTGTAGTCCCCTTATTGTTATTGTTGTGCCCCTATAACCCCCATATTGTTATTATTGTTCCCTTACATTATTATTGTTAGGTCAGCTAGGATTATATTGTTATCCCATGGACCCTTATATATAGAAGGATGGTTTTTCATTTGTATCATCCAAGAATTGTTCACTTATGTAATGTATTGGAGGTTTCCCCCTTGATGTGGCTGATTTCTAAGGCGTTGATCTCTCTTCTCTTCTATTTTTGGAGCTAGTTTCATAACAGTCCAGATAACTATGCCAACCCTTGGGAAGTCCTAGAAAAGCTAGGCTCACCAAATCATCATTAGCGACAGTAATTATGACGCTCCCAATCTCATCCCGACATTGGACAAACTTTGTTAAATATTTCGACATGGTTTCACCTTTCTCCATTTTGATCTTCCTAAAATTATCCTTCAGTGCCAATTTTATATGATCACTGCTTCTTTGAAATATATTTTTCAAAGCTTTCCATATTACATATGGTGTCACCTTTCCATGGATACTTGAGACAATGTGGTATCGTACTCCCTCCAATAAGATCCTCCTCGCCTTTGCAACTTTCTTTTTCCAAGCATCAAGATTTGCAGCATCTGTTACAACGGGTTTTGGAACATCATTGTCAATGAATTCTAATTTCGACCCACTATCCTCTAGTACTACCTCCATCATTTTTTTCTGAAATATAGTTAGAGCTTACCTCGAGTGCATACTCCAATCTCAAGCCATTGAAATCCATTTTGATCTTGAATCACTTGTAGCACCAAGAATGCCTTCTGCAAATTCGAATTCTATTTAGCCACAAACTCAACTTCTCCTCCACTATAGTGATTTCATGTGCTTTGATACCATGTATAAATTATAGAAACATATGTATATCAATGGATTAAATCCAATATAACAATGTACTAAAGCTAGATACTGAATCACTTCTACAAATATATTGCAGAAATTAAACACAATCGCCAATCACATGATGGAAAGAAAGAATCAAATCAAACCACAACACAGATAATTTCCTAGGGAAAGTTTGTTGCTCAAAACCCCTCTATCTTCTATTGTATATTAACCATGGAATAATGAAACAATTACAATGCACTCTTCTCACAAGAGTCTCATGCACTTTGCTAACTGTCTCACATTGTCCTGGACAAAATTGACCAACACTTAGCCAATTCTCAACCTCTAAAAATCCAGCCTTGTTTGCACAATTCTTGATGAATGAAATCCCTATTCTTTAGGATTTTTTTCCTTCCTAAACTGCGCAAGGATCATGGGCACTCCAATGGATGTCTGTTTGCATGCAAGCAACCTACTAATCACACAACTGATAGTTAACCTCCTTTCACCTTTGTCTCATCTGGGTTTCCACTGGAACTGACATGCATGTAGCTATTAATAGTAAATCATCAGTTGCATGGCATAGCACTGATTTTGAATTAAATAGTATTTAATTCACTTGATCTCTCACTAGTGCAACAAACAGTTACAACTAGCTCAACTGACTCTAACTCACCTAACTGAGTTAATTGATTACTCATGCATTAAACTAATGCACCAACTGTCATTCAAACTCCACAACTAATAGAATTATTATGCATGCCTCACCAACCACCCTCAACTTGAAATACATGAGCTAACTGAGTTTATCACACTCATTTAACTATTACAAGTGATTATGAGATAATATTACATTTTATTGTCCAATTTAATTAATGGAAAATTAAATTAGACACTGCACACAATTTAACCCACACTAGTGTAGGTGCTGCTAGGACCTATTGGTCCCACACTAGAGTGTATGATGCAATTTCTTGTTGGAATTCAACATGGGGGAATGTGGAGCCTCAAGACTGCCTCAATTTTGACACTCCTTTTCACTATATTTCCTTCTTTTTGAAAACACGATAAGCTCAAACAAGTGTTGAATTGCACATTTTGACTTGGTAAGGTATCCTAATGATATATTTTTCATATTTTAATTTTTTCCTTATTATTAAAATAAAATTTGTATTTAGCTACGGAATTAATGAAATTCTACAGCCAAACTCTATTTTTGTAGCCATTGCCATGGTTCAACAGCTTCCGAGGTGTTAGGAATCTATAATTTATTAGCAAGATTGGCAGAGTCCAATTACAGAAACAACATCGTTTAAACCAACTTTGGGATTCTAGGATCTAGCCCTCCTGAATCCGGAGAGGGATCTCTCCAATAAGTGCAAAGATGGATTTGCCTTTGAAGTTTGGGGTAATGATATTAGGCTAGTTATGAAGTCCAATGGTTTGTTTTGTTTTTGGATGGTTGAGCATGATTTCTGTTAGAGGTGAAAAGTCCCGAAGGTAAAGAGGTTTAAAAGTGAGAAGTTGCAAGAAAAAGAGTAAGTTTTGATCAAGAAGAAAGAAGATGGCAAGTTTTCAGTCCATTGGGCTATGGAGTCATAATAGGATTTAATTGGAACAGCAAGGGGAAAGAGTGGTCCATGGGGCAAGTCATATATGTCTAAGGATCTCTTTAAGGTTTGATTTATGGAATGGAGTGATACAATAATAAGGGGAAATAAATAGATGTAGAACAAAGAGCAGTCCAGGATCTGGTAAGTACTTTGAAACTAGCCAGCCTTTGATACACTTCTTATAGAAAACATATAAAAACTAAGGGAAACTTAAAGGCAACCTTTGGAGTAGAGACTAGTGGGCCGGGGTCACCACAAATCCTATCCTAGCTCTTCTTTACTTGGCTACTTCCAAGACAATCACAAAGATAACACAAAATGGCCTAAGATCTGGTAAGTACTTCGAAACTATCCAACTTTTAGCACATTCTAAGGGAAACAATCAAAAATTTATGCAAACAAGACTGGGACCAGGGCTCACCATATATTCCTTAGTTCATCTTCACACAACCTATACTGAAAGTAACATTCAAAAATAATGTTCAACTAAGACAATAAGAAGAGGGAACGCCAGCATTCCTATGCTTGAACTGAATTAAGTCATTTTCAAATAACACAGTTGGGAGAAAACATTTAAATAAATATTTCTCAGCCAGAGAGGGTTACTGGTATACAGTAGGTCCTAACACTGTTTAAACTGTTCTTTACAGCAGAATATGAAACATAATGAAAACAGAAACAAAATCACGAGTTACAATGAGAATAACATCACCGTCAACATAGACCAGGATCCCATAAATCAGCTTGTATTGATGCTCCAAACCAGTTACAATCTTCAATTCCAGTGTTTTACTTCATCTCTCTTTCACAATCTAGCTTATCTGTTACAAGAAGAGCTCCAAGAGCCAGTGAAATCACTATTTACAATTAGAAGTCTTCAACTCAATTAAAAATACAATGCTTCAGCAATTACATCAACAACCAACCCCTCACTCATCTTCTACTGAAGTATTTATAGAAAGATGAGGAGGTGAGATCTGATAAAAGATCTAAAATACAATTAATATAGAGTTAATGTCTTCTTGGCCTTTGGGAGGCTCAATGAAGAAACTGTACAAGTGTTTCATTGTATTAATGGGTTTATACTTATGAATTAAGCTCGGTGGGATTTTTTGTTGACCTTTGAGACTCTGTGTGATGCTAGGGTTTCTCTGTAGACATCCTTTCATTAAATTCCCGGTAGAAGTAACTCTTCGGCTGCGTTGAGGAAAAATATCTGATCTTGCTCAATAAATTTTGTTCCTGATTGAATACTTTGAGGCACGGGTGGCGCTTTAGTCGCTGGGAGGAATCAATTTGCCCTAATTTGTGGCAGTGGAGGTCTTCTGTCAGTTAAAACACTTTAGGTTTTCCTTTAAACTGTGTTTTGGATTGGGGATTAGGCTTTTGATAACTGTCTTAGCCATAATCCCCACTGATCTGTCCATTATTTCTCTGTTCTGGTTCATCCTAGTCTTCGACACTGATAATATTCAACTGTGCCTATTTCATGGTTTTTCTTGCTGTCGTGTGGGGCTGTGCAAAGTTTATAAGGCATCAATGCCTGAGAAAACATCGACGAAACGTGCATTTTAACCCTGCTGATGATTTTTGTGGATGAATCGAAGATGGGAGGGTCGTCACCCTCCTTCCCTGAATCTTCTTTGGAAACCACGAACGAATGATTTAATCCCTGCAAAATACAAATGAAACGTTATAAAATTCATGCATTTATCATTTAACTGTTGCAGAGGCACATGGACGGAGCGTGGCCGTCAGATGGCATCATCCGGTGGTCGGGGTTGATCTGGGGAGATTATAGAATAGGTGGCAGAGGATCAAATTTAAGCCATCGATCACGCGTGATCGAAGGTTGGGAGCGGAGGTTTGAAAGTCAAACGGCGGGGAATTGTTGACTGGGCAACGGAATCAGAGGACGCAATATGGGCCGTCGATCTGCAGATCAGATCGATGGCAGGGATTAATTTGATGCTATATGAGGGTCTGTTTATTGCGCAGGCACTTTGGTTAAACATCAGACACCCTCGGCGATCAACCATCGTTAGATGAGTGGGCCCAGATCGAACGGCGAAGATCGATTTTGCTGGGCATCCTGGTCCGGACTATAATGCGCGGGGGACGACGTTTGCACGGTGGTTTTTAAATCGTACAAAGGATGCGTGGCAGCAGGTGAATGGAATCGCTGGCCATCGGGGGAAAACAGCCCTTTGCCCGAAGGCGGTGCGAAAAATACCGTCGGGTTTGGAAAACAACGCATGGCTGGGGGGGGTCCACAGGCAGGTCGTGCTTCGCTCCGTCCGATCTGCGGAGCAAATCGACAGCTGAGATTGATTCATAAATCATACGGGCGGAAACTTTGGAAATTAAATTTAAAACCCAAAAATACAATTTACAAAGGTTTTTTATGTTTTGGGCGGAGAAAATTAAATCGAAAGGGTAAGCGCCCGACCGTCTTGGTGCCTGGTCCTGGCGCTCGAGTTTATGGACGGAGAAGGGTAAAAGGCTTAGCCTGAGGGGGCTTAAGCCCGATACATCAAAATATGCATTTTTCATGATTTTTTAATGGTGTTTGATGAAAATAGAAGGTTCCGATAAGGCTAAGAAGGGGTCTTATACCTTATGAAATGGATTTTATGGAATGGAAAGGGAAGAAAACATGAAATTATAGGATTAGAAAATGAGGTTAATTTGGAAGAAAAGGAAGGGAAAAGGGGTCTGCAGCAGTATCTGACTTTTGATTTTTGTAGGGTTTCAGAGGTTTTTAGGATGTAAACAACAGTATGGGATCTGGACAAAGGCATGAGGCCTTCAAGAGTCTTCAAGAGCCAACAGTTTTTAATAGGGAAAAATTGTTCCTTGGAGGCTCAAAAAATATTTAGCCACCTTGGGTATAAGCAAATTTTACAGGTGGCTAACAATGGCTCCACTTGGGGATGGTACCTTCTTGAAGGCATCAAGAATTCAGACTTGATTTCTCTGGGAGGTTGACTTGTGCCTGATCCATTATTTTCTTAGGGATGCTGACCAGGTGCCTCATCCTTTGGATTGCTCTTATTTTGCTGGATGATCTTTCTTTGCTTCTGAAAAATAGTATCAGTAATGAAATAATAATGGACTTTATCAATACAACTTTTTACCTACCCAATCCTACTGATCTAACATTTTTTCTTCATCAGAGTGCACTTGGATTGGCAAACTCTTTTCACAAATTTTTATTCTTTTGAAAACATAAAACTAATCTAATTCTACTCCTTATTTCTCCCCGAACTCAGATTAAGCAGTTGAGCTCAGATCTCTTCTCTACCTAATCTACTGTCTGTTGGTATTAAACTGTCCAACAGACTTTCATTCTCTAATCTCTACAACAAAAATTTTAAAAACAGTCCAGTCAAGCTTGAGCTGTTTGACTTGCTGTGATCTATGGCATAAAAACAAGTTGCACATAGATATTATTTGCAGAAAAAATAAAAACAAAATGGAAGGCTTAAGATCTGAAAGTTTCTCATCATGGCCTTCTCTTTTTTCACAGCTCTGTTTTTGCTTTGTTTGAGTTGTCTCTTCCTTGTTTTCTGATTCATATTTTGGGCTAATTAGAACCAGATTTTTACATCCCTTGACTCATGAAAGTAAAACAGATTTGAGTCATCTCTTTTGGAAACTTAGGTTCAGATTTTGAATTTGTTTGAACCTTCAATTTCTATCCTAATCTATCTATTGATAAGCCAAGATTGAACAGTTTGGCAAATCGAATTCACTATCCTATCAGCAGAAACATTTAAAGCTAATTAGTCAAGATTAAATAGTTTGACTAACTAGAAGTGTGTTTTTGAGGAGTGGCATTTGAGCTTGCACACTTTCAGATTTGTTTCTCTTTTTTGGCATGGGGCTTTGCCTTTCTTGTTTTCATTTCTGCCCTCTTTTATTTCTTTTCTTTGTTTTTGTATTTTTTTTATTTTTCATAACTTTGAATGCAATGGTGGATGGAATATTCATAATGGAAAAAAGATAAAAAGCTTCAAAACAAAAAATGGATCAAGAGAAGTAATTCTTAAGCATCCTGCCATTGACATGACCCCCAAACAATTCTGTTCCATCCATTTCCTGTAAGAAAAATGCATTGTTACCAGCAACTGAATGAATAGAGTAAGGGCCAAGCCATAGGTTGTCAAATTTTCCACGCTTTCCCTTTTCTTCCCTCCTTGAGTTCCACTTTAAAACTTTGTCCCCAATCTTGAAATTTCCAGCCTTTGATATTTTGTCAAAAAGCTTTTTGACGTTGTCTTGTTTCTGCAATGCTTTGTTATACACTTCCTCTCTGGTCTGCTGAAGATGAATTGTCTGATTTATTCTTCTAGTCATGTCATTTTCTTCAGTCTGAAACTCTTGAATCAACTTCATAACTGGTACACCAATGCTATTTGGAAAAATTGCATCAGTACCATACACAATCTAGAAAGGTGACATACCAATAGATTTCTTCAAAGTTAATCTGTCAGCCCAAAGTGCATGAATCAGCTTTGTGTGCCAAGACTTTTTATTTTTCTCCAACAGTTTTTTGATTATGTTCACCAAGCTTTTGTTTGAGGATTCTGCAAGTCCATTACCTTGAGGGTAATAGGCTGTGGAATGTCCCAATGTTATCTGATACTTGTGACAGAATTCAACCATTCTCTTTGATCCAAATGCTGCTGCATTGTCAGTAATGATCTTGGTAGGACAGCCAAATCTAGAGAGAATATTAGTCTCAATGAATTTTATAATAACAGAGGCATTGGCCTGCTTACAAGGAATGGCTTCTATCCATTTAGTGAAATAGTCTGTGGCAGTAAGAATCCACCTATGCTAGGCAGAGGATGGTGGATGGATTTCTCCTATGAAGTCAAGTCCCCACTGTTGGAAAGGAGCTTCAACAGTGATTGGATGCAGAGGAAGGGGTAGCAGTTTTCTTTTTCCCTCAAATAGTTGGCACTTATGATAGGCAATGATCATCTTATGTATATCAAGAAAAAGAGTTGGCCAATAGAAACCTGCCCTCAAAATTTTGTTGGCTGTTGACTTCCAGTACAAATGACCCCCACACTCTCCTTCATGGAATTCCTGATTAACCTTCTCTGCATCAAACTCAGGCAAAAATTTAAGCAATATACCACTTGCATTCTTCCAATAGAGACATCTATCTATAATGAAATAGTTTACTTCTTTCAGCTTCAAGAACCTTGCCTTTGTTTTTTTCAAACTAGGAGGTGTATTTAAATTGAGAAAAACATAAACAATATCAGCATACCAAGGAGAATTCATAAAATGATCTTCAACAATAGGAGTTGAGAATTCTTCTTGGTCATCCAAAGCATTAATCATATGAATATCAATAAATTCACAATTTGACTCAGCCATTAATCTAGCTAGACCGTGGCCTTTGATCAGCTTAGTGGGTTTTATCTCTAAATCATATTCAAGAATAACAACAATCCACTTACCTCTCTTACCATCTGGGTCCTGTGTTAGAATGTCTTTAACAACTGAATTTGGGACAAAGGAAATGATGTGTGAGTGAAGGATGTATACCCTGAAGTCTTTTAAAGCTTTAACCAAGGAAAAAGCTTGTTTTTCCATAATGTTATACTTCAATGGGGCATCCCTCAATGCCTTACTAAATAATGCAATAGGCTTCTCTTGTCCTTGTGTATTTTTCTATAAAAGGACGGCAGCTATGGTATGTTCTGATGCGAATGAGAAGATATAAAAATCCTTTGAAAAATCAGGGCTTATCAGAACCGGTGTTTTGGTTAATGCTTGTTTCACCAGCTCAAAGGATGTCTTTGCTTCCAAGGTCCATTTTACCCCTTGCTCCTTCTTTAACATGTTTTTGATATTCCTAAGGAGCTCAGCTAAGTTAGGGATGAACCTTCTCAAAAAGTTAATCTTCCCAATGAAAGATTGCAACTCCTTGATATTTCGAGGATGAGAGATTTGCAATATGGCCTCAATCCTCTGTGGATCTATCTTTATACCCTCCTCAGAAATAATGTGCCCAAGGAGTTTACCCTCTTGGAGACCGAAAAGTGTTTTCTTAGGGTTTAAAGATATCCCAAACTTTCTGCATTTCTCGAAAACTTTTCTTAAATGCTCTAAATGCTCTTCATCTATTTTTGAAAACACAGTTACATCATCAAGATAGATAATGATGAAGAAGCCCAGCTCTTCCGAGAATGCTATGTCCATGGCTCTCTGAAAGGTTGCTCCAGCATTAATTAGACCAAAATGAATTTTCACATACATGAAAGTGCCCCATGGTGTAGTAAAAGCTGTATTTAATTGATCATCAGGGTGAACTAAGATCTGATTATACCCTGAATAGCCATCAAGCAAAGAAATTCTTTTGGACCCTACCACCCTTTGTAGAATATGATCCATTTTTGGTAAAGGGTAGTTATCTTTCAATGAAGCTTTGTTTAAATCTCTAAAATCTATACAAAGCCTGATTTCTCCAGTCTTCTTCCTAACAGACACCAGATTAGATACCCATTCAGAATATCTAATAGGGACAATAATACCAGCGTCATACATCTTCATGATTTCCTTCGTAACCAAAGGTAGTTGTACAGGGTTTATTCTGCGTAGTTTCTGTTTGAATGGTTTTTGGTTTTCTTTAAGAGGGATTTTGTGCTTTATTATTTCAGTGTCATAAGACTTGAGATCTTCGTAAATCCATGCAAAAACATCAAAAAATTCTTTGAACAACTCTATGTATTTGAGTTTAATGTGAGCTGGCAAAGTTTTGGACAGTTTGATCATTTTTGGTTTTTCCTCACTGCCTATGTTGCACTCTTCCACTTCAGTTTCTACAGATTCCAGTTTAGGTTTTTTGGCCACATCATTAAAATCAAACAACTCCTCTAAAGGTGCTAGACCACTTGGCAAACTTTCATCTTTAGAATGCAGAGTTTCTAATTCCTCTGTTTCTGATTCTGCTCTCACTTCTGTTTTGTTTCTAAGTTTGCTAGTCTGAAGGTTGATATTGACAAGTTCAGGAGAAGGCTCTTATTCACCAAGAAAATTTTCTTCACTACAGTCTGTATCATAGTCTGAATCTGAGCTATGCAGTTCAAATTAATTTCTGAAGTGCATGAAGTCTTCTATTTGTTTACCTTCGTCAAACACTTGCCAATATTTTTTGTTATCAGGCACAGCTGATCTAAATTTTATCTGATTTGAGCAATCCTCGGTCTCATATGGCATTAAACATGTCCTGGCTGCAAAGGCTAAATTGTGGGCTATAATATTTCTTTTCCTTGGGACAAAAATTAATTTCGACTCCTCAAATGTTTTCAAAAGATCCATGACGTCGTTACGATAGGCTCTAAGTCTGGGATGATGTGCGTTGTATTCCCCATTGACTTGCCTAATGATTAACTCAGAATTCCCGTACACATTGATTCTCTGGGCTCCTAACTTTTTTAACAAATGTAATCCTAAAAGTAGGGATTCATACTCCACTATGTTATTAGAACACTGAAAGTTAAACTTGCAAGAAATACATTCTGTGTGTTTGCTTTCAGTGTTAATAATCCAAACACCTGCACCAGCATTAGTTCTAGTGCATGACCCATCAAAATACATACTCCAGAGAGGACCTTGATCAGTTTTATCCATTTGGTGAATGTCCTCATCAACTACCGTGCTTCCAGATGCTTCTTAAATATCAACACTAATTTGTTTTTGTTTCAAATCCTCAAGTTTCTCATCGGGTTGAGGATTATTCTCTTGATTATCAAGACCTAAGTTTAAAGGATTAATGACTTGCAGTTCAAGATCTATGTTTGGTTTTCTAATGTTTTCAAATACAGCAAACTGCTTAGACACTTCAGCATTACGTTCCTCTTCCTCCCTTTTGGTCACTAATTCTGTTAAAGTGCTTGGTTCAGTAAGTGTTTCGTCGTTAAACATGATAAAAGAATCAAGGCCCGTACTTGCAGAATACAGAGGAGAGTTTTGTGGTCTATCTTGACTTGTGACTATGTATTGCATATGGGACTCCCTGTAAAGTCTTCTAGTCTGATTGAAAACAGGGATGGTCGCATAGGTCATGTCCATTTGCATGGTCCCTTGTAACTTAGCCCCCCAGGATCTTGATAATAATATTCCATACTTTGGGGGTACATCAGCCACAACAATATCCATAACTAAAGACTTGGCTGGAATCTAGGCTAAGTTAACACAGAGGTCTTTGATCAACCCTAGACATTTTACTCTGCTTGAGTCAAAGGAGTATAGGTCTTTGTAAGGTCTGGTGATTTCTAGACCCGAGCTCTCCATTACAGCTTTTGGCATCAAATTATGAGAAGCCCCTGAGTCATGCATAGCGTTGTGTAGAATCTTGTCATGAACGTTTAAACTCACATAAAAAGGAGGAATGGGTCCTTCTTGAAACTTTCCTTCAATTTTTGGACCAAAAATAAGATCTGGTTGGTCATCATTAAGATTGAGAGTGTCCTCGTTTTCTTCTATGTTTAAAGCCTTCAAAATTTGGGTTTTATATACATGATGGGCAGCTAACTCAGTCAAGGGAACAGAAATTTTGATCTTTGAGATTTCCTGTTCTAGGCTGAAAGGATTTTGATTCTTCAAAGCACTTGTTTCAGCCTTATTAGCTGTCACTTTATCAGCAACAATAGCTTGCTGATTTGTTTTGTCTACACTTGACACAACAGTTGTAATAGGAGTACTAGCTGAAGTGTTAGTACTACTAATGTTTGCACTCTGTTTTTCAAGATCTTGAGTGTCTTTCTCTTTACCTTTACCATAATTAACAGCCACTATTTTATCCTTTTGTTTAACTATTTTAAACTTGGTTGGAGTGCTGTTTTGAGAAGATTTGTCAGAGGTTTTGGTGTTAGGGGTTTTTTGACTAGATTTACTTCTGAGTTCGTATTCTTTTGAATATTCTGTGATGGCATTTTCCATTTCTTGACAACAATTTTCATTATCATCTCTTTTGTCATCATAAGGTGTGTACAGACCCCTTTTTATATCATAGTGAACCTCGAAGTCATCATCATCTACCCCAAATAGGTTCATATCATTATCCTCTTCTATCTCATTTGTTTCCTCAACCTCACTCACATATTTTTGATGAAAGGGAGGAGTGATCTGTTGATTATCTTCCCTGGGTCTGTTTGGAGGCTAGTTCCTTCTAGCATTCTGATTCTGGTTTTGGTTTCTGTTTTGAGGAGCAGTTTGGCTTTGACTTGCTTGTGCTCTCTCAAGAATGCTCATCTTCTTCATCATTTCTTCCATCATTCTTTCCATCTTTGAGTTAGAGGTAGTAGGTGTGGATTCCTCTCTAAAAGATACTCTCTTCTTGCTCTTTTTTCCATTAGGTTGACTTCCATAGAAAGAGCACCTCTTTGCATGTCTTCAAGAGTTGAAAAATCTCTCTCCCTGAGTGAATAGGTCATGTCAGCGTCGAACCCTTCAGGAAACTTGTTTAAGGCCGAGCCTTGTGGAGGTTTTAATTCTGGGGAAAGTGCATTATACACACTGTTAAATCTAGTACAATAAGCTTGTACACTTTCCCTGGGGTTTCTATGGAGATTGTTGTAGTCAGCAAGGACTTGGAGAGGATTATTCCTCACTTCCCATTTGTTTAAGAATTTTTGATGGAAGCCTTGGAGATTGTTGATACTGTGGGGGGCTAGGGCTTTAAACCATTTTCTTACTTCTACCCCCAAAATTTGAGAAAATAATCTGAGTTTGACAGAATAATCATCAATTTCATTTCTGTCAAAGTAGTCATTCATCTTGTCCACATGTTGTGATGTTGTTGTAGCGTTGCTAGCATCATATAATGGAATTTTGGACTAATAGTCCTGTGGAATATTGACTAATGGTACAGGAAGGACTAAGGGAGCATACCATGATGCCATGATATGTGGTGGGGGTGGGTTTACACGAGGGAGTGTGGGCTGAAGTGAAGTGGCTTGAGTGGTGGATGAAGGATGAAAAGAATTGGATGGGACTGCAGTAGATTGCTGAGCCGATATTGGATGAGAGACACCTAGATTATAAAGAAAATGTAAATCAGGAGGTGTTGCTTCTCTACTCCCAAGATGTTCACTTGTTTCAGGAGATGAATGGGAAGACTCAGAATCTAACTAATCTAAATCATCAAGGGACCTAGTTCTAAATGGATTTAATAGGTCAGCTTGTGATTGTGGTAGAGCTGAAAGATTTTCAGGGACTGAATTAGCTCTTAGGGGTGATCTGAAAATAGTTGAAGATTATATCTTAGGAGACTTCCTAAGGATTCTTTCTGGGTTATCAACTATCTCAGGTGGATCTGGGTCAGGATGGGCTCTAGTGTGAATCTTTCTAGGAGCCACTATGCTATGTTTTTAGACCCAAATAACCAGAAAAGTTCAACCAAGTATGACAATATTTGAGAAGTTAACTGATCTATTTTAAAAATTTTAATCCAACAGTCCTCTAACTGAGTTTTAAATGATATTATAATGATAAGGGTTCTTCCCAGTGGAGTCTTAAGGTCTGTTCAGGATTGTGGAGTCGCCAGGTGGAAAGTTTAGAATGTTTTCTAAGAGGTACACTGTCCACCACAATGCTTAAGAAATATCCTTTTTCAAGGATATCCGGAAACACACCAAACTCTAACCAGAAATTGACTGGGAGGGCATTCACCAGATATTTCACCTCTAAAAGAGGATGAGATCCGGAGGCTACCTGGCCCTTTCCAGACTCTGTCTAAGAGTATAAGGTAAAACACAACAAGGTAAGTGAAATGTAAGAGCAAGTGTTTTACCACCAATCTGAAATTTTTTTGGTATTTTCTGAGTTATTTTTTATTGGTGTGGTTTCTAAGAATGTCCTAACTTTGTTTCAAAACTTAGCTACGGTTGTGAGACAAAGACAGTCTACTCTTATGGCTAAGGTAGCTAATTTTCAAGGTTAGATAAAGTCTTATGAGAATCTTAGGGTTGACCTAGATTTTCACTTATTCAAACAAGTTTCATCATGATTACCATTTCTTGGTAGTGCTTGAAAAAGCTTCTTTTTACTCTCAAAAAGTTTGTATGAAGATTCTGGGTTCGATTCCCCAGCGGAGTCGCCAGAAATGTTAGGAATCTGTAATTTATTAGCAAGATTGGCAGAGTCCAATTACAAAAACAACATCGTTTCAACCAACTTTGGGATTCTAGTATCTAGCCCTCCTGAATCCGGAGAGGGATCTCTCCAATAAGTGCAAAGATGGATTTGTCTTTGAAGTTTGGGGTAATGATATTAGGCTAGTTATGAAGTTCAATGGTTTTTTTTTTTGGGATGGTTGAGCATGATTGTTGTTAGAGGTGAAAATTCCCGAAGGTAAAGAGGTTCAAAAGTGAGAAGTTGCAAGCAAAAGAGTAAGTTTTGATGAAGAAGAAAGATGATGGCAAGTTTTCAGTCCATTGGGCTATGGAGTCATAATAGGATTTAATTGGAACAACAAGGGGCAAGAGTGGTCCATGGGGCAAGTCATCTATGTCTAAGGATCTCTTTAAGGTTTGATTTATGGAATGGAGTGATACAATAAGAAGGGGAAATAAACAGATGTAGAACAAAGATCAGTCCAGGATCTGGTAACTACTTTGAAACTAGCCAGCCTTTGATACACTTCCAATAGAAAACATATAAAAACTAAGGGAAACTTAAAGGAAACCTTTGGAGTAGAGACTAGCGGGCTGGGCTCACCACAAATCCTCTCCTAGCACTTCTTTACTTGGATACTTCCAAGACAATCACAGAGATAACACAAAATGGCCTAAGATCTGGTAAGTACTTCGAAACTATCCAGCTTTTAACACATTCTAAGGGAAACAATCAAATATTTATGCAAACAAGACTGGGACCAGGGCTCACCATATCTTCCTCAGTTCATCTTCACACAACCTATACTGAAAGTAACATTCAAAAATAATGTTCAGCTAAGACAATAAGACGAGGGAACGTCAACATTCCTATGCTTGAACTGAATTAAGTCATTTTCAAATAACACAGTTGGGAGAAAACATTTAAATAAAGATTTCTCAGCCAGAGAGGGTTACTGGTACACAGTAGGTCCTAACACTGTTTAAACTGTTCTTTACAGCAGAATATGAAACATAATGAAAACAGAAACAAAATCACGAGTTACAATGAGAATAACATCACCGTCAACATAGACCAGGATCCCATAAATCAGCTTGTATTGATGCTCCAAACTAGTTACAATCTTCAAGTCCAGTTTTTTACTTCATCTCTCTTTCACAATCTAGCTTATCTGTTACAAGAAGAGCTCCAAGAGCCAGTGAAATCACTATTTACAATCAGAAGTCTTCAGCTCAATTACAACTACAATGCTTCAGCAATTACATCAACAACCAACCCCTCACTCATCTTCTACTGAAGTATTTATAGAAAGATGAGGAGGTGAGATCTGATAAAAGATCTCAAATACAATTAATATAGAGTTAATGTCTTCTTGGCCTTTGGGAGGCTCAATGAAGAAACTATACATGTGTTTCACTGTATTAATGGTTTTCTACTTATGAATTGCGCTCGGTGGGAGCTTTTGTTGACCTTTGAGACTTTGTGTGACGCTAGGGTTGCTCTGTAGACATCCTTTCATTAAATTCCTGGTAGAAGTAACTCTTCGGCTGCGTTGAGGCAAATATCTGATCCCGCTCAATAAATTTTGTTCCTGATTGAATACTTTGAGGCACAGGTGGCGCTTTAGTCGCTGGGAGGAATCAATTTTCCCTAATTTGTGGTGGTGGAGGTCTTCTATCAGTTAAAACACTTTAGGTTTTCATTTAAACTGTGTTTTGGATTGGGGAATAGGCTTTTGATAACTGTCTTAGCCATAATCCCCACTGATCTATCCATTATTTCTCTATTCTGGTTCATCCTAGTCTTCGACACTGATAATCTTCAACTGTGCCTGTTTCATGGTTTTTCTTGCTGTCATGTGGGGTTGTGCAGAGTTTATAAGGCATCAATGCCTGAGAAAACATCGAAAAAACGTGCATTTTAACCCTGCTGATGATTTCTGTGGATGAATCGAAGATGGGAGGGTCGTCACCCTCCTTCCCTGAATCTTCTTTGGAAACCACGAACGAATGATTTAATCCCTGAAAAATACAAACGAAACGTTATAAAATTCATGCATTTATCGTTTAACTACTGCAGAGGCACATGGACAGAGCGTGGCCATCGGATGGCATCATCCGGCGGTCGGGGTTGATCGGGGGAGATTATAGAATAGGTGGTAGAGGATCAAATTTAAGCCATCGATCGCGCGCGGTCGACGGTTGAGAGCGGAGGTTTGAAAGTCAAACGGCGGGGAATTGTTGACTGGGAAACAGAATCGGAGGACACAATATGGGTTGTTGATCTGTAGATCAGATCAACGGCAGGGATTAATTTGATGCTATACGAGGGTCTGTTTATCACGCGGGCACTTTGGTTAAACATCAGACACCCTCGACGATCAACAACCGTTGGATGAGTGGGCCCAGATCGAACGGCGGAGATCGATTTAGCTGGGCATCCTGGTCCGAACTATAACGCGTGGGGGACGACGTTTGCATGGAAAATTTTAAATCGTACAAAGGACGCATGGCGGCAGGTGAATGGAATCGCTGGCCATCGGGGGAAAGCAACCCTTTGCCCGAAGGCAGTGCGAAAAATACCGCCGGGTTTGGAAAACAGCGCACGGCTTGGGGGGGGGGGGTCCACAGGCAGGTCGTGCTCCCCTCCGTCCGATCTGCGGAGCAGATCGACGGCCGAGATTGATTCATAAATCATACGGGTGGAAACTTTGGAAATTAAATTTAAAACTCAAAAATACAATTTACAAAGTTTTTTATGTTTTGGGCGGAGAAAATTAAATCGAAAGGGTTAGCACCCGACCGTCTTGGCGCCTGGTCCTGGCGCTCGGGTTTATGGACAGAGAAGGGTAAAAGTCTTAGCCCGAGGGGGCTTAAGCCCGATACATCAAAATATGCATTTTTCTTGATTTTTTAATGGTGTTTGACGAAAATAGAAGGTTCCTATAAGGCTAAGAAGGGGTCTTAGACCTTATGAAATGTATTTTATGGAATGGAAAGGGAAGAAAACATGAAATTATAGGATTAGAAAATGAGGTTAATTTGGAAGAAAAGGAAGGGAAAAGGGGTCTGCAGCATTATCTGACTTTTGATTTTTGTAGGGTTTCAGAGGTTTTTAGGATGTATACAACAATATGGGATCTAGACAGAGGCATGAGGCCTTCAAGAGTCTTCAAGAGCCAACAGTTTTTAATAGGGAAAAATTGTTCCTTGGAGGCTCAAAAAATATTTAGCCACCTTGGGTATAAGCAAATTTTACAGGTGGCTAACATGAGGTATTAATGGAGCAGTGAAACATATGGGATGTTGAAAATTGATCTGATCATGGATCCTATCCTATCCATCTGTCCAGAATCAAGCAATAAATTTCCCAGAAATTTGGTCGAAGGGATGGTCAACCAGGTGTTGGAACAAGTGAGCGAGGAAGTTTGAAGCTTCATGATTTTCTCAGCCACGTAGAAAATCGTGAAGAAAAAAAAATTCTCCTTTCTGTTTAGAATTTTAGATAAATTTTTCTTAGTCCTAGAAGGCGTAAAATTCCCCAAAAAATTTAATGATAGGATTTTATAAATATCGGGCTGAGTAATTGTATAAACAGTACGAATTATTGCGAGACTGTGATATCATTAAAAATATGTTTTTTTATTTCCTAATCGAATGAAGAAGCATTCTGGAGTTTCAATGCGAAGTTAGTAAAGAGTAAATTCAAAGCCATCTATTGAGGAGGGCCCCTGCAACAGAAGAGGTTCTATTTAGTTTACGTTCTTGCATTTATATGTTATTTCGTAGCTTTATTTTTATGATTTTGCTGTGTTTTGTAGCATAGATACATGATTTTATTTTATTTTTATTTTCATTGCAATCATTTCCATATTTCTACAGTGTAATTTTCCAGTGGATCATTAACTGGATACCCTCCATATTCAATTTTTTCTTTGTAATTTTACTAATATTCAACAAAATTATTTCTATAATTTGAGTAGGGGTATAGACAATAGTTTTTCCCAAGTGTCAAGCATGAATCCACATTCCCCTGTCGAGCTCTTCATCGATAGTAAATGGAAAGATACGAAGTCCATCTTGTTAGGGTCCTATAAATTATAGTGATTATCTGGTTATTTATTTTGGGATTATTCTGGTAAAGTTTAGCCTATGAAGTACTAGGTGTCATAGCCTAAAGGTTTGCTTATCTAAGGAGCCATTTAGTTCTTGAAGTCCCATGGCCAAGAAATGTCTGAATATTTGGGATATTTTTTGCGTATAAATTCTGGGTCAGATCATGTTGCAGGTGTTTTCATGGTAAAGTGCTCAGAAGCATCTTTCCAATGGTATATTTGGTGCTTCAAATTGAATTTCAGATCAAAAGACAGAGAAAGTTGAAATTTTCTCTTAAAAAACTCAAAGCAAAGAGAAATGCGTAAGTGTGAAATTATTTATTTGAATTATTAGAATTAATTCAAAAAATGATCTAGCAATCCAAACTCTAAACTATAGAACCATGTTTGCATTCATGCGTCAACTATCAATAATTTTTAAGTAAATATCTATAAAGTCAAAGTAAGTTACGCCCCCACCCCGCACTTAACTATTAAATTGCCCTACTCTGTCATGCCTTGAGATATGTGAAAAATAAATCGATGGTTATTGATGGATTTCAGGGGCCTGCCTTTTCGACATTTAACAAGGGGGGTGGGGGGTCGGAAAATATGTTTTTCACTTTACCGCTTTTTACAGCTATCACCCTCTTGTTTACTTTTGACTCCCCCTTCCTAAATCATTTACTTCATATCGCTCCCTCCAAAAACCATTAATTTTATTGACTCAAATCTTATGATGTATGCATATCCTTATAATACAATAAGGTAGAACGAAGAACAGGAGAATGAGTATGTTAGTGTTTAGACAAGCCTGAAACCTGTCAAGAATACTCGAGGAAGGGGCATCAAATCTACACAGCGACTGTTGGAAAATATGGCTGCGACTTTAGGGGGGGCTCAATCCCCTCCTACAGAAATGTTACACCAGGATAACAGAGTAGCAAGCAAGTAGGCCCCTAAGGGGGTTCCACCCAAAATTTCGGCCCGGTACTGGGAGCTGAATGGCAAGCCAAGATACGAGGACAATGTTTGCCACGGGCACTAAAAAAACCAAGATTCATCATTCCTACAAATAAATTAGATGAGAACAGGAATTATATGAAGGACCATGCATTAATCTTTAAATTTGGCATAAGAATCTGACCAACAGAAAAATATTTATTGAAATTGATACAAGAAAAATGGCAACCCAAGGGTCACATAGATTTAAAATTTGGCCTTAGAGGGTTCTTTACAGTCATATTCACCAATATTCTAGATAAATAAAGGATATTTGAGGGAGGTCCTTACTTTTATTACAATGTTGGTCTATTTTTACGGCAATGGGAGGAATGTTATAACCCAGATCAGGAACACTTCTTGGTTGCAACAATCTAGGTTCGACTCTTTGCACTCCCGATGGATTTCTGGGATCCTGAAATTTTAGAAGGAATTGGAAACTCCCTTGGAAGCTTTGTGAAAATTGCAGAAACAACGTGTCGAGGCTGGTACACTTATTTTTCCCATATATGTGTGTATATGAATATTTCATAACCACTTCCAGAATCCATTGAAATTGAATATGAAGGAAAAATTTGGCATCAACTTCTAGATTACGAACATATTCCATTCGTGTGTCACAGATGCCATGAGTATGGCCACCTTTACAAAACGTGCCCATTGAATAATCCCGATCAGATGCAAGGAAAATCACCAAAGGAAGCTGAAGGGTCAGCTGGAAAAGATGACGAATTCATAACAGTTACTAATAAAAATAAGAATAATAATCAGCATGCAAGCCAAAGAAATACTTCAAAATAGAAGAATACTCATAATCGATATTAAATATTGCAAAAACAGCGGGGAATTTGAATGAAGGAGATGAAATTCCTGTCGAAGGGCAAGGAATGGCACCACAGAAAAATTAGAAGGCAAAAAGAAAGGCACCGCAAGAATCCAATGACACAAAAGATTATAGCCTAGTGGAACAGTCACCAATGGATATAGAACAAAATAGAGAGGACTTAAGTTCAGAGGAAGTGGTTTTAAAATGACTATTTCATGAATGGAGGAACCTAGATGATTGCTTCATTTTAGATGATCAGAAGAGGTTGTATAAAGAAACCTTTGAGAAATACTTGACATCCCAATCTTAGAATTAGGTAAGTATCCTTGAAAATACAACTTCCAAAGAAACAAGCTCCCAACCAAAAAGAGGAAAAAATAAAGGGAGGATGAACCTACATGATTTGATCTAACTGGTAGGTGAAATATTAGTTAACTCAAGTAAGATAATACCTTTAACAACTGTATTCCAACAACTCCACAACTTTAATCAATGAAAGTGATCTCCTGGAATATTAGAGGCCTAAATAGTAAAGGTAAACAATGATATTTAAAATATAGGTTAAGTTCAAAGAAGCGTCAAGTAATGTTGATATAGGAAATGAAAGTCTCTAGCCAAAAATTAGAAGACATCCTTAAGTCTTATAAACCTCACTATGAAGTAATGGTGATAGAATCATGTGGCAGTGCTAGGGGAATAGCCATCCTCTAGAATCCTATAGAGGTTATGGAAGATGGCTGGATTGGCTTGCCTCACATTCTTACTGGCCTCTTCAGACAAATTGGAATGAAGGAAAAGTTACTTATCTCCTCTATTTACATGCCTCATATTCCAGGAGAAAGAGAGGTGTTTTTGAATAGTATAAGGACTCTTAGTAATATGAACATAGAGAAATATTGGCTGCTTGGTGGGGATTTCAATATGATTATAAATCTAAATGAAAAGAAAGGTGGAACAAAGAGAGAGGAGCCGGAAATGGAACTATATCGGGATTTAATCACAGACCTAAATCTAGTGGATATACCTACTGTGAATTGAAAATTTACTTGGAATAATAGACATGGTGCTGCTCATCATGTGGCATCTAGACTGGATAGGTTCATTGCCTTATAAGCTTTAGTCAATATGGATATGTTTTATGAAGCAGCTATCCTCCCTACTTTGGCGTCAGATCACTAGCCGATTAGTATGGAAATTTACATGAAATAATGTTGGAGGAACCGTCCATTTAGATTTGAAATATTTTGGTTGTGGGATCCTAAATTTTTGGGAAAAGCCAAAGGATGGTGGGAAGCAAGCCATATTTAGGGTCAGAACAGAATTCACTCCTTCCAACTCCGGTTGAAAAATATAAAGTAGGAAATCAAAAAATGGAATAAAACTAAGTTTGGTAACATTCAACAGGATAAGGAAATATTGCAAGGAGAAATGAAGTGAGTAGAACAACAAATGATTAAAAATGGAAGGACGAAGGATCTTCCCCTAGAAGAAGGAAACCTTCTAAGGAAATCGGAAGAACGAAGGAAGAAAGAATAAATATTATGGAAACAAAAATATTGGGTTCAGTGGCTAAAAGAAGGGGAAAAAATACAAACTTCTTTCATAAGGAAATGATCCAGAGAAGACATCATAACCAAATATTTTCTCTAAAATATCCCAATGGAAATCGAGTTATTTAGCATAATGAGATGGAAACCATGTTAGTAACTCATTTTAGTGACATCCTCATAGAACCAGATCAAAATAAAACAACATCCATTGAGCGAATCACTAGAAACATCCTTACTAATGTTAGCAAGGCCCAGAACTTGGCCCTACTCAAGGAAATCACTTTTGAAGAGGTTGAAGAGGTAGTTAGAAATATGCCTAAAAATAAATCCCCAGGACCTGATGAATTTACAATGGAATTCTACCAAGCTACTTGGGAATTTATGGGAAAGGAAATTTGGGAATTGGTAGAAGAATCCCGACGTTCAGAACATGTATATCTAGCCCTAAACTCCACCTTCATATCTTTAATCCCCAAGCAAGAAAATACAAATGTCCCAGTGGGATTCCATCTTATTGAATTATGTAATTTCATTTATAAGATACTATCAATGATCATGGTCAACAGATTAAAACCTATTCTCTCAAGTCTTATCTCTCTGGAACAAACGAGTTTTTTGAAAGGCAGAAAAATCCTAGATGGTATAGTAATGGCATGGGAATCTATTCACTCTCTTCGTACTCTTAAAGCGAAAGGTATGTTAATCAATCTCTATCTTTCCAAAGCTTATGATCATCTAAGTTGGTATTATCTAAAAGCAGTACTTGAAGACTTCGGCTTTGATAAAATATGGATTCTTTGGTTAATGCCATTCATTTCCTCCCCCAACTTTTCAATCCTACTTAATGGTATTCCTTCCAATGCCTTTAATGTTTCTAGGGGATTTTGAAAAGGAGACCCCCTATCCCCTTTTATTTTCATCATAGTAGGAGAGGGTCTTGTCCGTCTCATTAAATCTAAGCTTCAGGGGGGGAAATTGAAGGGGCTGAACCTTTGGGGACCAGATCTAACCCTCTCTCATCAACAGTTTGTAGATGACATCATGCTCTTATATCAAGCTACCTTAAGAGAATATAAACCCATTTTATCTATTCTTAAAGACTTCATGGATGCATCTAGGACTATCATAAACAATGAAAAATCTAATCTCTACTTTTTTAATACTAATGACATCTTTCAGAGGTTCCTAGCCCGTACTATGGGTTTTAATCTAGGTTATTTTCCCTTGAAGTATTTAGGTATTCCCCTCAGCCTCAATTCCCTTGGTGTTTTAGGATGGAAAGATGTCCTTAACCGTACATAGATCCATCTATAGAATTGGGCACTTTTTGTTCTCAATACACCTAGTTGGGTGGTATTATTGCGCTATGTTCTCCAATCCATCCCAATTTACCAGTTATCAGGGTGGGCTGCCCCCAAAACCATATGCAATGATATGGTCAAGATATTCAAAAAAAAATTGTGGCAGGGCACTCAAAAAACATGGAAATGGGCTCTTCTCTCCTGGGATAAGCTCACTAAACTCAAAAAATCAGGTGGATTGGAACTACGAGACCCTTACGTGCTAAAATAGGTGATGGGTGCTAAACTTTGGTGGAGATGGCTCCAAGGGGGTAGAGACCTATGGAAAATTATTTGGGAGAGGAAATATGAAATGCCTCGAACAAATGCTGGAAAATTAAAAGTCGATGTTACCTGTTATCACAAAATTTAATCTGATAGGCTGCTAATCATACAATCTCATGTAATTTTTTCAAACCAATCTTGTGACTGAGGCTTAGCCTCCATAGTCTGAGAGGGCTCTCTCAAGGGTTAATGATATTGAATAAAGATGTATATGGCTAACTCTATTTAGGAAATAACTTTCTTATGATGAATGTAGGTTGAAAATAGTATCAGTATGTAAACAATGGGCTTATGGAGTCAACATTTTCAGTGATTCAGTGAGTTTACTTGACATGGAAGCTGAGGCAGGTAAGAGTTTTTAGTAGTAGGACACACACACATGAAACAGGAAAATACATAGTGAATTCATCTATAAAGGAAGTCATAGCATTGCATGAATGAATTCTGAGTGTTATAAATGAAAACCACTGCAAATGAGATACATAAAAGGTATAGATAATATAGGAAAGCACTAAAAACTCATTCAAAATCTCAGGTTGGTCAAGTAACAAATCTTTGTATTGCTGAAACAGTCAATTTACAACAAGTTGCAATTTTGCCAAAAATCTCCAACCCTTGACAAATTTGACCAAATGGCCTTTAATAGATTTGTTACATTATGAGATGATCTACCTCCTGGCTAGATTCATTGAAATTTTGCCTAATGACACCTTGCATAACCATAAAACATCAACTTAATGACAAAAGGACACATATACTGCTTGACAGTCCTTTTCCTAATAGGACTCAAACTACTCATTATTTACTTTAACAACCTTATCTTATGAAGTAATTACATTATTTGAAAAGTATACTTTCATATGTTCAAATTTAGGTAATGGGATTCATCACTTTATGACCACTTAACTGGCCTCCTCTAAAACTGGAAACAAAACCCTGTTTTTTAGGCAAATGGTCTTCTTCTTCCACGAATTCTTTCGCTGCCAATTTATCTTCAATTTGTGGTCTTTGAGTGCTGAATAATTTCATTTCATGGTCTTTAACACTTCAATAATCTCCAAATGTCAAAAAATGCTCCAAAACCTGCTAAAAAGGCTGAAATACAATACGCTACGAAAGTAAGGCAGTTTCGTAGCGTACATTCGTAGCGCTGCAAAACATGCCATTTACCCTCAATTTTTTTGATTCTTTCCTTTTGCATAGTCATAATCACCATTAGAAATATCTTCCAGACCAATTTCACCTCTTTTAAGCAGATAAAACTAGTTCAAAAATTAAAAATAACAACTACAGTAGTTTCGTAGCGTTTTGTTGCCCTTCAAGCCCAGGCACGCTATGAAACTGCTAAAAACCCATATTTTTGTGTAATTTTGAAAAATGAACCCTGTAAGTGCCAAAATATTGTCTCTAACATGTCATTAGCCTTTAAAAACCATAAAACAACTCACCTTATGATTCTTGAGGCATTTCTTCCTCATTTACAATTGGTTGAGCTATTGGCTCTTCAAGCAATGTCATTTTAAGACCTTTTTTCTCTAACTCTTCATGAATTAGTTCAAGTTGCTCCTGAAGGTATTTAACCTGGTCTTTCAATATTTTATTGGTGGCTTTCAACTATGTGTTCATATTCTTGACATGTTTGGCCTCTTTCCTTGCTGGAATGGTCCATTTGATGAGTTGATGTGTGTTATCCAAAGTCTTGGAGATAGTGTCAACCTGTTCTTCCCAAATTGCCTTCATTTTTTAAAATTGAATCTTCTCTACATTGTGTTTCCTTGCTTCCCTTTTCATAACAGAAATTTCATGATTATCCAATTTCAATTTTTCTTCAAGGAGCTGCAACTCTTTTTTTTCCATCACCTTCTCTTTTCCCTTCTTTTATTTGCTAGCTATATCTTTCTCTGGAGGTGATGAAAGGTCAATAATCTCTTGAGGTGGTTGAGCTATGTCAGTGGGTGGTTGAAATTATTTACTGCTCTCTAATAGCTTCCTAGCATGCCTTGTCATAGGCTTTCTTGCTTGGAACATGCAACCTGCATCTTCTGCCTCAAATTCTAATTTCTTTGCAGGTTTAGCCTTTTTTAACTTCTGCCCACCTTCCTCTATAAACTCATCTTGGACAATAGGAGTTTCCTCTATGTCAATGGCATGTAAAATATCTTCTAGATTTACCTTAGCTTCTGCTCTGTCTTCTACAGCCATTTTTTTCTCTTCTAAAACCGTTGTTTGGCTCCTTGTCATCCTTTTGGTTCCTTGTTTACTAACAATTTGTTTTTGTTTTGCAGGTTTGACCACTTTTAACTTCTTTTTTGCAGGTGGGACACTTGGTGTGTCAAAACTATGCATTTTCTCTAGCTCCTTCATAATTTTTTCACTTGGTTCTACTACCAATGGTTCCCTTTGTTCTGCTGCTAATGGTGATGGAATTCTCCTAGACTTAGGAGTTCTCGAAGGAGTAAGAGCATCCAACTCAAAACCACTAACAAAAAAGAATGAGGACTAGTATCTACCTAACATTTGAAGTTCATCTAAGACCAATAATTTCATTAAACCATGATGAAATAAATAAGTGTCACTCTCCTTAGAATTTTCTTAGACCTTATCTTCCATTTTTGATAAACTTCTACGCAAATAAAAAAGGCAGATCAAGGGAAATCTTACCAGTAAAGTGTAGAAGTAATTTGAAATGATATGAGTACACTTTGTAGTATCTCCCTTCACAAGTAAAGTACTTTTGGATGATGAGAAATTTTTTTGAATAGTTGTATTTTATGTAACTTCTTGGAATGGCATTGGTGAGATCCATTTCAGTATGCTCAGGCTTCATGAACTCTTTGCACTGCTCCATGTTAAACTTGAAACCTTTGAACCAGTTCTCCTGACCTCTTGTAATCTCTGTAGTAGCAGCAATAACCTTTGGTGTGATGGAAAAATTGAGCATTCCCACTTTAGTGGATGTCCCACTGAAATTTAAAGCAAAATCCTTGGATACCTATGTATGACAGCCTTGTAATTTCTCACAAAACTGTAGGCAACCTGCTCTTCTGAAGGCTTCTACTATTGTTGGGTCTTCATTGATCAAATTCATGTCTGTAGGTTCATATCTAAGGCATTGGCCACCCTTATTAGTCCTCCTTTTCTCTGCCATGGTTTCTTCAATGTCTTCACAACCTCATTTGATGAATTGCAGCCTTGCTTGATGATTCTCAATGCAAACCTTTGAAAAACACAACCACAGCTTTGGCTTAGTGCACTAGCTCTTCAGAGCTCAATATCACACAAGAAGGAATGGGAAATAAGAAATGATTGAATTAGGAAAGGATTTGAAGTTTTGATGTCTCTTCATGACCTTATGATGACTCATACATAACTAAACTGATCATGATGATTGCAGACATGAGCATGTACCTTGGATTTGTCCCTCCATGACTTGAATGGAATCTAACCTACTCATTCCCAACGATTTTATGACACCTAACAGCTAGACTAACAAGACAGAAAGAAAATCGCGCTTTTGTAGCATTTTTAGTGTAAATTTTATTGCTTTCGCTACGAAACTATCAACAGTTTCGTAGCGAAAAGTGACTTTTCATAGTGTATTTCGCTACAAAACTGTGGTTTCTTGGGTAATTTGACATTTTCGGTACAAAAACCTTGGAAATTGAAATAAGTTAGAAAATGATGAATGATGTGACATGAGGGAGTTTAAAAATGAGTGGGTTTAGACCTTAGGGTAAACTTAAACAATAAAAAATTAATATTTCCCTTGACCAAACTTAAGAAATCAATCTTACAACCCTATTTTAGACACATGAACCTATTTAAACTTTTCAAAATGATGTTTCATTTTTTTTTGTATGATAAAATTACCCCAAACGGATCTAACATCTAGAATATGGAAGCCATTAACAGAGACCTTATTTGACAGCATATATTTTGGGAGATTCGAGGGGCTAACATAGCTCTATTTTGGGAATATTGTTGGCAACAAAGGGAAACATTATTTAGCTGTTTAGACTTAGGATAGATCTTCCTTTTCACCAATATTAAAAATATAATATTGGTAGCTAACTACTAGAGTGGGGGAGAATGAGGGGCAATGGAGAAAATGGAAAGGAAAAGAACATTGGTTGAATTCCCCTAAAACACTTCAATGGAACAATTATGAAAAAGAAATGAAAACTAGGAAACTAGTTTCAGCAAATGGAGAAGATATCTTGAGGTGGGGATACCGTAATAAAGGAATTTTCACCATATAATAAGGTTATTATATTAAATCTAAAAATCTACACAGTATCACAACCCCACTTTGGAAAAAAAATCTTGGCAGCTAAACACTGGCAAAAAATTGAACATTTCCTCTAGCTAGTAATTCATTGTAAAATACTTACCTAGGATCAGCTACAGAAAAGAGGGATGCATGGCCCTTCGCTATGCATAATGTGTAATAGGCATGATGAAAATATTGACCATTTTTTAAATACCTGTGATCTAGCTAAAACACTTTGGCAGAACATCGTTGTGATCTTCCAAAAAATTGACAGGGACAATACCAAAATCACCCAAACCATTGTAAATTGGAGAAAAGGAGGATATAGTTGCGCAGTCCTGAACAAAGCTTGGAGGTTATCGATGGGGTTTCCTCTTTGGGCCATCTAGAAAGAAAGGAACCATAGAATCTTCAAGGAAGATACTAGACAGAAATACGAAATCTGGCAGGTAACCCTCGAAAATATCCATGAGACCATCTTAGTTGAAAAATAGAATGACGAAGACTAGACAACAAATGGAAACAAAGCTTGCATCCTTGCCATGATAAACCTAAAACCCCAAATTCTGGCTCAAACTTTATGGAAAAGCAAAAAACCTAGGAAAAACCCTTTGGACAAGTTTCAGATGCCTCAACTAGGGTTTCTAAAACTAAATTATGATGGGGCCTCTAAGGGAAACTAGGGATAGGCAGCAGCATGAGGAATTTTATGGAATTGCTAAGGCTCAATATGTAGAATCTATGTGATGGAATTAGTGTTTGCCACTAATAATGAAGAAAATTTAATGGCGGTCAAACAAGGGTTGATAATATCAGCCAGGGAAAACTACAACATAATAATTGTTGAAGGGGACACGACTATGGTAATAGAGATATTGCAGAAGCTGCAACATGGGACTCCATGGGAGAAAATAAGTCAAAGTTGGAGGACAACACAATTTATCCATGAAATCAGTTTAATTATTCAGGATATTGGTTACCTTATCCCATCGCATGTTCTTAGAGCTGGGAATGAGGCAGTGGAGTACCTAGCTAACTGGGGGTGTGACAATGAGGGTCACGAGCTTGACATTAATCAATTTTATAGGGCATGGGAAATTGAGCCACAACCTCTATAGGTCATCATAGACAGAGATAAGGAGAGTTCTTGAGACCCCCGATCGAGGTGCCATGCGGAGGTTGATGAGAGACATGTGGGGTCACACGATAGCATGCACCACACGATCACTTAAGCTTAAGGTTAGCAGACAACTAGTAGGCGGTTCGTTCACATGCCAGTTGATTATGGCTGCCGACGACATCACTGGAAGCCAACTAACACTGTCATAGTGTCTTGGGAAACAACCTCAACGTCAGAAGGGGTTAATGAAATCCACATAATGGAAGGGGAGCATTGTTCTTAGGTGAAATTCAGAAGAAGGAAGATCAGGGTGGAAGTAGGCTGAAGGTTTGCGAATTTTGCTAGTTACTTGGTATGTGATGCATCTTCTTAAAATGAACACAGAGGTCAGTCATCTAGTTCATAACACAGTAATTTTCAGGGTTGACATATATCCATTGCTCAATTCGTATGCTCATGTTCACTGTCTTATTTTTTATGGAGGATAGCGTCACTTAATGGGTTTGCATGTTGCTCATCACTGTGGGTGTTTTTTGAATTATGGTTCCTGTTATAGTTTAAAATGTAGTTTATTTTCTTGCATGGCCCTAAATCAAGGGTATTTTTGGTTTTTCGTTCTTATATTCCTTTGCTTAAGTCAATTTTTTGATGTTTTAGTGATTCTTATATCCCCCTGTTGTTAATCCCTACTTTCGAACTCCCTGTCATGCTGGATTCTACTCTAACTATGCCCCGATGGGGGTTTGTAATGAAGGAACACATGCTTCTATGTCTCAGGCCTATGAGGTAGCATGCATGGCCATGCAGGACCACTCTATTAATAGCGTTTGCAGTGTTTCTATATTTAGTTCCGTTCACCCTCATTTCTTCTATCAAGATACAGGCTCTCTGCAGGGTCTGTGGGATAATATCTCTATTTTAAGGTCTCAGCATATAGTCAAAAGGCCTGACTTGGGTCTTAAAATTAGTTGGGTGGGTTATAGGAGCGTCTGTTCCACTAGAACACACCCCTATCCTCATGGGTTCTGGGTTTGGGATTTGCGTGATCTGAATTCTACCCTCTCTCTGTCTAGGAATAATTTCTATAATTCTACCACCCTCAGTAGGAATAGTAGCGATATCTATTACTTGGTAATGACGATAGCTATGGGACCTATTTACTGTTGCATGCAAACAACTATTGAATTTTTCTTGCCATATAAAAACTTCTTTAAATTAAATAAAGGTGTTTCCCAGTCACTGTCCAAGGAATTGCAACAGAACAATCAGCTATTTGTACTTTGGAATAAAAACATGGTAAAAGGACAACCTGCCAAACACCAGGCAAAGGAAAAAGGGAAAAAAAAACTTCTAAAGCCCACTGCAGGGTCTAGCAAGCGAGGAAGAAAATAAAAAAAGGAGGTTATGGAAAATCTCTTCGATGTTTACTATACAAGAAATCCTCCACAGGTCCGCAATTATCCAGGGCTGGGAGAGATATTGTAACAACAAAGAAGAGGAGATATACATTCAGGAGGAAACCATGGACTTCGTCAAGCACCCTAGAAATATAAGAGGGAGACTGTCCCTTTTTCATTAGTCCATTCACACTTATTGGAAGTTCAAATGCGTGTTGGCCAAGGATGTCATGAGTGTGGGCTTGTGATCACACATAACATGGAGAAGTGGTATCTATAAGGAAATCACAGGGTAGAGGCAGATAAGTAGTTACCATTACCAGAGACAAAGGAAACAGAGAAATAATTAAGAAATAAAAAAAACAAGGGCAAAGTCCTGGATGAGATTGGGTCAATTCATGCATGTGTTCAGATTGGTTCGTGAATGCTAAAGCAGGTCAAGTCGTGAACGCGGGGTAAGTATTCCACAAACAAATAAAAAAGGACCTGCCACAACCAAAGAGACAAGGGTGGAAAACCACAGTAAGGGAGAAATGAGGGTCGTTGGATCTAAGTAATGATCAACGATGGATATTAAAATCGCAATTGCATATCACAAATGTTTTAGGATGGGTGCAAGGGTAAATGTTAAAATGAGCGAAATGCGATTTGCGATGAGGTGGGACTTGCTCACCCTTGGCGCGCATATACACCTTGCCTGTTGCCCGCACTTCGCAACCCCTAGGTTCATAACCTTACCTCTTAAGACTTACTCCAAATTGTGTTTTTCCACTGATGCGATGAAGTGAGACCTGTCATACCTTACCACATGCAAAATCTTGTTTCCACCTTAAACTTTACCTTTCTCCACCATTCTATTTTATCTTTATAATTTTCCTTTTTCACCGCTATATCATTGTTTCATATCCACTTTTCCCCATTCCCCGATTGCGATTAAAGTGGGGCCATTCTCCCTGACAAGTCACCCTTCCCCACTGTCCATCGCATTTCACAAAATTACAATTCATTGCATTCTGTTAAATGCTAAAACCTGAGATCACTGATGTGCGATACCACATCGCACAGTTTTTAACTTACCATTTCTAACGCCCGTAACCTATTTTGTTTAACTTGCAATGCAGTCGAGTCCCACCTTCCCTCCACGTCACTTACCTTCTCCCCTGCACTTCGCACTTTGCTTCTTTTAGTTATTACCACCTCTACTTACGGCTAAACCTTAAGTTTTGTGATCTATGGGTTGCGGTCCTGTCCCACCGTCTTCCACGTCACCTCCTTCCTCCTCGTGCTTCGCACTTCACCCATTTTAGAGTTTACCTTTATTGCTTCATGGTAAATAGTTGTGATTGTGATGTGGTTTTACCCCACCATAATACCCTTCTCACCCTGAATACACCATTTCCTTCTCCTCATCGCCCTCCACCTTTCCTCCATCTCCAATCACCCCCTTCTCATCTGATGGTCCTTGGTTCATTTCTCACTCCCCGAAGCTTTCGAACTTTAACCATTGGGGGGGGGGTGTAAAAAATGGGCAGTATCCATTACCACCCACCACTCCACGTGTTGTCCTCTCGTCATTTCGCACCCCCTCTTCGATACCGCTTACGACTTGAGAGCCCCTCCAAAATCCAGGTCCCATTTTGAAATTCAAAAACACCGCATGGAATTTTGAGGCAGAACATGCAGTTACAGTTTATGTGGTCTGCTCAAGATATATTCGCTAAAGAACTAGGTGTGCGTAGTACTACATGGCCTCTTCATAATGGATTAAGTGGAAATCACTGGACTGAGGGAGTGGAGGTTTGCAAGTAATAGATGGAATCGTATGATGAAAGTCAGTATGTCCACCTACGACTGCTCCTCGCCATACCGTCTTGAATGATCCCATTATTGGCCTCCATGGGTGACCATGTCCTTTCTGTTTTCTGTTTAATTTTGATGATATTTCTAGTGAGATCTCAATTTCACCCCATTCCTATTTTAATTCTCTCAATACAGAAGTAATTTCTCAATGTACGCTCTGCAAGTTAGATAGGATGTTTTTATTTCATAAGTATGGGTCAATCATAAATGATTAGTACTGTAAGACCCTCTAGGGAAACTCTATATGTAGCTCATTCCAAGATTAAAGAAGGGTTCTGGAATTTTGAAGAATTTTGCTGTAGTGTTGTATGATTGTGCTCCCTGTGCTCAGAGATATATATTTGGGAGAGTTGTTTAAAATTAATATGATATAGAGTTGTTATTTGGATTTCAGATGGATCAGTGAGAAGAATGTATCCATTTCCTTCTGTTATCAATAATCTCCTTTTTATGTGTAATCATTTTCATGCTATGCTACTTTGATTGGTTCCTATAATGTAGCTGCTAGTATTTTGCAATTTTATTCATGAATTTGTGCCTGAATAACACCCAGGTGTTAACAATCATGTTTTAAGCTTGCTTCACTCCCTTAATTCGTGCTCCATGAATCTTTGTTGTTGCCCATATCTCATTCATATACGCTTCCTCTAAGGTCGCGAGAAACAAATTCTTAAATCTCTTAAGCTTGTCTCTTATGGGTTCCTTCTCGATTCTTCCTCAACACCTCTGCACATTTTAAAACTTCTGCTCATTGTTTTATTCTTGGCCCATCTAATAGCCATTAGCCTCACAGCCTCCTAAGCTCTCTCTTCATTTGGGAAATTCACATGAAGCAAGCTCAAATGGTCTTCTCCAATCTCAAACCACCGAATCCATTATTCTCATGACCCATATTCTGTTGGAGGTATTTATACAATTTTTCATTTTTAACCTCTGATTTTAATATATCCTAAGCACTGGTCTTTTTCAACTCAAGGTTGTCTCTAGGAGCTACAGCAATGAGCTTACAGGAAATGGGTGGAGATCCCAAAGTGGTTTCAGTTTTGTAATAAATCAAAAAAGAGATTCAAGATATCTGTGTTTCACAGCATCATGCTACACCTCATCTTGGAAGGATTGAGCGTCAGTTTCAAACAATGCATCAGGTGGATATTCTTGGTTCTAGTGTTAAATACTTGACACCAGTTGAATCCTTGGTATTTTTATGTATTTTGTGGTTAGCATTTACTGTTTGTAGTTAGAATTTGTTAGGAATAGTAGAATGGACATAATGGTAATTATAAGGCTGAAAATTTTCTAATACTAGATGGCATTTAACTCTTTAAGATGGCCAAAATACCTGGTTTCCTTCGGGCAGGTTGAGGCCATCAAGTTTTTTTTTTTTTTGTAAATTTCGTAGAGCCTTTCTATTTTCTATTTTTCAAAAAGAAAGTTGCTATACATATTATGTTGCATGTGGTAGCCTCAACCTACCCAAAGGAAACCAAGTTTGTTGGCCACCTCAGAGAGTTAAAAGCCAACCAAAACTGAATTTTTTTTTCCTTCTACTTAGTGCTTTAACTACTTTACTGTGTCCATAAAAGTTGCAATGGAAATAGAAACTATTAACCTTATCCACCAAAAACATTAAAAACTATGACAAGATAATATTATCCACCAGAAGAATCCACAAGAGCTAGGTCCTTTGCAGTGGAACCCAACATCTCTACTTGTTGCAAGCTTTGGAGTTGGCGCTCAATCCTCCCAATTCGTGCCGTTGCTTGAAACTATGACTTGGCCATATCACGAATATCCTGTTTGATCTGTTGTAATTCAAAATTCATTATTGGGTTGCCTTCTAGTTCGTGCATGCTCGACATTACTTTTTCTAAGACACATTTTAATTTCCAATACGTGTTGAATGATTGATGAAATAGAGATACTCGACCTCTTGTATTTCCCGAGTCTGAAATGAAATCCATTGTTGCCTCCTACTGCTTGATATCCTCATCTTCTCATTACTCTCTCTCTCCCAACCCTAGATGGTATTGTGAATATGAGCTGGGTTTCCTAATTCATAAAGAGAAGATATATTTTCTAGAACTTGCTTATTACTCTCTTGCTTGGTCCTGTACTCTGCATTGTTTACTGTTGTTTTCCTTTGCCCGTGCCTTTTCTTTTTCCTGCTTGACCTTTGGCCATAATGGCTTGGCAGACAAGTTTCCTTGTAAAAATGTATAGTAGTCCTTTATATACCAGAGATTGATCATTAAAATACATTTGATAAGCTTTGGTGGCTTCCTTAGGATTTACCACATGCACGATAGTTTGAGCAAACAGAGTTTGCATGCCACAACCCAAATTACCGTAGGGGATTTTCATTTGCATTCGGTTACAAATTATGACACATAGATAATAGTTTAACATAAATAGAAATTGGGGGAAAACACAACTCTGAAGATGAATAGACCTACCATGAACTCTATAGACACCATTCAACCTATACCGACAATGTATGCAGGCTTGTTCGTGAACCCAAAGTTTGTTACCCTTGATAGTTTTCGAGGCTTCAGTTACCCCAAAATAACATTTCATATCATTGAAATACAAAGACCATAAATTAAGACCATAAAAATTAACTCCTAAATCAGAGTGAAGAGTTTGACATTGATACCAACCTGATTTAGATATCAAAAGAATGGAAAGAAACTGGGCTGGAGGGCTTCGGAAACAGGGTTCGATATCCTGAGCTCTATAGAAAAAATGAGCCATGCAAGCCTCACCTACGACCTCTACCATTGCGTTAGTACCAAATGAACAGAATATTACATAATATTGGTAATTTACTCCATTAAAGACACAAAACATTGCAGAGATTCCATTAGATCCATCATCTTCAACTGTCGAATTTAGAGTTGGAATTATGAATTGGGAGGTAAGAGTCATAAGAGCCATAACATACCAATGATCCCAGCATCGGTGTTGCAACAATGCTTCCTCTGCATCATAGAATTGAACTCCTATGTGGTTTGAAATGACATTCCTCTGTTGGAAACACATTTTATTCCTTACACCTTCTCGCATCCAGCGTGGTTTCCCATCTCCTCCTAACATGCTTTGCTGGTTGAGGACGTTGGTATTCATTTTCATTAATGTAGATTGTGGTAAGGACATCTTACTCCACACATTAAACCTTAATCATGATGGATGTTAAGGTTCCCACCTCCGCATGGCACTGAGCTTCTCCCATTGCTCTCCTCATGGCACCCTGATCAGGGTGAGGCCATCAAGTTTTGATTTGTTGCAACCTGCTTCTTTTTTGGATAAATAGAAAATAGAAAGGCACTGCTAAATTTACAAAAAAAAATCATGATGTATGCCAGGAAGGTCAATGGTTCCATTTGATTAATCGAATTTCTCTGGAGTTGGAGCTTGGATTCCTCTTAAGCTTGGGTAATATATTTATAAAACGACTTTACATATGTCAGGCTAAGTAAGAATATGACTGAGGTGAACAAGACCGAGGTAAAAAAAGAGGTTTACAGGTGTGAAACAAGGTTACAAGTGAAAGTAAAAGGAGGCTCAACAAAAATGAAATTTGAAAAAAGGAATTGAATGAGAGCAGAAAGTCACTTATGTTCATTTATTCAAAATATATTTTTCTTCCCCAAATATTTTGTGACAATAATGAAGTATTCGACAGATGATGAAATAAAAAAAATGACAAAAATAGAACTCAAAGGGACAACCAACTGATACAGGTGGAAGAATTAATCAGGTTGAAAGGGTAGCTAATAGGTTTGTGAAGACAAATTCAACCTCTCTAGACTCCAAGGAAAAGAATCAGCATTAGCTGACCAATTTCCAGGTATGAAGGCTGAATATTTTCCACTAGTTCCAGATTTCCTTGCAAATTTCTAGTGATTGATGATATCTTTAGTTTATTATTTATATTTTTTCCAGAAATTGTTAGAGATTATTTTGTAATCAATTCCTTTTTTGAATCTGAAGTTATTTCAAGTATCTCTATAAATACTTTGTAAAAGGACTTAGTAAGGGTTGGAATTTGGATGAAGAATGCATACTCTTGATGTAAACTTTTTCCACTGAGCTAAAAGTAATAATTAAATTAATACAAAAATATGTTCCAGGATTCATGCATCAGGAAAATTGGTGATGTTATTCCTCTTATGTAATTTTTATTTCTCTATTATTCCATATTTTTTTCCTATCTATATTATAAAAAGAAGATAAATGGATGAATTTGTTTAATTACACTCTTCTCTGGCCTATAAACAATATTCATGTTTTCTCTATGATATTAAGTATATAATTCATCTCAGCATGCTCTATATTTAATTTATTCTTAATATTTTTCATCTTATCCATCCCATGAATGCTCAAAAGATACAAAAGCCTGCCTACCTTTCCCTATTACATATGTTTGGTTATTTCTATATTAAATCACCCTGTAATATTCCTTTTTGGGGATTCTCAAGATTCTATTTCAGAGATGGAATATAGAGGCATTTACTATTTATGTCACCTCTAAAAAGAGGGTGAGAACCAGAAGCTACCTGGCCAACTGTGGACTCTACCTATAGAACTTTGAATAATCCCTTTCAGGAATCTCAAAAAGGTCTTCAATGAAAACGTTGTATAAGAAAACATGAGCAATAATAATGAAAATTAGGGTTGGGATCCCCTAATTTATGATGTATGTGACATATATATAGAATTTCAGCTGAAACAAATCAGTTTAGGCACATTAAACAGATCTCCCAAAATCAAGACTAGTTAGAAATCAGCCAAAGAGAAAGGCTGCTGCAACATGAAAACCCCAGCTACTATAATTGCGCAGTTTTGACTGAAACTCAGAGGAGAACAGAAAATGATATGATAATTCAGAGATATAACAATAAATCAGATTTTTATTTGAGCTTATAGCCTCTATAGCAGATAAAAAAAGAAACTAGGGCAAAATCCCTTCAGAAATTAGAGCTGCAACTAGGAGTAAACTGCAGAAATACATAGCCAGCGTTATATTTCAGATGGTTCAACTGCTGTAAATTAAATTTCAGATCTATTACATATGTATGGATAAAACATCATATCTAATACATTTCTGGAAACTATAAGACATTAAGAACAAGATCCAATTGGAATTACATCAAAATATTACATAATACGCTGTAGATCTGAATTACAAATTGCAGTGCTGCAGAAAACCTAGAAATTTCTGAAGATAAATTTTATTGCTGAAAGAGATCAGATCTATAGAGACATAGATCAGCAACCCAATCCATGTATCACCAAGGGAAGGCAAGCCTAACACCAAGAGATCTTCCTCCAAACTGATAGCAAACTGAAACAAGAAAGCCCTCTCACAAAATAACGCAGTATTGAGCAGAAACTACGTAGAGGGTTTAGGAGACTGAATATAATAATTGAAATTGAAGATCAGATACAAAATATGGATCAGCTATCTCTTTGGAGGCTGAAGAACACACTCCAATAGAGAAAGCCTCTCAAGACAAGCTAGATCTAAGCAAATCTGGAACACCACTTGCTACAAAAGATAGCAGCTGCAAAACCCTCAATGGGCTAGCGCTGCTCATGAAAATAGAGCTTGGCCTCAAACTAGATAGTGGCTCACTTCAACAAATAACTCCTCCAATGATCCTCAAGGGAAGAGATGAAACCCCTAAATAGGAATTCCAATCACAATTCTCCACTAAACAACAAGAATGGTATTTGTCTAAGCAGAAAAATACTTCATAAAAATGATCTATCAACAACCTCCTCATGTTGCTCTCCTCCTTCCTTTATAACATGAGGAAACCATTGCAAACCCTAAACCACTTTTATGAGTTAGCCATCTTCACATTAGAGGCTCCCTTCTAGAACTGCGCAGTCCCTTTTGGAGATGCAATGAACCTAGATGGCGCAGTTGACTTGGTCAAGGTGGACCCAATCTTTGGCTCAAACCTCTTTCACACCTACAAGTGATTATTTACATAACCCTAATTTGTCTTTGTTCATATGGGCATTGATTTATTCAGACTTTTTAAGAGTTTTACATGTCCTCCTTTATTCATTTATTCATAAAACATAAACTAAATCAAAATTGAATGTCTCCTCTTAGCTAAGGCTAAGTAGGAACATTACACACCCTAAGACTTTGAATCCATAACCTAATGGACTTTCCTTGCAGTTTCAACCAAACATTTAAAAAAACCAAACCCTGAATATCTAGCATAAAATCCAAAAACAAAAAATCTAAATCTAATAGAGGATCCCTCTCTGAGTTTAGAAGGGATAGCTTCTAATATTAGAAGTGGTTTTGTGGTTACTTATGGGTTTATCTCACAACCTTTGGAAATTATGAAGTGATAACACCTCTATACTTCAGGATCATAGAATAAATTCCCAATCCAATCTGGCTCGTTGGAGACACTTTCAATAGTTAAGTCATTTTCCAAATCACCAACTAGGTTCGACCCAAAGGTTGTTAGCTAGGACACCTCATTAATGTCATTAACAATAGTGTGTGATAAGGGGAAACTAGATATGCATGGGTTTCAAAGGGATCCATAATGAACAATGTTTTCATGACAAGGTCTCAATCCTAACCTACCCTTCCTCAACTTCTTACTTCAACTTTGTTCTTCACATGAGAACCAAACAAAATATCAATTCCTTTATCTTTTCCTAAACGACATCGCAACCTGTGTAGATGAAGTCCATCGCATTTTGTGAGATATGCTTTTGCACATAATCTCATATAGCAATGGGGGAGGTGATAATTATTGTTCACAACCATGCGAAGTGATGCCTTATAGGAATCCCAACATCTTCAAAACATTTTCCATCAAATCCAATTGAAAGACTAATATCATGGCTCTCCTAGAAGCATTTGTTGTTGGGAAAGAGTTTTAAAATGGTGTTGTCCATGTATAAAATCATGGGTATCTACTCCATGGACCTTTGGATATTGTGGAATCTCATTAAAATCACCCAAATGTTCTAAAATTAAAGCACTCTCAAAGCTATGATGGTATAAAAACTCTTTACAAATGACTAGAAACATGGATTTTCTACTTACATCAAACAAGCATAGACAAATCACATATTTAGGGCAACAAAATTAATAGTTAATATAAACAAACACTACTCTTACTCTCCCATATTCTTGGGCTCTCCCATGAGGGAGCTAAACCTAATATTTTTTTGATACGGTAGAACCTTATTACATAAGAAAAATGCATTGAGAGCTATACATTTTTCTTTTAAACAGAACATGTAGTAATTTTATATTAATAAAAGTCTAGTTATAGGGCCAATAGCCTTACATAAAAAATCTTAGATATTGATTCGTCCACGAAAGGGAGATATTTGAATGAGTAAAAAATGTTTTACTTTCACCATTACACAAAATTATATTTAAACAAAAAATATGGTCTCCATAAGTTTTACAAAAAGAGCCAAAAATAAGAAGTATTTGCACGCTATCATGATTATAATTTACATAAAAAAAAAAAAAAACTAAAACCAAAGTCAGAAGAATTGGTTTCAATATTGGGAAAAATACTAAGAGGGGGGGGGCGGGGGGGGTGAATCAATATTTCAAAACTCACTTAAACTTTCTTTTCTTGTTATTAATTCTGTATGCGACTATACTGAAGTAAACCTATGTATGTACATAGATTTTACGTAGACAACTAGCGTATATTAAGTGAAATTATATTTGATTTAAATATTCATCTATTTATCTTAAACCAATGTATCAGTGATTCATAAGACATATAATAAGTAGTAAACATTTGTAGTAAGAACAGAATAAAGCATCACATATAAGAAACACACATGAACACCAATATTTTCAGTGGAAACCCAATGTGGAATAAAACCACCATTTTTGTCGTCTCTTTCTTCAATTTTATTATGATGAAAACTTATTACAATATGGTACCGGCGCAAAATCATACCAACACACATAAACCCACCAATAGAAGGCTGCAACCTTCACTCGTTCTCCAACTCCTACTGGAAGGGAGCTCCAACCCCATTAATATGATAACAATCTACTAATGGAAGGAAGCTTTGAATTCCTCATTAAAGGATCCAACCATCAACACCATCATGGACCACGTTTCATAAATTTTCACAATGGATCCACCTGCTTCAACACATCACAACTTTTAGGTCATGTTTCATCAAATTTTCAGACTTGACCCACTACCATCATTTAAGCCCAATATCATATATCAAAACTAAAACCAGTCACTATACCAAATCACTCAACCAATCACTAACTCAAATCAACCAACCTCTTCTTAAACATTCAAAACAGTTAGATCATTGTAACCAAAACATCAATACTGAACAAAAAACACCCCATCAACCTATTGAATCAACTGTAAACCTTATCAATCATATTACATAATATATACGCTACTTTGGTTAACCAAACCTGCATGTATACATGCTTTTCATGAAGTAAACCCACATATAAATCTCAACATACAAAATTTGGAACTACTCTCAATATGAACCAAACAATGAATTGCACACATACATATTGAATCATCATGTTAGATTGGATTTCTCTGAACCCCATACAACTATCTACATCATGACCATACATCATATCAAATCACAATCAATTTAACTTCAAACATCAATGTTAAACCCATATATTCATGAAAGAATTCATTGACAGACAACAAAAAACTCAGAAAGACTAATTGAACAAATCACAAGACATATTCAAGAAAAACCTAGAATACATACGTGCTTATCGTAAACCATTTCTATGTGTATACACACTTTTCGGGAACAAAACCCATCTACAAATCTTCCCATAATGTAGAATCAATACACTATACTACTCAGAATAGTATCCACATATGTATGCATATTACCTGAGATAAACCCACATACATATATGCAATTTTCAAATCATAGCTGTGCTACACTTCAGAACTTCAGACAAACCTAGATTTTAACATACAAAGTAAAACACACGTTAAATCATAGATTTAATCAACTCATAAGAAGATCATACAATTCATAGTCATTTCAGGTATATTGAGTCTGATCCATCATTGTATTACTAGGTGCATACTTATTTCGTATCAACCACTCATCAATAAACCATACCATGCAATCATACTTCAGATCGAAGTATTCATCAATCGACCTCTCACTTGCACACCTAACACTTGGATCTTCCTCTCCTTATATAGCTTAGGCCTTAGCCAATACCATAATCTAAAACCACACTAATGTCGATGTTATTCCTGGACGGGATAAAATATCCATTGGCATGCTCATTACTATTGGCTAATACCATGGTAAATACCCTTGGTATTTAGGAAACAACGGTGCTTAAATTGTACACACTTTCTCTTCTTCATACCTGTGTGTGTACACAGATTTGATTTACAGAACCCAAAAATATTTCTTCATTTGTTCATATTCATCATTCTTTTGTCTCTTTACTCTATGCCTTTCTTCTATCTCTGAACTCCATGCCTCTGTCACATCTACACTATCATGTAGACTCATCTTCATTAAGTAAGTTGTCATCAAGGAAAACTTATCAGGTAGGTTTCCATCAAGGACAACACATTTGTCATAATTCCAGAAATATCCCCCTTTGGACTTGATATCAACCACTTTGGTGTTTTATTACCAATCACGTTTGTAATCATACCATGATACTAAACATTCTTGCAACACCAAGCTTCTCTTCCCTTTTGGCATCAAGGGCAAAGGGCGAACCAATGTTGTATGAATGCTTCTCTCCCCGTATGTCAACATGAGCACGGTAGACCTGATATGCTGATAATAAGCATTGTATACTGACCATGCTCCCCCTGAACACATGTTGAGTCTTCTAAATATATTCATGACTCTATGACTTAACTAGATATGACCTTTCCTAACACCAATGACTCATATTTCCTAATCTCCCAACGCATTGGGATTACATATTTGACTCACCATTACATCAAATCCCCAACATGGGATTACATAATTGACTTGACCCTAATAGTCCATGCATGACTGAATAAAACAATAATTGCATCATAATTCTCTTCATAACCTTTAGATCAGATGACAAATATGACATTTATAACCAATACCAAAGACCTCAATTGTGAGATATCAATATCATCGAACATCATTCAACAACCATAAGCATTTGAAAAAAACATAGAATCATTAAAAAAACTACAATAGTATATTTAGTAGCATCACAAGTATTAAATAATAAGCAAATGTAATTCCAACAATGCATCATTAGCAGCAACCGTACGCTATCAAGTCTGACCACCTCAGCTCATACATCAAAGCATATTCATTAATCAGAAAAGCATCAATTTCATGTTGTACCAACTCATATATCATCATAAATCAATACCACTTATAAGTAGCATTAGCATACTGTAACCATCAATATCACAACAGGAAATCCAAACACTAGTTGTCTGAGGCATATCAAGGCCTTTTCCTTAGTCTATCCCACTATTTCTTTATCCCATATGCGACTGTATGTAAAGGAAATTGAATATATACACTAATTTCTTTCATAGGGTCCACGTACAGAAAGTGAAATACTAGAACTTCACAAATTCAGCTCCCCCTAAGCCTGTACAATCAATACCTATCTTTTTTTATTACATCATATGCACTGTCAAAAATATAAGCAACTAGAATTATCAAAACAACAATGCATATAGTTCTCCCCCTGAGATTATACATTACCGATCTGGAGGACTCGATAATCATCTTCTTCTCTCATGAGGCCATGTACCTCACATCACCTCTGCAATCACTAAGAAGTAAGATTTGTAAACAATGGACTACAATAGGGTCAATATTCTCTATGTTTTTGACTAGTGTTCATTCTTCCTTCAGATTTGCTTGCATTTTCTAGCTGTATGCTGAAACTTATCCCATATCCTAGTTATGTTCTCTATACTTGACCTGGAATCAATGGCCTTATTCCCAAATGAGTTACAAGAGAAAAAATATCCATAAAACCATTTTTTTTCCTAGGAGCTAATCTCCTTGTGAAGTGGCTATTCGCTTGAGGTTGAAACAATCTTCTTCTGCAGTTGACTGCAACATGTCCATAATTATGACATATAAAGCATTCAATATTATTTTTCAGAGGAGAGAATCGATTGACACTTCTATAGTTAGGAGAAAATGATTTCCTTTGAGGATTCATGATCATTGGTTGTTGATCAGGTTGGATTTTTGTCTCTTTATTAAACACTTCAAGTTTTGCATTGTTATCCTTTGGATATTTAGCTCTAGCTTGTGAACTAGATTCTCCTTTAACATTTTCATGAAAACCAAGGCCAAATTTAATAGTGGGAGACCTTTTAATATTAAGAATATTATCCAAAATATTCCTTCTTCTACTTGATCCTTTAATTTGAGAATATATTCTTTCAGCCCATTTTCTTGTTCTTCAGATGCTTAAAGTAGTTATTCATTTCGCTTATCTGATCTTTCAAGATCTGCTTTTAGAGAGATGATTTATGCTTCAAGTCCTTCACATTTATTGTTTTTTTTTATTTAAGATCCTTTTTTCTAAGTGATGTTAATTCATCCTACAACCTTTGAAATTAGTCTTTATTTTCCTTATACATCTTCTCAATTTTGTTTCTTTCTTGCAACTGATTATTCAATCTAGTAATATCTTCTTTGTAGCTACAATAATTTTCATCAAATAGATTTTTCTGATCTCTAATTTTATCGTTGAGCCTTTTGAATTCTTCTTCTAAAGACACTATATTACTTTCACTTTTATTCATAAGAAAATTTTAGTTAATTCACTGGCATATTCACTATATTCAATATTGCATGAACAAGGAAATAGATCACAAGTAGAACAAAAAGCAAAACCTGTTTTATCTTCTTCATTCATATTTTATTCCATCTATTACTACATAGGTTCTTTGAGTCTCCTTCTTCCATTTAGTAGCCTTCTTCTATTGCTTCTTTCCCATATTCTTGACGTATCTCCTTCAAGTGATCAAGCTTCTTCTGAAGAACCGAATCTAATTCCAATTGTTGGGAAAAATACTGAGAGGGGGGGGGGGGTGTGGTGAATTAGTATTTTAAAACTCACTTAAACTTTTCTTTTCTTATTATGAATTATATATGTGACTATATTGAAGAAAACTTGCATATGTATGTAGATTTTATGCCAAAAACTAGCGTATATACAATGAATTTATATTTCAGTTAAATCTTCATTTGTTTATCTTAAACCTGTGTATCAATTATTTATTAGGAATTTGATAAGCAGTAAAAATGTGCAGTAAGAAAAGAATAAATCATCACACATAAGAAACACACATGAACACCAGGATTTTAGGTGGAAACCCAATGTGGAATAAAATCACTGTCGTTGTCGTCTCTCTCTTCAATTTTATTATAATGAAAAATTCTTACAATATTGTACTGGCGCAGACTCATACCAACATGTAGGCACCCACCTGCAGAAGGCTACGACCTTACATCATTCTCTAACTCCTGCTGGAAGGGAGCTCCAACCACCCGACCCATTTTACCATCACCTATTGGAAGGGATCTTGTTGGCTTGATGGGGCCTAGACCCAAGTTCATATATGGCTGTGTGAACCAACAAAAACGACTATTACTAGCCCTTTTGGAAATGATATGTTGCGCAGACTGAAGTCTCACCCGAGGCAATATAGGGGGATGCTAGAACCAGGTTTCTACATCTAAAGGGACAATGGAGTGTGGCTTTTAGGGATTCTCTTCCTTTCAATATGTTAGCCATCAGTATTTTTTACATGTTAGTGATGACTATATCTTCAGCTGAGTTTTCTAGAAACTGATTTCCTTATGTCAATATGTCATCCAGAAAACCCTCCCAAAACTTTTTTCGCCTTTCTACCTACTCAGTCCACCCCTGGCAACATCAAAAACCTCATATCACAATCCTATCTAGCTTCAGCCTTATTGACCTGCCCATCAGCTTTAAAAGGAAAATCCACATCTGTTTCAAAAGTCTCCCCTATGTTAGGAAGTGGCGTTTTGGGACATTTCACCTTTGGCAATCATCAAAAAGCCAAAAAGCCTCCATCTGCAAAAGACCTGCCATGACTGATCCCTTACTTTGCAAATGAAATTAACAAGCAGCCCTAAGTCGCGCCACTCACACCCCCTAGATCTCAGCACTGCATAAAATCCAATCTCAAGCTGACTATTAGGTTTTTCACAGTGTTCTATGTTTCTACAAAAGCAGGAAATATAACTTCATCTCAGGAGGAAATGTTTGATCTACAGTTAGAGGAACAGCTGCTTCTAAATGTATTATGAGCCTGAGATGAAGCTGCAAAACAAAAGTCACTCATCAGGACCTTACAGCTCTTTCCAGCATGAAAATCACAGTAAGAAAGGGTCGCCACTGTCTCAGCAAATGGTAAATTGTCAAGGCCCAAAACCTCCTTCATTTACAAGCAGAGGGTTAGGGCACCTCCTTCATACATAAGCAGAGGGCGCAGGCCAGTGTTGACTCAAAAGGTTGCAAAAGTCCAGGTTTGCCTCTACTGAAACAATGAAACAATACCTTCAGGTTTCATGAAGGTAATTGATGATCATAACAGTAATAGAGCTTGCAATATGCTAGCTCAAAAGAAAGGAAAGTCTGATTTGATAAAGGAGCTCATCTCAAACTTTCAGAATCATGTGAATTGATGAAATGAAGAAAGGCATGTCATTGGTGAAAATTCCAAAGCATAAGTACCCTATCTATTCCACAAGATCAAATAGAACAGATGATAACCAATGCCATTACACAGGCAAGAGAAAGTTCTTGGCTTTTCAAGAAAGCACTGACCTTCATAGCCACAAAGGCTATTTATCAAGTAAATCAATCATAACATGAACAAGCCCCATATCTAAATCACCCTTAGGACAGTGCAGGGAGACAGTATTACTCTGGCTAGGGTTCCTGCTGACACACAATGATGCTTGCAAGAGAAGGTGCTAAGACTGATGTTTTCCAAGTAGTTTATTTACCATCACCTTCAGAAAAAGGCTGTCTCAAAAAGAATTGTTTTAAAAACCTTCGGACACCTTATCTGATGAAGAGCCTCCTCCACATATGAGCATGGTCAAAGCTATTGCAAAGCTGTCAAACTGACTGATACAAGAAAGCGTGAAGGATACCAAGAAATTGGAAGAGAAGTCATCAGGATTGTGTAAATGATAGGTGTTTTTGGATACAAAGCATATTGGCTTATATTCAAAGGAGATGTTCGGGTCGACTGCACTCCATACCAAAAAGAGTAAGCCTCAAATATCTCATTCTCAAGAATTGGTAAAGTGGAGCAGTAAAATTGCCATGGTCGTTGAATTGCACATCTCTAAGCACAAAGCAAAATTAGGGTTAAGGAGCGCCCGGGCAGTTTGATTCAAAATGCGTTTCTGACCAAAAAGAGATGAAATTTACAAAAGTGAGAGAGGTTTTTGTCCCTCATAGGTTCAAGAAGAAAACCTTCTTCATTTTCTACACAGGTATCATGGTTTGTGAGAAACGTGAAAAATTCATGTGTCACGGGAGAATTTCTGCACCAGGATTCATCATTTTGACCAGTGATGGGACAGTCAGATTTTGAAAAACCAAATTGATTCCAAATGAAAAAATTCAAATTTCTATGGAAATTATACTTCCATAGCTTTCCGATGAGCCATCTCGGGCAAAATTCTGACAATAGGAAGGCATCCAAAAGTAGCCTGCAATCAACGCTATGTTTTTCTGCACCAGCATTCACCATTTTTTACAAGTGATGGGAAAGTCAGTTTTTGAACACCAAAATGGACACCAAATGAAAAAAATCAGGAATATTTGGAAATTAGAATTCTCTAGCTTTCCAACAAGCCATCTCGGGCCCAATTCCAACACCGGGAAGGCATCCAAAAGTAGCCTGCAATCAACGCTATGTTTTTCTCCACCAGGATTCACCAGTTTTGACCAGTGTTGGGAGAATGAATTTTGGAACAACCAAATGGACTCCAAATTAAAAATTTCAAGTTTTTTCTGGAAACTAGGCTTCCACATCTTTCCAACGAGCCATCTCGCACCCAATTCCGACACCGGGAAGGCCTTCAAAATTGGTTTCAAAGTCGCGCGGCGCTCCTGGAAAAGTGCGCGGCGCTCTTGTGCACAAAATTTCCAAAGGGATGAACTAGTCCGCGGCGTTCCTGTATCAGCGCGTGGCACTCCTGTAGCACTGGTCAAAAATTCACTTAAAATCCTTCAAAAACTATTTTTAGGGCTGCTCAAACAATCAAACAAGAGATGCCATCGTGTTTCAAGGTATTTAAGTGCCTCTTTAGTATATTCAAATTTCTAAAGGGTAATCATATGCTTCGTGCATCAAAGGCTAAATAATTGGTGAAAGGGGTGAGGGTCTTGGTTAGGAATGTTAAAGTAGTTTGCTGAAAGGTTTTTGAAGCTTTATTAATGAGAAAATCCCATTAAACTGGCCTCAATCAGTATTGAAAGGAGCATAGGGCTTAAAGGGCAAAATAGTGGGCTATTTGTCTTACACAGTGGTCATTGGATGAACTTTGGTGACTTTCCAAAGGTATCATCTATATGTTAAAACAACAAAAGTGGTATTGTGACCTTCCATTCCATCAAGCCTAATCAGCGAATGAAGCCACCATTGCATTCAAGGTGTTGTCAAAATGGTATGAGAGCAGCATAGTATAGAGAAGGAATTTTTTGTGTGAGAGGAGTCTTTTATGGTTTGAATGATAAAATATTGTTTGTGACATCATAAAAACTTCTCAAAATCTGTCACCATGTCCTTTAAAAAACAGTGACTTGGATTGTGTATACTCTCTATTGGGCTGAGTAGATAGTGTGTACTTAATTGGTTGAGTTACATACCAAGAGAAAGAACAATGTGTTGTTGAAAGAGAGTTTGTTGGTTACAAGATCTTTGACTGCCACCTCGAAAGAAACCTCTAAAAAGGTAAAAGGAGAGTTTGTTATAGAGAGACAGGGCTTATGTCTAAGGGAAAACATTTCACATTATCTTCAGAGCATTGCCACATTATCAAACAGTGAAGTGTAATCAGAAAAAGGGTTGTTGGTTAATTTCCCAAAGGGCGTGATATAAGTTATTTGTTGGCTAAAGTATAATGTGTTACCCTACTCAACCACCAAAAAGACAGTTGTTCACTGTATACTCTGTGACTGTTTTTCTGTTCTTCAAAAGGTCATTGTCAAGTGGATTTTTAGAGGACATAAAGGCATTCTTCCAAGGCCGATCGGTATTTATATTGAAAGAGGCCTCGATTATTTTGAAAGAGGAAACTTCATACCTCTCCGCTCAAGCTTTTATTTTTTAACCCTAGTACCCCTGTTCTAACTATGAATTTGACTGTATGTTCACAACAAGTTTAACTTTAAAGTGAGCATGTTTGTGTTTGAGTGAAATGGTATACACAGAGGAGCAGTGAAGATTAGTAGGAAAAGGGTTTATTGTTCAAGCAAAAGCTTATAGGTTAAAGCTGCAGAGGAGAATTTGTTATAAAGAAACAGGGTCTACATGTTTAAATAGAGTTGTTTTACATTCAAAGTAAGGGCTGTTCTAACATAACCAGAGGTGTTATTTTGAGATGGGGTCTTGCCTTTTTGCAAGATAGAAACTCTTTCAGGTCTTGGTGAAACCTTTGAAGGCTTTTTCCAAAAACTCTGTTTCCTTGTTCAGAAATACAGTGACTGTTTAAATGAGAGTTGATTGCCTATATGCAAATTGTTGAAGGGTGGCACACTTGACAGAAATTTTCCAAAGGTGCAGGGCCACTTTCTAAAGGACAGGTTCTTGATGTTTGAATTTTAACATTTGAGACAGAGGTTCACATGTGGTGGTTGATCTTTTGAATTCACAAATAAAGGGTGTGTTTCCTAAAGCACCGTGCATGGATTTTACACCTAACCTGGGTCTGCCTTTTCTTTTCACTATATTGCATCATTTTGAAGAATTGTTGACAGAGATATTCTGAAGGTGAATAGGGCCACTTTCTAAAGGACAGGTGATTGATGATTGAGTTTTACATTGAAGACAGAGATGTAGCTATGATTGGTTTGCCTCTAACAAATTCACAGAAGGAATGATTGCTCAACACTATATACAGGAAATTGACACAGGAGTTTGTCTCATCTTTACACATGGTGTCCTATTGAGATATCTGCCTGGCTGAGATATATTCAAGGTAGAAGGTCATTTTCTAAAGAGAGCAGAGGATGTGTATTATAAAAAAAAAAAACTTGTTGCAAACCATCCAAATCACATTGTTTATTGTCAAAGCAGTAAAGTGACACAGTTTAACTCCAACAGGGCATTTTACATACAGTGAGGCAGTTTGTCTTTTCCAAAGCATATTCAGGTCAAAATGCCTCCAAGGCAAGACAACAGGAGCAGCGTGACAGTGATAAATATGAGCAGCAACAGGAAAAAGAGGGGAAGAGTGCTGAACAGCAGTAACTCAGTAGTGATAAACATCAGTTTCAAGAAGCGCCGGGCACGGAAAGAGGAGAAAGGCATATCAGCACTTGATATTTTGGCCTTGGATTTGGAACATGTTGCTAGGGACCCCTGAGGGTCATGCCTGCCAATTTTGAGCCCTTTTCGACAACTTTTTGTCTTTTGGCATTTTTTGGGTTTTTGGTCGAAAACTCATAATTTCGCCATTTCAGTTTGAGGATTTTCCAAGGGATGAGGATGATACCAATGGATGCCATAATTCCATGAGTAGGTCTCCAGCGATTTTCAGGGTATTTGAAGATCATTCTCCCCTCCAAATTGGCGAAAAACAGCCTCATTTTGCACATTCTGCCCGCCCTATCAGCAGCCTGCTATTTTCTGGGTTTTTGCACACAGGTACAGTTTTGAGGGACTTTCAGAGATCAGATTGAGATGATTCCACTTGCATTGGAAAGCAGACACATAGAGCTTTCCAACGAGCCATCATGAGCCTCATTTCGACATCAGGAAGGCTTCCATTTGCATCCAACAAGTCAGGGGATCTTTTTCAGGCATAAATATGAAGTATTTTTGCAATTTTTGAACTCCAAAAATCTGCTTTTCCCAAATGTGCGTTAGGCTATTTTTATCATGGGAAAATCATGCAAAGTCAATATAATTTCCGTTTTTAGCAGTTTTTTAGATATTTTATTAGATATTTTGTGCCTTGGGCTTTGCAAAGCCTCAAGGACAAGTTTAGATATTTTGACTTGGCCAATGGGATAGCTAGTTGCTCCATGAGGTTTTCCTCCTTCTAGCCTATTTATCCCATGGTTCTCATTGTAAATCAGAGGCTGAACTTGAGAGAAGAATTAATGCATTGGTCATATGAGCTTTGAAGAATACACTTGAGTTATGATGTTTTGATTGCCTCTTGGATGCTTTTGAGGAATGTTGAAGGCTTGTTGATGGATTCCTTGACATGGTAGAATGGTATAGTGCTTCTTAATGTGTTTTGTCTTCTAGTTTTCACTCATATTTCATTTTTCTTGCTGCTATAGATCAGTAAAGATTGATTTTGAGATATGCCCATGGAGGCACCTCAAAATCCCTGAATCTTCATAGCTTGATGTTTTCTTCTCCCTTAGTTATGCTAAGGAATTCTTAGCTGCTCTTTAGTAACCTAAGGTATTGTTGCTAAGTTTTATTTATCAGTTCTATGTATGTTAAGTAGGATGTATGGTTTTCCCTACCTACCTACAAGCTGCCCATAGTTCCGTCCATAAAACTTTCTCTTTGACTGATTTGTTGATCATCTTGTTGAACCAAGGAGGCCTAGTCCCGATCTAGCCCTTTGCCTAAAACTATGAAAACTTATTTGTCCAAGTGCCCAATGACTTAGAGACTATGTTTAGGCGTTCCGGCATAGTTTATGAGTTGTTAGTTTGTCTCATGTGTTTTCCCCAAAGACTGATAGCCTTTTCCCGAAGTTAGAGGGTCATATACCTCTATGTATGGCTGGAATGTTTGATTTCTTATGTATTGATTAGCTTATAGTTATTCCTAGCATGATTAATGGCTTGCTATTACATGTTTATGTCTGCTATTAACTAGTTTGCATTTGAAATCTCTTGTCTTTCACCAACTTATTGTCCATTTAATCCATTTTTCCCAGAGATCCCTTCTACTGTGAATCAAATCGGCCCTACAACAGCTTTACATCATTACTTCATAGCTTCCTTGATCTGTTTGACCCCATAGCCCAATTTATCTACATCTTGTCATCCAGTTTATGTATTTGATCAGTTTCATCCCTCACAATCTTAAAAACTAAAAAAACCAAAAAACACACTTCATAACTAGCCTAATATCAGACCATCGCAAGTAAACACACCGACATCTTCTACACATATAGAGAGAGCCCTCTCTGAGTCCAGGAAGGCTAGGTCCTTGGGCTCCAAAGCTTGGTTTGATGTTACATCGTCATTTGGCTAGCCAATCGGCCAAATCACGGGACTCTAACATAATGGCGATCACGGTGGGACTCTGAGTGATTAAAAAAACTTAGTTTCCCTCATCTTTAGAGATCTTTAAGAATACTAGCTGATTGACTTATCCCACCGCTCTCTAACATAATGGCGATCACGGTGGGACTTATTGAGTTCATGATAGTCTAGCAAACTTTTATAGACTCTTTAGTCCTTCAATCTTAAACTCAGACCATCAGCCTTTAGAATCATTTAGTGTAAACTCTCTGTTTCAACATCTTAGCAAAGTGATGAATCAGGTTTATAACACTCTTACATCCTAGGCTGCACATAAAACTCAGAAAAAACCACAAAAACTCCCTTAGATTGGTTTTTGATAGTATTGGTGGTGGACCATACAAATATACCTCAACACAACTGATTTTCCACCTGGCGACTCCACTAACTTCTAGTAAGCCTTACTATTTCACCAAACTCTAGGCTACTATCCGATAAACCTATCCCATCGCTCACTAACATAGCGGGATATGGTGGGACACTGAGTACATAATAGTCCAGCAAACTCTTATAGACTCTTTGGTCTTTTAGGTACCATAAACAAGCAAGCAGTCCATAGACCCATTTAGAGTAAACTCTTTTTGTTCTCATCACCCTAGCAAAGTGTTGAAACAAGTCTAGGATACTTTGAACCATAGGCTACACATAAAACTCAGAAAATCCAAAAACATTCTCAGTTTAGTCTTGGTGGTGGACCATAGCTATCTTCACAAAAACAACCCAGTTCCACCTGGCGACTCCACTAATCCATCCCTTCTATTTTTGACCATCCTTCGCCTTAGTATAACTTTAGAAAAATCACTCATCCAAAACATTCACCAATACCATTCTCTCTGAACCCTGGATCTAAAATCTGGCTTCACGAAGAATCAATACCAGATCCCATCCAGACCCAAATCCCCCTATCATAGTAGATGACCTAGAGAAGATTCTGTGGCAAGCTTCTGAAACTGATCATCTAGCTACCGATAGATCCATCCGTAGAACAAGATCTGTACCTAAAACTCGCAATATCCTACTAGATTCACCTTTTGAGCTAGAGTCATCACAAGCTCTTCCCAGAAGAAAATCATATAGTAAGATAAACTTCGACGATCTTGAACCCCTAAACCCACCGCAGAGTCCTATTAGAGAAGCTTCACCCACCACTCCTCCTGATTTCTAGCTTCTTTATCAATTTGGCTCCTATCATCCTAGATCTGCTCAAAACCAGATCACTAGTCCAAGTTCATCCGCTACACCTGTTCAAACCACTTCATTTCAGCCTACTAGTCCTCATCTTGTACATCATCCATTAGCTCCAGTCATGGCAGCCTGGTACACACCTTTGGTGTTGCCACCACCTTTAGCTCCTCTCCCAAACAAATATCAGGACAAGATCCCACACTTTACTGGAGAAGACACAACCACAGCTCAACAACATGTAAGTAGGATTAGTGATGCTTTTGAATACATGGAAGTACACAACGAAACCGTCAGAATGAGAATATTCGCCCAAAGCCTGGGTGGAGAACCCAAAACATGGTTTAAAAGCTTGCCTCCAAACAGCATCCACAATATCTTAGAACTCTACCAAGTCTTCGCGAACAAGTGGGAAGTCCGAAGGAACCCTATTCAAATCCTGTCAAAATATAACAACCTAAAACAGGAAAATGGGGAAAGTGTCCAGGCATACTGCACTAGGTTCAACAATGTGTATAACGCCCTCCCACCTCACTTCAAACCCCCACTTGGTTTAGTCTTGGCAAAATTCCCCGAGGGTTTTGATCCAGACATGATATATCATCTGAGAGACAAGGATCCCCCTACCCTAGAGGAAATGCAACAAGTAGCCATAAAACAAGAAGCCAATTTAGCAGAAAAAAGAGCTAGGACTAGATTAGAAAGAAAAGTCCCATATAGAGATGAGGTATCCAGTTCATCTCCTTCCCTAGATCCTAGAATAGATGGCTTGGTCAAATCCATGACAAAGATGTGGGAAAAAATGAGTGAAAAAGTGCCTCCTAGGGAAAACCAACTAAACCCTCAAAACCATAACCAAGGCTTTAGAAAAGGTCAGTCTCAAAATAAACCAAGAGGAAATGATCAGAAAATCAGACCATCCTTCAGTGAGAATTATGTTGATAAAGAGGATAAGGATACTGAACCCATTGATGAAAATCATTGGAACCTCATAGGTTCTGATAACGAGAGTAAGGTTTACCTCACAGCAGAAGAGCAAGAGTTATGCCATCCAAGTCATGAAGAAACCAATGATGAAGATCTCGAAGATCTTGCCATAGATTTTCAGAATGCCATTATAGAAGCTCATAGGCAGTTTAACCTTAGAAGTAGAAAAAACCAAAACTACTCCAAGAAGGGTAGCCCTGACACTGCTAAAACCTCTGACACCATCCCTAAAAAAGCCATGGATAGCAACAAAATTATGGCCAAGAAAATTGACCAAAATAAGGATAAAGCTATTCAAACAAGTCTTAGCTCAGATACTCTTAGCACCTCTACAAAAACCCCCGAAGTAACGGTGTCAAACAAAGTCCCGAATCAGAGTCAGCAAATTAAGAGCATAGAAAAGGTCATGTCCGAAAAAGCTGAAACAAATTTGCCCAAACTACAAACTCCTTTTAGTTTTGAAGGGGAAGTTTCCGAAATAAAAATTACCATACCCCTTACTGAGCTAATAACTGTAGATAGGTATAGATCTCAAATTTTCAAAGTTTTTGACATAGGGAGCGAGGCAAATACTTTAAATCTAACTGAAAACAAACCCGAGCTCTTATCCGGCCCGAAAATAGAAGGTCAATATCAAGAAGGATCTATCTCCCCTTTCTATGTAAGCCTGAACATACGGGACAAGATATTACATAATGCCATGTTAGAATCTAGTGCCTCCCATAACCTCATGCCTAAAGAAGTCATGGAAAACCTAGGACTAGAAGTAACTCAACCCTACAAAAACATGTATTCCTTTGACTCAAGTCAGGTCAAATGTTTAGGCCTAATAAAGAACCTAGAGGAATGCTCTAAAGACACTATCAGCCATTTTGAAATCACAGATTCTGAAATGGAAGAAGAATCAACACCTTTAGGATCTATACCCTTATGCTTTAAATCATTCCAGACTTTGAAAGAAAATTTGCATCCTAAAGATCTCTCAGCAATTATTCAGGAAAACCCTGCTCAAGTTAACTCTCACCTAAATCAAGCAGAGCTGATTGAAGAGGAATTCGAATCTAAGATAGAAGATAAAGCAAAACCTGTAGGATCTCTACCTTTTATCTTTAAAGTCATTTGAGTTCATCGAAAAACAGAATTGGCCCCACGACGATAAAGCAGAGGAAAAACTCTGGAATTACATGATAACTATCCTCAACATCATGGTGGTTGAAGATAAAAACAAAGAAAGAGCAGAAAGAGAACCCTAGGGATCTCTCACAGGACATGAGTGATGATTCATCATCTCTCATAGGTGAAACAAAAGACATTCATCCTTTAAATCGGTTCCGAGAAGAGGTTGACTATGGAAGAAAATGGCACAACACTGGCAGAAATAAGTCAACATAAACCTCACCAGACGACCTGAATCTTCACGCCACAACTTCAATCTTTCTCCTGTTAATCTTGCATGTCATAAATCAGAAAATAGATGTGTAGATCAATTTGAAGAAAAGCAATCTGATAGTCCAATGTGCATGGTTGATGACATTTCTTATGTCAATGATTCTCCAAGGTTTGATCAATATGTTGATGATTGTGATTTCCAAACAGACACTAACTTTGCAGAACACTCAGCTTTTGATTTTTGGGAGGAAGCTCAGTTTCATAAACTTGAGAAAAGTGAGCAGCCATTACAGGTCATCTATGACACTGATGAGGAGAGCCTTGAAAGTTTAGAAGTAAGTGAAGAGTCTCGGACTCTTTGCTCTACTTCGCTTCAGTCCATCAGAGATAACATTCACATAATTGGAGATCAACAGTGTTTCAGATTTGATGATGAGCTTGAGGAAGATGATAAATTTCTTGAGCAGGTTGTAAATGAGAAGCCTTTTCCTGAAATAGTAAAAGAAATCATTTTGGACATGGAATCTTCCTTAACTCCAGATTTGCAGCCACCAAGTTCCATTGAGTTACAAATTGCAGATGAAGAAGTAGAGGTTGATAAACACATGGGAGTTGTTACACTGTCCTTTCAAGATAATTTACTGTCAAAGTGTATCCTTGCTCATCAACCTGATGACCTTCACACAGTTTTCAGTCCACTTAATCAGAACACATCAGCTTGGAAAGAAAACTACACTGCAATACATGATGAGTCTGACAGTTCGAGTGATCATGAGGAAGAGTTGCTTTACCAGGGGGGTCCCAAATATAGCCAAGTGGAAGAAAGAGTAGTCTTGAATGAATCCTGTATATCAAAACCTCTAGATCAGGCATTATTCCAAGATCCATTTGCTGTTTTCCTTAAGAAGTCTGAAAGAGTAGTCTTGAATGAATCCTATATCTCAAAACCTCTAGATCAGGCATTATTCCAAGATCCATTTGCTGTTTTCCTTGAGAAGACTGAAAGAGTAGTCTTGAATGAATCCTATATCTCAAAACCTCTAGATCAGGCATTATTCCAAGATCCATTTGTTGTTTTCCTTAAGAAGTCTGAAAGAGTAGTGGGTTTTATCATGAACAAGTTGCTGCCAAGAATGAGAAAAAGCTTAAGCACTACTGTCCAGAAACAAACCAAGTGGGAGTGGCCTTTTCATTACTTCTACATCATGAAAGAACTAGACCAGAATCACCCATTTGATCATCTACTTGACTGGTTACATTGGAAAGAAGAGTTCACCAAATGAATGTATGGTGTGTACAATTTAGATTAGGATAGGTAGATAGTTAAAACTCAGCCTTGTGAGCATTTTTTTTTATTTGTAGTTTGTTTGAAGAGAAAGTGAAAAAGCAGAAAATACAAAAAACAGTGAAAAGTAGAAAAAGAGGGCAGTTTCTAAAAAGCAGTGGTAAAGCCCCATGTTCCAAAAAAAAAACAGTCCTTCGGAAAGCGCGCAAGTCTAAATGCCGCTACTAGTACTTCAATGTCTTGTGCAGCTATCTAGCCTAATCATAGCTGAGCATGTTTAAATTTATTTGCTGATAAGTTAGTGAGTGTCAAGATAGTCAACATTGTGTAAGATTGACTTATCACAGAGCTTAGATTAGGGAGAGATTCTGGTTCCACATGCCTAAAACAGAACCAAAGAGAGAAGCGAGGGATGAAAAATACATTGTACATCTTAACCCCGCTTGTCTAGTTTCCTTTGTTGCAGAATAACATTTGTGTGCAGCTTGTCTTTTATGCCGCAAATGCATGACAAATCAGACTGCCTAATCCTGATTTGATCATTTTTCAATTTCATGTTGTAGATTAGAGAATGAAATCCTGTCAAACTGCTTAATCTTGACGGTCGATCTAGTTAGGTAGAGAAATGAAGGAGTTCATCAGCTTAATCTGAACTCCCGGCAGATATAAGAGTAGAAATAGATAGTTTCATTTTGCAAAAAGAAAAATATGCATTATCAAAAGGCTGCTAATTCAAATGCGCCAAAGAGAAGAAAAAATGTTAGGAAAGATAGTGGGGTAGGTAGAAGTATCATTGATGTTAACCATGCTGTCACTTTCAGAAATAACATCAAGAGAAGGGTAAAATTTTGCGCCAATGGATAAGGCACTGGTCTTCATAAGCCAAAAATCTGAATTCTAGACACCTCCTGACGAGGAGCTGCCCTCCCCAAATGGAACCACTGTTAGCCATCAGTATTTTTTACATGTTAGTGATGACTATATCTTCAGCTGAGTTTTCTAGAAACTGATTTCCTTATGTCAATATGTCATCCAGAAAACCCTCCCAAAACTTTTTCGCCTTTCTACCTATTCAGTCCACCCCTGGCAAAACCAAAACCTCCTTGTCACAATCCTATCTAACCTCAGCCTTATTGGTCTGCCCATCAGCTTTAAAAAGCAAAATCCACGTCTGTTTCAATAGTCTCCCCTATGTTAGGAAGTGGCGTTTTAGGACATTTCACCTTTGGCAATCATCAAAAAGCCAAAAAGCCTCCATCTGCTACAGGTCCACCATGACTGATCCTTTACTTTGCAAATGAAATTGACAAACAACCTTAAGTCGCGCCACTCATATTCTCTAGGTCTCAGCACTGCATAAAGCCCAATCTCAAGCTGACTAGTAGGTTTTTCACTGTGTTCTATGGTTCTACAAAGACAGGAAATATATTTCATCTCATGGAGTAAATGTTTGAGTTTACAGTTAGAGGAACAGCTGCTTCTAAATGTATTATGAGCCTGAGATGAAGCTGCAAAACAAAAGTCACTCATCGGGACCTTACAGCTCTTTCCAGCATGAAAATCACAGTAAGAAAGGGTCGCCACTGTCTCAGCAAAATGGTAAATTGTCAAGGCCCAGAACCTCCTTCATTTACAAGCAGAGGGTTAGGGCGCCTCCTTCATACATAAGCAGAGGGCGCAGGCCAGTGTTGACTCAGAAGGTTGCAAAAGTCCAGGTTTGCCTTTACTAAAAAAATGAAACAATATCTTCAGGTTTCATGAATATAGTTGATGACCATAACAGGAATATAGTGGAAATATGATAAAGCTCAAAGGAAAGGAGATTTTGGCCTGATAAAGGAGCTCATTTCAGACTTGCAAACCAGGTGAATTGTTGAAACTTTAGAAGGTCTGTCATCAGTAAAACATTCCAAAGCATAAGTACCCTGTCTATCCACAAGATCAAATAGAACAGATGGTAACCAATGCCATTACACAGGCAGGAGAAAGGTCTTGGTTTTTCAAGAAAACACTGACCTTCATAGTCACAAAGGTTATTTGTCAAAGTAATCAATCATGAGATGAACAAGCCAAATATCTCAATGCCCATAGAGACGGTGCGAAACGAGTATTACTACGGCTAGGAGTTGCTGGCGACACACAATGATGCTTGCAAGAGAAGGTGCTAAGGGCGATGTTTTCCAAGTAGTTTATTTACCATCACCTTCAGAAAAAGGCTGTCTCGAAAAGAATTGTTTAAAAACTTTCAAATACCTTACCTGATGAAGAGCCTCCTCCACATATGAGTAGATGGCCAAAGCTATTGCAGGTTGCTGAAACTGATTGATACAAGAAAGCAGTGGAAGGATACCAAGAAATTGAATAGAAGTCATTGCACAGGTAAATGATAGTGTTTTTGATACAAAGGTATTGGTTTTCATATTCAAATGAGATGTCTGTCAGACTGTACCCATAGTCAAAAAGAGGCTCAAATATCTCATCTCAGCAAATACAAAGGGATAGTAAAATTGCCATGGCTGTTGAATCATAATACCTCTGCCACAGCAAAATTAGGGTTAAGGAGCGCCCGGGAAGTTTGATTCAAAATGATTTTCTGACCAAAAAGAGATGAAATTTAAAAAAGTGAGAGAGGTTTTTGTCCCTCATAGGTTCAAGAAGAAAAACCTTCTTCAGTTTCTACACAGGTATCATGGTTTGTGAGAAACGTGAAAACTACAGATGTCACGGGAGAATTTCTACACTAGGATTCATCATTTTGACCAGTGATGGGACAGTCAGATTTTGAACAGCCAAATGGACTCCAAATGAAAAAATTCAAGTTGATATGGAAAATAGACTTCCATATCTTTCCGATGAGCCATCTCGGGCCAAATTCCGACAAAAGGAAGGCATCCAAAAGTAGCCTGCAATCAACGCTATGTTTTTCTGCACCAGCATACACCTTTTTTGACCAGTGATGGGACAGTCAGTTTTTGAAGGATCAAATAGAGATAAAATGAAAAAATTCAAGTTTTTCTGAAAATTAGACCTCCACATCTTTCCAACGAGCCATCTCGTGCCCAATTCCGACACCGGGAAGGCATTCAAAAATGGCCTACAAACAGCTCGATGCATTTCTGCACCAGGATTCACCAGTTTTGACCAGTGGTGGGAAAATCAATTTTTGAAGGATCAAATGGACACCAAATGCAAATATTCAAGTTGTTCTGGAAAGTAGACTTCCACATCTTTCCAACGAGCCATCTTGCGCCCAATTCCGACACCGGGAAGGCCTTCAAAATGAACTGTAAACTTGCGCGACACTCCTGGAAAAGTGCGCGACGCGCCTGTGCACAAAATTTACAAAGGAATGCACTGCTGTGCGACGCGCCTGTAGCAGCCTGCGGCATTCCTGTAGCACTGATAAAAAAAATCACCTAAAAGCCTTCCAAAGCTATGTCCAGAGCTGCTCAAACTTGTCAACAATGGCTGCCACCGTGTTTCAAGGTATTTAAGTGCCTCTTTAGTATATTCAAATTTCTAAAGGGTAATCATATGCTTCATGCATCAAAGGCCAAATAATTGGTGAAAGGGGTGAGGGTATTGGTTAGGAATGTTAAAGTAGTTTTTTGAAAGGGTTTTGAAGCTTTATTAATGAGAAAATCCCACTAAACTGGCCTCAATCAGTATTGAAAGGAGCATAGGGCTTAAAGGGAAAAACAATGGGTTATTTGTCTTACATAGTGGTCATTGGGTGAACTTTGGTGACTTTCCAAAGCTATCCTCTATATGTTAAAAGAACAAAAGTGGTACTGTGACCTTCCATTCCATCAAGCCTAATCAGTGAATTAAGCCACCATTGCATTCAAGGTGTTGTCAAAATGGTATGAGAGCAGCATAGTATAGAGAAGGAAATTTTTGTGTGAGAGGAGTCTTTTATGGTTGGAATGATAAAAGATTGTTTGTTACATCATAAAAACTTCTCAAAATCTGTCACATGTCCTTTAAAAAACAGTGACTTGGATTGTGTATACTCTCTATTGGGCTGAGTAGATAGTGTGGACTTAATTGGTTGAGTTACATACCAAGAGAAAGAACAATGTGTTGTTGAAAGGGAGTTTGTTGGTTACAAGATCTTGGACTGCCACCTCAAAAGAAACCTCTAAAAAGGTAAAAGGAGAGTTTGTTATAGAGAGACAGGGCTTATGTCTAAGGGAAAACATTTCACATTATCTTCAGATCATTGCCAAATTATCAAACAGTGAAGTGTAATCAGAAAAAGGGTTGTTGACAAAGGGCAGTATATAAGTTGAAAGCTACAGGGCACAGGTTACCCTACTCAACCACCAAAAGGACAGTTGTTCACTGTATCACTGTGATTGTTTTTCTGCTCTTCAAAAGCTCTTTGTCAAGTGGATTTTTGGAGGACATAAAGGCATTCTTCCAAGGCTGACTGATATTCTAATTGAAAGAGGCCTTGATTATTTTGAAAAGAGGAAACTCTTACAGCCTCTGCTCAAGCTTTTGGAGCTTTTTTAAACCCTAGTACCCCTGTTCTAACTATGAATTTGACTGTATGTTCACAACAAGTTTGCTTTAAAGTGAGCATGTTTGTGTTTAGTGAAATGGTGCTTCACAGGAGAATTGAAGTTTAGTAGGAAAGGGTTTATTGTTCAAGCAAAAGCTTATAGGTTAAAGGCTGAGAGGAGAATTTGTTATAAAGAAACGGGGTCTACATGTTTAAAATAGAGTTGTTTTACGTTAAAGTAAGGGCTGTTCTAAGCACTAACCGGAGGTGTTATTTTGAAATGGGGTCTTGCCTTTTTGCAAGATGAGAAACTCTTGTAGGTCTTGGTGGAAACAATGCAGAGCTTTTCCAAAAACTTCTGTTTCCTTGTTCAGAAATACAGTGACTGTTTAACTGAGAGTTGATTGCCTATATGCAAATTGTTGAAGGGTGGCACACTTGACAGAAATTTTCCAAAGGTGCAGGGCCACATTCTAAAGGACAGGTTCTTGATGTTTGAATTTTAACATTTGAGACAGAGGTTCACATGTGGTGGTTGATCTTTGAATTCACAAATAAAGGGTGTGTTTTCTAGCTTAGTGCACTGATTTTACACCTAACCTAGGTCTGCCTTTTCTTTTCACTATATTATATCATTTTGAAGAGTTGTTGACAGAGATATTCTGAAGGTGAATGGGGCCACTTTCTAAAGACAGGTGGTTGATGATTGAGTTTTACATTGAAGATAGAGATGTAGCTATGATTGATTGACCTCTATAAAGTTCGAAAGATGGTTATCTTGCTCTATCGAGGAGAATTGACAAAGTTTTGTCTCATCTTTACATGTTGTCCTATGAATATCACCCCTTTTAAATTGGAGATATATTCAAGGTAGAAGGTAATTTTCTAAAGAGAGCAGAGGCTGTGTATTATAAAAAAACTTGTTGCAAACCATCCAAATCACATTGTTTATTGTCAAGGCAGTAAAGTGACACAGTTTGACTCCAACAGGGCATTTTACATACAGTGAGGCAGTTTGTCTTTTCCAAAGCATATTCAGGTCAAAATGCCTCCAAGGCAAGACAACAGTAGCAGCGTGACAGTGATAAATATGAGCAGCAGCAGGAAAAAGAGGGGAAGAGTGCTGAACAGCAGTAACTCAGTAGTGATAAACAACAGTTTCAAGAAGCGCCGGGCACGGAAAGAGGAGAAAGGCATATCAGCACTTGATATTTTGGCCTTGGATTTGGAACATGTTGCTAGGGACCCCTGAGGGTCATTCCTGCCAATTTTGAGCCCTTTTCGACAACTTTTTGTCTTTTGGCATTTTTTGGGTTTTTGGTCGAAAACTCATAATTTCGCCATTTCAGTTTGAGGATTTTCCAAGGGATGAGGATGATACCAATGGATGCCATAATTCCATGAGCAGGTCTCCAGCGATTTTCAGGGTATTTGAAGATCATTCTCCCCTCCAAATTGGCGAAAAACAGCCTCATTTTGCACATTCTGCCCGCCCTATCAGCAGCCTGCTATTTTCTGGGTTTTTGCACATAGGTACAGTTTTGAGGGACTTTCAGAGATCAGATTGAGATTATTCCACTTGCATTGGAAAGCAGACACAGAGAGCTTTCCAACGAGCCATCATGAGCCTCATTTCGACATCGGGAAGGCTTCCATTTGCATCCAGCAAGTCAGGGGATCTTTTTCAGGCATAAATATGAAGTATTTTTGCAATTTTTAAACTCCAAAAATCTGCTTTTCCCAAATGTGCGTTAGGCTATTTTTATCATGGGAAAATCATGTAAAGTCAATATAATTTCCGTTTTTAGCAGTTTTTAGATATTTTATGGGATATTTTGTGCCTTGGGCTTTGCAAAGCCTCAAGGACAAGTTTAGATATTTTGACTTGGCCAATGGGATAGCTAGTTGCTCCATGAGGTTTTCCTCCTTCTAGCCTATTTATCCCATGGTTCTCATTGTAAAAAAGAGGCTGAACTTGAGAGAAGAATTAATGCATTGGTCATATGAGCTTTGAAGAATACACTTGAGTTATGATGTTTGGATTGCCTCTTGGATGCTTTTGAGGAATGTTGAATGCTTGTTGATGGATTCCTTGACATGGTAGAATGGTATAGTGCTTCTTAATGTGTTTTGTCTTCTATTTTTCACTCATATTTCATTTTTCTTGCTGCTATAGATCAGTAAAGATTGATTTTGAGACATGCCCATGGAGGCACCTCAAAATCCCTGAATCTTCATAGCTTGATGTTTTCTTCTCCCTTAGTTATGCTAAAGAATTCTTAGCTGCTCTTTAGTAACCTAAGGTGTTGTTGCTAAGTTTTATTCATGAGTTCCATGTATGTTGAGTAGGATGTATGGTTTGCCCTACCTACCTATCAGCTGCCCATAGTTCTGTCCATAAAACTTTCTCTTTGATTGATTTGTTGATCATTTTGTTGAACCAAGGAGGCCTAGTCCCGATCTAGCCCTTTGCCTAAAACTATGAAAACTTATTTGTCCAAGTGCCCAATGACTTAGAGACTATGTTTAGGCGTTCCGGCATATTTTATGAGTTGTTAGTTTGTCTCATATGTTTTCCCCAAAGTCTGATAGCCTTTTCCCGAAGTTAGAGGGTCATATACCTCTATGTATGGCTGGAATGTTTGATTTCTTATGTATTGATTAGCTTATAGTTATTCCTAGCATGATTAATGGCTTGCTATTACATGTTTATGTCTGCTATTAACTAGTTTGCATTTGAAATCTCTTGTCTTTCACCAACTTATTGTCCATTTAATCCATTCTGCCCAGAGATCCCTTCTACTGTGAATCAAATCGGCCCTACAGCAGCTTTACATCATTACTTCATAGCTTCCTTGATCTGTTTGACCCCATAGCCCAATTTATCTACATCTTGTCATCCAGTTTATGTATTTGATCAGTTTCATCCCTCACAATCTTTAAAACTAAAAAAACCAAAAAACACACTTCATAACTAGCCTAATATCAGAACATCGCAAGTAAACACACCGACATCTTCTACACATATAGAGAGAGCCCTCTCTGAGTCCAGGAAGGCTAGGTCCTTGGGCTCCAAAGCTTGGTTTGATGTTACATCGTCATTTGGCTAGCCAATCGGCCAAATCACGGGACCCTAACACAATACTTGAGAGAGCTTCGTAGAACATATCTACTAATTATACAATTGCATTTCAACACTTTTGTTGAAATAACTAGAAGATTGTGTGATCTTACTTCAACAAGCATAAAACAACATAAATAACCATAAACAAGACTTCGTGATGAAATTATAAGTAAAATGGAGCAAATAGAATAAGATACAAGTAAAGAAAACTCATAAACTAAAACACAGATCTGCTATCAAGAGAGTTTCTTTAATGTTTAGATTTCTCCAATACAATCAGTTCCACCCTTCGTACTCAGTTGCAGGGGTTTGCGCACTCAACTATAGAATTCCTAAGGTCTCTATGCACTCAGTTGTAGGGGTCTCCACACTCAACTGTAGAATTCCTAAGGTCTCTACGCACTCAACTGCAGGAGCCTTTTCTCTAACCCAAACCACAAAACACAGACTCAAAATAATCTTACATCCAAGTGCATTCTATGATCTATCTATCAAGTATATCATATGATATCTCTTAGCAAGACTATTCTAGACTCCTTATATGGTATTTACATGTCCGAAAACCATGGGTGGAGCTCAATGTATACAAAATATTCTCTTTATTTACAAAATAAGGGACTTTGACCCACCCCAAAGCCCCTAAGACTCTAACTTAACTTCACGTTTTGTGCTCCATTCCTCGATCTGCAAAGTCTTTCTCAAAATATTTCTTTCGAGGTGTACTCTGTCCAACATACCCCCAACACAAAACTGTGACTTGTCTCGAGTCACTCTACCAGTGCACCCTTGATCTTTGCTTTGATGCCACTCAAGGGATACTTCAGGGGTGGAATCTCTTTGGTGCACTGCTATTCAAATTCATGGAGTTTGGTCAGCAACGTCTTAGTAGATGGCTCTGTAATTTTGGCTGCAATATCCTTCTGTGTCTAGCGCAATCCCTTCTACTATTTATCGGCAATATGTGATAACTGATTGGCTTTGGCCTCCCACAACAACATTTTGGTGGTGATTAGTTGTTATTTTCTGCGCAGCTCATCGATTTTTCCCTGCAAAAATTGACCTTCTTGAATATAGGTATACCACTGTATCAGTGCTAAGGTATTTTTTGTGATCTTAATATGGTCCATATGTTCTAACTTCTCAGGGATTTCCTTCTTGATCATTTTCACATGGGGGTCCTCCTGCATTGTTTCCAAAACATCCATAATGTCTTCAAAAACTTGAAGGCATTCCTGTACTATGGACTCAATCTTATCATGGGAAGCCTTGATCTCGGCTGTGTGCTACTCTCAGACCTCTGGGGGAGTGGCTTGCTGAAATTGCAACTGCAACTTGACTATATTCATTTTCATTTCAAGTTGCACCATGTCATCCTCAGCCTTAGAATATTTTATAGCCATGGTGAGCTTTTCCACTTTTTCCTCTGGGGTGGCTGCATCCTGAATCTTTAGCTGAGGTAGATTGTTGCAAGCCTTGGAGATTACTTCCTCCAAATTATGTCTTTGTGTAGTCACTACATTGTACTCCTGTACAACCAGTTGTTTTTCCTTGGCCATCCTCTATCTTTCTGGCTTAACATCTTGGATAAACAATAGGTGCACTACTCTCTAATACGAAATTATTCAGCCACTCCCTGGTGGAACTCATGCAATTTTTGGAGAGGCAGCGCAACAAGTTTAAGTCGTGTGTTCTTCTAATGCACTGTCTGCTTCAGCTGCTCCATAGTATCAAAACATAATGTACCCACAGGGATTGGAACCACACAGACATCAATTATAATGGCCATTTCGTGCTCTGTCATTCTTGCACCTATTTATGCCTCGCTTTTTTGATTTTTTCTCACTTGAAGCTCGCTCGCTTGACTCACGCTCGCTTGAGCTTCACTTGTTTGAACCTCCAAAGCCTTGAGGCTCTAATGGACCTCCACTAGTACCTTCTTGTACTAGTTCTCAATGTTATCCCATATATTCTCGGTGACATGCAGAATAGTATCTCCTATCTTATCGAGGTCCCCCTCAGTGAGGACCATTGCTTCTAGGCCAACGCTCCTTCTAGACTTCATTTTCTTCCACGCACCACTTCTTTGTGGTTGTTGTCTCTTAGTAACAAAAGGGGGGGGGGGGGGGGGGTCTATCAGATCTATAATTTTATCATCACCGCGATCAATGTCCCATCCTATTTTTGGAACCTCCATTTCAACCTGCCACTTAGATTCCTTTTTAGACTCCTTTGTTTCCGTGAAGGATAAGTTCTTAATTATCCCTTTGGTGTCATTCTTTCCTAACTTTGCACTGGTCGTCACATCACTTGCACCTCCTTGGTTTGTCTCCATGCCTACAGTGGGCAAAGTTAGCCACTCACTTGGACAATTACTGACTATGGTTGCCACATCTTCCTCTGTCACCAGGTACAATAGCTCGTACTAGACCCTAGCAAGGCCCTTCTTCATGTAGATATGTACATGGTGGAAATATTATTCGAATTATGTGACCTGTTGATATTATTTCAAAATACTTGGTGATAGTCAAGGCTTTTGGCTGATCACCATGCACAGACTCATCTCCAACCGACCCAAAATATTTAGTTCGTCATCACTTGGATCAACTCTTTTGAATGCCACAATGAGGAATACAAAACATCCTTTCAAAGCTCTAGGTCTGTAAAGGAGAACTGCGACTCCTTAGGCTCCTTCCAAGCCATCAACGCTATTAAGAGCAAGAGCCATGCATAGTGGAACTACTTGCCCTCCTCCCGAGCTTTGCGACAATCAGCTAAGAATTAATTACATAGGTATCCTGTCCAATTATAGATAATACCCTTGTTGCACTCTGACGCCAAAGGCACCACTGGCACAAAAACCTCCTCTGTGTAACACTTCCGCATGATCTTCCCTGCCAAAATCTGTGTGACAAAGTGCATTAAACTATCAGAGATGGAGTTAATCGAGTAACCCCTTCTTCCCTTCATCAGACTGTAATATTGCTTCATCTTGTTTACCATCTTCTTGTCCCAATCCTTACCCACAAATATTTCTATGAGGTCCAAGCCAGGTCAAGGAAGTGTCATGATCTTCCTTATCAACATCACATCAATGGGGATCCTCTTCCCCAATCATAAGTAGTCCTCGTGCGCTAGGGCTAAAAATTGGTGCACATGAATCGTATTGATAATGCTTCACCCAAAGTGAGGAACATACAACATGTTCAACAACCCTACATCCTAGATACCAACCACCCACTTCATCGGCTCCAATCTTGTTACTCCGGTAGCTTCATAATAGGTGGAGCGCAAATATCGACTTGTCTCGAATTGTAGGTATTTTCTGTGATCATTAAAATCCCAATCCTCCATCCATAGCTAGGGCATTTTTCCCAAAAAATCCCCCTCAATAGGTACTTCATCCAACAACAATGTTGTTAAAATATTGTATTTGAATGCATATAGATCCTCTGTAGGTGTTGCAGCTTTTGGCTTCCATGGTAGAATATATGGGGACAACCTAGAGATAGGTTCCACCTCCTCCACATCAATTTCCGTTATCCCCCCTGGCACAATTTCTTCTTCATCTGACTCTTCTACCTTGACAACCTGCTTCTTTTGATCTTGGGTCGCCTTAATCCTTTGCTCCTTTGGGATTTTATTCCTGGGAAACGTTCTCAGCACCTACTTCTTCGTATTTTTGGATGGAGTTGCACCTGCAGTGGTCTGCTTCCTGGGCGACCTCGGCTCTGTGACATTGGCTAGTGGCATAGCCATCATTGTGTGTTCTAAACTTGTCCAGATTGTGTACTCGACGCCCAATTTGATCAATTTCTCTCTAAACACTTCAAAGTTGTATTCTAACATATAGCGGATCGCTAGATGCTCTTGGAGGCACAAAATCTCAATTCTAATACTTAGAGTGCAAAGTGTTCGAATTTGGAGTGAGATGCATGATTTAAGAAAAATTCATATTCAAAATCCATGATCTCCTTTAGATATGCCTCATAAATGCATATTTGGTGGTAGATCCACCCAGATATGTTCATTAAATACATCGCTCCCGCTCCTTTTAACGACCAAGTCCTTGTCAAATCAACTGTGCCTATTCCAACTGTCACTTTTTGGATGAACTTCGTCAGACTTGTCCCTTTGTTACAGTCCTTCTTCCCTCTATGCAGTTCCTCCAGCTTCAAAATATTCCCATATACTGCGCATTTCTCTAACTACGATGCAACCACCTTTGGCAGAATCATATATAGTCCCATGCTCTCTTTCAACTACAGGACACAATAACCACCTACAAATCAACTCGTTCAACATAGGCTTGTTGACCCAGTATTTCAAAGAAAAATGATCATCTCAATAGTCCCCAATCCTTGTGAACTTGGGATCTGCTTCAAAGCCTATGTTGACTTGCTAAGTCTTGACAGGTTGTGCTATGTCTGGCATCTCTACTTCAGGTCCTCCAACCTCACACTATCCTTCTAATTCAGGAATATTGACATTATGAGGATCATCGTCACCTTCTTCCATAATCAGATTGTAACATTCTTAGGCTTGTTCCAACTGTGCAGCCCAATCAGGTTGTACCAAAGTGCTTGTCACTCCACCTTCGACAGAATCGTATATAGTCCCATGCTCTCTTTCAACTGCGGGGTGAAATAACCACCTGCAAATCAACCCCTTCAACATAGGCTTGTTGACCCAACATTTCAAAGCAGAATGATTGTCTCAATAGTCCCTAATCCGTGTGAACTTGGGCTTCGCTTCTAAGCCTATGTTGACTTGTTGAGTCTTGACAGGTTGTGCTATGTCTGGCATCTCTACTTCATGTCCTCCAACCTTGTTCTATCCTTATGATTCAAGAATATTGACATTTCATGGATCATCGTCACCTTCTTCCACAATCAGATTGTAACATTCTTAGGTTTGTTCCAACTATGTAGCCCAATCAGGTTGTACCAAAGCCCTTGTCACTCCTGATTTGACTTCTTGAAGAGAATCATTAATATAATCCCATCCATAAATGAATTTATAAGTCAATAAGAATCCTTCTACCATTTTGTACCAATCTGTGGTGCCATGGCACAACTCTGTTTCAAGGTACCACTGTTGAGGTATTGTATCCAAGGAATTATAGGATATGCACCCATTTTGGTTGAGGTTCTTCACCCCAAGCTACAGTCCAAAGAGATAAATTCTCACAAGGATCATATTTACTATTGTACTTCTTTGCAATCTTAGTGTCCACATGACCAAACCTAAGGCTTATTAGCCTTCAAAATTACTTCCATCCTCCTAAGATTTATTTCTACGCACCCCACCATCGGGTTGGAGTGGACCTCAAGATGAAGTCCAAAGCTTCATATCGTTGTTATTCAGGTACATTCTGCTAAAATTCCTCTAGAAATAATGCAACATTCCCAATTCCATCATAAAACGAAAAGTCATGTACCTCTGATATGATGTAACAAAGTGCTTTGGTAAATTTGTTACATCGCTTAGTAGATACTTCATGCAAGCTATTCTACCAATGTTCCAAATCCTCGTCGGAGTCTAAAACACATGAACTATCATGCTTCAAACTCATTCTGCCATCAACAGTAGGATTAATCCAATCTTCATCTTGCATAGTGATATTATATATCTGATCAACATCAACATATTCATGTTGGACAGGCTCTGTATAGCACACACCTTCATAGGGGTCCAAAGGCACAATGACCCTAGTACCATTCTTTTCAAATACCATCTATCTATTTTCAAATTTATTATACCATCCATGTCATAAGCCCAATCAGACCCAAGCAACACAGGATACAAATTGTTGTCATCAACAATCTAAATAACTTCAAAGTCAGAAAATACACTTGCTCCATTAATATATATGTTTATTCCATGCAGTCGACCCACAAGAATGATTTTATGTTGATTTTCCATCCTTACCTGAATCTATGACCATTGTAGCTTAGGTCTCCCCATCCGTTCCCATGTATGTTTTTGCAAAACATTAGCATATGATCCAAGATCAAGGATGACCTGGTCCATTTCATACCCATCGATCTGCAAAGTTAGCCGCATTTCTCTTCCAGTTCTTTTCTTATGTTTGTAGACCTTAGGCACTGCGCACTATAGATCAACTCATGTAATCCCTCCACAAGTTTCTAGTCCCTTAGCAACTTCATAGATGTCTACAAGAAATATGTCATAATGGGTGGATCAACCTCCTCGGATTCAATAATATCCTTGGGTTTATTCTTCAATGGAATCAGTTCTCCCTGCAATTTTGATGTCAAAGCTCTAGGGCTCATAAAATTATTATCCGCGTCCATGAAGGTTTCTCGTTCGTGTTGTATATCGAACCAATTATTCTTGTCTCCATATTTCTAGACCCATGTATCCTCCATGTGTTTATTTCCTTTCACTTTATCTTCTCCCATAATTATACCACTTTGTTTCACTATTTTGACACTTAGATCCTTTTCATGCGATTCAACTCTCATCATTTATATGTTCTGGGCAGGCTGTTGATTGTGCTTTTCCTACATTTTAGCCAATAATGTAGGAAAATCCTCTATTTCATGATCAAATGCATGACATTACCTACAAGATATGGGAGCAAGATTATGAAAATATCTGGCAAAATGTCCAGGCTGACCACAATTATAGCATATGATTTGTCTGTGACCTTGTCCAACATCACCTCCTCTTCCACGCACTCGGCCTTGGAAACCTTCATGCACTGTTGGAAAACCTAGAGCTTCGCAACCTTTGGATTGCACTTGGTATGCTCTAGGACTATGCATAATTAGAACATAGTGTCAACAATGCTTGTCATAATGTACCACCAAACTATAGAAATTACTATAACAATTGCTTCGGCGACTTAATGTACTTTTGCAACAAATGATAGTACTCTGTGGAGTGTGTTAGCTTTGGTATTAACATCCCACACATCCTGCCATATTTTACTTTGCCCTCACCTCATCTCCGTCATTATCATTGACCTCACTTCATTTTTTAACCATTTTTCCCAAGGGTTCCCAAGTCATGATTTTTCACAAGCACTAAACCCTAATTTCCTCTCCCACTGAGCTAGGGTTTTCTATGGAAACAGAGACATTTGAGCAGAGGATGCATAAGTATTGGGCTGGAAATAAGGTACGTTTTCACCCTACCTTTACCTCAAATTGTTATACACATTTAGGAATTTTTCCTCATCTCAATAGTAAAGGAAAGGAAAATTAATGTAAAATCAGGACAAACGAACTAACGGTAAAAGGGACGTTTAACAACGGGAATCTGACTGATTGTATCTTTATTCACAGGGAAACAAAGCAATTGAATCAACGACAATCAGAAGACAGTTGATAGGCAGAGACTAACGGAATCATAATGACTCCCATGGGCCAACAAAAGATGGAAAGGCATATACACATCTGAAGAACTCAAACGACAGCCACGAGAAGCGGGCTATCGTTTGGAAAATACCGTTACCTCTGATTGAAATCGCCTTTAAAAGGCCAAATAAAAACGAGATAGATAGAGTTGAATAGGGATTTTCTTCTATAATAGACGTATCATGACAGAACTATCCAATGTACTCATGTGTTAACCTTCACTTAATAAAGAATTTTGGTGTTTTGACTAGTCATTCTCTGAGTTTTCCTTAGGGGTCGACTTTTGGTGGTTTGGGACCAGCCCTTGAAGTTTCCACGCTAATATTTATGCTATATGTTCAGTTACAAATCTACATTTTAGCCATCGAATGTGTTTCGTGAGATATCATTTAATTGGTTGAGTTACGAACATAGAACACTACAGGTTTGTTTTTCATTAGAATAGCTTATTGTTCATGCTCTCTAGCTTACATTCCATGTTTCCGTAGCTGTTATATTCTTCCATTAGTTCCCAATGCTTTTACATTCGTTTCATTAAGCTTTAGCACGACTGCTGTTCAAATCTATATACAGCTAAGAATTGGATCTTTCCATCATTACTGTAAAGCGTCTAGTTGTTAATTGATTCAGAAAGGTGTCAGCTATTTATTTTACAAAGAGAATTCCATTGCAAAATTAGATAACCAATTATTTTTCAATTTATTAATGTTTTTGTTCAATTTAGTAGGACTGTTGTTCAATTAATCAATGTGTTGTTCAATCGTAGGTTTCTCTTTTCTGCGCTTACTTAGATAAGAATAGTTAACGACATTTTAAAATTCCATTTCCCTTTAAATTGATTGAACTTAGAGAATTATTTAATCCTATTCACGGTAATATAGAGTAGTTGTTCTTGATATCACTTGCATATATTGTGTTCACACTCTTGAAATAAAAAGACTTACCCTGGGTTGACAATTGAATGAGAAGCATCGAAGTTGCTTGTAATAATCACCTTTGTGAAAAAACAATAAGGTAGGTCATATCAATAAGTATGAGGCCATTCCAACTCATAAACATCATGTATCCATAATTTTTTAAGAAATCATTCCAAGATTCAAGAATTTTCCACTCTTAGGGCCAGTTTTACTTCAAACTATGTTTTTGACCAGACAAAGATGAATTTAACAAAAGTGAGAGATTTTTTTGTCCATCATAGGTCAAGGAAGAAACACCTACTTCCATTTTTACACAGGTGTCATGGTTTTGGATAAATTTCAAAAATACAAGTGCCATAGGAGAGTTGCTGCACTTCTAGAGTGACCTTGGGAAAATCAAGTTTTCTCCTATCTAGATTGTCCAAATAAATTTATTTATATGTCAAATGGAAACTACACTAGAATATATTTCCAATGAGCTATCATGAGCTCAATTTGGAGTTGAGGAAGGCCTCCAAAATTTTCTTGCAACATCACTCTACATTTCTACACCCTCATTCTTCACTTTTTTCCCAGTCTTCGAAGAATCCATTTTTGACAAGTAACATCAACTCCAATCAGAAAAAAAAAAAGTAGACTTGGAAAGTAGACAGGATAAAATTTCCAACGAGCTATACTAGTCCCAATTTGGACACTAGGAAGGCCTCCAAATGTGGTATGCAAAAAGGTGTTTCACTAGCACTGCTCGTTTGCCTGAAGCACAACAAAAATGTCAAACGCACAACACCTAGGGTGCTACGCTATTTTTTGGAGCATCCAATGAGAAAACGGTCACCACCATTGAGTTCAAAATGATGAGTACATGAACCTTGTACATTTTCTAAGAATTTGGAAGCAAACCGGTCAATGAAAAGGGAAAAAAACTACCAAAAAACCATGTTTCTGCCTCATTTTTGGCCTTGGCACTGCTTGTTTACTAGTCTTTGGAAAATAATTTTTTGACAGGGAAAATGACCTTCATTTTTAAAACTGAAGGCATATTTGGAAACTTTATTTTAAGGGCTTTCCAACAACCTATCATGGAGCCAATTTGGACACCTGCAACCCAGTCAAAATCAACCTGCAAGATGTGTTGTGTGTTTCCTTCTGGCACCGCGCATTTACCATTGGTGCTGCGCATTTGACATTTTGTTGATATTTTCAAGTTTCACTCCTGTTTTGACTTTCATATTGGGAAATGATGATTTTACCTATGTAAATTATGAAAATAAATGTAATTATCATGTTTTTACTATTACCTAGGGTAAATACATTAGGTAAATGAACTCAATGAGGTGTAATGAATTAGTTTGAAAAAAGTTAGGGTCGAGTCACTTTCACCACCCTACACTCTAGGTTTCAGTTCAGACTTTGGTGGATCAACTCCTCCTCTCATGGATTTGACCCTTGAGGTTTGGAGGTGTTTGTTTGAGGTCTATATATTGTACTTTTTCAATCATTTTCAAAGGTTGGAATTAGTTTGATTTTTTCTATTTGATCAAGGAAAATTTGTACTAAGTTTGGCCAAGCTAATAAAGAGGAGTTGCAGATAATTTTATGGGATACTTGTGGTATTGAATGTCTATCATAGTTTCTTCTTCAGTGTCATATGTTTGAAAGTATTGTGTTCATGTTCTCTTTCATTTCCATGTTATGATCTCTTACAAGTTAGAAATTTAGAATACATGTTTCCATGCTCTGTTTTGGGTGACTGATCATATTTTGTTCATCTTCTTCAGTCTGAGAAAAATAAATCTCTTATGCTTTTCTCAACCTTCTTATAGTTTCAAAACCATTCCATATCCATTCCCTTCAAGAGATAATCATTATACCTACATTTCCCCATTGATCCCTGAAACCCTAACTCATTTTCCCTGACCTAGCTTTCCTAGATGTAGTTCCTTCATTCAGTGATTTCCAAACCAAATCAAATTAAAAAAAAACCCTTGCACTCTATACCTAGCCTACAAACCCTAATTTCTCCAGCCCTCCTGGTTGTGACCCTTTTGGAGAGAGCCCTCTCTGGCTTGATAGGGCTAGCTATCAAGTCAAAATATTAGTTTGTGGTTACGTCTGTTAGGATTCCTTCCTCAGCCTTGGGTATCTCACAGAGTGATAAAAAATTGCTTGCCTGCAACTTCACATAAGCTACACTGGACATATTGTCCCACATTTGGTCCAGTACTTGGTCCAAGTCTCAACAGAATTGGCATCCCGGTGCCCAAGTAATCTCTAAAAAGAAGACACTGATCCTTATGGTGACCCTCTGATTTTCACTTTATGAACCACACTTCTGCGCGAAATTCTTTTCCCTTCTTCAAATATTGAAGTTTCATATTTAAGTTAGCCAACTGGTTTTGAATTTTATGAACCCTTATGTTAGTATCTTCTACCAGCAAAGCATCTAACTTCATCATAATCTCCAAGGCTTCTGCTTGGGTTGTGACCTTTTTCTATGATAATGGAAATCTAAGATGGGGTAACAATGCAACGATAAACCATTCCTTGTGCTCCTGGTCAGGGATATCGAAGCTAACTTGAATTAGCGGTGTCTTACACCTTTGATCGACTTACCACACTATTTCAGTGGCTAATTGCTTCATCTTTTTGATATCTATAATACACTGGGACTGCGACTTCGGCTTCTTAAATCCAACATTCAATGCAGCCCTAGTCTGGGCCAACGTAGCAATTTGGTTCATCATAGAGTATTTCATATACCAAGACAACTCTTTGTCTTGAAACACTATGACCAACTATGCTTTCTTCATATTCTCATAAGTGATGTTCTGCGATCTCCATATTGCTTCTGCAACAAACCAAAACTACTCAGGATCATCCGATCCATTGAAAAAAAGAATCTTAGGTGAGTGATACATGGTGAACGGGGGAGGTGGAGGTGGAGGTGGAGGTGGAGGTGGAGGAATAAAATAGGGATAGGTTTTTATGGGAGTGGAAGGTTGGGGAATTCCAGAAGCGCCCTGATGATTTTCAAATTTTATTGAAACACATTTAGGTGTAGTAGTGTGGCTTTCTCCTTCCTCACTTTCAGATCAAAACAATTAAATGTACTCAGACTCAATGTAATTATTATGATCTACCCTAAATCTCTTACCCCATCGTATAGTTCTGATTTTATTTCCTCCAAACATCAATGTGATTTCATTCATAGTACACTCTTTTCACATAATAACATCTTAATCAAAAGCTTCAATGATTTCAAGTAATTACCTCACGGGCCTTTGAAACAATTTCGCTCAACTTCGCTATAGGATACAGTTGTATCGATCACGAACTCAATAATGAAGCCTCCAAGGATACTATCGATGCAATAATCAACAACCCTTGCGATCTTGTTATTAGTTCCCTTCAGTTTCTTGATCATCTATGGAGTCCACACAGTAGGCCTATTGTTGAAGTGAGTCGTTTTCTCAACTAGTCTTTATAACCACTCACACAGCTCACTAGCAAATGATGAGAAAATATCTCATGCTGAAATGTAAATATATACACCTACAACCACTTTTAAGTAGATAAGCATGGATTTCTATTTTCTTGCGCATCAAATTAACATTATTTTAGATCTACCCAATCTCGTATCTATTTCTTAGATGGATTTCACATCCACATATTCCTCAATCAGATACCGGGCCTGGAAATGAAACCATTTTTTGCCTTTATGGGGCCTAGACCTGGGTTCATATATGGCTATGCGAACCAAAAAAAAACCAAATATTACCAGCCCTTTCGACAACAATATGTGCACTGACCAGAGTCTCACCCAAGGAAATATAGGGGGATGATAGAACCAAGTTTTTGCATCCAGAGGGACAATGGAGTGTGGCTTTTACAACTTCTCTTCCTTTCAATACTTGCAAGAATTTCACAGAATATATCTGCTAATTATACAGTCGCAATTCAACACTTATGTTGAACTAACTTGCAGACTGCACAATCTTATTTCATCAATCATAAAACAACATAAATAACCATAAACATAGTCACTTTGTGATGCAACTATAAGTAAAAAAACATAGTTAACATAATATACAAGTAAATAAAAGTCATAAAATCAAACAAAAAACTGTCTTCAAGAGTCTTACATTAATGTTCATATTTCCCCAATACAATCAGTTCCACCTTGTGCACTCAACTGCAGGGGTCTGTGCACTCAGCTGCAAACTTCCTAAGGTACCTATGCACTCAACTGAAAGAGCCTTTTATCTAACCAAAACCACATAACACAGACTCAAAATAATCTTACATCCAAGTGCATTCTATGACCTATCTATCAATTATATCATATGATATCTCTCATCAATACTGTCCTAGACTCCTTATATAGTCTTTACATTTACAATACCATGGTCCAAAAACCATGGGTAGAGCTCAACGTATAAAAAATATTCTCATTATTTACAAAATAAGTGGCTTTGACCCACCCCAAAGCCCCCAGTACTCTAACTTAACTTCGCGTCGCGGGCTCTGCTCCTTGATCTATGGAGTCTTTATAAAAATATTTCATTCGAGGGGTACTCTATTCAACAGAGCTCCAAACCCCTGATCTTATCACCAGCTACTACTGCAAGGAAGCTTTGATTTCATCACTGAAGGCTCCAACCCTGAGCACCATCGTGGACCACGTTCATAAATTTTCACACTGGATCCACCTGTTCAACAGATCACAACTTCTAGGCCACTTTTCATCATACTTTCACATTAGATGCACTACCATCATTTAAGCCCAATATCATATATGAAAACTTAGATTGACCACTATACCAATTCATTCAACCAATCATTGAATCATTGAACCAAACAATCACTCAACTAATCACCGACTCAAATCAACCAACGTCTTCTTAAACATTAGAAACAGTTAGATCACTGTAACCATAACATCAATACTGTACCCAAAAAATTACATCAACCTACTGAATCAACTACAACCATGATAAATCATATGGAAAAATATATATGCTACTCTACTTAATCAAACCTACGGGTATATGCGCTTTTCATGAAGTAAAACCGCGTATAGATCTCAACATACCAAATTCTGAACTACTGTCAATATGAGCCAAACAATGAATTGCACACAGACATATTGAATCGTACTGTCAAATCACAGTTATATGAACCTCATACATCTAGTTGCATGGTGAACATTCATCATATCAAATCAGAATCAATTTAACTACATCAATGTTAATCCCAGATCTTCATGAAAGACTTCATTGATAGACAACAAAAAAATTAGAAATAATGATTGAACTGATGACAAGACATATTCAGGAAAAACCTTATAATATATATACGCTTATCATAAACCATTTCTTCTTGTATATGCATTTTTCAGGAATGAAACTTGTGTATAGATCGTCCCATACTGCAGAATCGATATGCTACTACTCATAAGAGTATCTGTGTATGTACGTGCTTTACCTGAGACAAACTTTCATATAGATCTACAATTATCAACTCATAGCTGCATTTCACTTCAAAACTATAGACATACCCAAATCTCAACATACAAATTAAAACACACATCAAATCATAAATTAAATCAATTCATATGGAGATAATATAATTCATAGACATTTTAGGTCTATTGAACATGATCCATCATTGTATTACCGAGTGCATACTTATTTCAGATCGACCACTCATCAATAACCCATACTGTGCAATCATACTTCAAATAAAAGTATTCATCAATCACCCTCTTACTTGCACACCAAACACTTGGACCTTCCTCTTCTTATATAGCTTATGCCTTAGTCAATACCATGGGCTAAAACCACACTAATGCTGATGGTTTTCCTGGACAGGATCAAATATCCATTCACATGCTCATTATTATGGGATAATACAATGGTAAAGAGCCTTGGTATTTAGGAAACCATAGTGTGGAAACTATATGCGCTTTCTCTCCTTCATACCCGCGTTTGTACGCTTCTTTGCTTCACAGAACCCGTGCATATTTCTTCAATTTGTTCACCTTCATCATTCTTCTATCTCTATACTCTATGCCTTTCTCCTGTCTCTGAACTCCATGCCTCTGTCACATCTACTGTTAGTGTGAATTCTAATCGCAAGCATACGAAAAACGCTCACTTTAGCTATGCATAACAAACAACCCTAACATCAAATATGGCTATCAATTTCCTTATATTTACAGTTAGTGATCAAAATAAATGCTATATAAATCGAGATATATGCAGTTAAAGACATTAAACAAAAAATAATAAGCAAGAGTTTCTCCATGCATCTAATGAACAAGACAAGAATTTTTAAAGAATTTTTTGTATTATGACACCTGGTAAGGGAACATATAAATATGTTACTAGACCCCCTCAATGGTATCGGTTCTTGTATGTCCTCAGCGCTTCAGATCTGAGATATCTCTCTCTCTCTTGATGATGTAGAATACCCAGACAAAATGGAACTCAAAGGGAGCTCACAAGAAAAAAGTAGAAAAATATGACAATGATGGGAGGATCAAAGTCAAACCAAAAGTATAGATCAAGAGTGAACTATAGGCAACAAAAGGTAGTGAATGAATGTAAAAACCCTTCTATTTATAACAAAATATTGAGTTAGTCTAGATATTGGTGCATAATTAAAATATTATTAACCAAATATAGATCCAACTTTTATGGAATATTTTATTTTTGTTTTGGGTTAAACATGACAAGGAATATTAATTAAATAGTGGTTTAATTAACTATACCTTGAGGAAAATCAAACAAATAAGAATTTATTCAATTATTCCTCATGGGCTTTCTTGTTTAGACCAGAAACAACTTAATAAATTATGGATTATTAAGTTATTTTTCATAGTGAAAGCAATTTTACTATGGTAAAATTGGTCTTACATGGTGTACTTTAGTGCATCTAATATTAACAAGTTAGATGACCAAAAGTTGGTGTAACATATTTCCCCCAACGTGTGAGCATTAGGAGCTAATCATATGACCGAAGTACATTGTAAGAACACCGTCACTAGACACTGAAGGGGGAGTCAGAGAGAGAGAAATATAAGGCAGACTAAAGCATGAGAGGACAAGACCCTGAGGAGGCGAGACTTATAGGTGTGTCAAGTCTCTTTTATGAGTGAGTACCTATTCTACATGAGGCGAGGGAGGCATACCTATGCCCGCTGAGATAACAAAGTACAAAGAATAATGATACATATAGAAAACATGGGACTAAACTATATAATACATGTTGGCATAAACATGGGCTAGAAAAAAAAACATGATAATGGATCCCACATACATATTATGCCTGGGACAACAGCCAAGACTTATACAATAATATCTGAGTACATGAGATATAAGTACAACCAAAGAGGCCTTGTAAAATAGGAAAGGGCTCAGAAAATCTGAATGATACAAGCAAACTAAAAAAGGCACTGCAAGCAGCTTAGGCCAGAGCCATCAAATCTATGGAGCTGCATCCAAGGATGTGGTAGAGAGGTCATCCGGGCATGTGGGGGGATACCTGAAGGGCCACCCCCTCATAAGGTGTAAAACATCTCACACACACCCAGGAATCACTAGTACAATCTACTGCATCACTGAACCATCGATGATACATATCTCGATCATGCCATAAGGAGCTGGAACTGAGAAACAATCAAGTCAAAGGGAAATAAAGGGTCCCTTTGCCTGATATGAGGCACTGAAAAAGAGTGGATGCTGGAACCAAGTTACACTGCCCTCTAGACATGTCTTCTGGAATGAATAATTTGATGTCGACAGAAGGAGGTCCGCCATGGGTGAGGAAATAAGGGATCCCCAACTAATGCACGAGGGATAATAGTAGAGTGACTGATAGACTAACACTGGGGATGATGGTGGAATGGGGGGTACTAAGTAGCAGGTTGATGACTTCCCTTGTTAGAGCATAAAGGCCATGAATGACCTCACAGCTACTGACTCGACTCCGGAGGGGATAGGGGACAGTATGACAGAAGGAAAAAATGTGTGACATGAGAGAGGTACAAAGAAATGAAGGATGAACAATTGTGGTGGGATAAAAAAGGGACTCAAGACAGACTCCATGGATGCGATTATGACTTAACTCAGATGCTCTAAACAAGGGTGAATAAATGATGTTGCCACACAAAACAAGCTCGTTGGGGACCATAAGAACATGAGTACAAGATGGTTACTCACGAAGAAAATCAACACAAGCACCGACAAGTATGAAGGCAAAGTGGTGCCCAAAGTACAAGTGTCGCAAGTGGAGAAATTCAATTTTGAGAAGTGGTGAAGTGACCCTTCTTGGAAAAAATGCCTCCAGATGAAGTATCAAATCACCAAAAACGAAAGCATACCCATTTGAGAGATCGGTGAGATATTTCCAACGGTGTTGACAGTTTGTCAAACCGAGCTATGGTTTGGTTGCAGCTAGTGAAAGAAATTTTTGGGATTTCTCTTTTAATAAGGCATTTTCCCTCCAATTTGATTCATTTGCAACTGTAGCTGTGGTGAATGTAGAGAGGATAAAAGCCCCTAAATATTGCGGCAGTTGTAGCGGATAAACTGATTGTTGGAATCGAGATTTGTCAGTTGCAAGTAAGAGGCCTAACCATACTCTTTCAATTCATCGGATTAAAATTTCATTTTAGGCACCCAAAGCTCAGGAACAAACCTCTGCTCCTCTTCACATTCGGGTCGCACTTTTTGGGGACTTTTCTATGACTTGGGTAGCAGGTATTGGGTAGAAAATTGCGGCCTATCCCAGGAATGGATAGAAAAGTGTGACCTATCAAGGAAGGGGTTTTTAGTGTTGGTTTTGGCTAAGATATGGGATTTTATGGTTATGATGTAGCCTTTCCTTTATGTACGCCGAAAAAAATAATGGTTTTTTGCAGGTATGGCAGAGTTGAGGATCAACTAGAGAGAGAAAGACCTAGACACATTGAGTTCTGAGATTTGAAAGGATCATGTAGTCCGCACTACATTGGCCAGATTTGGGTTCCTAAATTTTGTGGAGAACCCTTTGATGAGAGCAGGAGAGCCCTTGTTGGCCCAGATTGTCAGCTATTAGGATCCGGTTCATGAGATATTTATAGTGTAGGGGCACTGGATCGAGCTAACTATCCAGGATATATATTTCCTAACCGGTCTCCCGCCAGTTGGAATGGTGGAAAACACACAGCCAATGTTACCACGAGGGTGAAACATCATGGAGTTTTTAGAGCGCCACTGTCGATTGGGTGTCCATGTGAAAGGGACACGGATGCCTATCGGAGATCTAGAGAGGCTAGAGACTCATGTTGTGGCAGCAGTGGTGCTACGGATCCTAGGAAACTAGGCACTCCACCACATCACTGGGGGTCAGATGATGCTTTTTGAGGGAGTATCAAGTGGGACCTACTATGGGTGGGCCCAGATGATGTTGTCGTCATTGAAATGACAATTGTCGCTATGCAAGCGGCAGGTAAACCATGATTTTGCATATGGCACAGTTCTTTTCTCGCTCTTCTTTGAGAAGATCCTGACACTTCAGCCTCATATACAGATTCCGAATGGGGGCCCATGAGAGCCCATAAGCGCTGCTAGGGGCAGCTACTGTGTAGAGGGGGAGGTGGGGCAGTTGGATGGGTGTTTCGACCCGCATTTTTTGCACATTGGGATCAGATACAACTGTATATAGATGACTATCCCTATAGTGGGATGAACTATCATGGGGACCCAGACTTTCCACTTATGCCAGGTCGAGCATGGTGGCCAAATGGTAAGTGACAAGTTTCTTATCTTTTATGTGCATGTTAAATTTTAAGAGTATTGTATATGGTACTGATTCATTCACTTTTGGTATGTAGATATAGCACCGGTTAAACCAGCCAGGTACATGGGACAACCTATAGTATCAGGGGCTGCAACACCTAGTGGATCGAGGGGACCGCAAAATGAGGATGCAGTGACCCTCCTGGAGGACATTCGTCATATAAGTGAGAGGCTACCAACCAGTGTTTCAGAGTGCGACTGGAAATACCTTGATGACCAGTACATATAGCCATGTATTGGTCTATCATCACAGTGGCGAGGATTCATGCAGCGCATGGCGATGGCCAGACAGGGGATGTGCGATCTACAGGCTGCCAGAGCCGAGCCATTGGCCCGAGATCCTCCAGATAGTGATTAGATGTAGGGGCATGAGGTGCCCATAGTTTTGATTTTTTGTAATATGTTATGGGCATGTCATATGTATCAGAGTTGATGAACTCTAAAACATTTTGAATGAAACATATTGTGGATATGCATCATTTTATGATTTATTGTTATTGTCTTGTGTTAAATGCATGTGATAAATTCCAATCTCGAATATTGTTTGCAATGCTATCTACACAGTGATTTTTTTCTCTAGGTACATGAATGAATGTAATGATTTCAAATTCACGCATTAAGAGCTTCACTCGTAAATATCTTCTAAAAAGGACAAGATTATGAATATGATAGACACCATTCAATTGCATGACAACAAGAAAAGAATCTAAACAAACATGAAGGTGAAGGATGCAATGGTAAAGGGAATCGACTAATAAACCTATCACTGCATCATATCTGGCCTGGTTATTGGTCATAGTACCAATGCATACGCCGTTAGAGAGGACAAGCGAATGTAAGGAGGTGAAAATGGCCTAAGCTGTCGAGGCTAGATTCTGAGAGTAGCGACTTGCACCATCGGCATAACTGATATATGGTGTGGATGGGGAGTCCATATGAAAGGTGCCACAAGACAAAAAATGAGAGGATGATGAACAATTCTAGCAACCAAAATGCAAAGCATAAATCAAGCAAGCACTGCTAGAGGGAGTGTTATGGGTAGAATTTCTACCCCCCCCCCACATTGAAAACGAGATGGTGTGGGTGTTACACAGAAATTTGTCACCGTCCCTGCAATTCCCCATCCCATACAATTGGAGGGCTCATTCCATGACCTGTGAGAAATGACATGACTTGAAATCACTTTCATGACATCCCTCTGAACATGAGCTTTCATTGCCCTGAAGACAACTCCTTGAGAAAAACCCTAAAAATAGCTCTTTTTGCATTGGCACAGGTACCCAGTTCAGCCCCCGCGCCAAGAGGGCAAATCCTCCAAAGAGGGTGCGCCAATTGGTGCTCTTTCTCAGAGTCGCACTCGCGCCAGCCATTTTAAGGAGTGTTTTTTAAAAATAAATGGCAGAAGTTTCGTCCTAACCAATCCATAAACTGGTATCTAATTTGAGTTGGAAGGTTTGGCTCTAGATCTCCATGTAGAGGAAGTGGTTTGCCACCTCTCATGGAAGCTTCCTTGAGGATAGGGCCAATCCCATGATTATAGGGATCCCAACTCCCCTTCCTCGATCTATAAAAGCTTGCTCATCTCCTTTGCAAGCTAATCTCAAAGTTCCCAAGAGCCTAATGCTGCAAGAGCCTTGATTCATTCCCTTAAGGCCAAATCCAAGCAAGGAGATTATTGTCGAGACATCCAGAGAGAGAGGCTTGTCCCATCCCTGACAAGCTTTATCGAGACACGTTCTGCTGACGACCCTCCGAAGGAGAATTCAGCGTCAAAGCTATGGTTGTATTCTTTCTTTGATGAATTAATGATAAGCGACTATTGGTTATGGTTCCACTCTTGTTCTTGATGATGATCATGAGTTATGTCTTCTCTGACTGACATATAGTTGTATGTACTGGATTTTACGCTTGCGTTTGTTTTTTTTCTTGTGTGTGCAGGTGTCCGATCAAGGAGATTGTGAGGATTGTGATCTGCCGGAGCTAAGGAACGAGAGCGCTACTTTCCCTACAAGCGACAGCATTGGATTCCAGGTAAGCCTTCATTGCTAGTTGGTTTATTTACAATTAGGAACCTGCACTATAGCGTGTGACGATTGTTGCTAGACCCGATCTAGGCTAGTAGGGATCGCCTCTGCCCGCAGAGGGGATTTACCTCCACAACAAATTGGCAACTCCACTGGGGATCGTCTAGCTTGTTGTTTTTCTGCTTTGTAAGCTATGGACAGAGCCTTAAGTTAGCCAGATAGCCTTCGAAATGATATTGCTCTGCATAAGCGAAGTAGATCAAAGCTGCTTCAGTCAATCTCCAGTTTAGTTTATGAACTGAACACTTGGAGTATTGTCTTGTCTTTTCGGTTGTTTCTCGATTTTGCTTGCTTGATCGGCTCTTTTGGCTGGCTTTTTTTGTGATTTTGGCTTTTGGTCAGCTTGATCATCACTGGTCTGCTTGTTGGATTTCCTATTTTTGTTTTTCCATAGAAAACTCGAATGGAGCGCTTTACAGCTTGAGAGTCGTGCCCATTGGCGCAGGTTGCTAGTGTATTAATCTCGCCAATTCGTTTCTGGTGCTAGTTTCAACCTCATAGTCGCGCCAATCCTGCGAGGTACTAGGGTTTTCTCTATTCTGAGCTTCCTGAGCTTGATCAGTGTGTTTGGTCTTGTTTTTTCGACTACTTGAGTGTTCTGGAGCCTTGTTTGACTAGCTGTGACCTTCATCCTTTGGTTGTTTGCCCGTTTCCATCGATTTCACATTCTAGCCCTAGGGCATCTAGGTGCTCTTGTGTGTTGAGCCTCCCTTGGGAGTTTTTGGTTTCTACTTGTTTAGTCAACCTTTTGATTTCTCCTCTCCATTCGTTGGGTGGTTGTTTATCATTTTATTGCGTTATTTGAGTGTTTTTTCTCTTCTTCATTCGAATTTCTCTTTGTCTTGCTTTGAGCCTAGATTACATGGTTCATTTGAGTCTTGGAGATTCTGCTTGAAGTGGTGAGTCTGGTCTTGGTTGGGAGAAATTCTTTGTTTTTTCATTTTCAGGTGTTGGCGCTTGTTGTCAGTTAGCAACCCGCACCAATTGGGCATTGGCACTAGTTTTTAGTGAGCAAGTCGCGCCAGTTGGCGCTAGTTGTCAATGATAAAGTCATGCCAATTTCAGGGTGTGTGAAAATTGAGATTTTTTCCCTAAATCCTTCACCAGTGTGTCTTTCCCTTCCGGTATTTTCACTGTATGAGCATAGATTACATTTTTCATTGTTTGATGTCTTATTTCCATGATTTTTTGATGTAAAAGGGAATGAATTCCTTGTTTTGATCTCTTGCTTTGGAAGTCCTCTTTGTGCTTGACCTCATATGTCTTGTCGCCTTTTGAGGGATTTCATGACAAAGTGTTTGAAACAACATTTGCATTCTTAGTGTTTGTTTACATCTCTTTTGCATTCATCCTTCATTAAGAATATTTTCATTCTTTTAGTTTTCATATCATAGTTTGCTTTTCGTTAAAATGCATTAGATCACATTGCATTGAAAAGAATTTTTTGAGATCCATCATTGAACTTAGATTACATTGTTTAATGATCGAAAAATAGGAATCACTTTGATTGCATTCTCTTTCATTAAAAGTATGCATTAAGTAGATTCTCATTTCATCAAAAAATGCATTGAGTGCATTCTTATCATTTGAAAAGAAAAAGGAAACTGTGCATAGATTACAATTGCATATTTTTCGAAAAAGAGGATTTTGCATAGATCACATTGCATTGTTCGCATCGTTGAATTTTTGAGATTAATTTTGGATAGTGAAAGTCATCTAGTTTGGAAAAAGTTTCGTTTTCAGTATTGCTGTTTGTTGCATCATTGTTTGAAGCTCTTCCCTTAACTAGATAGCATTCATCGAATAGAAAGATTTCTTTTATCATATAGCTGCATGTAGGAGATTGTCATATGACACTCGCTAGGGCCTGAAAACTGATACGTAATTGAAGATAAACATTAAAATTCATTCAATTTACACTAAGGCAGCATTGAAACATTAACCCAACATTTAGAGGTCTAGGCTAGAGACGTGTTCCGGCGTATTTAAACCTAGTAGCTGTCGTTCGCCTCTTGGCTTTAGATAGCACTAGTACGAACTTGTGCTCCCCGTACCGTCGAGTATATAAAGGGAGACCCCACCAGGTTTCTATCCTTTATCCATAGGAAGCTGAGTCTGCCGCCCTATACCCGTGATACACCGGACATAGCATTCGGGGAGATTTCCTGCACGTACGTTAAATCCTTGGTTGATTTCTCTTTCATTTTGAAACCAAGGTGTATATTGCAGTTCACGGTTATTTGGTACACCCTTTGCCTAGTATTCCTGAGCAGTCATTTTGATCTTATCTGACTCTTTAAATTTTAAAAGATCACCAAGCGCTTGTCCTTTCACGCTTGCTTCAAAATTGAAAGAGATAGAGTCATATTTCATCCGTTTCTCGACTCTTAAAACATGAAACGGTGAAGTTTCTAAGTTTCAATGTCGTAAAATAAATCACCCGCAATCACACGCCCTGTTAGAATTTGCTTGTTGGCCGTTTGATTGTGTGCCTTGGTTTTTAGCTCGTGTGCAGTTTTGATTTGTTGATGGCAACTTTTCCAGAGTTCACCAACCAAGGAATCCCCTCCAATGGGAATCCTGGTCATTTTCCTCCTTTTTGGAATGTTGGTGCTCCTTGTATGGAAACGTTGTCCCTTCCTGGGTTAACTGTTGGGTTGCCTGTTTGGTTGTTTTCAACCTCTGTGGTCCTGAATGTCTCAGCTATTGTTCAATCAGTTCCTCCGCCTGAACAACATCATGTTGATTCCAAGGTGGACCTCTCCCCTTCTTCGCCTGTTTCTGCATCCTCCTCTTCTACTTCGCCCAATGAAAGTCTGGATTCGAGTAACCAGGTGGCTAAGAAGAAGAAGAAGAAGAAGAAGAAGAAGAAGAATTCAGATAAGAGATAGGCTAAGGCTATAGCTACTTCTTCTGAAACATCTCCTAGACTTGAAAAACCTTCCAACCCTCCTTGGAAAGTCAAGTTCCCTTGCATGTTGTGCACGACAGACCATTTTCTTCGAGACTGCCCTGGCATTCTCAAGGTACTTGAAGAATGGTCTAATGGTCATCCGCCATTGCCTTTGGTTTCCGAGAGTCAGGTTGGGGGCACGTCTTCAACTGGTGTTGATAAGGCTCCTAAGAAGAAGGGTATGATCACCAATCCCTGTAAGTTGTGTGAAGGGCACCATGCCATTCACCTTTGTCCGTATATGGATGAAGCCAAGCGAGTATTGGACAACCCGACTATTTCTACACCATGCCTTCCAGTTGGTTACAAAAATATTTCTTTGAGTCTTCCACCAGTTGATCCTACGATTGGTCAAGAGTCATCCTTGGTCGATCCTGCTTCCCCGGAAATTCAAATTCATGAATCCATCCCCGACCAATCATTGGTCGTGGGATCGGTTGAGCTAGTCCCTTCTATGGTGCACCAGGTATTTTCCATCGAGAGTGGATCTCATCCCCCTCAGGTTCTTCTTGTTTCTTCAGATTCCTCAGATTTGGAGAAAGATTCTCCTGTCCCCGTATCTCAAGAAGCTACTCCTCCGCCTCCCGTGATGGAGGTCTCGGAGGATACTCCCCCTGCCTTTGAGATGGAGGTCATGGAGGATGCTCCTTCTTCCGTAACACCAGGGGAAGACCATCTCGGTTCGATGGTAGCCCCTCCGAGTAGTTTGGTCGTTTCCTTTGATTGGAATCGATTTATGGGATACCGCCTTCCGTCTTATGTACCTTTCGAGATAACTGTACATGCCTTTGTTCTGGTTGTACCCAGCACCATTATAGATGAAGGTGCCTTTGTTAGTGTTCTATCCTCAACTACCTGGCAAGCTTTCGGTTCGCCACCGCTTGTGCTTGTTACGCAGAATCTGTTGGCATTTAACAGAAGAACAAGTCAACCGTTAGGGATCCTTCCAAGGCTACCTATTACTTTGGGAGGTAAAACCGTCCATATGGACATGATGGTTGTTCCAGGCCCTTTGGATTTCAATATGCTCTTGGGGCACGATTACACCTATGCCATGGGAGCACTTGTCTCCTCCCTTTTTCGTGTGGTCTGTTTTCCGCATGAAGGATGGATTGTGACCATTGATCAGCTTTTGTTCTTTGGTCCTGATATGGCATCTGGCCCGCCATCATCCCTTCCTGGTTTTTATCCACCCGTTGTATCTGCCCCACCACAGGTCAACTATGTGGCTACCTACCCCGTGCCTGTACTCAGTGATAGTGCCATTGTGCATCAAGTGCTGGGGGCATTGGGTCCTGACTTACAGGATGTTTTCCTTCCATCAGGAGTGGAACTCTTGGAAGTGATGACTTCTTGTTCATCATGATGAGTTGTCTTCGGAGCATGGTTCCTTTCTTGTGTCAAGCTCCTTAAAAAATGAAACAAGGTTGTTGGAGCAGAGTTCCTTGTCTTGTGTCAAGCTCCTTAAACCATGAAACAAGGTCTGTCAGAGCAGGGTTCTTTTCCTTGTGTCAAGATCCTTAAAAAATGAAACAAGCTAGTCGCAGCACAGTTCATTTTCTTGTGTCAAGCTCCTTAAAAAAATGAAACAAGGTCATATGAGGATAGTTCTTTTAATATGTCAACCTTGTTAAAATAATGAAACACATTCCTGTTCAATTCGAGTCTTTGATAAGTTCTCGTAAAATCCTAGTCGAGTCTTTCTCTTGATCTTGTGATTTGAACCTTCACTCCATCTGCCTTTCATATGGACTGAAGCTTAGGGGGCATGTACCTCAAATTGAGTCACCATGCTGGGGGGCATGCTTAATTTTTCAAGCATAGTTTATCTTTGTTTCAAGCTTGTGTAAAAATGAGACCAACTTCAAGCAGAGTTTCTTGATTTCAAGCTTGTGTAAAAATGAAACCTTTCCCATTTTACCTCTTGTGATTGCCATTTTATTAGCCTATTTTTGCCAAATGAGCCTTGGTTTTCTCACTCCATCATCATTATCTGCTTGGCCGATCATATGCCTTCACTTGATTTTATTACCCATTCCTAAGGAACCGCTGTGATGAGTGGTCTCGTTAGCCAGCCTCTCAACCTTTACTTGTTTTGAGTAGTTCTACCATCACCAGAACTAGTTGCTACCCTTTATACCACTCGTTCCTCTAGGAGGAGCCATCTTTCAGCTCTTTTCTGACTCTCTAAACATGAAAATATTTCCGAGTCTCTTGTCGTTTCTCGTTAAAGTGGACACGAAACGACATCTACCCAGTATATGTTTACCCCTTTTTCGGGCTGGGATAGATTATTTACGAAAAAGGAATACCCTAGCCTATCGCGACTAGAGGTTTTCTCAGACATAGTTTTCTACCTTTTCGGATCTGAGAAACTATTTACGAAAAGGGATCGTTGGAGTTTACTTTTCCATTTTCTTTTCAAACTCTCTAAATATGAAAATACACCGAGTTCTTCCTTTGTCAGACTCGTTAAACCCTGATGACATTGGATTCAGTCGTAATGACGCTATTCGAGTTCCTCCTTCCTAGGGCTCGTTAAATGTACTAGGATGGGCTTATACAACAAGCATATGGTATCCTCTTCAAGCTTGTGTAAAAATAAAGAGGTACTCGCCAGAAATGGTGGGGAAAATGGAACCAACATCATTGTCGCGTCGACAGTATGTCGCTCTTGAACATGGCACTTGTCTGCGTTCGTGTCGGGTTGGGGACATCTCATCACATTTTCTACTTGCCTCCGTGGCTTTGGGTGATCCTTTTTTACCTCTCATTTTCTCTTTGCCTCGTCATCATGACCTCTGATCTATTGATGTCAAATACTGCCAAACTCACTGTCGTGCCATTTATATGTTCAAGAGAAGTTGACCTCTGCAAGTACCAACCTTCCTTTGATTCTCATCTGATCGTGATTCAAAAAAACATTATGTTCCTCTATCTCGTGTCGATGATGTGGGAAACACCATGGCCCACCTTCGATCAAGGTCACTTCCTGTCGACTTCAGCTCATTATCTAGGAAGCTGATCTAGAGACTCCCTTCTGGTACCTTGGAGCCTGCATGCCTCAATGGCAGGTTCTTTGCATTCGACGTGAGGTTTTCATCATTGGCCTCACGGTCAGTCGGTCTATGGTGTTCGAGCGTCGGCTCATTGATTCACGTGCCATAGATTGTACCTATAGTACCTTGAGGACCATTGGCATTGTGGTGGTACCTCTCGCATCTGTTAGTAGCTTTCATCAGGCATTGTGGACAATGTTCTTGCCATGTTTGACTTCAGCTCACATATTCACATGCTTGAGATGGGGCGCAAGACCACCGGATTCTGTCTTGTTATAATCATTTTTTATGATTTTGTGGATTCTTATGATTAATTGCATGACCCTATTGATTGGATAAATAACACGACCATGCAGAGTCTATTTATGATCTCCTTTGGATGTTGCACCCATACCTTGGATGCGGATTATTGTATACTCTGTTATGGATGGCTGCGCCCATACCACATATATCATGTATTTGAGATATCAGTTGTACTTCTCTATGCAGGTTTTCCGACGGCGGTGTTTTCGGTTGGACACGTTCTCGTAAAGCATTTCACCCCTCTCTCTCTTTCGGGCCTCATGCTTTAGGGGGCATCTGTTACACAGCAATTTGTCACCGTCCCTGCAATTCCCCATACCGCACATTGGAGGGCTCATTCCATGACCTGTGAGCAGTGACATAACCTGAAAACACTTTCATGGCATTCCCCTAGACATAGACTTTCATTCCCCTGAAGACATCTCCTTGTGAAAAACCCTAAAAATAGCCTTTTTGCATTGGCGCGGGTACCCGGTTCGGCCCCCGCGCCCGGGGAAAATGCTCCAAAGAGGGTGCGCCGATTGCGCTCTGTCTCAGTACAGCACTCGCACCCGGCCATTTTAGGGAGTGTTTTTTAAAATAAATGGCGGAAGTTTTGTCCTAACCAATCCATAAAATGGTATCTAATTTGAGTTGGGAGGTTTGGCTCCAGATCTCCATGTAGAAGAAGTGGTTTGCCACCTCTCATGGAAGCTTCCTTGAGGATAGGGCCAATCCCATGATTATAGGGATCCCAACTCCCCTTCCTCCATCTATAAAAGCTTGCTCATCTCCTTTTCAAGCTAGTCTCCAAGTTCCCAAGAGCCTAATGCGCGGAAATACATTCATTCCCGCAAAACAAATCGGCAAGAGGGTTGTCTCCCTTGCGGAAAGCTGCCTCCATCACAGCAAGGCTTTGCGAGACAAGGTGCTGTTGACGACCCTCACGAAGGAAGGGTCGGTAGCCAGGCTATGGACATATTCTTGTTTGATGAATTAATAGAAAATGGCGCAGCTGTGAATTATGGTTCCTCCCAACTAATGTGATTGCTCAGGTTGCTGTCTTCTCTGGCGGCATATGGTGTATGAATTTTACGCTTACGTTGTTTTCTTCTTGCGTGTACGGTGTAAATCCACCGAGAATCGTGAAGTTGTGATGCGGCGGAGCTGAGAGCGGGACGCTGCTTTTACACCAGCGACAGCGTTAGTTCCAGGCTTAGCCTTCATCGCTGGTTGGTTTCCAGCACGGTGGGAACACCCTTGTTGTAGCGTGTGACGATTGTTGCTAGACCCGATCTAGGCTAGTAGGGATCACCTCTGCCCGCAAAGGGGATTTACCTCCACAACAGTGGGGGAACTTCCTTTGGGGCAGTTTTTGCTCAAGTCGCGAAAGTCACCATAGACACAAATGGTGCCATTTCTCTTATGGGCGGGATAAATGAATTCAGGGGTGGAAAAAGCTTCCAATGATGTCGTCATCATAATATAAGATGGGGTGACTGGTGGAAGGATAACCACATGACGCAGCAAAGCTAACTAACTCATCATCATGAGAAAAGAGGTTCAAATGTGCATCATCATGAAGGGTGATAGAAGAAAAAGTAGATGAAGGATCCAACGATGTTGAGCCCAGGGTGATTGCTGAAGGGAGGTCAGGCAAAATAGAAGGGGAAGCCCCAAAGGGGTATTCCACCATGGATCTCATAGATGATAACAGGTAGAGGATAGTGGTCGAATACTGCGTCATCTCGACATCGGGAGGGGGAATTTCAATTGGAGTGTATGGGTCCTCTATTTCACCTAAAGCATAACATGCAAGTAAATGAGAGGCAAATTCATGATGGTCGGCCTCATACTGGTGAACTTCGTCCAAAGAGGTGCGGTAGTCTGCAAGGCGGGGACAAAGGTGGGTATAGTGGCCATGGAGATCACACAAAGAACAAGGGTGGTTTGTGTGCACATTCTTAGGTTTATTGGTTGCAGTTGGTAAAGTAACAGGGGCTTTGGGGACCTTAGACTCAGGAAACACGACATTGACCATGGGTTTGATACGAGGAAATTCAGGACAATTATGGGTGGCATGAATGAAAACATCACATAAAGCACACGGGGGGGTACGCTTTGGAGGCTAAGGAGGAGCGGGGGTTGTTTGGGAAGCCTTGTCCTTAGGTGCCTTTTTGTGAGATTTTCCCCCCTCACCCAAGGCTTTCGCAACATGAGTAGGTTCCTGTTGAGGTGGCCGAGGCATAGAAGAAAAGGGAGGGGTCATGGGGACCACTTGGACTGGGGTCAAAGCTGTATAAGGTTTGGGATGACCAGGTGGGGTATTGGATGGGGGATCAATGTACCAAACTAGGATCCCCAGGTTCATGTTAGGAGGAGACAAGGTAGCTAGAATAGGTACCGAAAATACTCTAGGAGGGGGAGCAAGAAACGATATCTGATCGGAGGGGTAATGGCCAGGTGGGACAGCTTCGATATGGTTAACACTAGGGGGAATCGTTCTAAGAAGGTAGATAGGATCATGGAAAATAGCTACAGATGAGGGGCCTTGAGGAGGGGGTCTTGAAGGCTGAGTCGAAGTACTAGGATCAGGTTTCGGAGGTGGAGTTGCTGGCTAGTTGAACCGGTCCGTTTAAGGTAGGACTGAGACGATTACATCATGCAAACATTCGACGAGCTAGGGTCAGAGATGGGAGGATGGAGACCAGGGAAAGAACCAAGAAAAGAGGAATATTTATAGACTCCGGGTGAGACACTGGTTGGAGGTTCGACTATCTTTTTATTAGCCACTGAAGAGATAATGGACTTTGGAGAGGTCTGAAACTTCGATTCGTAATATTTCAACTGATTGATGGTGACGATATTTCCATTGATAGGAAAGCACATCTTATGATGAACTTCAAATGGGAAAACAGACACATAAGTGTAGATACGACCCAATAGAATGTTTTATTCCAAGGGGGCATCAATGAGTTCAACGTCAACATAAACAGTCTTGCCCGCAAGAGTAATAGGAAAATTGCAGAACATGCCAAGGGGATAAGAAGAGTGGCCATCCCACGCACAAAGGGTGATAGTGGAAGGGGCTAAATCGGGTGATCCGAGCTACTTCCAAACAAATGAAGACATCACACAAGTTGATTCCCTCTCGTCAATGATATAATGGGAGACGTTGGCATTCTGGATCTTGATATGGATTTGGAAGGCAACGAATGGAGGAAGGGGTGGATGCTTTGACTTTTCAACATCGAATATAATCAAACGGTCATATAAAGTATCCACAATGCCCATAATAGTTATTAGATATTTTCATTGTGAAGGGCACGACTGGAGGACTTATAGTGTTGACATGGTGACAGGGGATTGCGTCAAGTCATCTACTATACTGTAGGAGTGGGCAGCTTTAATAGAAGCAGCGTTTCAGCATAATAATCCCTTGGGGATCTTGGTATGGACCTCTGCCTTAGGCTGAGGGATAAGTGAAGGACCATTGGGTGTCGAAAGAGGCTCCGTGAGACCTAAATATGGGGGCTCAGTAGCAGACACAGTGGGGTTCTTGTTGTACTGACGGGACCGAGTTTGAAGGTTGAGGTCAGTGGTATTGGCTCGGTCAAATTTCATCATGAGGATCTGGTAATCAGAGGTACCATATGAAGGAGGTTGAGTGGCCGCCTGACTTTCACGGGGTTGGGCAACCACATATCTTTGTTGGGGGAAAGGATTGGTAAACATATCCGGTTGGATGGGCGCAACATTAGGAGGAATCGAAGGGAGGCTTGTTGTCCTCATTCTTGCATATGATGCATCTGAGGTAAAAGGGGACAATAATGGGTATAGTGACCATAGACACCGCAAAAAGAACAAGTCTTAGTCGTTTGAATAGGCCTGTACTGCTTGGGATGGGTGCCCTATTGCTGGGTTGCAGTGTTAGATGTAATCCCTTGGGGATTGTTTCCTCGATTACTTGGGGAATATTGGTTTTGGTTTCCTTTCCTCTTCTTTTTGGAAGTAGGAGGATTAGTCGCACTCTAATGCGCATACACCTGACCCTGAGGGGGGGGTGGATGCTGTTGTGGAGATTAAGAAGGAAAGGGAGGCTGAGGTGCTAGTGCTGGAGGAGCTGGAGCACCAGGCTGTGGATATTGATAATAAGGAGGTTGGGCAACATTGGGGTAAACAAGTTGGGAAAAAGTAGGAGGCATGCCATATTCTAGATATATTTTATCGGGAGGGGAAAAAGTGCTGGTGGAGCTTGCCCCTCCCTGAGGGAAACCATAACCCATGGGAGGATGAGTGTACGGATGTGAAAGTGATCCAACGATACCGTCGGTGGCATGGGATGCCCCTAGTGCATTGGAACCACCAGGTCTAGGGAGATCAAGTAAGATGGTATAAACATAACCAGATTGTGCATAGATCAGGTCATATTTCAACACAATCTAGAGGGAATCTTCCTCAGTCTGAGGAAAGTGAGATGCGACATCTTTGCCAATAGAAGGAAAAATTTATTTAAGAAACCATCCCATGTAGACATGGTCTTCGAAAGCAGGGGCTCGACATAGGCTCTTCCTTCTGCGCCATTCTTGAATATGATCAAATAGACGAGTAGTATAAGTTTGACGAAAAGAGGTCAAGAGTTCGGTACCAGTGTCATAGCGAAGGGGAAGCTGGAAGTAAGACATAAAGCCTTGGAAATGGTCGCAAAATTAGTATGAGAGAAGGAGGCCTAGTCGACATACCAGTTGGAAGCTTCTCTAGTAAGCGTTCGCTGGAATAACCGAAGACGGAAAGAATCATCGGTGATGGAGTCAGATGAACACCACTTGTGGAAAGAAGGAAAATGGTTGGTACGATCCTCTCTAGCATTTCCTTCAAACTTAGGGATGTTTGAAAGAATCTTGGTTGGCATATCAGGCCAAACAAGATCATTGTGTATGGGGTCATTAATCAACTCACTAAAATCGGGAAGGCTTAGGCCTACCATATAAGGAAGCAAGGGAGCAGTTGGAATAGTTCCTATTGTGATGCCACTAGTAGCATTTCCAGCATTAGGGTTGGGGCTGCCACCAATGTTAGGTCCTGAACCAGACATGATGAAGGTGAAATATTGAGGAGAGCCGGGGATAAAAATAGAAGGGGAACCTGATGAACTAGAATCAGAGTCAGAATGGGGACTCGGTGGAGGACGAACTCCAACCCTACATGGAGGAGTAAGTCTTCCTAACGAAAATTGAGGATGAAGGCCTTGGAGTCCCCGGGACAAACACTTTGGGGGTGCAATGATGGTAAAGATACACGGAACATAATAAGGAAGAGAGGTAAACAAGGGAAGGGAGGTGCAGGATCAATGGATTACAATGTTTAAGTCTTGGCCTGGCGGTGTAAACCAGGCCCTCTTCGCTTAGGGTGTGAATGTATGTGATAGGTGTGCTAATTTTAATTAAGCCCAGAAGTGTGTAGAGAAAAAAAGAATAAGATGTTGTATAACTATAAATAAAACTGAAAATGAAAATAAAGGAAACTAAATGCGACAGTAAAATAAACAACCAAATATGCATCAATTTAAACCCAAGGAGGAGGGCTTCCCAACAACTAGTCTATGTGTGGGCGAAATCTAGTCAAAACACACAAAATGGCCAATGGATCTAAAGGTTAGATCTGCTAGAAAGAGGGGTGGAGAACAACAAAAAACTAGAGGGAGAAATGTTGCAAAAAGGGTGGTGAAAGGCTAGAACCTGAAGGGAAACGGGTTGGACCCTAAAGGAGGACCAAACAAAACTCAAAAGAGGTTTTTTGGATGGGTGAATAACCAATATGAAATGGATATGAAAATGCAGTTTCAAATCTGAAAAATGGCGGAAAAAAATGACATCTCAGAAGACCTGCTTCAGCTAAACTCCTCCTAAAAAGGTGGAAGCATACTGAAGCCCTAAGGGGCTTGGTTCCTATTTCGACAAGTAAAAATAAGAAATTACAGGTCCAAGAAGGGTAGAGATGGAGGTCAGATAACCCTGAATAGTGGCCTAGACAAACCCAGAAAAATCACAGAAAAAATCTTGCAAAAAGTACAGGTCGTAGTTTCTAACTTGTTTTCCACTGTGGTCATAGTTTTCAGGTTGTTTTCCACTACCTGAGAGCTGAGGTCGTAGTTTTGGGACAAAAAAGTGCGTTCTTCACTTTCATCTATTTCGGGAGCAGGCTTCAGAAAAAAGTGTCGTCTCTACTACGACTGATACCTGTTACCTGCGCAAAGGGCCTAGAAACACACGAAAGTTATAATTTTTACTGTTTAGGGTTTTAAAGGTAAAAAAAACATCAAGAAATGAAAAATAAGAATCTAAAGAAAAACCCTAGGGGTTGAAGCAGCTGGTCATGGAGGGATCTGAAAAATGACAATGGTTGTAATTATAAACCCTTGTGGAGTCGCCAGTTGTTAGTGTGAATTCTAATTGCAAGCATACAAAAAAAACTCACTTTAGCTATGCATAACAAACAACTCTAACATGAAATATGGCTGTAAATTTCCCTAGATCTACAGTTAGTGATCAGAATAAATGCTACAAAAATCCAGATCTATGCAGTTAAAGAGATTAAACAACAAATAATAAGCAATAGTTGCTCCATGCATCCAATGAACAAGAAAATAATTTTTAAAGAATTTTTTGTATTATGACACCTAGGAAGGGAACATAGAAATATGTTATCAGTCCCCCTCAATGAGATGGGTTCTTGTATGCCCTCAGTGCTTCAAATCTAATATCTCTCTCTCTTGATGGTGCAGAAAACCCAGACAAAATGGAACTCAAAGGGAGCTCACAAGCAAAAAGTAGAAAAATATGACAATGATGGTCTGAGGATCAAAGTCAGACCAAAAGTATAGATCAAGAGTGATCTCTAGGCAACAAAATGTAGTGAATGAATGGAAAAACCCTTCTATTTATAACAAAATATTGATTTAGTCTAGATATTGGTGCATAATTAAAATATTATTAACCAAATCTAGATCCAACTTTTATGGAATATTTTATTAATTTTTTTGGAGGGAAAAAGAATTTGAATTTGGTCAAATCCCTTTATTTAGAAATAATAAATAAATAAATGATTTATTTATTATTTTTAAGAATGTGGTTAAGTATTAATTAAATAAATAATGATTTATTCAATTATTAATAAATGATCTAGTCAAATTTAACCAGGAATATTATTAAATAATGTTTTAAATAATTATTCCTAGAAAATAATAAGATAAATAATGATTTATCTAATTAATTTTCCTGTTTTGGGTTAAATATGGCTAGGAATATTAATTAAATAATGGTTTAATTAATTATCCCTTGAGGAAAATAAAAAAAATAAGGATTTATTCAATTATTCCTCATGGAGTTTCTTGTTTAGACCAAAAACAACTTAATAAATTATGGATTATTAAGTTATTTTTCATAGTGAAAGCAATTTTACTATGGTAAAATTGGTCTTACATGGTGTACTTTAGTTCATCTAATAGTAACACGTTAGATAACCAAAAATTGGTGTAAGAACTACAATGGACTATAGGATCATCTTCATTAAGTAGGTTGGCATCAAGGACAACTTATCGGGTAGGCTGCCATCAAGGACAACACATTTTTCATAATTCCAACATTCAAGACCAGGAATCAAACACCACAGGCCACGTTCGAGCTCATCCAAGTTATGAGCATGATGAGTCCTTCTATGCTTAGTACAAGCAGAAGAAATGCATCCCTCCTCAGCATCCCTTCATGAAATGTAGAACTCCATAACCGCCACTCTCTCGACAAGCTTATAGACCTCTGAATTAAGCCTATCTAGTGAGGATTTTGTAGATGTGTGATGCTCCAAAATTTTATCCTTCATGAAGGATTGAAAGGAGCGCCACTAGTGCTCAATTAAATTATCTATTTTATTAATCGTAGCGACCAAAGCTTGCATGGAGTCTAATAGTTTGTTTATTAGCTCTGAGGCCCTCGTGGTATTGTGGAACCATTTATCCTTATCTTTCCCTACCATGTTTCCTTCTGAGAAGACAGCTATAAAATTCCTGCTACCCCAAGGAGGACTAGAAGCCAAGAACATAAAATTAATGCCTCCTATAACTCTTATATTCTTGAAGCTTGTTGCACAATTATGAAGATATAGATAGAAATACCAATTCTTTCCATATATCCTTATATAAACCATCCTACAATTGAGACGTGAGCCCAACAAAGCCCAAATATCTCACATCACAGTGAATATATCTCCAAGATAGAGGATAAAATTCCTAATGAGCCTATTGGACATTAAAATTAAAACCACCCTACTCTGAAATACAGAATTAAGCACACCCAGAGAAGGAAGCATTAAATTAGCTTCAGTGAGGTTAATTTTTAATTGACATTAGAGATTGAGAATAATCTTCCACTTGTTTACTGAATATTTCGACTTAGACTTGGGAAGAATGAAAGGATGGGCCCATCCAAGCCGAAAAGAGCTTTCTTATGATTAATTAATACAAATAATCTAGGAAATAGCAATCGTAGATCACCTCCCCTCCACCCTGTTAGAGTCAGTCCTTACAGCCCTCCGTCAGAGATCATTTCGCTTTTTGCATATCATTCTTAGGTGTCTCGCTTGTTCCACTTCGTTGCATTTCACTAGGAGCATGCCATTGACTGACGAGGGGTCTGGTTGTCTTGTGTTTCCTCATGCTTGTACCTGCAGGGCTAATTTAAATGCCTCAAAATAGTCATTGCATTCATTGTCATAAATGTTTAGTTTCGTTAAAAAGAGTCTTTAGTCCTAGATTCTAGGGTTTTCAAGTCCTTTGCATACATGTCATAAAGCCCGCAGGCCTTGAGGTTGGTTTCGCAAGTTTTCTATCTCACATTTTTATTATCAAAAGCATTTGAAGACATTTCTAGTCCAAAACTCTGTTTTGGAACTAGAAATTGTCAATTTTCATTGTTTGTAATAATTTTATTTATTTCACCATAAGAAATTCCAGAGCAAGCCTCTGATCTTTTCCTAAGCCAAGTGCCGAATCCCTGCAAAAGACAACAAAGTATTATCAGTCCAAAACTCAGAAAAGCCAAAAGAGAAGCATTGTATTAAAAGATCAAATGTCAAAGTGCTGAAACATTATAAAGTGGGTTAGCAAACAAATTTAAATCAAATCTGATTTGATGAGATATTTTCCTCACATATAAATCATGGCAAACAATTTCATTTGCTCGAAAACATCAAGGCAGAAATCGTGTTTGTGTTCTTGAAGGCCGAAGCCGTGTTTTTCATAGCCGTGGACTGGTTTGATGGTGCGCGCTACCCATACAGGAGGCACACTACCCATATAAGGGGCGCTACACACATAAGTTCCCCAGCCCTTTGCAAAGAACACGGGTGCTACGCACTTACTGTGCGCTACGCGTTGGGTAGGCGCGCTACCCATACAGTGACAGAGCCAAACAATTTTGTCTTTGTGTCCGATTTTGGGCTCAAACGCCTCCATCCACTTGCAAACAGGTTTTTAATCATTGCTCAGTGATTTTTGAAAGAGGTTTTGGTATTTTTTGAAGTTGGGAAACAAGCATTGCTTGAGGAAAAATCTATAAACCCTATGTTCATAGCAAATTCAATTCTCAGGGTTTTAAAAGATACAGTGACAGTCTAGTGAAGGGTTTGTAAACTTTCATGATTGGTATATATGCTCATACCTATATTTCTTGTGGCGCCCTGGCACATTATGTGCATCATCCTCATGCCTTTTTGCCATGTTACCACTGCTATCACATCCTTTCATGTTGACTTGTCCATATAGTCTCATGTTTTCACATAGTTTTTTGCCATAATATTACCACTGTTGTCCTTGCTATTGTTTCATTGCCAAACACAAATACAGTCCATTGAAAAATCCTTGGCCAGCATTACAAAGGCTGCACGCTACATTTTCATTTGGTACTTATTTGTCAAAATCACTTGTGATCCAAAAACAGAGACTGTTTCTATGCCACTAAAACAGAGCTATTACCACTGTCACTTGTTTGCTTATGATGTTTTGGTACATATGCAATATATTTGGGTTTTGAGAATGCATTGAAGCCTTTGACTTCACTACACCTATATCAACACACATATTGCAGACAACTTGTTTTCAAAGCCATGTCAGAGACAAATTCAGTTTATGAGCAGGAGTTTGACAGTGATTCCACAGCAGAGGGTAATGTGCCACGGAGGCCTCACAAAGGTGGCAAAGGTGGTAAACATCTCAGGGAGGAGCCTACTTCTTTGGCTCAATTGCAGGCATGTCCGCTTGCAATGGATTGTTTTCGGTATCAATCATGTTTTCGATACTGTGAGATGATTTCACAAACCCAGCTTCATCGTGAACTAGCTCGTCTATTTGTTCTACATTTACATGATGGCCGTGTAAACCTCGCTGGAGTAGATTTCATTCTGTCACCAGTGACTATTGCTCAGGCCACCGGCATACCAAATATAGGAGAGGAATGGAACAAATGTCAGCAGTTGGAGAAATTCCACTATGAGCCATACATCAAACCTGGGTATATGAGGCACTTGAGCAGGGTTTTTCCTTTCAGATTCCTGAAGGATGAGTTTGCACCACTGATGAAACTCATCATTCGGTATTTCAGTTGCGAGGGCAGATTCTCGTGTCTCTTTGCGTACCATGTCCGTTTGTTGATGCACTTCACGAGGGTACGTATGATGAACATTCCGTACTTCATGTATCGCAACATAGAGAGGATGGTGATTTTTGTATAGAAGAAGACCCCAGCACAGCATCATAGGAGTATATATCATTGCGCTCTAATCAAGATCGTAGTGGTACATCAGTTGACACAGCAGGGCATCACTTGGGAGGATTTCATCTCCCGTGACTTCTTCACAGCGCCACAGCCGCCTCTTGAGATAGTTCATGATGCCGGAGAGCCTTCACACCAGCCTGACATTCCTGAGATTGAGCATATCAGTGCTCCATTGTATGTGACATACCAGCGAGGCCACAGGACCTTATTTGCAGCTACATGGCGAGTATTATCTCCACCCGGGGTGGAAGGGGTGTCGCCGACTCCATCAGCAGAGCGAGTATTATCTCCACATGATGTGGAAGGGGTCTCACCTTCTTCTTCAGCACAGGTACAGATCCAGGATAGGGGCAAGAATCCCATGCATGATGAGGGCCCATCAGGAGGCCGGGACACGGATTTCACGATCATTGATGTTGATGCGAGCTCTCCTAGCTCGAAACTGAAAGAGATCATCCAGGAGCAAAGGGCCGAAAATGACATGTTGAAAGGGAAATTGCAGATGGCTCAGTGGGTGATAAACTACTTGGAGCAGCGTAACAAATAGCTAGAGGATGAGCACGAACTCTGTGAGCTGCGGCGAATCCGTGAGGATCGTCAATTGGCCCGGAAGAGACCCGGCGACATGACACCAATCGATCGAGATGCTTGCCTCACACGTGTTAAAATTAATCTAGAGAATTTGTTGGAAAAGGCTAACAGAGACAAAGACATGCTTCCTCACATGAAAGGTCATTATTGGGCCTGTATGCACGTCTGCAAAGCAAGAATGAAGATTCTGAAGAGGAGGTTGAGCGAAGCACTAAAACGGCGGAAAAGGCCTGATCCACTCCGGATTTTGGCCGAGGCTTCATTGGCTGGAAATGATACATGATGGATGGTCTTCGCTCTGAATTTGAGCAAATTCGGAGAAATTTTTGTCATTTTGAAATATTTTGGTCCAAAAACAGATTTTTCAGCTATACGAGTAGCGCGTTGACGTGCTCGCTTTTGTTCGGGATACTTGCTGAAGGAAAAATTTATATTTTTTGGTTTTTCATGGTAATTTATGCATGCTCAAGCATTTCCGAAGCATTTCATCAGGTTCTGGATGGTCAAAAGGCCCAAAAACACCATGAAAACCACCTTGCTGCCACCTCTTGCACCAGCAGGAAGTACTTATGGGAGAATGAAGTTTTGGAGGTGAAAATGAGCTCCAAATTGGGAAATTCCACTTGTTTTGGATAGCCAACATCTAGGGCTTTCCAACGAGCTATCATGAGCTCAATTGGGATGTCGTTAAGTGCCTCAAAATCAGGCTGAAAGGCGCGCTACTCATATAGATTTTTGGCTGATTTTTCATTTTCCAGCTCAAGATTTCGGCCAGTTGGACCAGTCTTGCTTGTGAATGTAATTTTTGAGATTTCATGATGTAAATTGAGGGTTGGAATGTAAATTTGGCTCATTTTTACCTATTCTATAAGATTCACTCTCAAAAAAATGAAAATCAAGTAAATGAATCAGTTTCCACTCTTTTAGAGGCAAGTTGTTAGCTGCCTAGATTTTAGTTCCTTGATTAGAATTTGGTTGAAACTGATCCCTGAAGAAGGAATTCGACCCCTAGAGGCATGGGAAGGGGTTAGAGTGATCTATATATTGTAATTTTTGAGACATTCTACAGGTTGGACTCTTGGGAAGCTTTTGGCACACTATTGTACATATTTTTCATATTTTGGCTAAGGAAAGATCAGAGGTTTTGCAGCACCTATTGGGATTCTTGTGGCTTTCAGTTCTTGATGGTGTTTTCTCTCAGTTTATTGTAAGTTATTTCATGTTTAATGTATTCCATCCCTTCTTATGCTTCTGAAACTAAAATGAATGAGTAGATGAGGTTGAATCCATTGTTTACAGTGCTCTGCCTTTGAATTCATTTAGTTTTGCATGTTTTCGCCTGTTTGAAAAGGATCCATGTTCATCCTTGCCCTTTTCAGCTCCTTGTCTTTCTGATCCATCCATATACTCAATCAAAAGCATCAAGACTATTTCCTACCTCGCCCCAACTCGAATTCTGCAAAGATCTGGCCTTATCCCCGGACCCAAAATTGTTTTTTCCCATTTCTCCAACAAAAACCCAAAAAATCAAAATCAAACATTCCTATCTCTTTACTAGCCTAAAATCAATATTCATTGTTCATTATAAGTCATCTCAGCCCCTTTGAAGATCCTTTGCCGAGATAGACCCGGAGAGAGCCCTCTCCTGTCCTCGTAGGGCTAGCTACGAGGCTGAGCGTGGTTTGATGTAGCCTTGAGTTTTACCTTATTTTAGCCTGAGGTAGATTTGAGCGCTAACACACCCTTAGAGAGAAATGATTATAATTCATCTATGGAACTAGAGAAATGAATATTTTTTTGGCCATATGATGCCATGTGTTGTCCTTGATGATAGCCTAATTAATGAAGGACTTGCCGAACTGTGGCAACGAAATTGGCAAAGGCATGGGCAACGAAGAAGAACAACAGAGTTGCATAGATCAACGATTAGTAGGATCAGAAGCAACAAACAAAGGAAAAATGCATTTACAGAGACAAGCAGTACATTGAAGGAGAATTGCCTGAAGACAGGGTTGATTTGAATTTACAGAAATTATAATCCCTGCAAAAGTTAATTCATGTATAAATTTAATGTATGGAGGAGAAAGAAAATCTATGTATGGTTGAGTTTCGGTGATACTCTGTTAATACCTAGAGCAATTGGGGCTTTGATTGGTTCAATTCTCGTACGATATTTCCTGCAACTCTGTGTGATGATCTATGGATAGATTCGTGCTTTTATCGGGTTGCTAAGGTCTCGGTACAGTGAGCCATGAACGTGTTCTGTATGTACAGAACACATTATATATATATATATATATATATATATAACCTGCGGAAGAATACTTAAAACAAAGTTTTAGAGATGGCGCAGATTATTAGATGGAACCATGTGCTAAGGCGAAACCGTGACCGAGAGGAATAGTGACAGCGGTGTGGAGCGAAACCGTGGGTTTTTTCGCACCACCTTTCGACGATACATGGTATTTCCTGAATGGGGAGTGATTTCATACAGGTGTTGACACGCATCCCTGAAAAAACCACCAAGCGCACGATAACGATCGTCCATCGCACGTTAACAATCGACCCAGGACTGCCAGCGAAATTGCTTTTGCGCCATCGATCTGAAAAGAAGCTATCGGACAGTGATCGCTCGATGAAGAAGCGTGAACGATAATTAAGATGCACGATGAATAACACAAGTACAACATGCCATCGCACGTTATTTCTTGTGCTTGTTGCCCAAGCGATATCCGTCGATCTTGGAGGCTCACGATCCAACGGTGATCAGGCAATGGACCTGCGCAAAGTTTAGTTTGGTACGGAGGGGCGCATTTGTGGGCTAGGGGTCAAAAATTTATTGATTTTTAAACTATTTGCAAGCGTTGGATATTATTTATAAAATCTGAAGGGTTATACATAAGGGGTTAAAACGCTGTAAATATATTTGTTTATCAATTGATAAATAAATTAATAGGAAATAAAAACCCCGAGGATCAAACTATTGGAAATATTGTCAAAGGAATACCATTAGCGATTCGTGGTTTTGACCCAAGGTTTTATTAAAAGAAAAAACTATATAAGGTGATGAGAATTATGAAGAAGAGGGTGGAAGGATTAAAAAAAAATAAACGAATCTCTTTTAGAGACATCTGTATGAATAAACCCTTATATATCTGAATCAATGGCGCACCGGTGAATATGATGATTGATCAAGATCCTTAGATCAGATGATGATTAATTTCTGGTTCAATTATGAAGAACATGTGCATGCATAAGGGTGATGAATGAATGAATCTCTCGAAGGAATATCTGGATGGGCGAATTCAGTTCTTAACTGTAAAATTTGAATGAACCCCTGGTCTTAAACAACGGACGAAGTCATGAAGAACCGACGCATGTATCTGGGTAATTTTTTGTAGATCTGGTCTGCTCTACAAACATATTATTATTACAGTTCTATAAAAGAACAACACGTGTATATATATATACGAGCCATCTACATTGAAAGTGCATATGACAGTTGGGGTTTCTGAAGATTAATATACACAGAAGGATACACGGGATGTTGAATGCATATATTCTCTGAAGTCTAGATTACTTCTGATGTATAGGTTACAGTGGTCGCACTATGAAGAATTGGGCAAATATGTTTGTTGATAATTGAATAAAGGGTTGCTTTGAAACTATTTGAACCTGTGTGAAAATTGATGAAAGGTGGTCTGCAGTGGATCAGACGGTTGAAGCCTTCTATATATAGAAGTTGATGTTATGATCAGGGGGTTGCAGCTCCCTTCCAGGAGAGGCTAGTAAATGAGAGAAGGTTGTAGCCTTCTGTAGGTGGGTGCCTGCGTGCTGGTATAAGTCTGCGCCAACACAGAAATTGTAATATGTTTTCTTTGTAATAAAATATTGAAGACAGAGACTTCAGCAACAGTGGTTTTCTCTCGAATTGGGTTTCCACCTTAAATCCTTGTGTTCATATGTGTTGCTTATGTTTGATGGTGTGTACATTTATTTCTATTCATGATTGCTACTTATCTAATGAATAAATGATACAATGATCTAAGTAAAGACATGATAAGATCTCTGGACATACAAGTTGGATACAGTAATGTAACATATGGTTTTAAGAGAAAGGAAAATTAAAAAAATTTCAGTCAGCTCTAAATACTGATTCACCCCCCCTCTCAGTATTTTTCCAACAATTGGTATTAGAGCAGGTCCTTCTGAAAAGGCTTAACCGCGAGAAGGAAGATCAAGCAAGATGAGCAATCAAGATGGAGCAGCATCTATCAGGCCTCCACTCTTCAACGAAAATAATTTAATCTTTTGGAAAACAAGGATGAGATCTTATCTTCAGTCTCTAGGAGCAGAGGTATGGGAAATTGTTGAAGGAGGATATCAATATCCAGCTGCAGTACCAACAGATCCAATGGAAAGAAAGAATTATGAAACAAATGCAAAGGCGGTCAACGCTCTATTGGGAAGTCTAACTGAATCAGAATTTGTCAAAGTCATGCAGCTGAATACAACAAAGGAAATATGGGACAAGATCATTCTAAGTTATGAAGGTGATGCAAAGGTAAAAAGTGCTAAACTACAAACTCTCATAATTCAATATGAAAATCTAAAAATGGATAATGAGGAAAGCATTGCCAATTTATTTTTACGTCTTGATGATATTGTAAATCGTATGAGAAATCTGGGAGAAACAATAACCGAATCTACTTTGGTTGAGAAAGTCTTAAGATCACTAACAACAAAATTTGAGTCAAAAGTTTTTGCTCTTGAAGAAAAGCAGGATCTTCAAAATCTTACTGTGGTGCAACTTCATGGCATACTAACTGCATATGAAATGAGAAGAGGAGGACCATCTGAAGTCAAAGAAGCAGTCTTTAGAACTTCTACAAAAGGGAAGGAAGTACAAAAACCAGAAGGATCAGGATATATCTCAGAAGAAGAAGAGATAAACTTTGTAAAGAAACTTCAACTTGGGATAGGACGGTTCAGAGGTAAGCTTCCTTTCAAATGTTTTGATTGTGGAAGAGTTGGACATTATGCAGCTAAGTGTCCTTATAAAGAAACACATAAAAAGGGGAAGGAAGTTGCAAGAAGGAATAAGAATCGTTTTAGCACTAAAAGGAGTTACTATACTCATGAAGATAGTGATGAGTTATCTGATAGTGAGGAAGAATGTGAACAAGATCTTAGACTTCTCATGGCATTTGAAGAAAAGGATACTTTTATGGATGCTCTAGAAGACAGTGATTTTCTTGATGAAAACAATAAACTCAAAATTTTCTTAGAAGAGAGTAAAATAACCATCATGACAAGAGAATCAAGAAAGAAAAGGATTGATATTGAAACAACGAAGAATACTTATAACTACTTTTCTCTTCTTCAAAATGAAATTAAATGTGCTTATTGCAATAACTTTGGCCATGAAGAATCAGAATGCAGGAGCAAAGCACAGCCAAAAGAACACGTTCCTTCAAGCTCCAAAGTGTGGAAAAAGAAGGAATTACAGGTTGAAAATTGTGGCATAGCGTTATTTGCAGAAGATGAAGAAAACCAATGGTACATTGATAGTGGATGCTCAAGACACATGACAGGTGATAAAGACAAACTTCTTACTTATAGTGCTCTAGAAAAGGAAAAGAATGTTACATTTGGAAATGATACTCCTGCGGTCATTAAAGGAAAAGGGTCTGTGTTTCTAAAAGAAAAAGTGAAAGCTAATGAAGTCATGTATGTGGATGGATTAAAGCATAATTTGTTAAGTGTAAGTCATTTGTGTGATCAAAGAACTGAAGTTGTCTTTAGTTCAAAAGAATGTGTGGTACGTGATCTTGATATAGGTAAAGCAATTATCAAAGGGAAAAGAACTCCAAACAACCTATATATATTGAAAAACTGCAAAGAACAATGTTATTTAAGTAAATCTTCAGAAAATTGGCTATGTCATAGAAGGTTGGGGCATTTGATCTTCTCTCAAATCAACAAATCAAGTAGACTTAAAGTTGTTCGTGATCTTCCCAATATTACTCTACCTGAAAATATCATATGCAAATCTTGCCAATTTGGCAAGCAAACCAGAGTACAATTTAATGCCAAGGAAGGATCATCAAGTAAGCCTCTTGAACTCATTCATACCGACATATGTGGACCTATGAGGAAAAATTCACCACGTGGTGAAGAATACTATATCTTGTTCATTGATGATTTCTCTAGAATGTGTTGGATTGGGCTGCTTAAACACAAAGATGAAGAATTTGAGAAATTTCAGATCTTCAAAGCACTAGTTGAGAATGAGTTAGATCTAAAAATCAAGTGTCTCAGATCTGATAGAGGAGGAGAATATACATCCAATGAATTCCTTTAATTTTGTGAACAACATGGAATAAAAAGATAGTTTTCTGTAGCAGACACTCCACAACAGAATGTCTTTGCAGAGAGAATGAACAGAACAGTTCAACAAATGGCTAGAGCTATGCTTGATGATTCTGGAACACCTGACACATTTTGGGGAGAAGCAACACATACAGCAGTCAACATTCTCAACAAAGCACATGTTCGAGTAAATAGTGATAAAACTCCATATGAACTCTGGTATGGTAATCCTCCCACTATAAAGCATTTTAGAATTTTGGGAGCAATTGCTTTATCAAGAATAATGATGAAAAACTTGGCAAGTTTGAACCCAGAGCAGATGAAGGAATATTTCTTGGTTACTCCTCTAGGAGTAGGGCATATAAATGTTACAATAAAAGACTTCGGAAGATTGTTGAATGTATTGATGTTGTTATTGATGAGTCTCATGCAGCTCCAAAGGAAGAAAAGAAAACAACAGATGAAGATGATGATGACACATATCTTCTACATCAAATAATAATGATACAAACAGTGAACCCAGTGAAGAACCCAAAGATGATTTTTCTGAAAAGGATCCATCCAGATATGTTCAAAAGAACCATCCAGAATCTCAAATTTTGGGAGAAAAGGGATCAGGTGTACAAACAAGAAGGACTCTTGTGGGATCCTCTAGCAATCTGGCATTTCTGTCCACTGTTGAACCTCACAGTGTCAGTCAAGCCAGCAAAGATGAATGTTGGATTCAAGCCATGAATGAAGAGCTTGATCAAATTGAAAAGAATCACACTTGGGAATTAGTACCAAGACCTCGGGACAAAAATGTCATTGGAACCAAATGGATATTCAAAAACAAGTTAAATGAGAATGGGGATGTTATAAGAAATAAAGCTAGACTTGTTTGCAAGGGGTATGCTCAACAAGAAGGTATAGAATTTGAAGAAAATTTTGCTCCTGTAGCCAGACTTGAAGCCATAAGAATGTTTCTTGCCTTTTCAAGCTTCCAACAAATCAAAGTCTATCAAATGGATGTTAAATCTGCTTTTCTCAATGGTGATCTAGAATAAGAAGTCTATATAGAACAATCAGAAGGATTCATATTGGGAAATGATGAAAAACTTGTTTGTAGACTTAAAAAGGCTCTATATGGTCTCAAACAAGCTCCAATGGCATGGTACTATCGTCTTGACAAATATCTTCATCAACAAGGATTTTCAAAAGGGTCTGCTGATAGCAACTTATACACAAAAACTGAAAAATGATAAACTATTGATTGTGGTTGTATATGTTGATGATATAATTTTTGGAAGTAATAAAGAGTCTATGAGTCAGAAATTTGCTTCTGATATGTAGCAAGAATTTGAAATGTCTTTACTTGGGGAACTAACATTCTTTCTTGGTTTGCAAGTGCAACAAGCAACAGATGGCATTTTCTTATCACAAGAAAAATACCTTAAGCAAATCCTAAAGAAGTATGGCATGGAAGATTGCAAACCTGTAAGTACACCAATGATAACTGGACCTAATCTCAGCTCTAGTGATGATTCTCCCACGGTGAATCAACCAGAATAAAGATCTATGATAGGAAGTCTACTTTATCTCACTGGGACAAGACCAGCAATTATGCATGCAGTTGGGATTGTCGGACGATTTCAAGCCAATCCAAGAGGATCTCACCTTCAGGCTGTAAAAATAATATTCAAATATCTACAAGGAACTCAAGATTTTGGACTATGGTATCCAAAGAATGCTGATCTTACTCTTCATTCATACAGTGATGCAGATTGGGCTGTAAGTATTGATGATCGGAAAAGCACTAGTGGTGGTGCATTCTATATGGGGCCCCGGTTAGTATCTTGGTTTAGCAAAAAGCAAAGCTCCATTGATTTATCTACAGCAAAAGCAGAATATGTGGCTGCAGCATCATGTTGCACTCAACTTTTTTGGATGATGCAAACCCTACAAGATTTTAAAATCAAATGTTCACCACCTATCTCCATTATGTGTGATAACAAAATTTCCATCAGTATCTCAAAAAATCCTGTTATGCATTCCAAGACCAAGCACATTCCCATCAAATATCATTTCTTACGAGAACAGGTGCTTGAGCAAAAGGTAAAATTGGAGTATGTTTCCTCCAAAGAATAAGTTGCTGATATATTTACCAAACCTCTACACAGGGAAGCGTTCGAATATCTCAGACAGAAATTGGGAGTAATCTCTGCAATGCAAAGGATCCGATCTACTTAATTACAGAAAACTAAATTGGTTGTGAGGTGCTAGTGGGCATCTCTGATTGCACAGGCATGACCTCAGGGGGAGCATGGTATTGTCAAACCTTTGCCCTTGATGTCAAAGGGGGAGAGTATCATAGTATCATGGTGTTTGAATAATGGTTACAATCAATGTATCTATCTACTGTAATGATCAAACACTATCATGGTTGCCATCAAGTCCAAATGTTTGACAATACCATGCTCCCCCTGAGGTCATTAATTTCAAGGATCCCTTGAGACAAGGTGGGCCATATGTTTTCCATTCCATCAAAAATTGGGTTTATATTTATATATATATGATAGAATAAAACTGTATCACATTGAGGCTTGTATCCTGAGCGTAAAGGGGGAGAATAAAGGGTTATTTATCTCTTTGATTTTTTAAATCTCATTATAACCAATAGAGAGTGTTATCACTCAAATTGAACCTCGGGCTGAAAGAGGCAATTCTGAGGTAACCTCAAACCACGCTTAGCTAAGTAGCTAGCCCTACTAGGCCAATGGAGGGCTCTCTCTATATAGATCACAGTCTATATGACAGAGGAATAAATATTTTAGGCTAGTTATAGTAGCTCAGGGTTTTGATTTTGATTTGCATAGGGTTTTTTGGATCAGGAGGAGTCAAACAGCTAGGGCAAGGAAATTAGGTCATAATTTGCAGGGGTTCTAAGGGGCAAGGTAGGTAGAGGGTTTGAAATTAAAATATGATTATGGTGAGGTGAATATACTTGTGAGGAGTTAGGAAGAGAATTTGAAATGAATTCTCCCTAAACTGAAGAAAATAAAAAAATTATGATAAATTTCCCAAAACAGAGCATGAAACATGAATTCTGCCTTTCAACTTGAAATTAAGCATATCATAGACATTAAAATGGTTTATGAGCTACAATACATTCAAAAAAATGATAACAAAGAAGAAACTATTTCAAACTCCGCATACCACATGAATCCCAAAGAAATAGCTGCAAATTTCTCATTAATGTCCAAGCCAAACTGATATGAATATGTCTCTTGAGATGCCAGAACTCCAACTGAGTCCAACCATTACAATGACTGAGAAAATACATCAAATATACCTCAAAACCACTCTCCTTAGCCTCAGGGATTCGAATCCATGAGATAGGGATCAGTTTCACCTACTCCCAAACAAGAATCTAAAGACTAGGAAAACTCAACAATTTGCCTCTAAAAGAGAGGAAATTGATTCATTTGACCTCTGGAAGACTTATCTGATGCATCTACCCTAGATGAAAGTAAACAAATGACATTTGCATTCACCATGACCATTTAAATCAGTAATTTTATCATTTTCCCAAGTAAAAAGTCAAAAAATCCAAATTTTGCTGAAGATGATGAAAATTCCATTTTCCTGGTAAACACGGAGTGCCATGACAAAACAAATAGCCTGTCTTGCAGGAAACTTTTGGAGGCCTTCCTGATGTCCAAATCATATCCATGATAGCTCATTGGAAATTTCTCCGAGTCTAGTTTCCAATTATGCCTACAATTTTTAAAATGGTATCCATCTGCCTTGCCAAACACATGTTCTCCCAATACTAGTAAATGCATAGCACCAAGGCAAAAACAAGGGCAGAAACATGTTTTTTTGGTGGTTTTTTTCCTTTTTGATGGACCGGTTCTCCTCCAAATATTCTGAAAATTGTTGGAGTTAATGTCCTCATCATTATGAACATGATGGTGGTGGCCATTGTGCAATTTGATGCCCCAAAAAAGAGCGCAGTGCCAGTGGCACTGCACGTTTAGCAGAATTTATGTTTGTCAAAATTGCCCAAAAACCAAAATTTGCACTAAAGTGCCAAATTTGTCCAAAATTGGAGGTTAATTTATGATCAATGGGTAGAGGCATGAAGAGACACCTCAAAAAGTATGTCTAACCTCTCCTTCTCCTTTTTCTAGGTCAAAGCTTGAATTTTTGTCTGGGCTCATTTGAGCTTGGCCCTTTCAATTTTGTTCCTCATGGCGTAATGCTTTTCCATTTTACTCTGAATGTCATTGTGCTTTTGAGCCTTGGCCAAGAGCTTCTCCAGGTGTTGTTTGACCCTCTCAAACCATTCTTCTTTTCATTTAAGAACTACATTGGTGATTTTGTTCTCATTTTCCTCACCTAGGTAAATAAAATGAAATTCATGCTCTATCTCATGTTTTCCCTCCTCATCATCAATGTTTGGCTCTATTACCTTTTCCTTACCTTTGTCTACCTACTATTTTGATGAAGAAGCCATGGCCCCTTTCAATCCAAGTGAATCAAACACATTCCTATGACCTCTCTCATAATTATGTACCAATGTGCCCAAATCAGCCCTCTTAGGCTTGCTAATTTCACCTCCGCTAGGTTGTAATGATATATTTGGTATTCAAAACCCTCTGGAGATGATGAATGAAATAAATAAGTGTGAAGTGAATGAAGGTGTGGGGAAATGAAGGAAATGGGAATATGCAAGGGATCCTAGGCTAGTGAAAACCCTAGGGTAAATGGAATGAAATGAAGGGAATATGGATTTTAAAGGATAATTTGTGACAAATGGAGGAAGCGATAATGTAAATGATACCCTAGGTCTAAGAAAACCCTAGGATCTTACAACTTTGACTGATATGTGTTGAGGGACATGAGTATGGGAAATACGAAAGAAAATGGAAAAATGAAATGAAAATGAGGGTTTCATAGCAATAAACACTTCAAATCTTTAATAGAACACCAAATATTTGAGAAGAGATGTGATTTAGGGTGTACTTACTGATTTAAAGCTCCTTAGAGAAGTTGCTGAGAAGATTTGAGCTTGATGGAGGTGGTGAAACTCTTTAAAACCCTCACTATGCAAATGCGGAGTGCCAAGACAAACACGCAACGCTACTGGGAAAACACACAGCGCCAATGTATTTTGGTCGGGATTTTTTGGGCAAACCCATAGTGCCACTGGGTAAATGCGCAGCGCCAAATCAAATGCATAGTGCCAAGGAGAACTTTTTTGCAGACCACATTTGGAGGCCTTCCCGGTTTCAACATTGGGCCCAGAATAGCTCGTTGGAAAGATTATCCTGTCTACTTTCCAAACCTACCTTTTTTCTTGGAGTTCATTTACCTGGTCAAAAAATGATTTTCCCAAGACTGGTCAAAAAGTGATGAATGCCGGTGCATAAATGAAGAGTGTTGGTGCAGGCAACTTTTGGAGGCCTTCCTCAACTCCAAATTGATCTCATGATAGCTCATTGGAAAGCAATATATATCTAGAGATCATTTGACTCATCAAGAAAATCATTTTGACACTCCAGCTATGAGAAAAATTGATTGTCCCAAGGTCACTCCAGAAGTGCAACAACTCTCTTGTAACACCTGTATTTTTGACATTTCTATAAAACCATGAAACTTGTGTAAAATATGAAGAATTTTTTTCTTCCTTGACATATGATGGACAAAAAACTCTCTCACTTTTTTCAAATTCATCTTTTTTTGGTCATAAACATAGTTTGAAGAAAAAATGGCCCTGTCAGTGGAAAATGATTTGACTATTGGAATGATTTCTTTAAAAATGATGGATACATGATCTTATGAGTTGAAATTTCCTCATACCTATTGAAGTTACCTCCCTTATGGCTCCTCTACTCATATGCCTCTTTTTCATGGAAAACCCTAGCTTAGTGGGAGAGGAAATTATGGTTTAGTGCTTGTGAAGAATGATGACTTGGGCACCCTTGGGAAAAGAGAACTCCCTTTGACATTTGATGTGTTGGCATGTGGAAATATAAGTTGGAAGCCTTTGAGAGACTAAATATTTATTACATTTGAACTGATTGAAGCAAATCATGAGTTTATTCTGGGTCACCTTCACACCTTTTGTTTCCCTTTATTGAAAATGAGACAATGCAATGATTTGACCTAATGAAACCATAGTGACCTAATGAGAAATGAAAGAAACTAACTCAATGAGTGAATTTGACTAAAAGTGTAATGAGAGAATACTTTTTTTCAACATGATGAAGACATGGAAGAGGGTCAGCAAGCATATAATTGTGAAGGAAAATGGGACACTTGACAAGAACAACCACCAGTGGAAAAATTTTATATCATGACCTAATGGAATGATGGAAAATTATTTAGAGTGGGAAAACTAAGATGCACATGAAAAATTTGTTTTGATCCCTGGTGGAAGTATGCAAATACTAACACTAACAGAGAGTACCCAAAGAAAATAATTTTCTTGATTCCTTGATATGAGTGTTAAGTCTTAGTTTTTCCTATTTTTTGACACCTTTCCCAAGCCTTACCTCCCTTATTTGTGAACTCCTTCCGCCCCTAATTATGCTTAGTTCGGCTATATTGTTTAGTTTTGGATAAAAGGGTACTATAAGCTTAAGGTATGTCAAATTGACATAATAAGTGTCATTTTTCCTTAAAATTGAAGTATTCTTTGATCTAGTTCTATCTTTATTGAATTACCACTCCAATTGATCTAGAACTCATGTGCAGATTTTCTTTGATTCGAAACAATGCCATAAATTCTTAAAGATAGCTTGTACAACCACATTTTCTATAAAAGCTTCGTATTTCCTGCAAAAGCTCCAGATTTCCTGCAGACACATTGATTTCCTGCACACGTCGATTTCATGCAACCGTCTTGATTTCCTGTAAAAAAAAACAATAGTTGACTATGTTCTACTTATTTCTAGATCCAACAATAACATGGGTTTTGTGTGGAGTTTGTTTCACATGAGGCCGTCCTATTGGCTGCTTCGAACCTCCTTCTAAAACAACCCAAACCTACAGATTTATTCTTGTGACCACATGAGGACGCAACTCCAACTATGCAACAGAAATTGTCTAATCCATGCTTTTAGTAATGGATTAGAATCAACTGAAGATAATTTTGATGATCTGGACTTGTATTGTTGGTTGATATATTAGATTAGTAATTTTCCTTATTCGAGCCAAATATGGGCTTTTGAGACTGTATACAATCAGATGTATTTCATATTGTAAAGGGTTGTTGGGTTGGGATTTATGCTGATAAGAAATATATCAGATTGCACTTGGATGTATATTTTCATATTAATACAATATCTTATGTTCTATCTACTTTGCTGAGCAATCTCTTCGAGTTTTAAAGGCGCTGTGAGTGAGGGAGGGCCCCCTTCGCTCACAACTCCTGCAATGCAGTGTGTGTGTGTGTTTAATTCTTTTTTATGCAGCAATAACTATTTTACACAACTAATGCACCCTTTCTAAAGTTCAACAACAATTTGTTAATTAATTAAATTATTAAGTTTCTTATGTTAATGTGTTAATTTCGTTTGATCAATGCTTGGATTTACACTGTCTAAGTTGGTTTTTTTATTGTTTAATTTGATGTTTTATATTTTTTTGGTCAATATTAGAAATACTGAGAGCTGTAGAGGGATGTTGTAGTCCACTCCATACCCTTTGTTGCTAAGTATTGATGCAATAAGGAGGCATTAGTTTGTGTGTGTATGAATATTTAATTTATGAACACTTGCAATAATAAGCATGCATATTTTTTTCATAGTATCTCACAAGCTTACCTACCATGGGTTGAAAATTTATGATTGGAAAATTATAAGTCTATAATTTGACTCAACATTTTGGTGTTGTTTCCAGGGAGGTGCTAAGGGATGTTACTGAAAGTGTTTTAGTTTGATCTTGTCAATTTTTTTTTGCAGGACTAGGGGAGTCAAAGTGATAAGATGAAGGGAAAATCCCACACACCCACAGAGGTTAGAACTTCACCAAAGCCATGTCTTGATTGTTTGGTAAGTAGATTTTTTGAATTTGTTTGTATAATAAATGAATAGGGTCCAATATTTTCAAATGTTTTTCGTGGTGGTGTGAGCACCACTTCATTTACAAATGCATTGGCCAGAATAAGGAAGTCTGCAAGAAAGAAGGCAACAAAGAAAGAATAATACGAACAAGATGTCCATAGTCCTGAGTAGGTTAATATTTACACAGCAGAATCCTCTGTTGGAAAATCTTCTATTGCTGCCCATCTCAAAAATCCCCTTACAAGGAAGACAACATCTCTACTAAGTGGTCAACCTGAAGAATAATTCCTCGTGAATCCTGTCATAGAACTAGAACTCCAAACCATTAATTCTGAATAATCTATAGCCTTCCAAGGTACCACTCTTTATTGGACTGATATGGCTCATCTAGAACGCACTGATGAGAATGAGGAGAAACTAGTCACATTTTAATTTCCTATCAAGGATACTGGTGGAGCTACTCAGATGAAAAAAATTCCTCCCTCAGCCTTGCCTAATTTTCAGGGTGCCTCTAGTGAAGTCCCTGATGCCTTCCTATTTGAATTCGATGTAATATGCAGAAGCTATGACTATTCTTATAACTCTCATAATATGAAGTTATTTACTGCTACATTTAAGGATGCAGATCTCACGTGGTTTATGGGGTTGGCATCAACATCCATTACAACTTGGGATTAAATGAAGAAGGTGTTTCTGAAAATGTACCAAGACTATTGTAAGACTAGGGATCTTAGGGAAGAAATATTTTGCATGACTTAGAAGGAAGGGCAGAGCCTTGAATATTTGGTGGAAAGATTCCAATATAACCTAAAAAGATCTAAGATGAATCAATTAGGTACAGAGATCAAGAGAACCATTTTTCTTAAGGAAATTAGATCAGAGTATCTAGAGGTCTTAAACTTAATGGGAGCTAGAGATGTATGAAAGCTAAGTTATGATGATGTGTGTGAGATTTGTAGAAGATATTCCAGAGGAAATTAAAATGTTGGAGAAGGGTCAAGGGACACTTCTTCCAGGCTTGTTAAAGCAATTTTCGGAGCTGGAGTAACCCAAGCTGAAATGGGTAATTTATTTGAAAATTTTAAAACTGATATTCTTAGCACTTTGTCTTCACAATTGGATGTTTTGCAGGCTAAGAAGAAACATGAGAAACAGGATGAACTGGAGAAAACCTTGGCCGTGTTCTACTCCAAATGCAAGAGGAAACATGCTCTAAGGGAATGCCCTAATGACAGTATAAAGGTATGTCAAATTTGAAAAGTTGAGCATTCCACTGATCAATGTCCTTCTCTGCCTGAAATCAAAGCAGCATATATATCAGATCAAGGAAATGTCAATGCAATTTATGCAATGGAACCTCAAAAACCATGGCAGCCACATCCTGTAGGTATGTCATAGTACAATTTTCAATTTCCTTATGCTCAAAATTAGATGTGGAATATTCCAATGCCCCGGTAGCCTTGGCCCCCTCAACAACCTTGGCAGGGGAATTATTATTACCCTACTGCACAAAGTTTCCCAAATCAAAATTTTTATCCTCCACAACCCACACCACAACAAATGGTACAACCACAACAACAAATCTGATTGACTACCCCACCAAATCAACCTCGTCCCACACAAATACCTGCTCATCTATTATCTAACCCCAACAATAAAACCATCCAATCCACTCACAATATTGGATTGGTCACTTATCCCACTTTTCCTACCTACTGTATTGCACCAGAGCCACTGCAGGAAATTTTTTTCCCTGTGTTACAGGAATTTCCCGTGTCGCTGCAGGAAATTTATTTTCCTATGCTGCAGGAATTCCCTGTGCCGCTGCATGAAATTAAACTTAGATCGGGAAAAGTGGTGAATCGGCCCGAAATAATTGAAGAGATTATAGAGGAAGATACCCTGAAAATACTTGAAGATGAAACCACACATGAACCAACAAAACCATCTTCCTCAAGGCCACAAGAATATTCCTCATCCCATATAGTCCAACCTCCTTTTCCAGAGAGGTTGGAAATGGAAATAAAAACAAAACAACACGAGTTCGATCTTGTGTCTGAACTGAGAAATATGTGCATTAAGATCCCATTATTGCAAGCAATCAAGGATATCCCAATATATGCCAAAACAGTGAAGGAAATATGTACCAAGAAACCAGGGAGACAAAATAAATAACCCTCCACAATTCAAGTAGGTGGAAAGCTTGCAAGTTTAATGTCCATCGGATTTTTTATTGAAAAATATGCAGGCCCAGGAATCCCCATGGTTACCACCTTTATCAATGGGTATCCCATAAATAACACTTCGATTGATTTGGGTGCAACCATTAATGTTATGACTATGGAGACTTTATCTCATATAGGATCCTTTGACTTATTACCCACTCCTACTATGTTAGAATTAGTAGGTAGGTGTAAGGTAAATCTAGAGGGGGTATTAGAAGACATTGTCATCTCATTGGATTCTTGGGAGTGCCCTGTAGAATTTATTCTTCAAACTAAAACCAACATGGGAGGGAATCCATTGATCTTGGGGAGGCCGTGGTTAGCCACGGTTGATGCTTACATAGGTTGTAGATCTAGAAACATGGCCATCGCTCATGGGGCTGAAACAAAGCACATCATTTTGTATCCCCCCGCTAAACCCCTCTTGATATCAGAGAATACACATTGGGTTGAAGAAGAAGAGCATGATTTAGAATGTGCCCAGCCAATTTTAACAATAGCATAAGCCATGAGTCTTAAGGAAAATTCTGAGGAAAAACTGATAAACTGTTGTATCTCTAATCCCGATATTCCGCAGCATTTAGAAAAAGCAATCTAGTCATAATTTAGATGTCAGTACTGATCTACAAGATTTTTATTAACATAGTACAACTTCCGAATTACATTCATCCCTCTTATCTGAATTTCCTACATATTCAATGACTGAATGGGGCAGTAAGGTAATGGAATTTTTTCCTGAAAAATATTTAAATATTAATTCTTCCTTAACTCCTGAGAAAGAAAAACAATTAATTCAAAAATTGAAATTTTTTTCAGATACATTAATGGGAATATAAAGATATGAGGGGAATTCACCCAAACACATTCATTCATCATATTTATATAGAATAAAATGCTTGGCCTGTGAGATAGCCACAAAGGAGGATGAACCCTGCTTTAAGGGAATTGTAAAAGATGAACTGCAGAAATTGTTAAATGCAGGGTTCATCTATCCTATCTTAGATAGATAGTGGGTATCCCCTCTAGTTATTGTCCCCAAGAAGAATGGTAAATTTCAAGTGTGTGTAGATTACAAGGAACTAAACAAAGCTACATTAAAAGACCATTTCCCTTTGCCATTTATAAACAAAGTGTTCGACACTCTAGCAAGGAAAAGGTACTTTTCCTTCCTAGATGGGTTCACAGGGTACAATCAGATTAGGATTGCTCCAGAGGATCAGGAAAAGACAACAGTCACATGTACCTGGGGTACCTATGCATAAAATGTATTACCATTTGGTCTATGCAATGCACTAGCCACATTTCAGCGGGTGGTCCTTGGTATTTTATTTGATCTTTTGCATGATTGCGTGGAAGTTTATATGGGTGATTTTACAGTCATGGGTGATACTTTTGAAGAGGATTTACATAATATTGAAATTTTTTTGAAGATATTTAGAGAAACTAATCCTTCATTAAGTAATGAAAAATGTTTTATGATTATGACTGAAGGTATTGTTATGGGTCATGATGTTTCTGCTATAGGAATTAAGGTTGTTCCGAAAAAAATTGAAGTTATTGTAAAGCTACCCCCACCAACCAGTCAAAAGGGAGTGCGAAGTTTTATTGGACATGTAGGCTACTACAGAAGGTTTGTTGAAAAATTTACAAATTTAGCCTCTCCATTTGTTATCACCCCAAAAAATGAAGCATCATTTTGACAATGTTTAATAGGTTAATGTGTCAAAAAATAGGGTTGTAAGATTCGTTTTTAAGTTTGGTCAAGAGAAAAATTAATTTTTTATTGTTTAAGTTTACCCTAAGGTCTAAACCCACTCATTTTTAAACTCCCTCATGTCACATCAATAATCAATTTCTGACTAATTTCAATTTCCAAGGTTTTTGTACCGAAAGTGTCAATTTAGCCAAGAAACCACAATTTCGTAGTGAAATACATTGTGAGAAGTCACTTTTCGCTACAAAACTGCTAATAGTTTCATAGTGAAAACAACCAAATTAACACTAAAAACACTACGAAAGCGCGATTTTCTGTCTGTCTTTTCAGTCTAGCTATTAGGTGTCAGAAAATCATTGGGAATGAGTAGGTTAGATGCCTTTCGAGTCATGGAGGGATAAATCCAAGGTACATGCTTAGGTCTGTAGTCATCATGATCAGTTTAGGTATGTATGAGTCATCATAAGGTCATGAAGAGACATCAAAACTTCAAATACTTTCCTAATTCAATCATTTCTTATTTCTCATTCCTTCTTGCGTGATATTGAGCTCTGGAGAGCTAGTGCACTACGCCAAAACTGTGGCTGGTGTTTTCAAAGTTTTACATTGAGAATCATCAAGCGAGGTTGCAATTCATCAAGCGAGGCTGAAATTAATCAAGCGAGGCTGTGAATACATTGAAGAAATTGTGGCAGAAAAAAGAAGGACCAACAAGGGTGGCCGATGCCTACGATATGAACCTGTAGACATGAATTTGATCAATTAAGACCCAACAATATTGGAAGATTTCAAAAGGGTAGGTTTCCTACAGTTTTGTGAGAAATTACAAGGCTATCATACACAGGTGTCCAAGGAGTTTGCTTTGAATTTCAGTGCAACAGTCACTAAAGTGGGAATGCTCAATTTGTCCATCACACCAGATGTTATTGCAGCTGCTACAAAGATTCCAAGAGGATAGGAGAACTGGTTCAAAGGTTTCAAGTTTAACATGGAGCAGTGCAAAGAGTTCATGAAGCCTAAGCATACTGAAATGGATCTCACCAATGATATTCCAAGAAGTTACATAAAAGACATCTATTCAAAATTTCTGCTCATCATCCAAAAGTACTTTACTTGTGAAGGGAGATACCACAAAGTCTACTCATATCATGTCAAATTACTTATGCACTTTACTGGTAATATTTCCCTTGATCTACCTTTCTATTTGCATAGAATTTTGTCAAAAATGGTAGATAAGGTCCAAGCAAAGTCTGAGGGGAGTGAGATCTCATTATTTCATCATGGTTTAATGAAGTTATTGGTTTTAGATGAACTTCAAAGGTTAGGAAGAGACTGGTCCTCATTCTTGTTTGTTAGTATTATTGAGTTGGATGCTCTTACTCCTTCAAGAACTCCTAATCCTCGGATAATTCCATCACCATTAGCAGCAGAATAGAGGGAACCATTGGTAGCAGAACCAAGTGAACCTGAAAGAGTAGAACCAAGTGAGAAAATTATGAAGGAGCTAGAGAAAATGCAGATTTTTGACACATCAAGTGTCCCACCTACAAAATAGAGGTCAAAAGTGATCAAACCTGCAAAACAAAAACAAATTGTTAGTAAACAAGGAACCAAAATGATGACAATGAGCCAAACAATGTTTTTAGAAGAGAAAACAGTGGTTGTAGAAGACAGAGAAGAATCTAAGAGAAATATAGAAGATATTTTACATGCCATTGACATAGATGAAACTCCTATTGTCCAGGATGAGTTTATAGAGGAAGGTGGGCAGCAGTTAAAAAATGATAAATCTGCAAAGAAATTATAATTTGAGGGAGAAGATGCAGGTTTCATGTTCCAAGCAAGAAAACCTATGAAAAGGCATGATAGGAAGCTATTAGAGAGTAGTAAAGAAGTTCAACCACCTACTGACACAACTCAGCCACCTCAAGAGATTATTGACCTTTCATCACCTACAGAGAAAGATACAGTCACAAAATCAAAGAAGGGAAAAGAGAAGGTGATGGAAAAAACAGAGTTGCATCTCTTTGAAGAAAATTTGAAATTGGCCAATCATGAAATTTCTGTTATGAAAAGAGAAACAAGGAAACATAGTGTAGAGAAGATTCAATTTTAAAATATGAGGGAAATTTGGGAAGAACAAGTTGACACTATCTCCAAGACTTTGGATAACACATAACAGCTCATCAAATGGACCATTCCAGCAAAGAAAGAGGCCAAACATGTCTGGAGGATGAACAAACAGTTGAAAGGAACAAATAGAAGATTGAAAGATCAGGTTAAAGACCTTCAAGAGAAACTTGAAATAATTCATGAAGAGTTAGAGAAAAAATGCCTTAAAATGACAGTGCTTGAAGAGCCAATAGCTCAACCAATTATTAATGAGGAAGAAATGACTCAAGGATCATAAGTTGAGTTTTTTAATGGTTTTTTAAGGCTAATGACATGTTAAAGACAATATTTTCGCACTTACAGGGTTCAGTTTTCAAAATTACACAAAAATATGGATTTTTAGCACTTTTCAGCAGTTTCGTAGCGTGCCTTGGCTTGAAGGACAACAAAATGCTACGAAACTACTGTAGCCGTTATTTTTACTTTTTGAACTAGTTTTGGTTGCTATCAAGAGGTGAAATTGGTGTGGGAGATGTGTCTAATGATGGTGAATACTATGCAAAAGGAAAGAATAAAAAAAAATTAGGGTAAAGGGCATGTTTTGCAGCGCTATGAAAGTACACTATGAAATTGCCTTACTTTCGTAGCGTACTATATTTGAGCCTTTTTAGCATGTTTTGGAGCATTTTTGGACATCTTGAGATTATTGAAGTGTTAAATACCATGAAAATAAATTATTCAGCACTCAAAGACCATGAATTGAAGATAAATTGGCAGCTAAAGCATTTGTGGAAGAAGAATACCATTTGCCTAAAAAAAGGGTTTTGTTTCCAGTTTTAGAAGAAGTCAGTTAAGTGGTCATAAAGTGATGAATCCCATAACCTCAATTCAAACATGTGAAAGAATATTTTTAAAAGAATGTAATTAATTTAGAAGATAAGGTTGTTAAAGGCAATAATGAATAGTTTGAGTCCTATCAGGAAAAGGACTATCAAGTAGGATAGCTATTGTTACACCATTTTTTGGTCATCTAACCTATTATTATTAATATAATAAAAAATTATTTCATACACATTCTTCTTGTCTTGTTCATTGGATCTATGGAGCTATGTTATTCTTTATCTGCTTAATATCTTTTGTGCTTAGATCTGAATTTGTGCAGCAATCTTAAAGGTATTTTGTAACCATAATTGATGTTAGGGCTATTTCTTATGCGTAGCTAAAGTGATCTTTTACGATGAAAGATTCATACTGATAGCTATCTTTTTGTCATTAAGTTTATGTTTTATGGTTATGCAAGGTGTCATTAGGAAAAAATTCAATGAATCTAGCTAGGAGGCAGATCATCTCATGATGTAACAAGTCTATTAAATGCCACTGAGTCGACTTTGTCAAGGGTTGGAGATTTTTGGCAAAATTGCAACTTATTGTAAATTGATTGTTTCAACAATACATAGATTTGTTACTTGACCAACCTGAGATTCTAAATCAGTTTTTAGTGCTTACCTATCTTATATATACCTTTTATGTATCTCATTTGCAGTGTTTTTCATTTATAATACTCCGAATTCATTCATGCAATTCTCTGACTTCGTTTATATATGAATTGACTCTGTATCTTCCTGTTTCATGTGTGTGTGTCCTACTACTAAAAACTCTTACCTGCCTCAGCTTCCATGTCAAGTGAACTCACTAAATTACTAAAAATGTTGACTCCATAAGCCCAATGTTTACATACTGATATTATTTTCAACCTACACTAATCATAAGCAAGTTATTTCATAAATAGAGTTAGCCATCTACATCTTTATTCAATATCATTAACCCTTTGACAGAGCCCTCTCAAAATAAGGAGGCTAAGCCTCAGTCACAATATTGGTTTGAAACAGTTACATTAGATTATATGATTAGCAGCCTATTAGAAGAAATTTTGTGATAAAATTTTGGTGCGTCTGCCAGGAGCCTGAAGATTATACTTTCCCGAAATTTTGAAGCTGAACTTCTGAAGGTAGCAGGAGCTAAGAAGTTGACCGAGGCTGCATCTACCTTGGTGACTCCATTCAAAATTAATATGATCAAAGGTGGCTTCGAGAAGGATATACACGAGGGGTAATCCTAACCTAGATCCACCTACCATCATGGACAATCCAAACACCATCTCCAGAGGAAGTCAAGGCATTTATGAAATATCAGGTACTCCATTACATACAAAATCCTTGTCCTCTAAATTTTTAAGAAGTCCTGAAGATAAAATATTTGATGATAAAATTCAGGAAGTCTTGTTTAGGTCTGAAAGTGAAAAAGAATTAACTGAAATTATCTTATACCTACATAGAAGAGGTATTGATACCTCAGCCTTAGTAACATAGAAAGATAAAAAATAGTTTTGGGAAGCAATCACTTCTGTGTTGTTGTTTCAAAGAGAGTCTTTAGATATGTTGAAGGAATTTGACCCTTTTGAAGTCTTGTTGAGAAGTAAAACTGGTTTTCCTCTTCCTAATTGGAGTTCAATTGTTAGTGGACAACAAAGACCAGACATTCCTCCTCCTAACAGTTCATTTTCCTCCATTTTTTTGTCCCTAAAACTACCATAGTCCCATTCACCATGGCCGGAAATGTACCTTCTCCACCTGTTGGACCTGCTAGATATGCCCCTCTTATTCTTCTAATTGTCCTACATTCCCTTCCTAGCAAATACTCTACTAGAATTAAAACTTGGGGAAGTGATGAAGAGATTACAACTGAAGAACATGTAGACCAATTTAATGATTTTATAGATAGGGAGGAGGTTGACCATGAGGATGTAAAGTTGAGATTGTTGTCTCAGAGCTTTACTGGTGAAGTTAGGAAGTGGTTCAAAGTCCTTACTCCTGGAAGCATTCATAATTGGAATGAACTTGAATATAGATTTTTGAGGAAGTGGGGAAATAGAACCAATCCTGTACAAGCCATCACTGAGTACAATAGTTTGAGAAGTGTTGTTGATGAAACTATCCAAAACTTTTCAAAAATATTTTACAAATTTTATGACTCTATTCCTGCCCATTTAAAACCTCCACAAGCCTTAGCTCAGATGAGATATGTTTAAGCTTTTGATTATGACTTTTATATACTACTAAGAGAGAGAATCCCCTTCACTTGTTGAAATGTAGAATGATGCAGTGAAGGTAGAGGTTAATATGATAGCAGCAAAAAAATCCAAGATGGGTAAGACTAAGTTGAAAGAAGAAGATAAGCCTTCCACCTCTAACAAAAAATTTTATTCAATGATGAAGACAATGGAAAAATTGATGGATAGGATTGCCCTTGGGAATACCTCTACTCCTCCTGCACAACATGAGCCTCAATTTAAAAATCCTCAGTTCAGAATACCTCAAAACCGACAAAGGCCAAGGGAAAACAGAAATCAGCAGCCTGACCCTCCAGTGAGACCTCCTTTTCAGCAGAACTTAGTTGATGAAGATGATGAACCTGAAATTCCAAAAGAGTCCATTCATTGTCTAGATGAAGACATGTCTGGAATTTTCTTGACTAAGGAGGAACATGATGAGTCAAACCATGAAGTGAATAAGGGAGAGGAACCATCTGATTATTTTAAAGGGCATCAACATGAAATTTTTGAGATGCAGAAACAATACAATCTCAGAAATAGAAATGTGCCAATCATTACAAAAAAAACACAACCTAAGAAATATACCCCAAAGCTTTTGAAGGTAAGAAAGATACACCACCTCCTCCCCTTATCAAAGAAACAGAAAAATCTGTTTATTTTTTGAGTTTGGAGAGTGAAATTTCTAAGATCAAAATACCAGTACCCTTTGGAGAAATTCTTAAGGTAAATGAATATAGAAGTAAGATTGTGAAAATGTTGAATTCACAACCAAGATCTACTAATATCTTGAATATTCAAGTGGATCATCCAACCATATACTTGGTCCTAAGATTAGAAGATGAGCAGAATGAGGAGGTGCCTCCCTTTTATGTTAGCCTTAGAATTCATGACATGACATTGCATAATGCTATGTTGGATTCAAGGGCCTCTCACAATATTATGCCCAAAGAAATCATGGAGTGGATGGGGTTAGAAATTAATATACCATATAAGGACCTATTTTATTTTGATTAAAAAAGAGTTCAGTGCATTGGTTTAATTAAAGATGTTGTTGTTGGTATTACACAAGTCCCTGCCAAGACAGTGGTCATGGACATTGTGGTAGCAGACATTCTACCAAAGTTTGGCATGCTATTATCAAGGTCATGGGCAGAAAAAATCAAAGGTACAAAGCAGATGGACCTTACTTATGCCACCATCCATGTTTTTGGTGAGAAAAGGAGACTGTATAGAGAGACAAGAATGGATTATATGGTGAGTAGTAAAGATAAACCTCAGAAATTTCCAATTTATGCTCTTGATACTGAACTTGGATCTGTTATTATTTTTAATGAGTTGACTAATGAAGCAGAGGATGAAAAGAAGGCAAAAAATAAGCAATCTGAAATTTAGCAGTAAAAAAATCAGCAAGCAGAAGATCAACAAATCAGTGATGAGAAGATGGAAGGTTGGTGGTTGTTGCACTTTGATGGATCAAAAAGAAGAGAGGATGCAGGAGTAGGGATTTGGATCACAATTCCAAATGATGAAAGTAATTTATTTTCCTAAAAACTAAATTTTGATTGCACAAATAACATGGCTAAGTATGAATCTTTGATTTTGGGCTTAGACGTTTTGAAAAGAATGGTTGCTCAAAATATTTATGTTTGTGGAGATTCCGAATTAGTCATTAAACAAGTTGAAGGTGTATATCAAACAAAGGATGTGAGAATGAGGGCATACAAAAACTTAGTCATGGACATGTTGAAAAATTTCCAATAACATTCATTCATTTTTAAGACTAGAGAACAAAACTCCATTGCTGACTCCCTAGTTGTCTCTCTAAGTCTTTTCATCATACTCATACATTCCACTCAAAAATATGAGGTTGAGGTTCACCACAGACCAGCTATCCTTGATAACATTATCCATTGGAAAGTCTTTGAGGATGCCCAATAAGTTAAGAACTTTATTGAGCTGAAAGAAGAGTTTTAAAATATACACGTAGATCAACAAAACATGCTTGCTAAATCTAAGGGAAATTCTGAAGTGCTACAAATGAAAAATAATTCTATACCCAAATGCCTCAAGCCCCTTGAGAAGCTTTTTTATCAGAATGATATGTTCAAATCTCCTAGGATACAAGTTGATGATGAAGAGGTAGAGAGTTGTAACCTTGGTACAGTATCTATGCCAAAAATGATTAAACTTTCAAAGTTTCTTTCAGTTGATATGAAACACGAATATATTAAGATGATGAAAAGGTTCATAGATGTTTTTGCTTGGAGTTATGCTGATTTGAAGAAGTATGACCCTATTATCATTCAACGTACTATTCCCATTAAAGAAAATGAAAAGCCTTTCAATCAGAAGTTGAGGAGGATTAATCCACTTCTCATGCCTCTGATTGAGAAGGAAATCAAGAAACTCTTTGATGCCAAAATCATTTTTCCAATCAGATTCTCAAAGTGGTCTGCAAACTTGATTAAAGTTGGAAAAAAGAGTGGAGAAATCAGAATATGCATTGACTTCAGAAATTTGAACAAAGCCTCTCTGAAGGACAACTACCCTCTCCCAAAGATGGACCAAATTTTGCAGAACATTGTTGGTTCCCAAAGGATGTCTATGCTTGATGGCTTTTTAGGTTATAATCAGATATTTTTGCATCTGGATGATCAAGAAAAAACAGCCTTTACTACATCATGGGGCACTTTCATATATGCCAAGACACCATTTGGTCTCATGAATGCAGGAGCTACCTTTCAGAGGGCAATAGATATTGCTTTTTTTGAAGAGAAGGAAAAGATGGTGGTTGTTTATCTTGATGACATAACAGTATTCTCAAGGAGGGAAGAAGATTACTTGAATGTAACATTCCAAAATTAGCATATAGCTAATTGGAATATTGTATTTTTCTTTTGTCACCTAGCAGTTGAATAAATGGGTAAGAAGGCCCATGCATATTAAAAACAAGAATAAAATCCATCATGTTGTGAAAAGGGATCATAAAAATAGATGGATTTTACACTCCCAAGTGTGAAAAAGGACAAATGCATGTGGACAAGGTCAAGTTTGACCAAGTCAACAGCACTGATATGAGAGGAGGAGATCACCCATAGAGACAACGCAGTGCAAGTAAGAGGAATATTCCTTGGTGGAGGAAACCCTAATGTGTGGGGCCCAAGGCAAGAAGGCTCATATCTGTTTAAAAGGAGGGAAAGGAAGCCATATTAAGACATGAATTGAAGATTGTATTTTTGGTTTGCATGACTATTCTACTTTCTCCAACTGTTTAGTTGAGATTGTTGTGCTGCTTAGCACAAGGCATTCATGTTTAGGAATTCCTTCTCCTTTCTTGAGAGGCCTCTTGAGGGAGCTTGTAATGAATTTCCCCACACCTAGGCTTGAGGCCAAGCATCCTCCTTCAGCTACAATGTTATTTCTACAGTATTATAATTTTGTGTTGTAGGGTGTTGCAGTGGGATTTCTCAACAGCACTTCCGGAGCTTGTGTTTTAGAGGAGGAATCCTTCCTTCCTTTGGGAGACCAGTGAGGAGGATTTTCAGCTGATTTTCAGATCTTGGCATGTGGCCAATATATTTTCCATCACCTACAGTGCAATCCCTTGTAGGAACTACGTCATTTCTTGCAGTGTTGCAGTGTGAGGGTTAAGACCCTTGTTTTTGAGCTAGTTTCTTAGGGAAAGGGCCAACCCTTCTCCCGAAAAGCTAGTAAGAGGGATCCTCATATAATTTCTTGTACTCTTAAGCTATATGAATGTAGAGCTTCAGCTAACTATGTTATTTCAGATCTATATTTGCAGATCCACTCTTTTTTACTCATACTTTCAAGAAACCCTTCCCGGGTTATCTTTCCTTTGTATAAAAGTGGCTAGATCTCCATTTTCTTGGCTATTTGAATAATAAAAATTTATATATATTGTTCTCAATATTATTGTTGTAGTAACGCTCATGTAATTATGTTGTCACTTTCTTCATTAAATCTGTGGGGTATAAGTCATGGGGTTTGGGGTGTTTTAAGCCATATTGAGGCCGAGAGATCTGTCTAGTATATCTATAAGGATTTTTTTATGATCCCTTTCTGTATATAAGGACCATATTACATTATCTCAGGTATCCAAGTCCTTTTTCTCAATTATATAGCGTAATTTTCTAGGAATAACGTTTTTATGGTCCATATTGCTGCATTTCCCCACTTTGGGATGATATAGCGGAACATATTTTTGTTGTTGTAACATTCATTTTATGGCTATGTGTTCCTCTCACATTTTAAGAGGTAATTCATCACTGCTATTTCCATAATTTTTCTCATGTATTGCTGCATCCCCATTTTGGGATATTACAGTGGTATGAGAGCATAATCTTGGCTCAGCCTGTGAGTTCCAGCCATTATGCTATTAGAATAATAAGAAGGAAAAAATAAGAAGCAAGATGAAAATGATGGAGAGAATGAACTTTTTCTCATCACTTTCATATCTAGGAAGAACCTCTCCAAGGAGGTTTAGCAGATGAAGGAGAAAAGATGCAATGAAATTCCTAGAGGGTTTCAAGAAGAGGAAGGGCCATGCACTTCCTATTCTCAAAGAGGAGAATACAAGAGGCATGAAGGACACTTGGAATCTGAAATTCTAAGAAGGTACCTTGCATAATACAAATCTCAACCTATAGCTTTCAAGGAAACTCTAGCTCTTCCTCGGTTTATCCAACTGGAAGAAGAAAGGAGGCCCTATAGCAAAGGGATGATGAGAGGAAATAGATTTCTATTTTCCACTTTTGATGGATAAATCACATGTGTAGCAAAGGATTGGGTAATGAAGCTAGAGGCATTCTTCCTACTACATCCAGTGGTAGAGAGAGAGGCTATAGAAATTGCAGTGCTGCACCTTGAAGGTGGAGCAAGCACTTGGTGGTTCAGCGATGTGAATCATGCAAAAGTGTCTACTTTTGCAAAATTCACTCAAAATGTGATTAGGAGATTTGATAAAGAGAAATTAGAGAAATGGAAGCCCTTAGTACCTTTGAAAGAGGCATGTACCAGCGCTGTTACAATCATGGAGGAGCAACCTTCATCTTCAGCTGTTTGGGAAGCCAATACATTGGAAGGAACTCTTGCAGCCATACAATATACTTCCAAATTTCACCAAGTTATGCCTAAGTTTCCATCTCTTATCATTTAAGAAAATCTTATCGAGGGATGTACACCATTGCATACTGTTAATCTAGAGCAACAGAACTACACTGCACTGTGCAACCTTGAGTTATTCAAGGAAGGGATGAACTACATTCAACCTCTTGAGTTGAATTTTAGAATTTCTGAAAATAGGGTGAGTATGATCCCATGTACAATGGTTGACTATAGCATTGTACCTTGCTTTGAGACAGTACATGTATCACCTTGTAGACCTACAACGTTGTACATAAGCAGCAGCGAAGAGAAGAGGACCCATTCCTTATGGGAGCATTCAAATGGTAGCTTCCTTCATGAAGCAATGCAGGAAAAGATGATAGATGGTAGACATCTTGAAATAAGAAATATTTTCTCCTTTCTAGATGACACTTTCTCAATGAGCATCTCATAGCTCAAAGAGAAACTTCTACCTGTAGCAAATCTAGAACCTTATTGGTTTTGGAGGGCCATTGATGAGAGGAAGGTCTCATGGAAGGATCTCATTGGAGATGCACTTCAACATATCATGGAGTGCAAATTTCTTCAATAGTTTGAGGAGGTTTTTCCCTTGGATCCTTATGGATTCAAGCTGGTCATTGGTGTGAGGTCTTCTCTAGGAGATCTCCAAGGAGTTGCATTTTAACACCCCATGAAATGCAAGAAGAAAAATCTAATATGGGAGGATGGTAGTCTTCATGGGAGGAGTACCAAGATAGAGAATGGTAGGAGACATCCACATATGGATTAATGGATGTGGATGGTGGGCAAGAGGTTGGTGAGCCACCTGAATATCTATGACACAGGGCAGCAGGAGGCATGGCTACACTAGCTACTCTTGAAATATTTTGGCCATCATGTGACATATCCTCTTTCTAAGGATATGTGGGTGGAGAAAGTGTGGCAGGACACTTGCATCATATGGTAGCAAAGAATTTGGGTGCATTATGTTGATATGATCTCCTTCATGTCAATAAACATATTTTCAACTCATGATTTGTATGATGGAGGTGTGAGGGGGAAAAAATAATTACAATTGTTGTGGTTTCTCTTGGGAGAGTATGGGAAGTTTTTTTTCCATACTCACCATGATATTTCTGGAGAAAGGGATGGCACACTCAAGGTGCAAAGAGGCTACCCTTCAACATTGAAGGATAAGGAGGGGCTTCCACATAGGAAGAAGATTTCCCCACATAGCAGCATGATGGTGGATGACTTTGGCATGTGGAATGTCACGGAAGGGAGACATGGAGTGACAAGAGCCTTATCACTAAGGCTAACAGCGCTATCACTTGAGAGTATGTTTCTATTGATGGATTTTTCCAAGGGGAGTATGCATCCTCTCTTGTTGCAAATTTTTATGAGAAGATTCTCATGGTAGGACTCATCCATGGACCTCACTTTCATCTTACTCATTATGCATGGTAATAAATGTATTTCTGCACTGACTAATTATTTCATTGAGTATATACATCTTCTCACCATATATGTACAGTGCATTGCTCCACAAGAGGGCAAGATTATTTATGGGTTTCATGATCATTTTAGAACCAACATTTATGATGGAGATAAACCTTCTCTACATGACTTTGGACAAGTGTGTTGTTATTATTATTGGACTCAGATGATATATAATCTCTTTTACCACCTCATGGTAGATGTGTAAGCATGCACAACTGTTATCTTGTTGAAAGACCACTTACCACATGATGATCTGAAGCAGCAGTTGGGAAGACTACGTTGTATCCACTTGAGAAACCATTGGTATCATCCAAAATTACACATAACCTTCAGCATTTGTCTGATTTGGATGCCAAATGGTGATGATGTGCCATTCTTTTTGAATTGGATGATTTGGGCCAACATGAATCATGACATGGGAGAAAGGATCTTTGGAGATCTAATCTTCTTCTTTCCACTTGAGGGAAACCTTATTGCAGCCCAAGATCAGCATATACTCTACACTTATCATAAGTGGAGAGGAAGACACCATGGGGTAGGCCATTTTGTCTACCATATTCATTTATTCAGCCCACCTACATTGCAGGAGCCCAAGGTGGAGGAGATATTTCATGAGTTGCCATGTTGGAGGGTGACTCATTTTGTATTGATGATATCTTGGGGATGGAGGTTTCATATGGGATTGATAGGTCCCAATGCATTTCAAACTCCATGCCTTGGGAGGACCTCTAGACAGCACTTAGTTGCATCCTTGAGTATTTCACCTTTTCATGATGATGGCCATTTGGGATGCTCACCAAATGCTAGCTTGTATGCTTGGGAGGGGCACTATGGAGACTTATTTTTGAGACATCATCATATTCCTTGGAGGATTTCATCATATGAGGATGCCACAGGAGGAGGAAAGGAGACTTTCCAATTATATCCTTGCAGTTGCTTGAGGACAAGCAACATTTGGGAGGGGAGGACTGTAATATTCCAAAATTATCATACATCTAATTGGAATATTGGATTTTGCTTTTTTCACCTAGCAGTTGAATAAATGGGTAAGAAGGCCCATGCATATTAAAAACAAGAATAAAATCCCTCATGTTGTGAAAAGGGTTCATAAAAATAGCTGGATTTTACACTCCCAAGTGTGAACAAGGACAAATGCATGTGGAAAGGTCAAGTTTGACCAAGTCAACAACGCTAATATGAGAGGAGGAGATCACCCATTGAGACAACACAGTGCAAGTAAGAGGAAGATTCCTTGGTGGAGGAAACCCTATTGTGTGGGGCCCAAGGCAAGAAGGATCACATATGTTTAAAAGGAGGGTAAGGCAGCCATATGAAGACATGAATTGAAGATTTTATTTTTGGTCTGAATGACTATTCTGCTTTCTCCAACTATTTAGTTGAGATTTCTATGCTTCTTAGTGTTGGGTGCTAAAAGGTGTCTTTTAAAACTCCTAATTGCCTCACATTAATTATCAACCTGGGTAAGTCTTTTTGTTTCAGGAGTGTACACAATATGTGCAAGCTATAAACCTAGAGAGTAATGACTTAAGATAATCTATTAAATTCAATAAAAGAGTAAATGGATGCAATCATAAATCTCAAGCTACAACTTTTAAAGGAAATAATATATCTAAGCATCAAGACTTAATCTCGAGAAAAACCATAATCCAATCTTAAGCAAGCAATTCAATTGAGAATAACACCAACCGAGAACACAGTAGTAATAACCGAGCTCTGTCAGCTAGATCTATCCTAATCATACACTTATCGTAATCAATGGTAATCAATGTCTTAACTGATAATTAATTCAATTTGCAGTGAGCATAAATGAAATCAAATGACAAAGTTGCAAATTACAAGAGATCAGAATAAAGGAAATTGAACTAACTGCAATGTAAACTCACATGAAATCAAAAGATATCAAACAAAATAAACTCGTAGGAAATCCAAAGATATAAAATAGAATGAACTTACGGGAAATTAAAAAGTATCAAACAGGGAATAGCAGTAAGATTCGCCAGAGACCGGACCCTAGCCACCAGCAAATACTACCGAGCTACTTTAGAATATCTGGATGAACATCAATGCAAAATATATTAATCATCAAATTCACTTGTCATTACAATATGATCTCCTTCAGAATAACATTATGTATATTGAAATTGCAATTGAGGTCCCCTGTGAAAATATAAATCTCTCCATTATCCCCTCTCCTTCTATCCTATCCTATCTATCTCTAATCTAATAATCCCATAATAATCCCATAATTATTCCACTTCTTTGATCTCTGTTTTTCATTTAAATACACAGAGAATAGAGATAAGTTACAACAGAGATGATTACAAAATGATTCCCATAACAAAATTGGATTGTCCATAACAAATTGATCAGCAAGATCATATCTGAAATATCTTTCCATCAACATTCAATAGGAACAGGTCGAATTTGGTATTGCAACTGAGATAATTTGGAAAATGGCTGCAAAAACGAATATGAGAAAATCGTCTTCATATAACCTTTCGTTTCTCTTAATACGAACTGAATTCGGGAAAACTGCTCATCGTAAAATTAATTCGGTCTGTTCTGGACAAAACCTATGTTTCAGATTTTCTAGATTCTTCTCCATTTGCCCAAAACGTCCAATGAAAAAATGTCACTTCTTATTCCAGGGAGTTTCTAAGTTGGAATATTTAATGATGAGCTAGAGATCAAATCTGTAATCTGGAAAATATCTTGGAGGCTAAAATGGTGAGTGATGTTACAAAAAAATTATTAATAAATCTTCATTGGTAAAATTGTGCGTAATAATCATCATTTTATTAAAAATAAAGGAGAAGAAATAATATTTATCCATAATAGCATAAATAATTATAAAATGGAATTATATGATAAACCATGATAAATGACGTGATAAAGAATGGTAGAAATGGATGAAATGGGTGTTAAAAAGTGATAATAATAATGACAAGCTAGCGGCCCAACACTTAGCACAAGGCATTCTTGTTTAGGAATTCCTTCTCCTTTCTTGAGAGGCTTCTTGAAGGAGCTTGTACTAAATTTCCCCACATCCAGACTTGAGGCCAAGCATCCTCCTTCAGCTACAACGTTATTTCTACATTAGTATAACGTTGCATTGCAGGGTGTTGCAGTGGGATTTCTCAACACCACTTCTAGAGCTTGTGTTTCAGAGGAGGAAGCCTTCCTTCCTTTGGGAGACCTGTGAGGATGATTTTGAGTTGATTTTCAGATCTTGGCATGTGGCCAATGTATTTTCCATCACCTAAAGTGAAATCCCTTCTAGGAACTGCGTCATTTCTTGCAGTGTTGCAGTGTGAGGGTTAAGACCCTTGTTTTTGAGCTAGTTTCTTAGGGAAAGGGCCAACCCTTCTCTCGGAAAGCTAGTAAGAGGGATCCTCATATAATTTCTTGTAATATTCAGCTATATGAATGCAGAGCTTTAGATAACTATGTTATTTCATATCTAGATCTACAGATCCACTCTTTTGTACTCATACTTTCAAGAAACCCTTCTCGTGTTATCTTTCCTTTGTATAAAAGTGGCTAGATCTCCATTTTCTTGTCTATTTGAATAATAAAAATTCAGATCTATTGTTCTCAATATTATTGTTGCGGTAACCTTCATGTAATTACGCTCTCACTTGCTTCAGTAAATATATGGGGTATAAGTCATGGGGTTTGGGGTGTTTTAAGCCATATTGAGGCCGAGAGATCTGTCTAGTATAGCTAGATGGATTTTTTTTTTATCCCCTTCTATATATAAGGGCCATATTACATTATATAAGGTATCCAAGTCCTATTTCTAAATTATATAGCGTAATTTTCTGGGAATAACGTTTTTATGGTCCATATTGCTGCATTTCCCCACTTTGGGATGATATAGAAAAACATATTTTTGTTGTTGTATCATTCATTTGATGGCTATGTGTTCCTCTCAAATTTTATGAGGTAATTCATCACTACTATTTCCAAAATTGTGTTCATGTATTGCTGCATCCCCATTTTGGGATATTACATTGAAGCACCTAGAAAAAATTTCCGCTGAAGTATAGAAGGTTTTCCATTTCTCTCAATCCAACCAAAAGTATTTTTTCTTTAACTTCAGGTAAATTACTTGGACACATTATTTCTAAATATGGGATTAAGATCGATCCAAACAGGGTCAATGTAATTCATAAAGTGGATTTTCGTAGAAGCAGAAAGGAGATTCAGTCTTTTCTTGGAAAGGTAAATTTTGTGAGGACGTTTATTCCTAATTTTGCTGAGATTGTAAAGGACATAACAAGGATGCTGAATAAAGGAGTTGACATTAAGTGGACAGTAGAGGCAAATCACTCATTTGAGGAAATAAAAAAGGCACTCACCCAAGCACCAATGTTGATCAACCCGGATTTCTCAAAAGAATTTTTGGTTTTTAATTTTGCATCAGAAAATACAATTGCTGGACTTTTGTTGTAGAAAGGATAGCAAGGTACTGATCAACCCATTTCATTTTTTAGTAGTACATTAGCTAACTCAGAGCTGAAGTACAACATCTTAGAGAATCAAGCTTATGAATTGGTTAAGGCCATCAAATATTTCAGAATTTACATTCTACATTCTCATATTATAGCTTTTGTTCCTAATGTTGTTGTGAAAGACATCCTAACTCAAGCTGACCTTGATGGTAAGAGAGGGAAGTGGATTTCTAACTTGCTAGAATATGATATAGATATCAAGCCAACAAAATTGGTCAAAGGACAAGGTCTAGCAAAGCTGATGGCACAGTCAAACTTTGACTGTCTTGACATGAATTTAATTGCATAAATATCAGAAATTTCAGATGAAGAGGAAGAACTAATCCCTATTGAAGAAAAGTACGTCATTTCAGATTGGTACACAGACATATTTTTTGTATTACATAATCATAGAGCACCTACTGAGATGACAAAGACCAAGGCAAGATTTGTGAAGCTAAAATCCTTAAGGTATTGTATCATTGCCAAAAATATGTATTGGAAAGATACCGGTGGTATTTTGTTGAATTGTTTGCTGGAAGAGGAGGTTGATAAAGTGATTGAGTAGTTACACAAAGGAGATTGTGGAGGTCATCATTGTTGGAAGGCTACAACAAACAATATTCTCAGAGAGAAGTACTATTGGCCTACAATGTTTAAAGATGTCTACAAAAATATTTTTGCTTGCCATGAATGCCAGATTTTTGATGGTAAGAAGAAGCTTGTACCTTTACCTTTGATACCTATTTATGTTGAGGTACCTTTTCAGTAGTGGGGGTTAGATTTTATTGGTGATATTCATCCATCATCATCAGGTCAGCATCGCTGGATTCTGACAACAACTGACTATTTCACCAAATGGATTGAAGTAATCCCAACTAGACAAGCAAATGATTCTGTTATCATTTCATTTTTGGAAAATAATATTTTGTCTAGATTTGTCTACCCTATGAAGATCATCACTGATAATGCTCAGGCATTTAAGTCTAAGAGGCTGATTAGTTTTGGTCATCAATATCATATTACTCTTGGGCATTCTACTCCATATTATCCACAAGGGAATGGTATTGCTGAGTCTTCTAACAAGAGCATTGTGAGAATTATAAATAAAGTGTTGCAAGAAAATAAGAAGTAATGGCATTTGAAGCTGAAGTATGCTTTATGGGCTGATAAAGTGTGCACAAAGAGGTCAATTGGAACTTCACCTTATGAGTTGGCATATGGAGCTGAAGCTATCTTTCCTACATCCTTAGGAGTACCTGTCATGAAACTACTACAAGGGATGGAGGAGGAGCCAAATGCATTTCAGAGAAGAATCAATTAGCTGATAGCTTTGCAAGATAAGAGGAAGGAAGTCTACACTAGTAATCAACAATCTCAAAATAGAATCTAGAAGACATTTGACAAGAAGGTCCAGGAAGAAAATTTTCAAATCTAAGATGTGGTTTTAAAATGAGAGGACATGATTGAAGAGAAGGGCAAACATGGTAAGTTTGAGAACAACAGGAAAGATCCATTCAAAGTAGTTTCATTCCATGGGAACAACAATAACATTTTTCAGGAGATGGACAGACAACCATGTGTTGGAGGGCCTGTTAATGGAAGGTTTTTAAAGCACTACTCTTCTTAAATCTGCAGATCATTAATTCCATTGTAAATATTCCATTTTATGTGTTTTTCTGCTAATAATGACAAAATGAATCATCAAGCTTGAGCCCGAGGTGAAGGCCATTAGAGTTTGAAGAGAAATCTCGGCAGTTTCAAAAATTTTCTGTTTTTCCAAGAATATGGATAGAAGCACTAGAACTATTGGTTCTTTGGTGTACCACTGGGGCACACCATCCCAAGTGGAGCCACTGTTATCACCCAAAAAATTGAAGCATCATTTTGACAAGGTTTAACAGGTTCATGTGTCAAAAATAGGGTTGTAAGATTCATTTTTAAGTTTGGTCAAGAGAAATATTAATTTTTTATTGTTTAATTTTACCCTAAGGTCTAAACCCACTCATTTTTAAACTCCCTCATGTCACATCATTCATCATTTTCTGACTGATTTCAATTTCCAGGGTTTCCATACCGAAAGTGTCAATTTAGCCAAGAAACCACAGTTTTGTAGTGAAATACACTATGAAAAGTCTCTTTTCACTACGAAACTGCTGATAGTTTCGTATCGAAAACATCCAAATTAACACTAAAAACACTACGAAAGCATGTTTTTCTGTCTGTCTTGTCAGTATAGCTATTAGGTGTCAGAAAATCATTGGGAATGAGTAGGTTAGATGCCTTTCAAGTCATAGAGGGATAAATCCAAGGTACATGCTCAGGTCTGCAGTCATCATGATCAGTTTAGGTATGTATGAGTCATCATAAGGTCATGAAGAGACATCAAAACTTCAAATCCTTTCCTAATTCAGTCATTTCTTATTTCTCATTGCTTGCGTGATATTGAGCTCTAGAGAGCTAGTGCACTAAGCCAAAGCTGTGGCTAGTGTTTTCAAAGTTTTACATTAAGCATCATCAAGTGAGGCTGCAATGCATTAAGAGAGGCTAAAATTCATCAAGCGAGGTTGTGAAGGCATTGAAGAAACCATGGCAGAGAAAAGAAGGACCAACAAGGGTGGCCAATTCCTGAGATAGAAACCTGCAAACATGAATTTGATCAATGAAGACCCAACAGTAATGGAAGCTTTCAGAAGGGAAGGTTGCCTACAGTTTTGTGAGAAATTACAAGTCTGTCATACACAGGTGTCCAAGGAGTTTGTAATGCTCCCAAAATTAGCATGAAGCTAACTGAAACATTGATTTTCCTTATATTATCTAGGAGGTGAATAAATGGGTAAGGAGGCCCATGAGTAGGAATAAAATCTCTCATATTATGAAAGGGATCATCAGAATAATTATAATTTTCACCTTCCAGTGTGAAAAGGGAGAAAATGCATGAGGACAAGGTCAAGTTTGACCAAGTCAACAGCGCTGCCATAGAGGGAGTGGATCACATGAGAAGACAGCGCAATATCAATGGAGGGAATATCATTTGGTGGAGGAAACCCTAATGTGTGGGGGCCAAGGCAAGAATATTTTCATTTGTATAAAGGAAGGACAAGGCAACCAAAGGAGGATATGTTATTGAGTATTTATTTTGGTCTGCATGACTATTTTCTTTCTCTAGTTGTTTAACTGAGATTGTTCTACAGCTTAGCACAAGGATTTCCTATTTAGGAATCCTTCTCCCTTCTTGAGAGGCCTCTTGAGGGATTGTACTCATTTATCCACATTTAGGCTCAAGGCCAAGCCACCTCCTTTAGCTACAACGTTATTCCTATAGTAGGGAACATTGTGTTGCAGGGTGTTGCAATGGAGGGTTCTACAACACCACTTCTAGAGCTTATCGTTCAAAGGAGGGAGCTTCTATTCCTCTGGGAGGTCATTGAGGAGGATTCAGGAGCTGATTGCATATCTTTGGCATCAGGCCAAGCATTTCCCATCACCTACAGTGCAGTCCGTCTCCTTGACTGCGTTATTTCTGAGAGTATTTGCAGTGGGGGTTTGCACCACTATTTTGGAGGGTGAGATTTTCAGTGATTGGATCAACCTTTCACCTGAAAGATCCATTGGATGAGATTCAGTCATCATATGCAACATCTTCAGCCATCTTCATCCATTTCTTGAGTTGCAGCTGCTACTCATTTTGAGACTGCAACTCTGACATTTTGGCCATTTTGTATATTCCAGCCAATCCTTCTAGGATTGACTTCAAATTATTTTCAGGGGTTTAGAGCTTTGCTCCCCACCTTATTTGAGCCATACATTTCTAAATCTATGTATTGACATTCATTATGTAGCATTGCCTCATATACACTACGTAGTCATAGCCTTGGCTTTTCCATATGTAGCAGTGTATTTCATATTTCTTGTACATGTTCCTTTGAGGTTGTTTTGCCTAAGCTTGAGTGAACATTTCCTCAAGATCTTGTACACATTCTACTTCTGTAACATTAATAATATGGCTATGAGTTCTTCTTACATTTTATGAGTTGTATTTATCACTGCTACTCCAGTTTATGTTTATATAGTGCTGGATCTCCAATTTCGGAATATTATAAGATATTCCTAACATTGTATATTTTCCCTATTTTGGGATATTACAGTGGTATTGAAACATGATATTTGGCTCAGCCTGTGAATTTCATCCATAAGAAGATAGAAGAGAAGAAGAAGAGATCAAGATGATGAAGATAATGAGCTTACTCTCATCATTTTTTAGATCCAGAAAGGACCTCTCCAAGGAGGTTAAGAAGATAGAAGAAAGAGGAAGGGCCATGTACTTCCTATTCTCAAAGAGAAGAGGACATGAAGCATGAAGAGAACTTGGAATCTAAAATTATAAGTGAATACCTTGCTGAATACAAAGCTAAATCTAGAGCCTTCAAGGAGACTCTAGCTTTACCATAGTTCATTCAGCTGAGAGAAGGAAGAAGACCCTACAACTATGGGATGATGAGAGGCAATAGATTTCTATTGTCCACTTTTGATGGATCACTCAAATGTGCAGCAGAGGCCTGTATAATGAAGCTAGAAGATTTATTCCTACTACTTCCAGTAGTAGAGAAAGAGGTTGTAGCAATTGCAGTGCTATACCTTGAAGGTGAAGCTAATACTTGGTGGTTCAACCATTTGAGCTATGCAAGGGTATCTACTCTTGCAAAGTTTTCTCAAAGGATGATCAAAAGATTTGGCAGAAGGAGGGAGAAGCCCTCACCACCAGTTGAAGAGGCATATACTAGCACTGTCACAGTCATGGAGGAGTAGCCTTCATCTTCAACAGTTGGGGAAGCCAACACATTGGAGGGGGAAGCCCTTACATCCATACAAGATGCTTCCAAGTTTCCCAAAGGTATGCCGAAATTTCCATCTCTTATCATTTCAGAAAACATTATGGATGGGTCTACATCATTAAATTCTGTTGATTTAGAGCAACAGAATTGCACTGCGTTGTGCAACTTTGAATCATTCAAGGGAGATATGAACCATCATCCTCATGAGCCATTCTTGGATTGCATACCACACTTGAGGTTGGGGTTTGAAGACTTGCAGGAAGAAGAGATCGATGGTAGAAATATTGAAGTGAGAAACATTTTCTCCTTTCTAGATGACACTTTCTCAATGAGCACTCCCCAGCTCAAAGAGAAACTTCTACCTGCAACAGGTCCAGAACCTTATTGGTTTTGGGAGGCCATTGATGAAGAGGAGGTCTCATGGAGAGATCCCATTAGAGATGCACTTCAACATGTCATGAAGTGAAAGTTTCATCAACACATGGAGGATGGTAGACCTCATGGGAGGAGTACCAAGATGGAGGATGGGAGACATCCACAAATGATTAAGTGGATGTGGATGAAGAGCAAGAGGCTAGTAAGCCACTTGCAGATCTATGACACCGAGCAGCAGGAGGCTTGGCTGCGCTGGTTACTTTTGAAGGAGTTTGTCCATCACTTGGCATATACTCTTCCTAAGGGTATAGGGATGGAGAATATGTGGCATGATGCTTACATCAATAAGCATCAATGAGTATGGATGAATGGCATTGATGTGACATTCATATCATTCATTATGTCTTCAACACATGACTTGTATAATGAGAGCATGAGGAGGCAGCAAACATTTTTGTTGCTTGGGTTGTACTTGAGAGAGCAAGGGAAAATTTTCTCTCACATGTTGTATGATCTTACAGGAGTAGGAGATGGCACTATTATGGTGCAAAGGGGCTACTCCTTGGCCTTAGATGAACAGGAAGTACTTCCATTTTGGGAGGAATTTCCTAATTTCATCAACATTATTGGAGGAGTCTTTGACAATAATCATATCAAAGAATTGAGCCATGGGTTGGCAGGAGCCTATTTTCATAGGCCAACAACGATGTTCCTTTGGAGCATGGACTTATTCATGTGTTCATGCATGACTTTACTTTCAGCACATGGTGAGAATGTTTTTTTTTGTGTCTATTGATTATGTAACACATTATTTTCATCTTCTTACCATTATCATATAGTGCATTGCTCCACAAGAGGGAATGTTTAGTGTTGAGCCCCATAAACAAAATTTTGCCAACTATTATGATGGAGATAGCCATCCTTTGTATAATCATGGGCAATTGTTTAATTATTTCTTGTATGCTCAGTTGACACATTCACCCATTTACTATTCACTAGTAGATGTGATGATTCACACAACTAGCCATTTGTCAAAATATCACTTGCCATGCTATTTTATGAAGTTGCAATGGGAGAGACTGCGCTGTGTCCACTTGAGACATTGTTTGTATCATGCAGCATCATGTAAAACCTTCAACAAACTTCTCATTTGGATACCCTATGATGATAATGTCTTATTCATCATAGATGAGATGTTTTGGGCCAGCTTGTTCTTCAATGTTAGAGAGGAGATCCTTGGAGGATCGTTATTCATTTTGCCACTTAAGGGAAATACTATTGCATCCCATAATCAGCACATACTCTACACTTATCATGAGTGGAGAAAAGGACAGTGTGGGGTAGACTACCTTGTCTACCATGATCATATTTTCAACCCACCTACTTTGCATGATCCAAAGGTGGAGGAAGACTTTCAGGAGTTGCCATGTTGGGAGGTAACTCATTTTTTATGGATGATTTCTTAGGGATGGGAGATTCATATGGGGATGGTAGATCCCAATTCATATCGGCCCTCATACCTCAAGAAGGCCCTTAAGTTCTATCCTTGCAGTTGCTTGAGGACAAGCAAAATTTGGGAGGGGAGGATTGTAATGTTCCCAAAATTAGCATGAAGCTAATTGGAACATTGATTTTTCTTATATCATCTAGGAGGTGAATAAATGTGTAAGGAGGCCCACGAGTAGGAATAAAATCCCTCATAGTGTGAAAGGGATCATAAAAATAACTATATTTTTCACCTTCCAGTGTGAAAAGGGAGCAAATGCATGAGGACAAGGTCAAGTTTGACCAAGTCAACAACGTTGCCATAGAGGGAGTGGATCACTTGAGAAGACAACATAGTATGAATGGAGGGAAGATAATTTGGTGGAGGAAACCCTAATGTGTTGGGGCCAAGGCAAGAAGGCTTTAGTTTGTATAAAGGAGGACAAGGCAGCCAAAGGAGGATATGTTATTGAGTATTGATTTTGGTCTGCATGACTATTTGCTTTCTCCAGTTGTTTAACTGAGATTGTTGTGCTGCTTAGCACAAGGATTTCCTATTTAGGAATCCTTCTCCCTTATTGAGATGCATATTAAGGTATTGTACTCATTTCTCCACATTCAAGCTCAAAGCCAAGCCACCTCCTTTAGCTACAGTGTTATTCCTATAGCAGGGAACGTTGTGTTGCAGGGTGTTGCAGTGGAGGGTTCCAGAACACCACTTCTAGAGCTTATCTTTCAGAGGAGGGAGCTTCTATTCCTCTGGGAGGTCAGTGAGGAGGATTCAAGAGCTGATTTCATATATTTGAAATCAGGCCAAGCATTTCCCATCACCTACATCGCAGTCCCTCTCCTTGACTACGTTATTTCTGATAGTATTTGCAGTGGGGGTTTGCACCACTATTTTGGAGGGTGAGATCTTCAGTGATTGGATCAGCCTTTCACCTAAAAGATCCATTGGATGAGATTTAGTCATCATATGTAGCATATTCAGCCATATTAATCCATTTCTTGAGTTGTAGCTGCTACTCAGTTTGAGACTACAAGTCTGGCATTTTGGCCATTTTGTATATTCCAGCCAATCCTTCTAGGATTGACTTCAGATTGTTTTCAGGGGTTTAGAGCTTTTCTCCCCACCTTATTTGAGCCATAAATTTCTAAATATATCTATTGAAATTCATTATGTAGCGGTTCCTCTTATAAACTGAACAGTCATAGCCTTGGCTTTTCCATATGTAGTAGTGTATTTCATATTTCTTGTACATGTTCCTTTGAGGTTGTTTTGCCTAAGAGTGAGTGAACATTTCCTCAAGATCTTATACACATTCTACTGTTGTAACATTAATAAGATGGATATGAGTTCTTATTACATTTTATGAGTTGGATTTATCACTAATACTCCAGTTTATGTTTATATAGTGCTGGATCTCCAATTTGGGAATATTATAAGATATTCCTAACATTGTAGATTTTCCCTATTTTGGGATATTACAAAGTTTTCTTTGAATTTCAGCGGAACAGCCACTAAAGTGGGAATGCTCAATTTTTCCATCACACCAAAAGTTATTGCATCTTTTAAAAATATTCCAAGAGGACAAGAGAACTGGTTCAAAGGTTTCAAGTTGGACATGGAGCAGTGCAAAGAGTTCATGAAGCCCGCACATACTGAAATGGATCTCACCAATGCTATTCCAAGAAGTTACATAAAATACAACTATTCAAAATTGATGCTCATCATCCAAAAGTAATTTACTTGTGAAGGGAGATACCACAAAGTCTGCTCATATCATTTCAAATTACTCCTGCACTTTACTGGTAAGATTTCCCTTGATCTACCTTTCTATCTACATAGAAGTTTGTCAAAAATGGCAGAAAAGGTCCAAGAAAAGTCTGAGGGGAGTGATACTTCATTATTTCATCATGGTTTAATGAATTTATTAGTTTTAGATGAACTTCAAAGTTTAGGCAGAGACTGGTCCTCATTCTTGTTTGTTAGTATTTTTGAGGTGGATGCTCTTACTCCTTCAAGAACTCCTAAGCCTAGGAGAATTCCATCACCATTAGCAGCAGAACAGAGAGAACCATTGGTAGCAGAACCAAGTGAACCTGAAAGAGTAGAAACAAGTGAGAAAATTACGAAGGAGCCAGAGAAAATGCAGAGTTTTGACACACCAAGTGTCCCACCTGAAAAACAGAGGTAAAAAGTGGTCAAACCTGCAAAACAAAAACAAACTATTAGTAAACAAGGAACTAAGAGGATGACAAGGAGCCAAACAATGGTTTTAGAAGAGAAAATAGTGGTTGTAGAAGATAGAGAAGAAGCTAAGGGAAATATAGAAGATATTTTACATACTATTGACATAGAGGAAACTCCCATTGTCAAGGATGAGTTTATAGAAGAAGGTGGGCAAAAGTTAAAAAAGGATAAATCTACAAAGAAATTAAAATTTGAGGGAGAAGATGCAGGTTTCATGTTCCAAGAAAGAAAGCCTATGACAAGGCATGCTAGGAAGCTAGTAGAGAGTAGTAAAGAAGTTCTACCACCTACTGACACAACTCATCCACCTAAAGAGATTATTGACCTTTCATCACCTATAGAGAAATATATAGTCAACAAATCAAAGAAGGGAAAAGAGAAGGTGATGGAAAAAACATAGTTGCAGCTCCTTGAAGAAAAATTGAAACTGGCCAATCATGAAATTGTTGTTATGAAAAGAGAAGCAAGGAAACACAATGTAGAGAAGATTCAATTTGAAAATATGAAGGCAATTTCAGAAGAACAGGTTGACACTATGTCCAAGACTTTGGATAACACACAACAACTCATCAAATGGACCATTCTAGCAAGGAAAGAGGCCATACATGTCAGGAGGATGAACACACAGTTGAAAGCCACCAATAGAATATTGAAAGAGCAAGTTAAATACCTTCAAGAGCAACTTGAACTAATTCATGAAGAGTTAGAGAAAAAAGGCCTTAAAATGACAGTACTTGAAGAGCCAATAGCTCAACCAATTATTAATGAGGAAGAAATTCCTCAAGGATCATAAGGTGAGTTGGTTTATGGACTTTTAAGGCTAATGACATGTTAGAGACAATATTTTGGCACTTACAGGGTTTATTTTTCAAAATTACACAAAAATCTATATTTTCAACACTTTTCAGTAGTTTTGTAGTGTGCCTGGGCTTGAAGGACAACAAAAAGCTATGAAACTACTGTAGTTTTTATTTTTACTTTTTGAACCAGTTTTGGTTGTTGTCAAGAGGTGAAATTGGTGTGGGAGATGTGTCTAATGATGATGAAGACTATGCAAAAGGAAAGAATAAAAAACTTTGAGGGTAAAGGGCATGTTTTGCAGCGCTATGAGAGTACGCTACGAAACTTCCTTACTTTCGTAGCGTACTGTATTTGAGCCTTTTTAGTAGGTTTTGGAGAATTTTTTGACATCTGGAGATTATTGAAGTGTTAAATACCATGACAAGAAATTATTCAGCACTCAAATACCATGAATTGAAGTTAAATTGGCAGCCAAAGCATTCGTGGAAGAAGAATACCATTTGCCTAAAAAACAGGGTTTTGTTTCCAGTTTTAGAGGAAGTCAGTTAAGTGGTCATAACGTGATGAATCCCATCACCTCAATTCGAACATGTGAAATCATACTTTTCAAAGAATGTAATTACTTCAGAAGATAAGGTTGTTAAAGGCAATAATGAATAGTTTGAGTCCTATTAGAAAAAGGACTTTCAAGTAGGATAACTGTCTTTTTGTCATTAAGTTGATGTTTTATGGTTATGCAAGGTGTCATTAGGAAAATATTCGATGAATCTAGCCAGGAGGCATATCATCTCATGATGTGACAAGTATATTAAAGGCCATTGAGTCGAATTTGTCAAGGGTTGGATATTTTTGGCAAAATTGCAGCTTATTGTAAATTGACTATTTCAACAATACAGAGATTTGTTACTTGACCAACCTGAGATTCTGAATGATTTTTTAGTGCTTACCTATATTATCTATACTTTTTATGTATCTCATTTGCAGTGGTTTTCATTTATAATACTCAGAATTCATTCATGAAATTCTCTGACTTCCTTTATAGATGAATTGACTGTGTATCTTCATGTTTCATGTGTGTGTGTCCTACTACTAAAAACTCTTACCTGCTTCAGCTTCCATGTCAAGTGAACTCACTGAATTACTGAAAATTTTGACTTCATAAGCCCAATGTTTACATACTGATATTATTTTCAACCTACACTCATCATAAGCAAGTTATTTCCTAAATAGAGTTAGCCATCTACATCTTTATTCAATATCATTAACCCTTGAGAGAGCCCTCTCAGACTGAGGAGGCTAAGCCTCAGTCACAAGATTGGTTTGAAAATTTTACATGAAATTTCATTGGAAAGATGAGTGTCAAGCTGCATTTGATAAAATCAAGGAAAAGTTTTCTTCAGCACCTGTCTTGAGAGGCCCGGATTGGAATTTTCCCTTTCATATTTCCACTCATGCCTCTGATTTATCCATAGTAGCAGTATTGGGTCAAAAGGAGGATCCTGTAACCCATTCTAGTTATTTTGTGAGTAAAAATTTAACTCCTGCAGAACCGAATTATATAGTAACTGAAAAAGCATTCCTTGTTGTCATTTATGCTATTAACAAGTTTAGACACTAGATCACGGGCTATGAATTTGTTATCCACATGGATCATTTTTCTATTAATTATCTCATGAATAAACCAGTCACTACTAGCAAAATTACTAGGTGGCTATTGCTGCTTTAGGAATTTGACATCGCGGTATTAGATAGGCCAGGGAAAGAAAATCAGGTAGTTGATTTCTTGTCTAGGCTTAACCATGCAGGTGAGGATGTTCCTGTTAATGATAACTTTCCAGATGAAATTTTTTTCATCACTTCTGTTTAAACGCCTTGGTTTTCAAACATGGCTAATTACCTTGCTACAAGAAAGTTTCCACCTTAATTTTCATCTAATAAGAAAAAGAGAATTATTCGGAAAAAAATTTTATTACTCTTGTATCAGAGGAGATCTCTTTTTCACTTGAGCTGATTTGGTTATTCGCAAGTGTGTCAGAGAAGATGATATCTATGACATATTGAGAGCCTGTCATGATGAACCTTATGGATGACACTTTGTAGAGAATAGGATGGCTTATAAAATCATTCGCTTAGGTTATTATTGGCCAAGTATTTTCAAATATGCAAAGGAGTATGTTCGGAAGTGTGATAGCTGCCAGAGAATGGGGTGGCCTGTACAATCAGATGAGATGCCTTTGCAGCCACAAGTTCTCATAGAAACTTTTGAGAGGTGGGCTCTTGATTTTGTAGGTCCCATCAATCCTATGTCCAAAGGTAAGAAGTATATCTTAGTTTGTACTGATTATGTTACACAGTAGGTGGAGGCAAGAGTACTACTTAGAGCAACAGAGAAAGCAATGGTAGATTTTCTTTTCTCTGATATTTTTTTGAGATTTGGAGTACCTAGGGAAATAGTTACTGATCAAGGTACTCAGTTTGTATCTAAGCTTATGCAGGGAATTGTGAAAAAATATCAGATTACCCACCAGAAGTCCATCCCTTATCATCCACAGGCCAATGGGCAGGTGGAATCAACCAATAAGGTGTTGGAGACAATCCTTACCAAGACAGTGCAATTACACAAGAAGGATTAGTCTAACCAACTTCCTGAGGCATTGTGGGCTTATAGGATCACATGGAGGGGTACCACTTGTTTCTCTTCGTATGAATTAGTGTATGGAAAACAAGTTTTTTTTTTCCCATTGAATTTCAGGCCAGAACATTAAAGATGGCAATAGATTTAGGTATAGACCTTGATGAAGCACAACAGCAGAGAAACGTGTAGCTCAATGAGTTGGATGCGATCAGGCAGGATGCTTTTCAGCATACTGACTTGATCCAACAACAAAGGGCTAAATGGCACAACATATACATAAAAAAGAATCAATTCAAAGAAGGAGACTGGGCATTTTTATATGATTCAAAATTTAAGAACTTTAAAGGGAAATTCAACACACATTGGCTATTCCCCTATGAGAATGAGAAATATTTTGACAATGGATCTATTTGGATTAAAAATATTGATGATGGGAATGTTACCTTCTTGGTGAATGGGCAAAGAATCAAGCTATATCAAAAACCCCAATCTAAGGAGGAATTTTTGGAAGAAATTGTGAAGAAGAAAGAGCTAGAGATGGTAAGGGAAGGGGTTATTCCTTCAACTATCTCTTCCTGACTTTCCTGCTGATATAATGAGCTCACTTTGTTCTGCCTCATGCTCAGTAAAACATGAGAGGAATGTCTATTTGGTATATTTTTATTCATTTTTCCGGGCCCAATGGAATAATTATGGAAAAGGAGCCCCCTGGAGTCTTCTTTTTCAGTATTTCATACTCTCTAAAATTGAAATTTGGTGAGCATGGACTGCCACTTAGCTCTTTAAAAACATAGGTTAGTAGATCCTTTGGGATCCTCTCAATAAATTCTTTTTTTTAGTTAATCTATGGATTACTCGTGTTGGACTATTGTGTGATTTCGTAAGGCCCTCCTTCCAACAATCTTGGCCCACCAACATCAATAATTTTTCTAGGTGCAGGATTAGAGCCTTGTGATGCCTTGAAGCCTGTATGCCCTAATGACAAGCTATCTCACCAGCAGCAATGGAGAAAAATTATGGCTCCTTTACTACTGGATCTTACAAGTAGTTCAAAAACAACTCATAAATTCACACCTGATAGAATGCATCATGGTCCCTTGGTCCTCACTGTCATTAATGGTGATGGGCCTCACATTGGTTAACATTTGACCTCAATAGTTGGTAATCCAATGAGATCATTTCACATTCGACATCAAAACCTTCATTCATGTGCAATGGATTGTACATAAATGGTGGAGAGAACAGTTTCCTGCAGAAGGTTCGACAAATATAGTTTCAATTCCTGTGTAATGTTCAACAATTATTTCAATTCCTGCAGAAGGTTAGACAAACACAATTTCAATTCTTATAGAAGGTTCGACAGACATAGTTTCAATTCTTGTAGAATTTTCAACAATCACATTTTAATTCCTACATAACATTTGACAGGCACAATTCCATTTCTTGCAACAATGCCTTGGTCTCCTGAAAGACAAAAAGTATAGACAGAACATTAGTTTAAATATTTTGATATAGTACTAACAATCATTATTGAACAAAGTCATGAATTATGTGACCATACGTAATGTTAGTAAGTTATCGTTGCAAGGAAAAGCAACGTCATCAAGGACTGGACCATTGGAGGTAAGCTCGGTAAGGTAAAACTAGTAATAAGATACTTAAGGTAAGGTATAATGACACTCTAATTTAAAAAAAAACAAAATGCATGACTTAGGCTATGGTAACCCTTGCAGAAAAATGTGGTTGTACGTTGTTGCGGTGCAAATTCCACGACCTGTCATCATGATTATGAAATCACGGTGGTTGTATTTCTGAGGTACGTCCTGCAGGTCAGATCATGATGGAAATCATGATCACGACCTGCCTTTCAAAAATCACAGTGCTTGTAGAAATTATATAATATGCATGTATATATTGGATTTACCCGATGTAACAATATGCTAAATTTAAATACTAAATCGATTCTACAAATATTTTGCGGAATTAAAAACAACACAATTTCCAATCACATGAAGTAAAGAAGAATAGATCAAAACCACAACACCAGATATTCCTGGGGATAACTTACTACTCAAAACCCCTCTATCATATATTGTATATTCCACACGAAATCATGAAACAATTACATACAAAACTCTTCTCACAAGAGCTCTCAGTACATCAACTAATTGTCTCACACTGTCATACAAAAATTGGCAAGTTCCTTAGCCAATTTACTGTCTCCAGACAACCTTCCTTACTCACGCAGTTCCTGATGAATGAAATATTTAATCACAAATAATTTCAGCCTTCCTCAACAGCGCTAAGTATCATGGGCATCCTTTGGTGTTATAACTACACCTGGGTAGCATTCTAATATCACAATTGATAGTTACACTTCTGATCAGGAGCTCAGGTCCGAGCTATGGAAAAAGCTCAAAATTGAAAGTGTTCAAAATCACTTTCAACCTAAACGACCGGATAGGCCTCAACAATACAATCCTGGCACCATGAATGGCACTCAAATCCAACATCGTATGTGAAAGTTATGCAAGTTTTAAGTTTTCAGTAAACTCCAAAAACTGAGTTTGACCAGAGTTGACTTTGACTTTGGAATTATTAAAAAAAGAATATTCTTGGAATATTCCTCAAAATATTCCCTGGAATATTCCTCGAAATATTCCATTTAGGCCAATCTTTTGTCGACAAGTGTCAGCTCTCCATTTGTCTATTGTTTGACTTTTGAGAATTGTGGCCAATCAACAGGTGCCACATGGCAAGCCTGAAGGCCGCCACATGGCCCCAGGCCTATGGAAATTTTGGTTGGAAAAATTTTGTGACTCCACAGGAGTCAAACCGCAGACCTCCCGCTAACAAACAGGGCGCCTTATCGTTATACCATGTAGTTGGTTCTTAACTATAGTGACGGAGAATTGATATTTAAAGTTTGAAATTGATTTCATTGGGCGGCAAAGGGGGCCAACCCCCGACACCATAGAACCCTGCGCATGAACCATGGCCTAAAGAATTTGCACCAACAAAGAATTTTGTTAAGCCCTCAAGGTTAAGACCCGATCTTCATATAACCTTCTGCTGGGAACTAGGGGGCTATTCTAACCTCTGACGGTTATCATGGTTTGGCCAACCGCAACATGTGGCTGGAACCTTCTAAATGTTTGTTGACACTTATAGTAACGTTCAATGCCAACGTTAAACGACGGTTATTTCAGGGAGGTCAAATGCCCCCGCCCCACATTTTATGCCACAATTTTTTCAAATGTTCAGTATGGCAAGTCCAACAATTTTGGAGGTCGGCCAGTTTTGGCGCTGCTAACTAGCAGTGTTTCCATTTTTGGTGGGATTTTTACTTGACATTGGGCAGAAGTTTGTTTTGGTCATAACTTCTTCCATATTGAACCCAATTGGACTAAATTTTGGTCAATTTTGACTATCTTCAGCATTCGGGAGTGTTTGGGATAGGTTCCAGAGGTAGTAGAGGTGTTCTACAACCATTTTTTCTTCAGGGAAGCTTGGAGAGCCACTAGGGCCATTGGGGAAATGGCGTTGTATTGAGTTGTACTTCACTGTTTGAGGTGAACCAAAAACCATTTTAAGCTATTTTCCACCTTTTGAACCTAATGGAAGAGGTTTTAGAACTTTTTGAAGACTTTAGAGCCCGAAAATATTTAGGGATGTTTGGAGAGCCATCAGGGCCATTAGGGAAATGGAGTTGTATTGAGTTGTACCTCACTGTTTGAGGTGAACCAGAAATAATTTTCGACTATTTTCTACCTTCTGAACCTAATGGAAGAGGTTTCAGAACTGTTTGAGGACTTCTACAGCCCGAAAATCTTCAGAGGAGTTCAAAGAGCCATCAGGGCCTTGTTGAAGAAGGCACTATTTTTGGTAATTATTTACTGTTTAGTGAATATGGAAAGCCATTTTTAGCATTTTCATGTCTTCTGATTCTGCATTTACAGTCAAATTTTCCTATTTAGGAACTTTTAAACTTGTATTATAATTTTGGAGCATTTTAATACAAGAGGACAAGCTCATTTGGGAGGCTTGGTCTAGCAGACGTAGCCCAGGAGGGGTGAACTGCTCACCAAATATTTGAGTCATGTTATGCTGAAGTTATTTTGTTGTGTATTTATGATTTAATATGTTAAACATAAAACTTAATTAACATTCCCTCACACATAAACTCAGAAAAATTTACCAAATATACCTTGTTTAAATTGAAAGACATGGAGAATATTGCACACATTTAACTAAATGGAAATGGATACTTTGCACAACATTTACAGCATTTACAAATACTTCCATTTTCAGATCAAATTCCCTTTCACCTTGTCTCAGCTGGGTCTCCACTGTATCTAACATGCATGCAATTAATAATAGTAAAAACATCAGTTTCATGTGAGATCACTACACGTGAATTAATTAATATATAAATTCACTTGATCTCTCACTAGTGTATCTACAGTTAAAACTAGCACAACTGAGTTTAACTCACTTAACTAAGTTAAACTATTTACAACTTACACAAAATTATGCACCACTGCACTTCCAACTCTATTATAGCTAGAATCACTCAGTTACAACTAGAATTACTCTGCACATCCCACCAACTAACCACTCAACTCGAAATTCACTTAGCTAACTGATTTTCCACTTCAGTTAACTATTTCCAAGTGCTCATTGAGAATAGATTATAGTTTAATGTCCATTTATATTAAGGGATAATAAATATAGATGTGAATATATAAATAGAAATGCACCATACATCTATAAATATACATATAGCTAAAAATATCCGATGTGGGCCCCACCTAGTGTAGGTGCTTAATTTTCACTAGGATCAAGGATGTTGTTTCCGAATGCCAATTTCACTGTTTTTTATTGCAAAATTATATAGTGATTTTCGATATTTCCCATTTAATCCCTTTCTTTGTCAAGAAATCCGTTGCAAAGGTCTCAGTCTGTATTCCCGTAAACTGTGTGCATTATTTTCTCTCGTCTGCATTCCTGTGAGCCGCATTCACTTTGTCCCTTCCTTCCTCATCTGCTATGTCCATTTCCTCCTTCACCATGTCCAAACCATGATCCCCTATTCAAATTGAGCCACAGAGCCTCGTGCTGCTGGAAGCTAACCCTCGCAGAAAAGCTAGGATGGAAAAACCAATATGGTTGCCCTTCTTTCAGAAGTTCAGTGGCCATAACTACGAAGTGACAAAGTCATTTTCCTTGAACCTAAATGGTGATAAAGCACAGGTCAAAAATGTTCAATTTAGGTTATCAAAGGACCTGATGGCACAAGCATGTGGAATTCCACAAGATGGGGAATGATGGTTTAAGAACCGACGCTTCAACAAGGGAATGTGCACATATTTACTTTAGAAGGATCATTAAAACCCTAACTGGAGCAAGGGTATTCCACAAGAGTTTTTGAGAATTAAGTATCGTCACCTACTATTCTTCCTGTAGAAGTATATAACGTGTGAAGGTTGCTTTGACCTCGCATCTCTATTTCAAATTTGGCTTCTCGGACAGTTTCGAGATCAACCCCTAAATTTTCCATACTATTTGAAAATGTCTTTGACCAAAATTTCAACGGATGTGAAAGAAAGAGTCGCCCATATAGAGGAAAACCTCTATCACCACAGGTTGGTGAAAATCAACCTCATGGAAGTCTTGCAGAAAAATAAAAAGACATGGGAGGAATTTCTAGCTGAGAACCATTTTGTAGAAGACAAAGACGAAGACTCCTCAGAGCTCAAGGAGGAACAACCAGCAGAGAAGCATAAAAAGAATCCATGGACCGATGGACCACAAGTAAAAGAGAATGATAGGGATGAATAAGTGATGGTGACTACGGAGACCACTGTAAAGGGTTCCCATCAAAAGGGACCCTCTACCCTACTAAAATATTTACGAGGAGCCAGGATTCTAGGCTAGCTATTATGGACATGATAAAAGGGGGAACACCACCCAAACAGTTTGATAAAAAGAAAGGACAGTCATATTGTCTAGCCAAGGGAAAGGAGAAGGTGGAACCAACCACATTCATTGACAAGGAAACTATGTCCTTCCAGAGTCCTTCACTGCAAGAAAGCAGAAATGAAACCATGGAAGAGCAGCAAGGGCAGGGGGACCTTAGAGTGCCCCAATATTTCCAAGGACATCATGAAGGGGAAGTTACTCCCTAGTGGAAGTGGTATCGATAAGCACTGGAAGAGACCATTAAAGAGCTCACTATTTTAAAGTAGGCCTTCAGGAAGGAAAACACGACCTTGAAAGAGAACAACCTTAGAATGCAAAAATAACATGAGGAGTGGCATGAGAAAGCGACCCGCATTATGAAAAATAAGTAGGCTTAGATAGACCATTTGAAGAAGAAGAACGAAATTTATAGGGGTTAGATTTAGGTGGAGTCTATTCGGGCCCAGTTGGATCATATGGCCGTAGTAGCTGCAGCCCAGGAGATCAACTGACTCTATGTGTCAGAGGCTGCCACATTTTTTCTTGCATAGGGACATGCAAGAGTTTTGGTGCGTGGGAGATGTTAAGTCTCAATTTTTCTTATTTTTTGACACCATTCCCAAGCCTTACCTCCCCTCTTTTTGAACTCCTTCCGCCCCTTATTATGCTTGGTTCGGCATAGTATCTCACAAGATTACCTACCCTGGGTTGACAATTTATGATTGGAAAATGATAGGTCTATAATTTGACTCAACACTGAGGCACACTCTAATCCTTTCTAGATGGAAAGAAACTAGGCATGATTGTATGTGTCTTTTCCAAGTCCCCAAGCATACTGCATCATCGTTTGTTCATCAAGGCCTATAATGACCCCTCCTCCTCCAACCTCCCTAGGGTTTACTTTGGACACACCATCAAAAAATAAATTGAATTTGGATTGATATTTCTCCATTTTTTGAGGTCCTCTTGATTTAGATGGTTGTAGGGCATCCTTCAGGGATTGGGACAAAATATTTGCTTTGCTGGAGGCCGATAAGATAAATTTTATTTTATCCAATATTTCTCCTTTGAATTCAGGTTGTCAATATTTCTACGATTGAAGCCACGGGCGAAGATGGCCTCAAAAATGAATGAATTTTCTCTACTCGCCACTTGCTGAGGAGTGGGAGACTTTTTCCTTAAAATGAGTTTGTTTCGAGAAATCCAAATCAACCAACAAAGAAATTTTGGTAAGTTCATATAACAGGCTATCTGCATCAAGGATATCTCGCCCTCCAGTTCACAATAATTTCCTCCCAAGGGAAGGTAATAAAGAGGGAACTTAATATAGGACCAAAGGCAATATGCAAGCCTCTATTGCAACGGAGCAGTACCAAAACAAATGGGGATGGTTTATTCATTGTTACAACATATAACTCATCTCAAAGGACCAACACTATTTATATTTTTTATATTTTCAGAGGTGATAATTTTCTCGTGAACTAGAGACCAACAAAATGTATTGAACTTTGGGATGATATCAGGACTCCATACTTTGGACCACACTTTACTACTGGGCGGGTGGGGAAAGCTCTTTACTAAAAGAAATTTCCCGACTTGACTAATTACACCTTTTGGGGATTATCATTCCAAATAAATCAATCCATTTTATCAGCAGATATGGGAGTGATACCTTTTAATAATATAATTATATTTTTTTCATTGATATTTGAGACAAGGAGGAAGATCCAGTATGCACCATCCTAGCCAACGACTTTGCACATCCCATTTTGAATGTTGTTTAAATTTCGGATACCATTGTCTAATATCCATTGAGCTACATCCTTGAGAGATTTCAACCTTCTAAGAGGACTATGGGGAGAGAAATTTTCCTTCCAAATGTTGATGCACACCCCATTCCCTACCCTCCAACTTAGATTCTAAACAATGAATGGGGTGGCTTCTCTACAAAAGGTTCAGATTTTGGATTCAAAGACTTCCAATTACATATTTTATCCCCTTATTCGATGCTTTCTTTTAAAGTATTTTCTGATAAAGACATCCTTCCATCATTTCATGGAGTTTGAGATAAGCCTCCATATTATTTTAGCCCTGAGTTCCAAGTTCATATAGTGCAGGTCCCTGAAAGATAAACCACCATAAGTTTTGGGTAATAAAATGATGTTCCATTGAACAATATGGGACTTATTTTCATTGTCCCCCCCAAACCACCCCCCCCGCCCTCCCCTACCACAGAGGAAGGGAAGACAAGACTAATTTTACTAGAATGACTCTCTTGGTTGAATTTAACCAATGAGCACCCTGTCCAATAATTTTATTTTTGAATTTGATTATGAATTCGTCCGAAGGATTAGCCCAAAGATATAAGAATCCCCAATTATTTAAAAAAACACCACTCTTCGATGAGAGAGAAATACAATATTTTTGTTGTTTTCTGCAAGGATAAAGGGGAAAAATTCCATCCATACAACTGCCTTTTTCCCTTGCTTATAATATCCCTAGATAAGTTTATATATCGATCTAGTATTCTTTTGAACCATGGATCTATTTATTTTTAGGCTCCTCCCATTAGAAATGTGTCATCTACAAACTTGGAGTGATTAATATCCTTTATGTTATAGGCTATGCTAATACCTTTTATTTTCCCTTCAGATCAAGCGAATTCAAGGTTCCTTCCGAGTCTATCTACGACCATGATATATAAGAGAGGGGAGAGAGGAAATCCTTCCTTAGCCCTTGAGATGTTAAAAATAATTTCCATGGTCTCCCATTGATAAGAGGAGCTATCCAGGGTCTTCTAATGTAGGTTTTCACCCAATTAATGATTTTATTTTCAAAGCCATATTTCTCCATTATACCAAACATGAAGGAGTGGATAACATGATCAAAGGCATTCAACATATCAAGCTTGATAACCCTACATGAATCTCTAGATTTTTTTTCTCGAATGGATCACTTCTTAAACTAGAATGATGTTATCCATAATATGCCATGTTTCAGGAAGCCTCCCTAATTTTTAGAGATGATAGAAGGAATAACTAACTTAAGTCTGTTTGCAATGAATTTGATCACTATTTTATAAGGATCATTACTAAGGGAGATGGGTCTGAAGTGACTAAAAGAGGAGGGCTTAGATTCTTTTGGGATGAGAGATAAAAAGGAAAAATTATTGTTCCCACCCATTTTTCCTTTATCCCTAGATGAATTGACCATGTGAAGGAAACACATTTTGATGAAACTCTAGCATAAATGATAAAATCTAACTGGGAAACCATTAGTGTTGGGAGACTTTTCGGGATTTGAGGATAAGATAATGTCAGGAAATTATTCTTCCTCAATAGGCTTCATTAACTAGAGGTTTGTCGAAGGAGAAACAAAAAAAGGAAGACAAGAGATAAAGAAATTAACATCTTTATGATCATTTTCCTTGACTTATGAATATAGATAGCTAAAAAAATAGAAATCTTCTTATTTTATTTTAGAGAAGGAGGATATTTTTTTATTACCTTTTGAAGTTATTTCATTGACCAGATTCTGAACTTTGTTTTGTGTGGAGCCTAATTATCTTGTTTATTTTGTATCACAACGTTGGACCCCTGTACCTTAATGGGGGTGGCAACGCCGCTCGTAATTAAACGCTGCCTGGGGGGTCCAGGGGGGGCAACTGCAACTTTATGGAGCCCCCCCTGGCGGGGGGTTTCACGGGCAGTGCCCTTGAAGCTAAAAACATATGTAAAATTTCCTTGTAAAAGTATAGTAATTTCTAGTCAATCTGGGTCGTTCATTAGGCAGATGATATGACGGTAGAAGTTATGTTTAGTTTAGGGTTTTTTGCCGTAGAAGGAAACCCCTCACTTGTATGAGGGTATTGTATTGCGGCAGTGTATTGTATGTGTATTCTCGGAGTGAGAAACAGATAGGGAGACTGTGAGAGAGAACATAGGATATTACAGCAGATCTGCTGTCTCTTTATTTTGCTGGATAATAGAAAGGAAGGACTAGTTGTTCGGGGTGGACGTAGCCCAAACTGGGTGAACCACGTATATTTATGTCTCTCTGGTTTTTTTTTTTTTGTGCTTGTGTTCTCTGCATATTTTATGTGTTGCATTTCTCTGTAATATTTAATTTTCTAACAACTGGTATCAGAGCCGAAGGTCTATTTGGCTGATAAACTCACAGGAAAGAAGGGTTCCTATTTCGAGTGGGAGCAATGGTGGAAGATGGTAAATTTATGGTCAAGAAATTGAACAGCCAAAACTTCTCGTTGTGGAAGATGCAGATGGAATATTATTTGTATCAAAAAGATCTGTACCTACCATTGAGTGGAAAAACAAAGAAGCTGACGAATATGACAGATGCAGAATGGGATATTCTTGATAGAAAGGCACTCATAACAGTACAATTGTGCCTCGCGGCGTTGGTAGCCTTCAATATTTCGAAGGAAACAACAACAGAGGGTTTTATTAAGGCGTTGGCGAAACTATATTAAAAACCCTCGGCCTCAAACAAGGTATTTCTTATGAAACATTTATTTAATATGAAGATGTCGGAAGGTGGATCTGTTGCAGACCATTTAAATTATTTTATTGCCAGGGCTATCAGCTCGATGTCTATAAAACTTTTGATGAAGTTAGAGCTTTTTTATTCTTGTGCTCATTGCCAGAGAGTTGGAATGGTTTAGTAATGGCCATTAGTAACTCTATCTCTGGATCTAGTACTTCAAAGTTTGATGATGTTGTCAGTGCTATCCTTAGCGAGGAAATGCGACGGAAAGCCTCTGGTGAGACATCAAGTAATGCTTTGAGTGGAGAGTCTAGGGGAAGAATAATGGAAAGAGGAAAGAGCTAGAGATATTGTGCAGTAAATCATGATGTGCAGATCCAAGTCCAGATCGGGGATAGTGTGCTGGAAATGTGGAAAGAAAGGACACCTGAAGAAAGATTGTAGATCTTGGAAGGGAAAAGAAGGAGATGCACAGCAAGAAAACAATCATGAAGAAAATGTGACAGGTGATGTGTTACAATATGCTTTGATTCTTTCTTTCGAAAATGTTACTGATTCATGGGTAATAGATTTAGGGACCTCTTTCCATGCCACACCTGATAAGAAATATTTTCATGACTATGTTCAAGGAGATTTTGGACAAGTTCGTTTGGGTGATGATAAACCCTGTAAAATTGTTAGAATGGGTAAAGTTATTGTAAAACAACAAAATGGAAACCAATGACTATTAAAGGAGGTAAGACATGTTCCAGATTTGAATAAAAATATGATTTCAACAGGGTAGTTAGGTGGTGAAGGTTGTGTGACAATAGATAAAACTTGGAAGGTCACCAAAGGAGCCCTGGTAATAGCAAAAGGCGAAAAGATTGGTACATTGTATTTATGCAATGGTATTTCTAATTCTGTTAATGCTTTAACTTCCAAAGGAGCATATGCAGCATTATGGCATTATAGGCTCGGACACATGAGTGAGAAGGGGATGAATATTCTTCACTCAAGAAATTTGTTGTTGGGTTTGAAGAATGTTGATTTGGATTTCTGTGAGAATTGCATTTATGGAAAACAGAAGAGAGTCAGATTTATCAGAGTTAGGAAAGAAAAGAAGAGTGAAAAATTAGAGCTTGTGCAAACAGATGTATGGGGACCTGCTCAGGTATCATTTCTTGGTGGTTCTCATTATTATTTTACTTTTATTGATGATGCAACTAGAAAAACTTGGATTTATTGTATTCAGAATAAATCTGATGTATTTGATACTTTCAAGAAATGGAAAGCTTTGGTTGAGATTGAGACAGGAAAGAAGTTGAAGTGTCTCAGATCAGAAAATGGAGGTGAATATTGTAGCAGAGATTTTGATAGGTATTTTTCAGAGCATGGAATTCGCAGAGAGAATATAGTTCCAAGAAAACCACAAGAAAATGGTGTGTCAAAAAGGATGAACAGAACAATCATGGAGTGTGAAAGGTGCATGAGATTGCATGCAGGATTTCCTTTACAATTTTGGACAGATGCTGTAGATACTATTGTTTATCTAATAAACAAAGAACCTTCAAGTTCCTTGAATGGTGGTATTCCAGAGGAAGCATGGACAGGTAAAAAGGTAAACTACTCTTTTTTAAAGCCTTTTGGTTGTGAGGCCTTTGTCCATATTAATAAAGAAAATAGAACAAAGCTTGAGGAAAAATCAAAGAAATGTACCTTTATTGGATATGGTGTTAATGATTTTGGTTATCAATTATATGATTATGAAAATCACAAAATCATTAGGAGTAGAGATGTAGTATTCAATGAAAAGGTATTGTATAAGAATCAGTTGCAGGAAAAGAAACAGGAAAAAGAAAACAAATAATACACAGTTCTTGATGAGATCACTGAAAAAGTAAAGAAGCCTGAAAATAATAATAATCAACAGCCACAGCAACAACAACCACCACAATAGCAACAGGCACCTCAAACACCTGAAAGTGGTGTTAGAAGATCTACCAGGATAAGTAGACCCCCTGAACGATACTCTCCTTCATTATATTATTTATTGTTGATTGATTCTGGTGAACCTGAATGTTATGAAGAAACAATGCAGGTTGAAAGTAGGAAGAAGTGGGAGCTAGCCATGGAAGAAGAGATGGACTCCTTAATGCATAACCAGACTTGGGACTTAGTCAGGTTGCCTGCAGGTAAAACTACATTGCAGAATAAATGGGTTTACAGGCTGAAGGAAGAAGATGGAGGAAAACAGAGGTACAAAGCTAGATTTGTGGTGAAGGGGTTTGCACAGAAGAAAGGTATTGATTTTGATGAAATATTTTCCCCTATTGTTAAGATGACTTCAATCAGAACATTTAAGTCTTAGAGGGAGAAAGATTTATATCTTTGGAACAATAGATGAAGACAACATTTCTCCATGGAGATTTGGAGGAAGAGATATATATGTAGCAACAATTGGCTAATTACAGGGCTGCATGGAAAGAAAATTGATTAGTGTGCAGAAGAAGAATAACAGAGTTTGAAGGGCTTAAAAATAGGCTAGAAGGAAGTGGGTATCTAAAATTTGATAGGTTTATGTCTGAACTAAGGTTATAATAGATGTCACTCCGATCATTGTGTTTATCTAAAAAAAAAAAATGATGGCAGTTATATTATATTGTTATTGTATTTAGATGACATGCTTGTTGTGGTCTAACATGCAGGAAATAAATGTGCTCAAAAATAAAATTAACAATTTCTTCGCAATGAAGGACTTGGAGCCGCAAAAAATCTTAGAAGTGAGAATAACTAGAGACAGTGAAAATTGGTAAATTAACATCGTCTCGCAGGTAGAAAGCATGGGCAACAAAGTGAAAAGATTTAATATGTAATTCAAAACTAGTTAAGACACCTTTTTCGCTATTTCCAAAAAATTAGAAGTAGTGATGCCCCAAGACCCAAGAAGAAATGGACTACATGTCTAAAGTTCCATATGCATCAGTAGTTGGAAGCTTAATGTATGTAATGGTATGCACAAGGCTTGATATTGCACATGCAGTGGGAGTTGTAAGTAGGTACATGAACAATCCTAGAAAAGAACATTGGATGGCAATGAAATGGATTCTCAGATATTTGAGAGGTACCACAAATCAAGCATTATGCTTTGGTGGTTCAAACATTGATCTACAGGGATATGTTGATGCAGATATGGCATATGACAGAGATAACAGGAGGAGCACTATAGGATATGTATTTACTGTAGGTGGAAAAAATGTTAGTTGGGTTTCAAAATCCAAAGTGTTGTTGCACTTTCAACAACAGAAGCTGAGTATGTTGCTGCTACAGAGGCTAGTAAAGAAATTATTTGGTTACAAAGGTTTATGGATGAATTGAGTAAGAAGCATGACATGGGCACACTATACAGTGATAGCGAAAGTGCTATTCATCTTGCAAAGAACTCAACATTTCATTCCAGGACTAAACACATACATCTCAAGCACCATTTCATACGGTCAGTATTGGAAGATGGAGAGTTGAAGCTGGAAAAGATACACACTAGCCAGAATCCTGCAGATATGCTAACAAAAGTTGTAACCAGGGAGAAACTAAGAATGTGCTCAGTTTCAATTGGTCTTCAAGGATGACGATGAAGATGAGGAATAGCCAAGTCCAAAGAGGAGTCATTTTCCAGCAAATGAAGCAGCGGTGGAGTTGCTACAATCAGTCTCCAAGTGGGAGATTGTTGGGTGTGGAGCCTTATTATCTTGTTTACTTTGTATTTATGAAAGCATGGGACCCCCCGTATTTTTGGGGCCGGGGCGGCACGCCGCTCAGAACAAATGCCACCGGGGGTCCAGGCAAACGGACGATGTGAGCCCCCCCCCTCCGGTGGAGTTTCAGCAACGCCTCAAGCTAAAAAAAACATGTAAAATTTCCTTGTAAAAGTATAGTAATTTATAGTCAATCTGGGCCGTTCATTAGGCGGATGATCTGACGGTAGAAGTTATGTTTAGTTTAGGGTTTTTTGCCCTAGAAGGCAACCCCTCTCTTGTATGAGGGTATTGTATTGCGGCTGTGTATTGTATGTGTATTCTCGGAGCGAGAAACAGATAGGGAGACTATGAGAGAGAACAGAGGATATTACAACGGATTTACTGTAGGTTGTGTCTCTTCATTTTGTTGGATAATAGAAAGGAAGGACTGGTTTTTCAGGGTGGACGTAGCCCAAACTGGGTGAACCACGTATATTTGTGTCTCTCTGCTTTTATGTGTTTTGTGTGCTTGTGTTTTCTGCATATTTTATGTGTTTCATTGCTCTGTAATATTTATTTTTCTAACAAAATTCATGCTCGGGCTTGCTTATAAAAGAAGGCCATGTTATGATCTCTAGATTTTAGCCAGAGACTCCTTGATTTAATATGCCAGTACTCACCCTCTTGATGACTAAGGGAGAGAAGATGAGAGGTTAGTTGCTTCTCCTTTTCCAAGTTATCTTCCATAATTTGGCCACTCTCCATCTCAAACTAATGATTTTATAACTTCTTTAAGATATAAGTTATCTCTGAACCTAGAGGCTTATAATACTAGGAAACCCATAGGATAATGGATCTTTTGAAAATTTTCAACTTAGGTTCCCATACATAAGTGGGAGAGACGGAAACAAAGGTGGCCAAAGCCTCTTTGATTATGTCCAAGACCCCATCCCTCCCAAGCCAACATGGACTGAATAAAAAAAGTATGGGGTTGAGATCCTCTAGGGGTTCAATTTCGAGAGATATTGGACAATATTTTGAGTCCCCTCTTGCTAAAATGGAGGAGGAGAGCTCCACCCATTTTAAAATCCAATTATTGTGGAGGAGGAATCTATCAAGCCTTACTGCTATGTGTGTAGAGCTCACCCCTTTGTTGGAAAAAGTGAATATGCCTTTTTTCTAAATGACATCCATCAAGTCCTACTATGAAATGAGATCCTGCATCCTATCCCTAAAGGGATCGTAGAAAATGGAGATCCATTTTATTCTTAGAGAAGAGCAAGATGGTATTAAAATATCCACTGATAATACAATCTATGTTCTAGGGCCCTTTTCTTAATCTTTGAAATGAGTCCCAAAAGAATCATTTTTCTCTATAATCAATAGGAGAATAAAGATTGATCATTGAGAATACCTATTTTGAATGGTAATCCTCAAGACTAACCAAGATCTGAAATTTTTATTTGGTACTATCTAATATTTTTCATATAGAGGAATATTGGTTAATACTAAGTCCTATGGAAGCGCCACAAGAGCTTTGATTAATACATCACTATTTCTCAAGAAAAACTTTGATTTTTCTAACAAAACTTCTTCAACTTGCTTTGTCTCTTGGCGAAAGAGAACACTAGGTTTCTCCAAAATTAACAAAACATTTATCACCTTAGATTTTACAAGGTGTTCCAACCCCCTTATATTCAACAAAATAAATTTCATTTAGATTTGGAGGAAGAATACTTACCCCCTTCATTCCTCATGTCAATATTATCTTTATTAGACACATTCCTCAGAATTTGAGTTATCTGTGATTGGTTCCCAATATTAATATTTAGATTTGTTTCCGACTTCATCACCTCCTTATTTGTTGGGCACCATTTTGTTGTAGGGTTTTCTATTCCCCACTAGTGGAGTCAGAAGACCATTTAAGATTCTACTTTGCACTTGTGAGGGATCCTCCTCGTTCTCTTTCATGTCAGTAGGGAAAGCTTCAGGGATTTTACTTCTTTTGGATGGGGTGGATTTGTTGGAAATGTTGTCATTGATGGCAAAAGAGATGGAAAAGGAGGAACACCTAAGGCAGAAACAAGGCAAAGAAAGCAGCATAGCAGCAAGATGTAGAGAGGGTCGAGCAGCAGAGACAGGGTCATTTAAAGAAGCAGAGGCAGTAAAAGGAGAATTAAGGAGTAGCATCAGTCAAGGAGTAGATGAAACAAACAGAGAAGCAAAGTAGCAGAGAGGTGGAGACAGAAAAAGGAGGCAGCAAAGAAGAGAACAAAGGAAGCAAAGGAGACAGGCAGAAGAATACTGTCGAAATGCAACAGTCAAATAGCAGAAGCAGTGAAAGAAGCAACGGAAGAGATAGAGAAAGAAGCACAGCGAAGGCATAGGCAGAGCCCAGCCGGAAAACAATGAATATAGAGGAAGAGATGAATAGAGGCAGAGCTGTTATCACAGCAGAGGCAGAGCCGTTAGCACAGCAGAGGTAGAGAAATTTAATACATAAATTCCAGGAATCTTAACCCAAGTGGCAGGTATATATATACAGACAAATTCCGAGAATCACTACCCCCGTTGGAAGATACACTAAATATTGGAGTAGTAAAGTATATATATAAATCTCATTCCAGGAATCGTTACCCACGCTGGAGGAAACATTAAAGCGAAAACATAAAACTTATATATATGTAGTGCATTACATATATTTCGCCTTATACACAAAGGTCCAAACCATAGATATTTATAGGGTGCGCAATATATAAAGGCAGGGTGCAATGCATCGTGGGCTCGACGAGAAATTTTAGTCTTAAACCATTGGCAAAGTATATCTATGGGTAGCGTGGTATATAAAAGGAACCTATGAACTTAATCCAAAGTTAACTCGCTAGTGGGACCCTCTCAAATCGCATCGGAGAAAGCAGTGGAACATGCAAACAAGAAGTTGCGATTGCGATTGAAAGCCTGGACCCGATGGGCATATAAACTACAATTCATATATACTTGAGTTTCGGTGAACAGTGACTAATCGCATCAGAAAAGGTGGAGTATCAGAACAAGCAACTGGGAGTTGCGATTGCGATCAATCACAATCGGAAGCAGTCGAAGGATAATACATTAATCGCATAGGAGAAAACTGTGCAGCGGAACATATAAACAAAGAGTTGCAATTGCGATTGCAAGTTCGGACCCAATGGACTTATAAATTATGACTTATACAGGCTTAAGTTCCACGTCAAAGAAAATGATTCATTGCATCGGAAAAATTGAGTGAACAGGGTATCAATCGCATCGGAGCAAGGCAGCTTGCGATTGCGATCAATCGTAATCAGAAATCTATGGAGGGTATCAATCGCATCGGAGCAAGGCAGCTTGTGACTGCGATAAATCGAAATCGAAAACCTCTGGAGGAGGAATATATCGCATCGGAAAGCGTGGAAAGTGGGCCCGAAAGGGCATCTATTAAGTATTAACATGATTCTTTATTGTTATAGTGGAAGTGGCAGTTTGTTTGTTAAAACTTTATATATGTATGGCGAGTATTGAAATCTGCCACGTGGTCTGTGGACCCACGGGCCTCAGCTTAAGGTGGAGGGCGATTGTTAATATAAAACGATTGCGATGTGTGCAATCGCATCAAGCCATAAAACAAAGGCTGTGGTGTATGTATGTTTCTCTTTCGGAACTCACCACATCAACAAGACACTTGTTGTGGGTAAATCGTTGGAATTCGCCCAGATTTAAAGTCAGCAGTTACATATATTTATATAAAAAGTGCTGATATAAAAAGCACAGTTACAAATGTATGGCATATGGTCGTTATCCTGCGACAGTGAATAAGGAAACAAACAGAGCCGAAAGTGACAAAAACACAGTCAAAGAAAAGACAAATGCACAGCTAGCCAAGAGGCTGAATGAGTGAGATGGAGTTCTCATTGTAATTGAATGTAAATATTTTTAATTTATATTGTTGTGATGCATTGGCAAGTCTCCGGAAGAGAACAAATATCCCACTGTAATGATAAATTGGTAACTATAGTTATATTTTCTGAGTGAGCGGATAAAAGAGATGAGAAGGCAGAAGGCAAAGAGACATGGCTATCCATTTCGAATTCCTAGTAGAATACAAACAGCGATGAAGCTAGTTTGTATAAAATAAGATAATATCCAAGGGGATAAGTTTACGAAAATAGAATGAGAGAAGAAGAGAGTGTGCAACAGAATTGAAGAGAGTTGAAGAAAATAAGAAAGTTGCAAGAGGTTAGAGAGAGAGGGGTTGGAGAATTCGAAATTGAGGCAGAAAAGATAAGAAGAAGGAGGAGAAGAACGAGATGCAGTGAAAATTTAGAGAATGAAGAAATAAAGCAGTGAGGTAGAGAAGAAGGAGGAGCTGATAGTGAATCTGAGAAGATGCAGAAATGATATATGGCAGATATGAAGACTGATGCACAGCAATGAATATGGTACAGAACAGAGCTAATATCCAAGGTAAATTAGCAAGTGTTTTTCCTTTGAAAGAGTAAGGAAGTTGGAGCTTCCATATCAAGTTGTAGCTTGATAGATGTCAGTTGTAGCTGACTGAGGTAGGAGCCTCCTGTAGGTTAGTGCCTACAGAAAATAGTTGGGAGTTGGTGCTTCCACATCAAGTTGTAGCTTGATAAAATGTCAGTTGTAGCTGACTGAGGTTGGAGCCTCCTGTAGGTTGGTGCCTGCAGAAAATTGATAGGAGTTGGAGCTTCCTTGCAAGTTGTAGCTTGCAGAATTGAGGTAGGAGCCTCCTGTAGGTCGATGCCTACAGAAAATCAGTGGTGAGAGGGAGTTGGAGCTTCCCTTTGCATCACAACAATAATAAGATGTGGTTTTCTCCCTTTATGGGTTTCCACTTATATCTGGTGTCTTTGTGCATGATGTTTATGTGTTGATATGGTTTATCTCATCTGCTTAATACTTGTTTCTCTCATATTAAATATATTGTTACATTATATTAATACTTACTGCTCACATTCTAAGATTGCTCACATTTTAAGTTGATCATGAAATGAAGGTGTAAATAAGTTTTAAGGGAAAAGTTTTAAAATTCCATGAATGTGTTAAACCGATTCACCCCCCCCTCTCAGTTTAACTAAGGGTTCAAAAATTGGTATCAGAGCCAAGTTCCTTTGGTGTAAGCTTAATAGCTTGAAGGAGATATGGTTGAGTCATGGAATATCAAAATGCACCTGTGTTAAATACAAAAAAATTTCCTGAATGGAGAGATAAGGTTAAAACAGGTTTAATGGTCTATGAACCTGAGGTATGGAAGCTTGTAGGTGAGGGTTACTGCAAAGACTCACCCACGGTGAAAGAACAACAGATGAATGCCAGGAAAAATGTGTGATATATAACAATCTTCATAACAAGGATCTTGAGTTAATAATGGATTTAACTTCAACAAAAGAAATATGGGACAGACTGCATTTCATGCATGGAGTAGACACTGAGGATTGCATTGTCAAGAAGGAGAAGAGAATTAAGAAAAAGAGAAATTCATTTCAAAAAGAAGATGCTCAATCAAATGAGGTACCTACTAGTGTGAATGGTAGTAAGAACCATGAGGAAATTGCAGCTGAAGAAAAAGCCAAACTTGACACAGCTCTGACTGAAATAGAAAAATTGAAGAATGAAAACAAAGACCTTAAGAGATTGGTACAAATATGTGATGAGAAAGAATATGAAGAAGGAAAGAAATTATTGGCCTAAAGACACAGCTTGAAGAAGCAAAGAAATTAGAAGACACTCTACTGCAACAAATGAGAGAGAAAAGTCAGGAATGTGAAAGATTGGAAGAAGAAGTAGTGAGCCTAAGAAAGAATTTAGAAAAATCCCAAAGAGAAATATTAATGAATACACCTCTAATGAAAGGCTCTGGACAGTTGGACCAGATTCTAAATGCACAAAGGTCACCTCTCATAAAGACTGGGATAGGATATGAAGGAGAAACTAGTAAGTCCAAGGCAGAAGACAACAAGAAGATCATTTTGGTAAAAGCTGTAAAGGAATATGAAGCAGCTCAGAAGCTTCCCACAGAAGAAGAAGCCAGCAAGAATAATATGTGCAATGAAACAAACAAAAACAAGCAGCAACATGAAAGAACAAAGAATGAGAGGATGAAACAATCAACTATTAAAGGCTCATATGCTCCTAAGGATGAATTGAAAAAATTTGGAAGATGTCAAAGAAGGCTCTTTCCTCATATGGGAAGTATCACTTGTTTTGCCTGCCACAAACCAGGACATACTGAAACATACTGTAAGACAAAGCAAACCCAGTCCAACCAGCAAAGGATGTAGCAAAAGAGAAGAACGCCTCAAGCAAGAAAATGGAAAAGACAATCCTCCACCAGGTACACAAACTATTTCCATGGCTACTATTATGCATGCAATAATTTTGGACATAAATATGTTGAATGTAATTTGTGTTCAAAAAGGGGAACAAAGTATTGTACATCGGCTCAAATGTACTTTGATAAAATAAAATTTTATGTATGCCTCAAGCTTGGCCACAAAGAAAAGGACTGTAAACTGCATTATATATTAAAGAACTCTAGACAAATGATGGAAACAAAGCAAATCAAACAAAACTATGAATCTAAAAGAAGTGCAGACATTATGAATAACCCCAATAAAGTATGGAAGGAAAAGAGAAAGGGGGAGCCTATTATCTCATAACATAATGAATACATCCTAGTCTCAGGGGGAGCTGCTCTAGGAAACAAAGAAAATATCCAACCAGTGATAAATATGAAGCAACATCCCAGGGGGAGAGCAGTTCATAAATAGATCCCATGAAAGCAGTCTGAGAAGAGCTCCATGTAATAAGAACAACTATGAGATCAAGAAGATTATTTGAAGTATTAAATAGTTGATAGATTGATAGAAGGAGAAAAAGAAGCAAGCAACCATGATGATAGAGGAAACATCAGTAATGAACATGTAAGCTAAGAAGATATCAACACAATAAAGGATGATCACATAATGCATCATACTACTAGAATTAACAATGAACCCCATTAAGAATGTTGAGTAAGAAAGGTGCCTATCATCAGTTCATTACATCTCTCATCTACAAAAAGGTCCACTTGGAGAAATGCAGTTAAGTGAGTAATAAATCTTTGAGTAATCAACCCATGAAGATTCATAGAAAATAAATTGAAGATGTCTTCCTGAAAATCTTTATGTTAGAACAATTGAATTGAATATAAAGCAGCAATGATTCTAGAGAAGTCCTAGAAAAGAAAATGCTGTGACTTCCTCTAAACAAAATGACAGAAAAAGAAAAAGATTAATGAGGCCAAAATCAGATTCAGTATATTGATGATTGTTGTTGAAAACAGTGGAGAGCTCAATAATAGAATTTATGAAGGATGCATCAATTATGGGTTAATGTGCAAGCTGAATTGAAATCTCTGCATGGTTTACCAAAGTAATATCAATTGGTGTTTAGGTACAAGCAACAAGCCTATCAACAGAATATCAAGTGTTGTCATAGAGCAGTAGTATGATACAGGTCCTTAGGATCAAAGGACTATGGCAAGAATGCATCAAGGTAAAATTCCTAGAGTTATCTGCATTCAGCATGAAAAGGGAAGTAGCAGTGCTAAAGGATCAGTATCTAATTTACACTTAAAGTAGTATATTGAGCACTGAAGCAATATCTTTTTCTATATATAATTTCATGCCTTCCTGAAGTTGGTGCATGTATATCTTCAAGGCCTCTTTTTAAAGATCAGTTACAAAACTGTGTGAAGTCTATTTGCTTAGTTTTCAATTAAACATCTTGAATATCCTTTTGTGGAAGTTCATTCTGATAGAACAATCAAAGTATCTAAAGAATAAAGGACTAGCTATGATTACCATCTGAAGCTAAATTTTTTTTTTTCATCTAAATCCTACTTCAGCACAAAGGATTTACTGCAACAAGGACCTTTCAGTCTTTAAGTGTATTATCCTTGTCAGCAGTGTAGCTCAGATTACAAACAACAGGTAGTACAGGTGAACCACGGAAACAAAAGATATATTGGCATAATAACAACTGAACATATGTTGTCTACAGATGTGTATTGTAGAAGAAAACTTATCTCATCTACAATCTTCCTCAACAGAAATATATTGGCGCACTACATCAGATATAGACTGAAGTATAGTTGAAGTAAGCCTGATGTGTCACTTGGCGCATTCAAAATCTTTAAGTCTTGATCCAATAATGCATCTCTTATTATACAAGTCTGATTATATATGGCTGTCATCACCTACTCTCTATACAAGTGCAAGGAGTCTATGCTTCGGAATGGTATCGAATTAATGTGTATAGACAAGTTCAATAATCCCCAAAAGTGTTCTCTCAACAACTCTTTTACACCAGTTTGGAGCAGCAGGGTACAAATTCAGAATAAGAAGATCTAAACACAAATCAGAGAGAAGAAATGAAAACACAGAATCTACACTAAGAAATGTGCAACCCTTTTCCATTGATGTCAAAGGGGGAGGAAAATCATGTAATAGAAGAAAGGGTCTTCTAAAAGAAGCCAGTCAGAGAAATACTTGGAGGAAGCATTGGATTATCGGTGGATGTGTTGCCATCAATGCCAAAGGGGGAGACTGTTGGAAATGTTTTCATTGATGGCAAAAGAGATGGCAAAGGAGGAACACCTAAGGCAGCAACAAGGAAAATAAAGTAGCATAGCAGCAAGATGTAGAGAAGGTCGAGCAACAGAGACATGGTCATTTAAAGAAGCAGAGGCAGCAAAAGGTTAATTAAGGAGTAGCATCAGTCAAGGAGCAGCTGAAACAAAGAGAGAAGTAAAGTAGTAGAGAGGTAGAGACAGAAAAAGGAGGCAGCAAAGAAGAGAACAAAGGAAGCAAAGGAGACAGGCAGAAGAAGACTGTCGAAATCTAATAGTCAAATAGCAGAAGCAACGAAAGAAGCAACGACAGAGACAGAGAAAGAAGCACAACGAAGGTAGAGGCAGAGCCCAGCCGGAAAACAACGAATACAGAGGAAGAGATGAAAATAGGCAGAGCCGTTATCACAGCAAAGGCAGAGCCGTTATCACAGCAGAGGCAGAGCCGTTAGCATAGCAGAGGCAGAGCAATTTCATACATAAATTCTGGGAATCTTAACCCAAGAGACAGGTATATATATACAGACAAATTCTGAGAATCACTACCCCCGCTGGAAGATACACTAAAGATTGGAGCAACAAAGTATATATATAAATCTCATTCCGGGAATCGTTACCCACGCTGGAGGAAACATTAAAGTGGAAAAATAAAACTTATATATATGCAGCGCATTACATATATTGTGCCTTATACACAAAGGTCCAAACCATAGATATTTATAGGGTGCACAATATATAAAGGCAGGGTGCAATGCATCGTGGGCCCGATGAGAAATGTTAGTCTTAAACCATTGGAAAAATATATCTATGGGTGGCACGGTATATAAAAAGAACCTATGAACTTAATCCAAAGTTAACTCACTAGTGGGACCCTCTCAAATCGCATCAGAGAAAGTAGCGGACAATGCAAACAAGAAGTTGTGATTGCGATTGAAAGCCCGGACCCGATGGGCATATAAACTACAATTAATATATAATTGAGTTTCGGTGAACAGTGACTGATCGCATCGGAAAAGGTGGAGTATCGGAATAAGCAACTGGGAGTTGTGATTGCGATCAATCGCAATCAGAAGTAGTCGAAGGATAATACACAAATCACATTGGAGAAAAACTGTGCAGCGGAACATATAAACAAAGAGTTGCGATTGCGATTGCAAGTTCGGACCCGATGGAATTATAAAATATGACTTATACAAGCTTAAGTTCTGCGTCAAAGTAAATGATTCATCGCATTGGAAAAATTGAGTGAACGAGGTATCAATCGCATCGGAGCAAGGCAGCTTGTGATTGCAATCAATCGCAATCAGAAATCTGTGGAGGGTATCAATCGCATCGGAGCAAGGCAGCTTGCGACTGCGATCAATCGCAATTGGAAACCTCTGGAGGAGGAATATATTGCATCGTAAAACGTGGCAAGTGGGCCCGAAAGGGCATCTGTTAAGTATTAACATGATTCTTTATTGTTATAGTGGAAGTGGCAGTTTGTTCGTTAAAAATTTATATAAGTATGTCGAGTATTGAAATGTGCTGCGTGGTCTGTGGACCCACAGGCCTCGGCTTAAGGTGGAGGGTGATTGTTAATATAAAACGATTGCGATGTGTGCAATCGCATCGGGCCATAAAACAAAGGCCGTGGTGTATGTATGTTCCGCTTGCGGAACTCACCACATCAACAAGACACTTGTTGTGGGTAAAGCGTTGGAATTCGCCCAGATTTAAAGTCAACAGTTACATATATTTATATAAAAAGCGCTGATATAAAAATCACAGTTACAAATGTATGGCATATGGCCATTACCCTGCGACAGTGAATAAGGAAACAAACAGAGCCGAAAGGTACAAAAACACAGTCAAAGAAAAGACAAATGCGCAGCTAGCTAAGAGGCTGAATGAGTGAGCTGGAGTTCTCATTGTAATTGAATGTAAATATTTTTAATTTATATTGTTGTGATGCATTGGCAAGTCTCCGGAAGAGAAAAAATATCCCACTGTAATGATAAATTGGTACCTACAGTTATATTTTCTGAATGAGCAGATAAAAGAGATGAGAAGGCAGAAGGCAAAGAGACATGGCTGTCCATTTCGAATTCCCAGTAGAATACAAACAACCATGAAGCTAGTTTGTATAAAATAAGATAATATCCAAGGGGATAAGGTTACGAAAATAGAATGAGAGAAGAAGAGAGTGTGCAGCAGAATTGAAGAGAGTTGAAGAAAATAAGAAAGCTACAAGAGGTTAGAGAGAGAGGGGTTGGAGAATGCGAAATTGACGCAGAAAAGATAAGAAGAAGGAGGAGCAGAACGAGATGCAGTGAAAATTTAGAGAATGAAGAAATGAAGTAGTGAGGTAGAGAAGAAAGAGGAGCTGATAGTGAATATGAGAAGATGCAGAAATGATATAAGGCATATATGAAGACTGATGCACAGCAGTGAAGATGGTACAGAACAGAGCTGATATCCAAGGTAGATCAGCAAGTGTTTTTCCTTTGAAAGAGTAAGGAAGTTGGAGCTTCCATATCAAGCTAAAGCTTGATAGATGTCATTTGTATCTAACTAAGGTAGGAGCCTCCTGTAGGTTGGTGCCTACAGAAAATAGATGGGAGTTGGTGCTTCCACATAAAGTTGTAGCTTGATAAAATGTCAGTTGTAGCTGGCTGAGGTTGGAGCCTCCTGTAGGTTGGTACCTGCAGAAAATTGATGGGAGTTGGAGCTTCCTTGCAAGTTCTAGCTTGCAGAATTGAGGTAGGATCCTCCTATAGGTCGGTGCCTACAGAAAATTAGTGGTGAGAGTGATTTGGAGCTTGCCTTTGCATCACAACAATAATAAGATGTGGTTTTCTCCCTTTATGGGTTTCCACTTATATCTGGTGTATTTGTGCATGATTTTTATGTGTTGATATGGTTTACCTCATCTTCTTAATACTTGTTGCTCTCATATTAAATCTGTTGTTACATTATATTAATACTTGCTGCTCACATTCTAAGATTGCTCACATATTAAGTTGATCATGAAATGAAGGTGTAAATAATTTTTAAGGGAAAAGTTTTAGAAGTCCATGAATGTGTTAAACTAATTCACCCCCCCCTCTCAGTTTAACTAAGGGTTCAATAGGATTTGGGAGATAGAATAGGACTAGATTGAGTTGGGTCCTCGTCTCGTGACACTATTTCTTTCTCATTTTCAAGCTCATTACTCTTTTCATCCTCTTCCACTTGGTGTGCACTCTTCTTCTCCATTGACAACCAAGAGCTCCAGAAACTCCTAGGCCTGAGCATAAAAGGGATTAACAGATGAGGAGGAAATATTTTTGGAGGATGAAACTGAGGTTCTTGCTGCTCCCTTGAGTTTATTTACTCATCTTCTCTGAGTGTACCATTGACGCTCTTGGGAATGGGAAGATCCATATCCATTTTGAAACATTTTTTCTTATAGTCTCTAGTGAAATGAACATAATCATGGCAGGTTTTACACTTGAATGACATTTGATCATAGTGAAGGGATGAGACTGGATGAAACTCCAATCACCTTCGGTAAAATGTATTTATGATGGAAGACCTCGACAAAAATCCTCGCAGTGGTGAAATGTTGACTCTTTGTTTCTGTCTTATCGAGGAAACACCCAACCCCATTTCCTTTGGCCTTCAAACAATCATGACTCCAACACACAAGAGGGAACTGGGGTAAATTAACCCACATAGGAACTGCCTTGGGAATGTTATCATCAAGGTTGATGTCAAGATACCAAGAGTTTAGATACATGCCCTTGGCACCGAAGAAGTAGGGGTTGTTACGGAAGATAATGTTACAATATTCCTTGAGATCGAAGAGAACGAAAAAAAACCATTACCCACTACGTATACCACCAACTTCCACTTCATCATTGACTTCCAAGTTCGTTCATTCCATTGCTCCACATATTTCAGGGAGGGCCACATTCCCATGTATTTTCCCACCAATTCCTGGTCAGAGAAGGTTAGAGTTGTTATGCGGAAACTTGTTAGAAACACCACCGATGGGGCATTCATTGTTCACTTGATGAAATTCTTATGGGATTCTTTAGGTCTGGGATTTTCCTTCAGGGAAGAAATGAGCTACTAAAAAGTGGCATCTTCATCGATGGGAGGACCAACTGCCCCTCCCGTCTCTTCTGCCATAACTTCCACTACGGGAAAGCGCTAAAAATGATAGTGAAAATTCATAACAGTTGGGAAAGCCCCCAGGATGTCAAGAGAGGTGACAAGAGGGAAAGAAAAGTCCAAAAAATTAAGAGAACCAAGGAAGCAAGCTAAGAATATAGGAGTTTCAAAGCACTAGCGGCTAGGGTATTTTTTTCCCCTTGGAAATTGTTTTCGCAGATCTTTAGTTGCTTGTCAAATAGAGATGGATTGATAGCTTTTTTATTGATCTATGGGCTAGATGTTTGTTTATGGGCCCAATTTTTGCTTATGTTGGACTAGAAGGATGAATGTTTGACCCTAGAGCTCTACATTAACCAAATAATGTTACACATATAAATAAAACGAGTTTTGTCTCAAGATAAGAAAACTATCTTGGAAACAAAATATAGGAAAAATATCTTGGATTGAACAAATATCTCAACCTCACACTAAGCTAGGAAGCTAATTAGTTGGAGATAATCTCTCAACCAATTAGGCCTAAACAACCTCCTACAAACTAGGACCAGAATCCTTTCTAAGACACTACAAATAATAACCAATAATTAAATATGATCACACATATTAAGACAAGTGAGAATTACACTGCAACAATAATGTAATCTCTCTTAATGATCAAATGTTCAAAAAATATTGGAAAGATAGACCACACTTATATGATCCTAAATACATGTAAAGAAAATTTATTGATTTACAATTATTCTAAAATTAAAAGAAAACAAAAATATTAATTAAATTTACTTACCAAATAAATAAATTAGAAATAATTTAAACCAAAATAAATAAATAAATTGCAAATTAAGACATAAACCACATTGGTATGAAACACAGACAAATAACTCTCATGTGATATATCACTAAAACCTTTCTCAAAATAATTCTTCTCACATAAACCTACATACATTCATCAACCTACATACATTCATCAACCCTTTAATAAAGCTATAATCCATTCATATAATTTTATAACACTCCACCATGAATCCAAACATGATTTAATATTGTTTTAATATTGTGGCTATTTACTTGAACGGTTTAAAATCAAGTCAAATCATGACTACATAATGGTCTACATACATATTCTTTGTTTTGGAATTCTCCCACATGACAAGACCAAGAGTTTTGTTATGGTTCGTGACTGTTCTTCTCCATTTAGATTCTAATGCTTTCTATCTATTCTCTCCGACTTGATGGAAAATTCTTTTGTCTTCAAATGTTTGCACTATTTGTCCTGCACGAAGCATCCATCTTTTTCTTAATGATTTTGTTAACTTTTCATTTTTGTTTGTTTGTAGCGAAAAGAAAAAAAGTTTATTGTGACTTTGGCTCAAATAAATAAACTTGAAATTATGATATATGATATAAACTTTGCCTTCAAAATAAATAGACATAAAATAATACAATAATGGTGTGTACTTGGATTTATCATTCTGTTCACTAAATGCAATCTATAAAATCAATGAGCTTTCTTTGATTGAGACTCGGTACGAAACTTTAGTTATGATACGATGCATTTGTTTACCATTTTTGTATCATTAATTTTTATAATTGTTAATAAATAAAAATATAAAAGTGATTATGTTATAATAATATTAATAACAAGCGTAATATGTTGTGTAAGATTTTAAAATTGTTTAATTATTAAAATTTGTGATTTGCAAGGTTTTATTTTTAGGTGATATTATAATAGTTTAGATCTTTTTCAATTTTTGAATTTAGGTTTTTATTTCATAATATTAAAATAAATTTTCAAAATATTAAATGAAATAGAATTTTAAAGTTTTTGAGGTAGAGATATTTTTATAGTTGAACTTACAAAGTTAAGATTCAATAAATGTTTAGCTAAAACCATGAAATTTCTATTTTGCATTAAAATCAATCATAAAAAAAAATTCCACAACAAATGGCATCAATTGATTTTTGTTTGATGTCTATATTCTTAAATAACTAATGCATCTACAAATGCTTATAAGTATTTATCTTGCATTATTTGACAACTTGATATTTCAAGGCCTTATATGACTCCTACACAAGTTGCCCATTAAATCAAGCTAGCTATTAAAGGTAGGTAAAAATGTTTGAAAGAAAAACATGTAATATCATAAAATCAAGGGAGCTTTTAAGGTAGGTAAAAATGTTTTAAAGAAAAATATTATATAATACTAAAGGAACATATAATTAATTATGAAAATGCATGTTGACTTAGAGGCATACCAAAGAGCTATAAAGATTTATAATGGAGGGGACATTGTTATTTCGTATCAATACATTATATTATTTTGAATACATTTTTAGTAAAAGAATAGTTAAGGAATTTTATATTTTTTTTAATGAAAAAAACAATAGAAAAATATTTATGGAGACTATAATATTAGTTCCAAATAGAAATCAATTTCTCAAAGTTAAAAATAAATAAAAATAGATGTTTTCTTCTTTTATATATATATATATATATATATATATAAACTCAAATGTTGATCATCTTAAGTTCTATTAACGTAGGAAGTGTCTCAAATGCAGCAAGAGTTTAGAGGAAAAACTTAGCTTTCATTTTAAAAAATATTTCTATATTGATATGGGAAGTGATAGAATATGACAAATGTGTTAGAATATGAGAAATGTGTTTTTTGGATTTTTTGTAGTTGCCCCAATGGTATTGGAATCCTAGCAATAAGACTTAAAAGAAATGTTGTTAAATATTTCTCATTATAACTTAGGAATATTTTATTTAAGTAGTGACATTATATATATAACAAAAAAAATATCATAAAATAAAAATTATATATATATAACAAAAAAAATATCATAAAATAAAAATGTGATAGTTAAATTTTTTCAAAAACTTGAGTAAATTTTGTAAATTATTTTCAAAATTTACACATTAATTAAAAGTTAAACATGAGTTTGATACACTTAGAAATGAAATTTTCATAAATAATGAAATTTTCATAAATATTGAGATTTGGTGTATGTACTTTTTTTTCATAAATATTGATATTTGATTTGTGTACAATAATGACGATTGGTGGCATTTATAACTTTTTTTCTTTTTTTATTTGTAATTTTTATAAATAATAAATTTTTTATAAAGATTGAGATTTGATGTGTGTACTATTTTTCATAAATATTCAGATTTGATGTGTGTACTATTATGACACTTGGTGACATATAGATATTTTTTTTATTCACAAATTCTAGTTATAACCCCATAAAATTAGTCATTTCATAGTCAATAATAAAATAGAAATTTAAATTTCAAAAAATATTTTTTATTTTCAAAATATTTAGTTTAATAGTTTTTTTTTTTCAAAAGTCTAATAGACTTTATAAAAAAATCAAAATTTTGAGAATTAATACAATATAACCTATCTATCAAGAAGTATAACAAGAGATAATATCATAGTTCTAAAAAATAATAAACATTCAAATTAACACAAAGAAATTTACTTAAACCTAAAAAAATCTTTTATGTGTTTTGACATAATTAAAGTAAGACTATGCTTAGATATTTGATGTATAAGAAGAAGTTTTACAACATGGAATCCAAAATGCTCCAAAAAATTTCTTCTAACTTTAGTGAAAACCCTCACATTTGCCTCAAGCGGGGGTGGCATAGCGGGGGTGGCATAAGGATGCCCATTCTTGGCTCAATCATTGGGGCATTAAGGAGAAGATCAGTATGGGAAGAAAAGATAGTATCAAAGATATTATTACCTCCAAGTTTAAGGACAAGTTGTGTGATAATAAGGAGCTAGAGGGTAAAATGAAGCTACGATACTATAAGGAGGTGATCAACCCCACCCTTGATAACTAGAATTATCTCTTTGCGTTGAAAAACACCAAGAAAAAAATGAACATCGCTACGATAATAACTAATTCTCATGAGCTTCGAAGTGAGACTGAGTGATGGTATATTCCCAAGTCTCCTTGGAATGTTAGAATCTGTCAAATTTATGATACTAAGAAGGTGGGAGATGAAAATCACTTCCTTTTAGATTGTCTAACTATTACTACATCCACTATCGACTCCCTAACATCTACCACACTTCTAATATTCTTGACTTATTAACCCAGTCCATCTATAGCGATCTTGGAGCACTTCTTTCCCTTCTCTTTGATCATATAAATAATATTTTGAAAAATCAACATAATGGATGTTAATCATCATCATAAAAGTGAATCAATTTATGTAATTATATTATTTTATAATTGTCATTTAAAAAAAATTATATGTTATTAGGCTATATAATAATATTTTTTTACTTGAGATTTTACTTAGATTAATATGTCACTTTAGTCCCATTTAACCTTTAATTTAAGAATATTAAATATTCCTTTAAAAAATGAATAATTTCTTATTTCTTAAGAAGTGAGACCATTTTAAAAATTTAAAGCCTTAGAATATTGGTATATAATTAATATATAAAAACATTATGCAAATTTATTTATTTATTTTAAAATTGAGAAAATAGATTAAAATTTCAAATAATGTATTTTATTGACATCAATTATATATCTCAAATATTTATTTGACATGAATTCATTTAAATTATATTTATAATTTAATTAATATTAATACTAAAGTAGACATATAAATGATATTATATATATATATATATATATATATATATAGGATTTGTTGCAATACTGTAGAGAAATGACACCACTTAATAATATCACATGTCCAAAAAACTTGAACTCTTTTCATATGACATTGTTTTAATTAATCAATTTAATTAAAATGGTAGAAAGGGAGTAAATACTTTTGAGATAAATCTTAATATTTGATCTCTAGTTATTACTAAAAGTATTCTAGAATATTTTGTGAAACATGTTGTTGGGAAGTTCCTAAAACGCTATGGGTGGAAAGGATCTTCCATCTTTTTGAGAGTATGAACATTGAGGTTGAAAATCACTCCCTCTTAGAGTGCCCTTCGTACACCCACATTAGATCTTAGTTTCATAATCTTTGTTGCAATACCGACCTTCCTAGCCTTTTAACATGTCAAAATTATAGTGTGCTCGGGACACTTCTCTCCAACCTCTTTGAGCATAGGAGTACAATTTAAAAAAAAAACTAAATAGTTCATTTCTTTAGGTCCGATAGACCAAATTTTGGTCTCAGTGGATGTTAACCATCATCAACATCAATTATTGATAGTTAAATTAAAATTAAAGAAGTCCTATTGCAAAATAGTGAGGTCTATAGGCATAATAATTTAGTGAACATCTACAATATAGTTAATTTTATTTTCCATATATGATAACTTTATGGTGTAAATTATTATAATAATATATTATTTTGTGTATATTTACAGTATAAATTAAATGAATAGTAAATTCCTATAGACATTAATCCATAGTAAGCATCAAGACACTCACCTCATCATACCTAATGTATAACTAAGTTATACCATCATTTTATTTATTATTATTATTAGTATTCATTATAAAAATAATTAATAGATGGGTTAGATATATATACATTAAACATAACATGGAACATGAAGAAAACATAGTAAAGCAACAATAAACAATAATAGTTAACTGATAGTTGTGATTATGATATTTTTATATTAAATTAAAAAGGAAAAGAGATAACTACAAGCAACAATAAGTAATAAGAGTTCAATGATAATTGTGAACATCGTCTTTTTTTAATTAAATTGAAAATAAATCTCAATCCTGTATCCTAACTTGTATCCTAACTAGTACTAAAAATATTCCATTAATAGGTCATGAAGATTATATCCCTAAATTAAATGATTAGTGATATACATCAAAAAACTTACAACATAATATATCTCACATTGCCAAGATTTGAAAAATCATAAAAGTTAATTAAATTATCATTTTATTTTAAATTATTATTAAATTTAAAGATTTAATATATCAATTAAAAATATATATATTTAAAAAAATTTGTAATGGAATTCTCAACAATGGATATTCTTAATAGGTAAATAGACCTTGTTACAATATTATCGGCCAATAACACAACTAATTAATACTATATGTCTAAAAAATCATAACACATTCATATATATATGTGTGTGTGTGTGTGTGTGTGTGTGTGTGTGTGTGTGTGTGTGTATGTATATATATATATATATATATATAGATATAGATATATATAATATTTTTTAATTTAGAAAAATGACATAAATACCTTTGAGATAAATATCAACCCTCCATCTTGACAACTACTACAAATATTCCTTGGATATTTTGTAAAAGTTAAATCCCTGCCATGCATATATTAATTATTGATCATTTAACTAAAATTCTTAAATCTCTATTCTAAAATAGGCACACATGTTGGCGTATTTAAAATTGAGGAAGCCTTATCATAACAAAGACACACTTATCGAGTGTAATTAGTCCATGAGATGTTTATCAAGAAAACTTGGATGTCCCTTGGGAAGTTTAATTTCCCCAAAGTAACTTGAATCCTCAACCCCTCCCCATCATATTTGAACTCGTGAAGGGGACTAATCCCCACACAAACCAAGTGGTATATACCTCATAAGTAACCTAGTTTATTTTTATATTACCAGCCTAGATCCATCTTAACTCTGGATCTATCAAGCACCGAGAGGGATCAAATCTCTCGAGGTTCAAACCTCTTTTTTCAGTGAAAAACTTGAGGAAAGGTTTGCACCTTGAGAGATTTGATCCCTCTCGGCGCTTCATAGATCCGGAGTTAATGTGGATCTAGGCTGGTTTCAGTCGTGTGCAGCGAAGGAAAACCTATCAATAATATAAGGAACATATGATTAATTTTATCAATCATATGTAAATACATATAATATTAATATAACCATTTTAAATATGCTAAATATGTTTGAGATTTATCGATTCATTTTAATTTTCAATTTTCTTAGTTACCTCAGTTTTTTGAGATAATAAATATTTTAAAATAACTTTAATGATGAAATAAAATTTTTGAATGCGAAGTGACAATGTAATAATATTGAATGATAGAAAATGTCAATAATAAGAATGTAGTAAATTACAAATATCCTTCATTGTGATCAATCTAAAACTATTTTCTTCTACTATTCTTATTGTCACCCTTGTTAGTTTTATTGAGATTCAACAAGATGATGAGCTTAGTGAAAAGATTCGCCTTCTCTAAGTGGGCCCGCAGGCTATTTTTGGCGCAAGTCTATTTTTAGACTATGTCTATTTTTAGAAATGGTGATCATATTTCAGAAGTCGTAGGATGCTATTTGTGGATGGTTGATCAAGGTGGAAAAATAGATGAAATTCTGTTTTTAGAATATTGGGCGAAGTATATTTATAGATCATCGATCTAAAAATAGAAGTGTCAATTATTATTAGCTCTTAATAATAATCCGACAATAAACAACAACTTATTCTCTTGGAGTACTTAGTTTCAGTGCACAGATTTGGCAAATCAGTGGACTGAAGGAATTATGCAATTCCCAGGGTTTACTGGTGGTTCATGCATGGAGGACTTAGTTAGAACTGAAGTGGAAAATTTATGACAGAGTTGGAAGAGTAGTTCATGGAGTTATTATTCAGTTTAACTCAGTTAATGAAGTTAAACTCAGTTGATCTAGTTGTATCTAGTCTAACTGAAAGATACACTAGTGAGAGTGGAGTGAATTAATTAGTTAATTAATTCACAAATAATAATTCATTAATCAACTGAACAATACAGTAGTTAACTACAGTGCATTTCAGTTCCAGTGGAGACCCAATGGAGAGATAGGTGAAAGGGCAAGATGGACTATCTGTTGTGACTATAGTGATGCATTGATTGCACCACACACACATTGGAGTTTCCAATGAGGATTGCGCAGTGCAAGAAAGGGTAATTCGAATTCATTCAGAGCTATTCTTCAGCAGGGATTGTGCAGTGGACGCAGGCTATCAAGTGGCAAGAAATCGGTGCATGGATTTGCAAATTTCTTCTGATTAGTGTGTGATGATTGATTGTACTTAGAGCTTGATGTACTAAGCTTTGTATGAGATTGTTACATGATATCCATGATACATAATATATGATAGTTGGGGTTTTCAGCTTCAGGTTTTCCCGTTAAACAACTGTGTTATGTGCGATTTTTTTTATAGCTTCATGTGTTTGTAATTGATTTTAATTTTCGCAAAAGATTAACAGTGGAATGATTTTGTATTTTGCAAGAAGTTAAATATTTTGAGATCAGGGGAATTTGGATGTATGCATGATTAGTGTATATAATTTCTACATGGTATCAGAGCAGTGTTAATTCTTGAAGATTGCAATTGTGAAGAATTGCTGAGTTTGTGCTGGTGGAAAATTCGAATTTGCTACAAAAAATTCTTGGTGCAGAAGTTGAGTATACATTGAAATGTCTTTCAATGGGTTGTGATTGGAGTATGCCCCTTATGAGAGCTCGAACTACATAGCCTGGAAGGATAGGATGGAGGTGGTGCTAGAGGATAATGGACTGAAGGAGTTCATCGATAGTGATGTTCCTAAGCCAGGATCTAGCTATGCTGCATTACTTGACGCATGGAAAAAGAAGATAGCAAAGACAAGAAGAATTCAGTTGGAATGTGTGAAGGACCATATTGTGTCTAGCCTTCACGGGAAAGCCACTCCATTCTTAATGTGGAAGGATTTGACAGATTTGTTCCAAATTAGTAGTGACCAGAGGAAGATGGCACTGAAAGACAAGCTCAGAAAAATAAAAATGGAGAAGGGCAACAGTATTCCAAAATATCTCACGAAGTTTGTCCACTGTATGGATGAACTGGGAAGTGTGGGTATTACTGTTGATGATGAAGACTTGGTGATCTTGGCTCTCCTTGGGCTTCTGAAGAGTTGGCATAGCTACGAAGACTTTGTCAATGGATGGGAGAAACTGTCAGGATGGGAGCGACTTTGGTCAGATCTTGTGCGGGAGGAGATAAGGCAAGGTACTAGGGATGGCTCTTCATCGAAGAATTAAGATGAAGACAATTTCGCTTTGGTTGCCAAAGCAAGGAAGGGAAGGGGAATAAATTTCCTTTAAAAATCTGAAGCTAAAAGCAATAAGCATGATTTGTCCAAGGTGAAGTGTTTTCACTGTCACAAACATGGGAATTTCACCACTAACTACCCAAAGAAGAAGAAGAATAAGAAGGTTGCCCGAGCTGCAGCTAGAGAGGCCTTAGCCTCACAATTTGAACTTGATTTCTCTTTGATTTCATGCTTGGTTTCAAGCTATATGGGATCGGTGTGGTATCTTGATAGTGGTGCATCTTTACATATGACGGGAAACAAGGAGTTGTTTAGTGACTTGGAGGAGAAGGACCTCCAGATGCATATAGAGATGGGTGATGATGGTCGATATAGTGCGACCGGAATTGGGACCATTACCTTTGAGAGGGAGTCCGGTAATACATTTTTGTTGAAGGATGTTATGCATGTTATAGGTCTGAAGAAGAACTTGGTCTCGATCCCAATGTTGGAAGAAAAAGGTTATGATGTTGTTTTTAGTGAGGGAAAAGCCTTCCTTCGACATAAAACAATAGTTCAAACCAAGAATATAGGGATTTGAGTTAAGAATATCTACAAGCTGGTGGTAGATGGCTACGCTGCAATGGTGGGCAAAGCAGAAGAAGTGGTGAGCTGTGATGAGGGCAAACTATGGCACATGAGATTGGGCCATATTCACCATGGTGCTTTGAAGATTTTGCAGTATATTTATACTGGACTTCGCAAGGGTACTCTTGCGTAGTCAGATTAGTGCAAGGGATGTACTATGGGTAAGTTTGTGAATACCACCTTTCATGAGAAGGAGAACTGTGCCTCAATGATCCTTGAGAGAATTCACACAGACATGTGTGGACCTTTCTCAGTTGCTTCAACAGAAAAACATAGGTATTATGTTGTATTTTTTTATGACTATTCTCGTAGATGCTGGATTTTCTTCATGCAGAAGAAGAGCGAAACATTCTCAAATTTCTGTGAGTTTAAAGCATTGGTGGAGAAGGAGTCAAGGAAGCAAGTGAAAGCTCTATGGAGTGATAATGGTGGTGAATATATCTCGGGCGAATTCAAATACTTCTGTAGCAAAGAAGGAATTCGAAGAGAACTCATAGCGCCTCATAACCCACTGCAGAATGGGGTCGTGGAGAGGAAGAATAGAATGATCGTGGGTGATGCACAAGTGATGCTGCATGACTAGGGCCTACCGATGCACTTGTGGGTGGAAGCATGCAACACTGTGGTTTATGTGCAAAACCATTGTCCTCATAGAGTACTTGGCATGAGTACACATGAAGAAGCTTTTACTGGTAAGAAGCTTGATATTTCTCATTTGAAGATTTTTGGCTCATCTGTTTACATTCATGTGACAAAGGACACCAGGAAGAAGCTAGAGCCGACTGTAGAAGTTGGGATATTTGTGGGGTACACAGAAACACCCCATAATTATTGTGTGTATTTTCCAGACAGTTGGATGAATGTGGTGTGACGGGATATAAAATTCAATGAGGTGAAAGCCATGAAGTTGTCGCTTGAGAGGGAGCTACACTTGCATGTAGAGGAGGAACTTCTTGCTCCCAAAGATGAGCCTCTAGATGTGGATCAACCATAGGAGGATATTCATGGAGTGCAGGACTCCACTCATGTAGAACCAAACATCAGACAAGGTAGAAAGCCGACCACAGAACCTCAGAGACTAAAGCTTGATGTGGCACAGAATGTAGAAGTCCCTACATCACAATGTAGATAGAGACAATCACCTGACCGATTTACTGGATACATGGCTCTTATGAGCAAGTGTATCATGACAGAGCCATCTTCTTTCGAAGAAGAAGTGTAGGAGCCCACATAGGTAGATGCCATGGTGGAGGAGTATGACTCCACTATTAGAAAAAATTCTTGGGAGATTGTTCCAAGGACGATGGGTAAATCAGTTGTAGGATCAAGATGGATCTACAAGGTAAAGCAAGTTGTTGATGGGAGTGTGGAGAAGTATAATGCAAGATTTTTTTCCCAGGGCTTCTCACATATTGAGGGGATTGATTATGAAGAAACCTTTGCACCTATCACACGGTATTATTCCATAAGGACCATCCTTTCTCTCTCAGCGTAGATGGGTTGGAACATTCATCAGATGGATGTGAAGAATCTGTTCCTTAATGGGATCATTGAGGAAGAGGTGTAAATTGAGCAGCCTGAAGGATTTGAGATCTTCAACAGCGAGTCGCAAGTGTGCAGGCTCAAAAGAGCGTTGTATGGGCTGAAGCAAGCACTGTGTGCTTGGTACACATGGATCGACAGCTATTTCACTGGACTTGGCTTCACCAAGAGTGATGTGGATGCAAACCTGTACCAAATTTTGGTGGAGGGTAAGCTTTTAATCATTGTTCTTTACGTTGATGATTTAATACTAACGAGTGATGATCAGTTGATACACTCATGCAAGGAAGACCTTGCAAAGGAGTTTGAGATGAAGGATTTGGGCCTCCTTCATTATTTCTTTGGATTGGAAATATGGCAGCGCGAAGGTGAATTGTTTATGTCTCAAGGCAAGTATGCTCGGGAGATATTGGAGAAGTTTCACATGCAAGGCTGCAAACCTATCAACACTCCTCTTCCAGGAAATTGGCAGAAATAGGATGCTACATCGGTAGAGGTAGTGGATGCCACTTTTTATCGACAATTGGTGGGTTTGATAATGTATTTAGTTAATACAAGACTAGACATATGCTATGCGGTGAACCAGCTTTCACAAGAAATGGTTAAGCCTACCAAGCTCTTTTGGAAGGAAGGAAAGCTCGTCCCGAGATATCTCAGGGGGACATCTAAGTATGGTTTATGGTACAGACAGACAGATGAGGTGAATTTTCATGGCTTCACGGATGCAGATTGGGTAGGCAGCCCAACGAACAGAAAGAGCACATCAGGAGGGATTTTCAGTATTGGATCTACGGCAGTTTCTCGGTACAGCAGGAAACAAAGATATGTGGTAGTCAGTTCAGTGGAAGCAGAATACATGGCAGTAAGTCAAGCTGCATGTGATGCTATCTGGATGAGGAAGATCCTGGTTGGTTTGTTCGGTTCACATTTATATCCTACAGTGATACATTGTGATAATCAAAGTTTCATTAAACTCTCAGTTAATCTTGTGTTTCATGACAGATCTAAAAACATTGATATTCGGTATCATCATATCAGAGATTGTGTGTAGCGGAAGATCATGTTGCTTCAGTACATTCCTATAGAAGATCAGGATGCAGATATTCTGACGAAGGAACTCACCAAGAGAAAATTCGAATACCATAGAGGTAGGATCAGGGTGAAGGTAATCCCTATCTTGTTGAGAGGGAGTGTTGAGATTCAAAAAGATGATGAGCTTAGTGAAAAGAGTTGCATTCACTAAGTGGGTCCATAGGCTATTTTTGGCGCAAGTCTATTTTTAGGCTATGTCTATTTTTAGACATGGTGATCACATTTCAGAAGTTGCAGGATGCTATTTGTGGATGGTTGGTCAAGTTGGAAAAATAGATGAAATTCTATTTTTATAATATTGGGTGAAGTCTATTTATAGATCGTCGATCTAAAAATAGAAGTGTCGATTATTATTAGCTCTTAATAATAATCCGACAATAAACAGCAACTTATTCTCTTGGAGCACTTAGTTTCAGTGCACAGATTTGGCAAATCAGTGGACTGAAGGAATTATGCAATTCCCAGGGTTTACTGGTGGTTCATGCATGGAGGACTCAATTAGAACTGAAGTGTTAAAGTTATGACATAGTTGGAAGAGTAGTTCATGGAGTTGTTATTCAGTTTAACTCAGTTAATGAAGTTAAACTCAATTGAGCTAGTTGTATCTAGTCTAACTAAAAGATACACTAGTGAGAGTGGAGTGAATTAATTAGTTAATTAATTCATAAATAATAATTCATTAATCAACTGAACAATACAGCAGTTAACTACAGTGCATTTCAGTTCCAGTGGAGACCTAATGGAGAGATAGGTGAAAGGGTAAGATGGACTATCTGTTGTGACTATAGTGATGCATTGATTGCACCACACACACATTGGAGTTTCCAATGAGGATTGCGCAGTGCAAGAAAGGTTAATTTGAATTCATTCATAGCTATTCCTTAGCAGGGATTGTGCAGTGGAGGCAGGCTATCAGGTGACAAGAAATCGGTGCATGGATTTGCAGATTTCTTCTGATTAGTGTGTGACGGTTGATTGTATTGGGAGCTTGATGTACTAAGCTTTGTATGATATTGTTACATGATCTCCATGATACATAATATATGATAGTTGGGGTTTTCAGCTTCAGGCTTTCCCATTAAACAACTATGTTATGTGCGATTGTTTTTATAGCTTCATGTGTTTGCAATTGATTTTAATTTCTGCAAAAGATTAACAGTGGAATGATTTTGTATTTTGCAAGAAGTTAAATATTGTGAGATTAAGGGAATCTAGATGTATGCATGCTTAGTATATATAATTTCTACAAGTTTTTTCATCTTTTCATATGGATTGTATGAAAAAGATTTGAAATTATAAAACATTTAAATACTTACCTTGAGCTGTTGTAGTAAACATCATACATTGTCTCTCTTTCTCTCCAATATTATACATCATACCTTGTCTCTATTTCTCTCCAATATTATTAGGTTTAATTACTATAACACAAAAAATAAATCTACACTGCCAATAATTTTGTGTGCTTAAACTGAAATAAATGCATCTAATGAAAAAAATAAAATAAGATTAGAAACAACATCTACACTAAAATCAATGTAGCTAATGCAAGTAATCAAATAGGATTATAAATCAACATCTACACTCAAATCAATGCATCTAGTGTAAGTACGCAAATAGGATTAGAAACCAACATATATATTAAAATCAATGTAACTAGTGCAATCAATCAAATATGATTATAAACCACCGTATACATTGAAATCAATCCATTTAGTGCAAGCAATCAAATAGGATTAGAAATCATATATATTTAAATAAATGCATTTAATGTAAGAAATCAAATATAATTAGAAGTCAACATCTACATTGAAATTAATGCATCTAGTGCAAACAATCAAATAAGATTAGAAATCACCATCTAGACTGAAATCAATGCATTTAGTGAAAGAAATCAAATAGGATTAGAAATCATCTACATTGGAATCAATGCATCTAGTGTAAGTAATCAAATATCATTAGAAATCAAAATCTACACTAAAATCAATGCATCTAGTTCAAGCAATAAAAGAGGATTAGAAATCACCATCTACATTGAAATCAATGCATCTATTGCAATAAATATTATTTCCTCTCTCCCCCTCCATATATATTTATATGTCCCTCAGTATCTCCTTATTTGTCTCTTTATCTCACCCCTACAAAGACACACACTCTCTCACTCTATATTTATCAATCGCTTTGTCCCTCCCTTCCTGTCTCCATCTATCTCTTCTTTCTTTTCACCTTCCATCTATATCTCTATCTCCTTTTGTATCTCTATATCAACCCCAAAAAATACACTCTCTTTCTCCAATCTATCTATCTATCACTCCCTCCTCCTCTCCCTCCCCCCCTCTCTCTTCCCCTTCCCTCCCTCTTCTTGGATTATATCTCTCTTCCCTCTGGCTATCCTCTCTCCCTCTCTCTCCCTCTTCCTTATCACTCCCTGACTCTCCCTCTCCAACTTCACTCTCTATGTATTTATTCTTACCTCCCTCTCTCCTCCCCTCCATCTCCATCTCTCTTTCCCTACCTCTCTCTCTTCCTTTCTCTCCCACCTCTCTCTCTCTCCTTCTCTCCTCCCTTCTCTCCATCTCTCCCTCTTTATCTCTTTATCTCACCTCAAAACATACACACTCTCTCTCCATATATCCCTTGTCACTCCCTCTCTCTCTCCACTTTTCACTCTCTATGTATTTCTTCTTCCCTCCCTCTCTCCTCCTATCTCCCTCCCTGTCTCCTCCTCTCTCTCAAGTCCCCTCTCTTTTCCTTCCTCTCTCTCCCTCTCTCTCTCTCTCTCTCTCTCATTCCCCTAAAATATTTTCACTTCCCCCTCACTCTCTTCCTCTCTCTCAAGTCCTCTCTCACATCCTTCATCTATCTCCCTTTCTCTCCTGCCTCCCTCTATCTTCACCTCTCTCTCTCTCTCTCTCTCTCTCAAATCCTCTCCCTTCCCCAACCACTCTATCTCTCTCTCCAACTATGTTACTATATCCATCCCTTTATTCTTCTCACTCATTATATCCCCCCATGACTCCATCACTCATTATATCCCCCCATGACTCCATCACTCCTTCTATGTCTCTTTATCTCACCCCTAAACATACATACTCTCTCTAAAATCTCTCCCTTGCCACTCCCTCTCTCTCCACTTATCACTCTCTATGTCTTTCTTCTTCCCTCCCTCTCTCCTCCTTTCATACTTCATCTCTCTTCTCTCTATCTCTCTCTCTCTACCCTCCAATCCTCTCTCCTTCTCTCTCTCTCCCACCTCCATCTTTATGTCTCCCTCTCCCTCTCCCTCTCTTACCCTTCTCTACCTCTCTCACTCCTCTCCCTCTCTCTCTCTCTCTTCATTCCTCCTCTCTCTTCTCCTTCAGTTTATTTCCATCTCTCCTTTGTCACTCCCGCTATTTCTTCACCTTTCCCTCCCATATATATATCTAGATTTAATATATATATATATATATATATATATATATAACAAATTTAATATTGTATTAATACAAAGTTATTAAATTTACTAATATTAATATGAATATTAGATTTAATAATAATATTAATATTTTAATATTAATGTTAAGGTTAATAATGTTTTTTTGCATTCCATTATTATTAATTTGGTCCATAGGCTTCATATATAATTAGATGTTGAATTCTACTCCTATTTGATATATTTTTATTTATTTACCTTACCTTTTTATACCTATTTTATAAATATAGTATTTGGCCCATGGTATTAATAATAATTTGTCCCTTGGTATTTGGCCCATAGGATTCACCTAAATAAAACCTCTTTTTTGAGTTTTTGTAAATACAAAGATGTTTATGGAGTAAATATAAAAAGTGGTTTTATTTATTTACCATAACTCTTTTTTGAGTGTTCTTAAAACTCTTCATATTTTAAATTTATAATGTTTAAATTTATTTTTAATTATTTATTTATATGGTTGTGTAAGTTATTTTTAAGCAACCATTATTTAGATTTTATTTTTAATTTATTTTTTTTGTTTTTTATTTTGGCTTCTGACATACTTACACATCGGGGTCATACTGGGCTATAGAATGCGCCTCTCTGCCCAAAAATATGAATAAAACTAAAATTCCATCACTATTTTTCCAAATGAATATAACCTTTATACACCCAAATTATATTTATAATCTATCACAATTAAAATAAGTAAATGAATGAAGAAAATAAAATCACAATTAAAATAAAATTGAGGTAAAATAGTCAAATTAACATTTGAAGATTTTTTTTAACTGATATATTTTTTGTAAGCTTGGCATGAAAATATCTTCATCAAGTCCAAAATATCACCGAATCTAGGCATGGAATTGAACCATTGATTTTACATCAAGGTGTAACATAGCACCCCATCACCATGTATCCATTCTATCCAAGATCCCATGGACATCATAATTTCTCAAATGGTATTCTTATGTAAGAATATATATATATATATATATATATATATATATATATATAACCATATTAGGTCCATCTTAACTCGATCTACTAAGTGTTGAAAGGGGTAGTGAAAATGGATTTGATCCCTCTTGATAAATCCAGAGTTAAGAATGTAGAAGTTAATAAACACTTACATTAAAACACTTACTTCATGATACATTTCACATTGTTAAAAATAGGGCAACCATGTAAATTAAATGGTTGTTAACATGGAGAGACATCAATCTATAATAATCACAGAGATTTACCCCCACTTTAACATAGAGATTCCTATCTATAAATTGGCTTTGTTACAATACCATGAGCCACTACTCTACTTATCAATACCACAAGCTCAAAAAGTCTTAACTCACATAACTACTTTGGAGATAAATCCAACCTTTGATTTGTAAAAGTTTTAGAATATTTCATGAAGGTTAAATTTCCATAGTTCGCCTAATAATTATTGATAATTAAGTTCAAATTTAGCTAGCTCTATTTCAAAACAAACATGCTTATCATAAAAACTAACTATTACAACTTTATTTTAAATTATTACTATTATTGATAACAAAAATAATTAATATATGATCCCCACTTTCTCATAGAAAATGTTAAATAGACTTAGTTACAATACTATGAACCAACCATGGTTTATTGCTGAAGGCTTCTTATTTCAATTTAAGGTGGATGAGGATCTACTCCCTTTTTTTTCTTAATTTTTTTAATTGACGATTTAAATTGATTCTCGACTGAATTTGCTCAACATATGCTTAATGCTTATCAACTGTTGTAGTGTGTTAAAAAATTTCTTAGATTGCATTGACTTTTAATAAATTTAATAAATTATATTTGTGCCATGTGGCTCCTCGCCCTCCAATATCTTAGGGATTTGAGATTATTCCTAGTAAGTTCCTCATTATTATTTATAACATTCATTTATATATAAGCAAATTTTATTTAGCAAAATGGTCCATTACTCTTAATAAATTTAAAAAAATAGATTTGTGCCAAGTGGTTCATCGCCCTCATGAGATTATTCCAATTATAATAAGTTTCTCCATGATAAGTTCCTCATTACTATTTATTGAGTAGTTTTAAGTGCTATTTTTGGAAATTTTTCCCGTTTATTTTAAGATCTAATTTGTCTAGCATATAATAGGGATTCATTGAAATCACAAGTTTGTCAAGTAAACTCTTCACAATCAAAGTACCCCGAGAGTTTTTGAGGGTGTTGAATCTATATATGTAATAAAAAAAACCAATTTAAATAACACAAATCAAGATTTGACCATAAATTGTTTCACCCAATCCACTGGAAACTCCATATCTAATTTGTCTAGCATATAGTAGGGATTCATTGAAATCACAAGTTTGATAAGTGAACTCTTCACAATCAAAGTACCCCAAAAGTTTTTAAGGGTGTTGAATCGATATATGCAGCCAAAAAACTAGTTTAAATAACACAAATCAAGATTTGACCATAAATTGTTTCACCCAATCCACAAGGAACTCCAAAAAGCCGCACTTGACTACTCGAAATTTTATTTAGCAAAATGGTCCATTTTACAATAAAATGTGTAATTATTTTTTTTCTCTGGTTAAAGTTGACCCATAACCTTTTTATACATGGTTAATCACGTAAATATGTGGATTAGTAAGACATTCTTAGTATTGCAATAGTTTTCTTTATTATATATATGAAATATAAAGCTATATCAACCACATTAATATTTTTAATATAATTGTACTAATTAATAACACAGGCCTATAAAATAATAAATCATTTCATATAATTATTTTTTAATTAATCAATATAATTATAAAAAATATAAACATAACTATTTATTTTATAAATAGTAAAAATATTCCATAATATTCTATTCATATTAAATCCTTATTATAAAATAAATATTTAAAATATTCCATAATATTCTATTCATATTAATTAAAATATTCCATAATATTCTATTCATATTAAATCCTTATTAGCCCTTTCATAATTGTTGATGATTAAATTAAAATAAATTTGTACATAAAAATTTCTGTTACCATCTGTATTCTGAAATCTGGAAACTGAAACCTACTTTTATAAAGGAAGAGGCACAGTAATTAGCAGATGGAATGTAATCTCAGAGAAGCACACTTCAATTCTGAGAGTAGAATCAGATCCAACAAACAGTCGAGTTCTGCGTTTTCGCTTGCAGAGTTCTTCCACTTATTCAGGTTAAAAAATAAGCATAAAACACGCATTCAACAACGATGTTGTTATATACCAATCCATTTGAACAATAATAGGTTTATTAATAATAAAGGAAATTATACGAATTTAAAATTAACGTTCTCTACTTATTCATTTGAACCATACAATAATTTAACATAGACAATTATGGGACGTTGTCTTAGAATGTGAATGGGATAAACTACATATCATATAAGAATCTTCTGTACATGTTAGTATTACTTGGTATGAGTTACATGTTAGTATTACTTGATATGAGTGGTATTTCATGGTGGGTATAAAATTATTTGAATATCTTATATTAATTTAATATTATTTTTCAGGTAGTTTGAATGGAAATGGTATGATATGAAATAATATGTAAAGTATGTGGTTCATGATCTATATTTTATTGATTTACCATGGCCTTCGTAGCCACTAAGTAACATATTTAATTCAAAGTGCATTTGCTGAGTGTAAAAGAGAAAAAATTAAGAAGTCTGAAACAAATTGCTTTTCGGTTAATGCCTGGTTTGACGAGGAATGCAAAAAGGTAAGAAGAATGTGGAAGGAACCAGGCAAGGATAACATAAAGCTCAAAGCGTACAAGCAGATATTAAGAAAGAAAAAGGCTGATTTCATGGTTTCGAGGAGAGAAGAACTAATCTTGCTTGGGAAAAACAACCCCAAATTATTCTGGAAGGAACTCCAACCGAAAAAGGTGCAAACTAAAAACAACATTACAGCTTTTGAATGGTTAGACTATGCAAGACAACTGTATGAGCAGGATACCAAGGTCAACCCTCCTCCCTTGGTCAACACAGACACAAAACTCTTAATGGTGCAAGAGGTGGAGATGGATATCAAGAAGTTGGGTGCTAGAAAAGCAAAACACTTAGCTGAACTCCAAGCAGAGTATCTAAAGTAGGGCTTAAAAATTCTTTCACCTCACATTACAAAAATCTTCAACAACATCATACAGCAGGGGCTCCCCTCAGATTGGACAACTAGTATGGAAATACCTCTTTACAAGAGTGGTGACGTCAATAATCCCTCCAATTATAGAACCATAATGATAAACCCCTTGTTTGCAAATTTATTTGGAAGCATGTTAGAAAAGAAAATCAGCAAGTGGGCAGAAGAAAGAGATAAACGTGCTAAAGGGCAAGCGGGTTTTAGACCTAAACATTCCACAGTTGATCATTGTATAACTTTAAGGCACATCATTGAAAAAGTTTAGGAAAAAAAGGAAGAGGTTTTTTGTTGCTTTGTTGATTTCAGAAAAGCCTTTGACACAGTGTCTAGGGATAATCTTTGGCGCAAAATGGAGGAACTAGGGGTTCCTAGGCATTTGAGAGCAGCTGTGCGTAGACTGTACGAAGAGGTGAAAGTCAAAATTAGAACTTCAGCAGGGATTTCTGAAAGTTTTAGAAGTGATATCAAGGTCAAGCAAGGTTGCCCTTTGTCTCCTACCCTCTTTGGTTTATATATTGAAAAGCTTGAAGAGTGTCTAAATTCACGAGGGGGTGACAGTTTCCATTTGAGCAATTTCGTTATAAGGCTTCTTTTGTACGCAAATGACCTTATACTGATTGCTAAATCAGATCTTGGTTTGCAAGAGCACTTACGTTCCCTTGAGTATTTTTGTAGAAAGGTGGGGATGCAAGTCAATATTAGCAAAACAAAAGTAGCGGTTTTCTCTAACAAAAGAAAGCATAACCAACATAAGTTCTACTTCGAAGGCAACATTCTGGAAGAAGTTGCAAACTACAAATACCTCGGAATTGACTTCAATAGAAATTTAAATTGGGATGGTTGTAGAAAGAAAATAACTTTGGGGGGTTGGAAAGCATTGTATGCTCTTCAAAATAGGTGTAGAGAGGCAGACCTATGGGACTGGAAAAAACACTCTAACTATTTTTGGGCTTCTAGTGATTCTGGTGATTCTCTACGGTTGTGAGTTGTGGGCCAGCAGCACAACCGACATGCAATGGAAACAAATTGAGAAAATTCAGAAGTGTTTGATTACAAATAAATTCAAAATTAAAATTGCAGTTTCTTATGATATCTTGTTAAGTGAAACAGGGGCTGCTCCTAATGAAGCAATTGCTATGGTGCGAGTCATAAGATATTTGAAAACAATTGAGCAAATGGAAGAGGGTAGATGGCCTAAGGCTATGTTTAATGACAGATTGTGCAAAAGAAAGAAGACTTAAATGAGGCAAAATATCAAATGGTGTAGTAAATGGGGTATTTTCTTGGGCAGGTGTCCTACAAACAGTAAGGAGATAAAAACTTTTGTTATGGATAAGTTCCACAAATGTACCTAGGAAAAAGAGTTAGGGAGAAAGAAGAAGTACTACATTGAAGAGTTTAACCCCACGCATGATCATCAACAAAAAGCGTACATAGGTGCCAATATTTCTTGCAGATCTAAAATTCTTATTGCTCAATTAAGGAATAATTCTCATCAACTCCGTTGTGAAACAGGGCATTGGAAAAGGCCAAAAGAAATGTGGGAGGAAAGAGTATGCATTTTTTTCTCTTCCGAAAAAGTGGAAACAGAAAAGCATTTCATTTTAAAATGCGAGGCCTTCAAAGACAATAGGGAAAATTATGCAGGTATTCTGGCAGCTAGCTCTTGGGATAATCTATTTAGTGAAGAGTTTGTCGAGAAGCTAGGAGCATTTATTGTAAAAATCCACAAGAAAAGGGTTGATTACATGAGCCAGATAGAGAAGCAATCTGTCCCATAGGCTATTTGTAGCCTCGTGGACGTTAAAATTACTTTCTTTCTTTCTTTCAAGCAAACTATTAGGTATGTATGATTCACTTAAAAGATTATACTTGATAGTGATTATGAACAACTTTGTGGCACATGGGTTTAAGTACGTATAAGTCTTGCGAAGAGACCAATTTTTCTAGACATGAAAAAAAAATGTTACTAAAATGGAGAATGGATTTTTCACATTATGTTATTGAAAACAAATATAAATTTTTACATTTATATGTTATATTATTATACATATAATTAGAATGTATAATATGCTTTCCTCTTATGTTAGTATTTTTTTTTTCCTGGAGTTTTTATTACTTCTCTTTCTATACAAAATTAAAATTTTATTTAATCTTATATATTATTCATCCATCTATTTGTCAAGTTTTTATCCATGCACTCATAAAATTTATTTTCTTATTTTATTTAAAAATATTATTTTACCTACCAGTTTGCTAAATTTTCCTTTAATCGTCCCTTGGTCCTCTTTCACTTTTCTTATTTTGGTGCTCACTAGTCATTTTAAATTGAGTTAGCTATCTAAATGTCAATTCATCTCTTTAACTTCCCATCAATTCTCTCCAAATTTAACTTTTGATTGAGAACACATTTCTATATTTTTTTCCCAATTGAGACTGCTGTTGGAAATAATATTTCCAATTAATGAATTACTTTTTATTAATTGCATGCACGCTCAATTGTTAGTTGTTAACACCTTAGTATAAGTGTATAATTCCTTTTTATTTAGAGATCTATTTTATATGGTTTATATGTTTTCTAGAATAATTTAATTGTTTATTCTAAATCATTCATTTAAGTTCCTTATGTATTATGTTATTGCAATCATTCAGTTTTCTCTAAGCTCTCAAATTTCATTAATTTAACAAAATGAATAAAATTCACTTTCATTTTTACATGTTTATTTAAATATTTAGTAATTTAAGCTGAATTCCAATTATCTTTTCATTTTCCTACCAAGGGTTTCAAGTGTTTCACATCATTTATGTACTTTATGAATTATCTCATGTAATTCCAAGGATGCCATGATGCTTTATGTTTTATTCCATGTGATTTGTTTAGGGAGATATTAATGTAACAATTGACATAAATTTTAACTTCAAGCTTTTCCTTCTTTAGGGACTAATAAAAATTGAGGATTAAGGTGTCGAACTTAATGTGTGCCCCTTAAATATACCTTGTGAGTGATCGATTTTGTGGTTCAATGGTCATGGCATGTTTTACTGTCAAGGTGAAAGCTCCATGCAATTTCGAACCTAAGCCATGATTGAAGTGCTTCTGGGTGGAATCAGGGATGTTATTCCACCTTTTTAATATGATCCAAATTTCTTCATACAACCCCATTACCCATATGCTAGTTGTTCAAAAAACACATATCATATGCATGTATCCACTATACATGTCATCATTACTTTGTAAGAATACCCATCAATAACAATTTAAATTCAAAATTTACAACACCCATAATCAAACTACAGTCTCTACTCAATCTTGTTCCTATCTACCATTATGGTCCTCTGCCACACTTAGGAGGGGATCAGTAATATATGAACATAAGATATTATTTATCACAATTTTTTATTGCATGAAAATTTATTCTAACATCAACAAATATCATCAGCTAGTAACATACTCACCAAAACATCATTTATCCTAATAATCAATAATATGCAATATAATTATTATCATCACATTGCCATAAATAACCAAATCATTAATATATTATGTCATCAAGAACTATTACATCACTCAATGTATCTATCTCAAAATTCAAAATAAAATGGGGCACTTCACCAAATGTTTCAAATAAAGGGTGATCACCATGGTTGCTCATCAATATTTAATGCACCCTCAAGATTGTTGATCATTAATATTTAATTACACAATTGAAATTAGCCATATACCCTAAGCTAAAGTAATAATAAAAAATAAATTAAACAAAAGTCCCTTCAAAATAACAATTCTTAGCTCAAATCAATTGGAATTATCTAGGGAGATTAGATACAAATTTTGATAATATTTAATAAAAGTAGAATGATCAAATTCCATAAGAACAACCCATTTTTGAAGCAATTTTCGAGTTCTACTACTAAAATTCTACCATCAAAACATCAAATTGAACTAAAAAATAAAAAATATAGTGAATTGGAGATATTTAAGAGGTTGGTAGCTCTCCCCGATGGGGGTGTACACATTGTTCAAGAAGATGTGTTGGGGGTTGAGACTGCCACCCTGCGACATGATGCAAATTAATGAGAAGGAGGTGTAACTTTCCCTTAGTTGGCCATTCATTAGGAGAATTTTGAGGTCTAAAATGGGCCTCCTAGGAAAAATTTACAACCAAAATAAAATTTATAATAACCAATAGAATTCAAGATGATAATTTCAACTATGGGGAATGATTCACCATTTTTGGAGTAAAGATGTAAAAATATTAAAAAATAATATAATAATAAAACTATTTTTTCAACTTATATCTTTAATGTTTTACTCAAATTTTGAGCGAAAGTACTCATTGGATGCAAAATTTCATTCCTCATCCAAGAAGTACCTATGTTGCATACTTTTGATGGACCCTACTACACGAAAAATGATAAATACATGAAAAAGTGTGATTGCAATCATATTTTTCATTTATTTCTCAATTTTCGTATAGTATCGTCCATCGAAAGTATGAAAAATGGGTACTCCTCGTATGAGGAATAAAATTTTTCATCCAATGAGTGTTTCTGCTTGAAATTTGAGTAAACCCATAGGGAGACAAGTTGAAAATATGAGTTGAAAAAACAATTTTTTCTTTTTTCCCTCTAAAATTTGAAATCTAATATAATTTAATTTTTCCACTATTATTTTATAATTTCCTTAGGAGGCCCATTTTAGATCTCAAATTTCCCCTAATGTATGGTTGTTTATCCTTGCAACTCATTGTCATTTTTAAGTTTTGGGTGGACAATGGGAGTAGAGGTGAGGATGAGGAGCCGACCTCCCTATTGTTAGTGGAAGATCAAGAGTTTATCATTGTTAAGACATCATTTATTTGGGTGATGGGTCCTAAAGAGGAGTGGTCTAAGCATTTCATGATGTTGGTGAAGTAGAGGTTGGAGGGATTTTTTTCAACGACACGTGGAATTCTCTAAGTGGTCTCCAAATATTGCATGTGCCAACTGGTAGAGTTTTGTCTCTTGCATATTGGGCGTGGTAGTTCAAGTTTTTTTTCCGTCGCTTGTGAATTTTATAGTCTTAGTTTTGTCCATTTTCTCAATTCAAATCTCTAGTTATGTGTTAAGTGATAGTATTGGGTGAATAATGAGAGTCTATCTAGTTAATCATTTTGGTTCTAGCCATTTAACGTATGCGTGGATTAGGTTTTTTCTGAGTATGTATTTTCCTTACCACATTTCTGTTTGGTGGTTCCTCATGACGAGTCTATGAAATTTGATTAACTTTCTTTTTCCTTCCTGGTATAATCTGGGTCTATGTAAATTTGGTAATATTGGTCTTCAAGTTGGTCTCTGTCTTTTGACCTGCAAGGTCCCTGTAATACCAATGTATTCCCCTGAATGTTATTGTTAGTGTAGCCCCATATTGTTATTTTTGTGCCTATGTATCCCCCACATTGTTATTTTTGTGCCTCATAGAAGCCCAATATTGTTATTGTTATTCCTTTACATTATTATTGTTATGCAGACTCTGATTATAATATGACCTCTTAGACTCCTATATATACCAAGGAGGTCTTATCATTTGTATCATTCAAGAATTATTCATTTATGTGATTAAAAGAGGTTCCCCCCCTCGAAGAGAATAATTTTTAAGTCATTGATCTATCTCTTTTGCAATCTGGTTACATAACATTTGGTATCAGAGCTTTGGATTTTAGGGTTTTGTTGTTGCAGTTTTCTCTATTACGTTTTTATAGAAAGGTTCACAAGCTAAAATTTTAACCATGTAGAGAAGAAATACGGATGAACCTCCTGTAATAATTTTAGATCTTGGTTCGCTATGTTTTTTTTAGATATGGTCTAAAGAATTTAGGGTTTTTCCATGCTTCAGAATTTAGTCTCAAACATGCGACCTTGGGAAAATCGTCATAACTTTCTCTATGAGCATCAGATTTGAATTTTGTAAAAAATGATTGAAATTGCACATACTGTAGTATTTATTGTATCATTTATAGGGCCAAAGGTAAAATTAGTGACACGTGGAACTCCATACAAGTTCGATCTATTGAACTAATCCATAATCCAGAAATCGTGGGAGATTGAGCATAAATTTATGTTCAAGAATCCAAATTTCAATTGACTTGTGGAATTGGAAAGAAGACCCATAGGAAAAACACAAGACCAAATTTCATATCTTGGAGAGCCAAAATTAGAGAGATATAACAGTTTCAATATATAGCTTCAAAAAAAAGGAAAAAAAGTGTGTATATTTTTTTAATTTGAATAAATTTTATTTGAAAAATAAATTTGAAGTGATTTAAGGGGCATAATGAAGCATACATATCATTTTTTGATTCCAAAATTCCTCAAAAAAAGAATATGGACACACCTAGTAAGAAACCAAAAGGCTCTTCTATGTCGCATGAAGAAGAGGAAGAAATGCAACCTGATATATCAAATTTAAGAAACCAAGTGCAATGAATTTTGATCTTTCAAAAAGTAAAAAAAAATGAATTTGAATGCATGATGAATGTTATGATATATGGTATGAAAAGGGACATGATAGTTTTGAATGATGGTTTAAAGGAAAACATGGAAGTAATGATGAATGTCATAATAGAGGGGTTGAAGGAAGGTTTTGAAAAGTTGCTAGAAGAAAGGCTTCCCAGTAGTGACAAGGTAATCCGTGAAAATCATGATGAGGAAAAAAAGAATATCAATTATGATTTTAGAGATTCCAGTGTTGGGTTAAAGAATCACCACATTCCAAATATCGAAATGAGTAAGTTTGATGGCAAGGATCTAGTAACATGGATACTACAGATGAAGCAATATTTTGATCTTTGTGATGTGAAACACACAAAATAGGTATCGATTGCAACTTATATTTAGAACCTAATAAGCTTGTATGGTATCGATGGATTTTTTCTCGTAAACCAATTTTCACTTGGTAATTTTTTATGGAGGAAATGATAGCACATTATTAGGATAGAAAGAGAAACACCTTCTTTAGTCAATTGATAAATCTCAAACAAAAGGGTTCAATGGTGGAGCACATTGAGGAATTCCAAAAATTGAATATCAGGGTAAATTATATTCTATAGGAGCATAGGATTTATTTCTTCATAGGTACTTTGAAGGATAACATACAATATGAGGTTCACCTTTAGAAACCTGATTCATTGGAGAAGGTATTCACGGTGGCAAGAAAATTTGAAAGAAAAATTATGGCAACAAGGAATTCTAGCAATCACAACTATAAAGATGGAAGTGTTCTTTCTCTTACCTTTCCACAACCTACAAGGTTGACGCCACTAAAATTGGAGGAAAAAATAGCGAAATGGCTTTGTTACAGTTGTGATAGAAAATACATTAAAGGTCATAAGTGTGCTAAGAAGAAATTATTCTACATATATTGTGAAGATGAGGAAGAAAAGGAGAAATAAACATCAAAAGAGGAGGATATACACCAGGAACCAACCCCTGAGAAAGAAGAATTGAATCCAACCATATATTGCAATGCATTGGGAGGAATTACCACTCCTCAAATTCTCAAGATAAAAGGATATATCAAGAACAAAATCTAATAGTGTTGATTGATTCAGGTAGTACTCATAATTTTATTCATTGTAGGATAGCCAGGGAATTGAATTTCTTCCTATATCCAGCACTAGAGTGTCAAGTGATGGTTGAAAATGGTGTAACTATATATTTCTCTAGAAAGAGCCATAATATCATGTTAACCATGGGGAAGGGGACGATATATTTTAATTTTCAAAAACTTTCCTTGAATTTTTTTGGGAAGGAAAGGAAATTTAATTAAGGGGTATCATGGGAAAACTAAGAAATATAATCAGTTCTAATGGCATGAAAATGTTTTTGAACAAAGAAAAATGGGGCATAATTTCACAATTTTGCTCACTAGAGGTTCAAACATCAAAATCATATATTTCTTCAGATCTACAAAAAGTATTAGGAAATAATTCGAAGGTATTTGAGACTCCCAAATGCCTCCCACCTATTCATGATTGTGATCATTCTATTCATTTTATTCTAGGAAGTGTTCCTCCAAAATCAAACCTTACAGATATCCCTATTCCCAAAAGATTGAAATTGAATAAATGGTTTCATAAATTCTGAAGGCTAGTATAATTCAACCTAGTCAAATTTATTTATCTACTCCAGTAGTGTTGGTGCACAATGATGGATCATGGCGTATGTGTTTAGATTATATGGAGTTCAACAATCTCACTATTAAAGATAAATTTCCCATTCCTATCATTGATGAATTATTGGATGAATTACATAAAGAAATTTACTTCTCCAAGTTGGATCTTCATTCGAGATATCATCAAATTAGAATGAAGAATAAATACATTCCAAAAAAATCATTAATAACTCATCAGGGTCATTATGGATTTTTGGTCATGCCTTTTGGAATTACTAATGCACCTTTGGCATTTCAAGGTTTGACGAATTCCATTTTCAAACCCTTCATTAGAAACTTCGTGTTAGTATTTTTTGATGATATACTAATTTAAAAAATGTATTGGAAGGATCATGTTCAGCATGTTGACAGTGTGCTCAAACTATTGGAGGAGAAACAATTGTAAGAAAAAACCTCCAAATGTTTCTTTGGAGTACAAGAGGTGGACTATTTGAGTCATATTTTATCTCATTAGGGTGTTATGGTAGACACTAAAAAAATTAAATCCATTAAGGAATCGAAAATACCCACAACCGTAAAACATCTTCAAGGATTTCTAGGGTTGACAGGGTATTATTGCAATTTTGTTAAGAATTATGGGAGAATAACAACACCTCTACCAACATTACTGAAGAAAGATGCATTTTATTGGAATCCAAAAGAAACTAAGGCCATTGAACATATTAAGGAGGAAATGTTTCAAGAATTGGTATTAGCTACACCTGACTTCACAAAAACATTTATTGTGGAATGTGATGCCTTAAGAAATGGAATTGGTGTTATTTTCATGCAAGAAGGAAGACCCATTTTTTTTGAATTTCGTCCAATCAAAGGAAAGTATTTACACAAACCTATTTATGAGAAGGAAATGTTGGCAATACTAAATGCACTAAAGTAATGGAGACCTTACCTAATGGGAAGACACTTCAAGGTAAAAACATATCATGATAGTCTTAAATACTTTTTGGAACAAATATTATCTTTAGAAGAGAAGAAGAAATGGGGCACAAAGATGTTGGATTATGACTTTGAAATCATCTACAAAAAAGGAAAACAAAATTTTGTTGCAGATGCAGTCTCAAGAAAGGATGAGGACGTGGAAACATTTCTTTGTACCATTTCTATTATCCAACCCGATTAGATAACTGAAGAAAGGGATGAATGGAAGAATGATGAAGAGGCTTGGACAATCATTCAAAAGTTGCAGAAAGATCCAAATAAATCTGATATATTTAGTTGGAAAAATGATTCATTATGGTACAAAGATCGCTCATATCTTTGTAAGAATTCCCAACTTAAACAAAATATTCTTTTGGAATTTCACACCTCCCCCAAAGGAGGGAACTCAATATTTTTAAAAATTCACCACAGGGTCAAGAAGGTATTTTATGGGATGGCCTTAAATCTGATATTCAGAATTTTTTGGAAGAATGTTTGGTTTTCCAACAAAATAAAGTTGAGATAGTTAAGACCCCGGGTCTATTGCAACCTTTATCCATTCCAAGTTAGTGTTGGGAGGATGTCTCAATGGATTTTATCACAATTTTACCCAAGTTTTAAGGAAAGAGTGTCATCATGGTGGTATTTTATATACTTACCAAGTATGCACACTTTCTTTCATTATCTCATCCTTTTAAATCTAGTACATTTTCTACTACATTTATGGAAACAATTCAAAAGCTACATGGAAACCCAAATATTATTGTAAGTGAAAGAGATCCCATTTTCAATGGAAATTTTTGGATGGAATACTTTTCTTGTCTTGGTACTAAATTAGCTCATAGCTCATCTTATCATCCTCAATTTAACAGAAAACTAATATAGTGAACAAATTTTTAGAGGGATATATGTGTTTCTTTGTATCTAATAAAAAAACAAAGTGGGTCAATTGTTTACTTCTAGTTGAATGGTGGTATAAAACTTCCTTCCATACTGCAATAAAAATTACCCCATTTATAACACTTTATGGATATCATCCACCTTCCATATGAATCATATTTAAGAGAAAATTCTAAGGTTAAAGCAGTGGATGATCACATCGAGCATTGACAACAAGTTCCCCAACTTGTAAAGGATAACCTCACTATGGTAGAGAATCAAATGAAACAACAGGTAGATCAACATCATAGTGAATAAGTTTTGATGTAGGCCATAGGGTATTTTTACGGCTACAACCATACAAAAAAAATGTCCCTCAAGCAAGCTAAGAAGGATAATAAATTATCACCCAAGTACTATGGTCATTGTAAGGTGTTGAAAAAGATTGGTACTATGGCATACAAATTGGATCTTCCCGCATCTTCTTGAGTACACTCAAAAAACCATGTTTCATTCTTAAAGAATGTTATTGGTGACAAGCTCCCAGTTCAAACAGTGTTTCCAGAACTTGACAAAGAATGAAAAATTATTTTTTAGCCAAAAACAATCACGAAAACAAAAACCTGACAGCTACAGAATCGATTAATTTTAGAGTATCTCATTAAGTGAAAGAACTTACCCGATGAAGAATCCACATGGAAAGACGAGAATTTTATACATAGGTATCCAGAGCTACTCAATTGTTGAGGACAACATTTTTTTTAAGGGGAGGGGCATGTTAGGTCCCTATAATACTGGTGTATTCCCCTTATTTTTATTTTAAGTGTAGCCCCCTGATGTTATTATTGTGTCCCATAGAAGCCCACTATTCTTATTTTTATGCCCTTACATTATTATTGTTATGTAGGCTCTGATTATATTGTGACCCTTTAGAATCCTGTATATACAAAGGACGTCTTATCATTTGTATATTTCAAGAATTGTTCATTTATGTGATTTAAAGGAAGTTTCCCCCTTGAAGAGACTAATTTTGAAGTCGTTTATCTATCTATTTTGTATTTGGTTACATAACATTACCTAATTAAATTTTATAGGGATGAGGGTTTCTATTTCAAGTGGAGTGGGATCTGTGTGGTCTGAGCGTGGGGATCTCTTGCATAATTTGGTATGGAATATTTTGTATAGTGATGATTCTATTTTTTATGGTCTAGTTCCTACTAGTGCATGATTTATTTTATTCTCTTGATCCTTTTCAAGTCATGGGAACTTCATCTATTTCTACAAGTGTGACCCCCAATTAGAAGCCATGCCTCCCAAGTAGTGAATGAATTGTAGGAGGGGGAGTGGGGGAAGTAGCTCATGAGGCCAATGGAGGGCCAAGATATATGTTCAAAGCTCCGCTTTCACCTATTTTAATTTTGTTCCTATGGAAACACAGAGAGAAATCATAAAAATAGAAACACAAGAAGGGGCAGAAAGACAGTCCCACTCAAACTCCGAGATTATGGATGAGGCTTCTATTTTGGTTTTAAATCCTAGTTGAATATTAGGGGAGGGAAAAGGAAATACTTAAAATTAGTATCCATTCATTGGTATTTTTAGATTCAATAAGATGATGAAGCTTAGTGAAAATCAGTCACCTTCACTAAGTGGGCCCACAGGGTATTTTTAGGTGTAAGTCTATTTTTAGACATGGTGATCATATTCTAGAAGTTGCAGGATGTTATTTGTGGATGGTTGGTCAAGTTGGAAAAATAGATGAAATTCTATTTTTATAATATTGGGTGAATTCTATTTATATATCATCGATCTAAAAATATAAGTGTCGATTATTATTAGCTCTTAATAATAATCAGACTCTAAATATCAACTTATTCTCTTAGAGCACTTAATTTCAGTTTACAGATTTGGCAAATCAATGGGCTGAAGGAATTACGCAATTCCTAGGGTTTACTAGTGGTTCATGCATGGAGGACTCAGTTAGAACTGAAGTGGCAAAGTTATGACAGAGTTGGAAGAGTAGTTCATGGATATATTAGTTTAACCTCGCCACGGAGTTGTCCTTAAGGAGCGGAAGGTATCTAGTCTAACTGAATGATACACTAGTGAGAGTGGGGTGAATTAATTAGTCAATTAATTCATAAATAATAACTCATTAATCAACTGAACAAATACAGCAGTTAACTATAGTGCATGTAAGTTCCAGTGGAGACCCAGTGGAGAGATAGGTGAAAGGGTAAGATAGACTATCCGTTGTGACTATAGTGTTGCATTGATTGCACCACACACACATTGGAGTTTCCAATGAGGATTGCACAATGCAAGTAAGGTAGATTCGAATTCATTCAGGGGTCTTCTTCAATAGGGATCACGTAGTGGAGGCAAGCTATCAGGTGGCAAGAAATCAATGCATGGATTTGCAGACTTATTTTGATTAGTGTGCGACGATTTATTGTACTGAGAGCTTGATGTACTAAGCTTTGTATGATATTTTTACATGATATCCATGATACATAATATATGATAGTTGGGTTTTTCAGCTTCAGACTTTCCCTTTAAACAACTGTGTTATGTGCGAGTGTTTTTATTGCTTCATGTGTTTAAAATTGAGCTTAAATTTCTGAAAAATATTAACAGTGGAAGGATTCTGTATTTAGCAAGAAGATAAATATTGTTAGATCGGGAGAATCTAGATATATACATGCATCTTGTATATAATTTCTGCATGGTATCAGAGTAGTGTTAATTCCTAAAGATTGCAATTGTGAATAATTGCTGAGTTTGTGCTAATGGACAATTCGAATTTGCTGCAAAAAATTCTTGGTGCGACAGTTGAGTATACGTTGAAATGTGTTTCAATGGGTTGCGATTGGAGTATGCCCTTGATGGTAGCTCAAATTACATAGCCTGGAAGGATAGGATGGAGGCAGTGCTGGAAGATAATGGGCTGAAGGAGTTCATCGATAGCGACGTTCCTAAGCCAGGATCTAGCGATGCTACATTACTCGACGCATGGCAAAAGAAGGTAGCAAAGACAAGAAGAATTATGTTGGAAGGTGTTGTTGTGCTCAACTTAGTGTTCCTAAATTGAGGTCATTAATTATCAACCAGGGTTAGTAAACTGCTGAAGTGTGGTGCATTGTATGTGCCTAGGTATCTGTTTCTCACTACGTTGTATTTAGTGTTTTTATGATGTTTTTGGTTTTTATGGGTTTTATATTGAAAAAGAATTAAGAATTTACACTAAAACAGAGTGAAACTATTCTAAACTAGGTGTGCACTAGAGGACAGAAAATGCAAAACTTGATAAGGACTCATAGCAAAGAAACAAATTACAACATGAACTCATTAACCCATATCATGAAACTATCCAATTCATTCATTTAGAGATATGTTGGAATAGTTTGAGAAAAGGATAAGTTTTTAGTGCAATTGAGGTTTTCCTAAGTCAACAATCAACTTACAATGTTACAACATCTCATCCATGGTTAAAGGTTTATTGGAACATAATTGGAACAGAACATTTGTATCACAATAATATTTCTACTCTAAACTAAATTCTAGTTCTGTTCTGCAACTCAATTTAGCACCACTAGGCCTCATTCAAAAGTTATAAATTTATTTTTAGAATAGTCTTTGAGAAAAGGCTTATTTGTGAAATGGTAAAAAGGTTGAAAAATACTCAAGGCCTTAAACTAATATTACTAGCTTCTGTCCAGATGATGATGTATTAATATGAAGTTGGAACAAAATAAGTTTTGTAGATAATGAAGACCGTGGTATCTAAATTTAACAACTAATACAATTTAAAATGCAATGGAGAACAACTAAACTAGAATGCTAATACAGTGAGCTAAGACTAACTAGAGTGCTATTATCTAACTTGAAATGAATTGGAGCTAAAATAGAATGATACTAATACAGTGAACAAGGTTAAACTAGAGTACCATTATCAAGCTTGAAATATAGTGACAGAATTAAACTAGAATGACATCTACCTCCAGAGTATTGACTGAGCTAAAATGCAACTAATTCTATGAAATACTAAAGCCCTACTTTGTTCAATATGAGTAATATTTTGGAATAGCTTGTAGAAACAAGTCTGGCTGTATCATTTCATGCATAAAACATACAAGATAAAGTTCAACAAAACGTGATAAGCTCTGAAACACCACCACATCTATGTCTCATCCGAAATTAGTGAAATTTTGGAAGAGATTAAAAACAAGACTAGCTGTAACAACTGATGTGATTGAGCATGAAAACATAAAACTTAAAGAAATGTAAATAACTCCTAAAATACTACAGTTATGCCTCATTCATATTAGTAGGATTTTGGAAGAATTTGTGAGAACAAGACTAATCTGTAGCATACAATTCAAATGAATATAAAAACATGAAGTTCAGAAAATTTCTTAAACTAAGAATGCAGTTACTTATCTAAACATATGAACAAGGCTTCTCAGGTAGCAGGGGCCCTCTACCACCGGAGTAGCACGCAATATCTACTTCAAGATTGAATCAGCGCTTTCAATAAAGTGATGCTTCTTGCATTAAAGGAGAAATTACTTCAAAATAGAGTATTTCGGATTTCTAAGATCTAGCAGCCAAAAACAAAATCTAACCAACAGTTTCTCGGTCTCCCGAGTCATACTTATAATGAAATTACTTAACTAATTCTTGAGAAAAATAGGGATAAGTGTCTTTCCCATTCCTAATCAAATTAAAACTCTTATTAATAGTCTTGTGCTTTACTGCGGACATCTGTAGAGTCCGTGTTTTGATAGGAAACTGCCTCTGTTCTTCATGCATAACCACTTTGATATTTTAACTCAGACTTCGTGGGGAGAAAAAATTGATGAGGGAATGATGTGGAATATGACCATATGTGTTTTTCCCTGAGTTGACACCTGGAACCTGTGTAAACATGAAGACAGCTGCAGAATCGGCAACTAGCTACAAAGTGTCTACATTCTGTAGCTAGGTGTAGTCAAAAAGTACTACAACAACGAAATCATGAAAACATAGCAAGTTAGACATTATATACAATCTCAAAGAAATTTTAACTAATATTATTGATCATTTTAGCCTAAAATTAATAATGGACAAAGGAAATGACGTGGAATGTGGTGGAAGAGAAGAACATCTTTGAAGTTCAACATACCCTCACTGATAAGTTCTTGCATGTCCTCATGCAACTATTCCATGAACTCTGAGACCTCTGCAAGGACATCCAACCCTCTTCTTCTACTTTTCCTGGAAGTTAATGACTTTCTGGGCTTCCTTATGACTAACTTGAATCTCAAATTTTTGAGTGCCATGGTTAACTTTTTATTTCTCTTCTTCAATTTTTCACTGGCCTTGTACAACTTTTGCATTTGTAGAGACAAAGTTGAATTCATATCAGTTTTCAGCTTAACCTGCTCCCTTAGAATTTCATTCTCATTCTTGATATGCCTATTGAGTATTTCTAACTCATATTTATCTCTTCTTAGGATATCAATTGCAGATTTTGGTGGACTAGGAGTTCTGTCTCTACTTTCTAAAGCTCTCTTTTCTAATGTCTCAACATACTTGTAAATTTCTTGCTGTGCTGGGTCTATTTCAGGAGCTTCTTCATCAAAATCCTCCTCATACTGATGCTTAGGTGTTTCTTCATCCTCAATGTTTATAATTCCAATTTGTCTAACCTTTTTTTTCTTTAGTATCCCTCTAAGTCTGTGGCTCCGTCTTGGTTGAGATGGCCCTTCTCCTTTCTCTCTAGCAGATTTCCTTATTATCCTCTCTTTCTTAAGCTGCTTCTTAATTTGGGCCAATTTCTCAGAAATCATTTCTCACTATCCTCTTGTATTGTTTTACCAGTTTCAGTTTCATTTTTGGAGGTTTTCCATCTTCTGCTTCTCTTTGTAGGTTTGTCTTCAGGTGGAGGTTCCTTGGGTTCTTCAAAGTGATTTCTCACTAAGAACTCATCCCAATTATCTCCCATTTTTCTCAAATGATGTTCAATCAAGATTTTGACTAAACCATGGTGGTATAAGGTTGTTTCCAAAAATTGAACTCTCTTTTGAACACTTGAGGCCATTTTCTTTAAACTATGAAGCAAGAAAAATGGCAAGTTGATTTCTTCTTCTAGGAAATGCATTATTAACCGAATATGGTAAACATAGAAGGTACCAAATCTACCTTCACAAGTGATAATTTTTTGCAAAATAAGAAACATGTTTCTCCATTTGTTCTTTAGTGCTGAGCTAGGGATATCCTTTTTAAAAATGGAAACATCCATACCTGGTGAATTGAGTATTTGCTTCCATGTCTCATTATGAAACTCCCTATTTTTGAACCACCTTTCTCCTTGTCTAGGTAGTTCTGTTGCCTCTGCAATGAAAGCCTCTGTAAGAGTGAATTTAATGTCTCCTATTTCGACCTCGGCTCCATTGAAGCACCTTGCAAATGTTTTAGTCACCTCTTTGTGAAAACCACTAAATTTCTCCAAAAATTGCAACCAACCTGCTTGCTCTAACATTTCTATGATTTGTGGATAGACCTCCAAGTACTTAGTTCCAACCAGTTCAGTCCTCACTATGAGACCCATATTTTTCTTTCCAACCTTCAAATTACTGCTCCTCTGTTCACGGTGGCAATGGCTATTTTCTCCACAGATGCTTCCTCTGTTTTACAGACCGGAATGGTTAAGAGTTGGTTACGGGAAAAAATGATATGGAGTGGTTACAGAATGAGTATAATGAGGTGAGGATGATGTATATGAGTTGAAAGATATCACAGAAGAAAATATCGGGGAGATATTTCGTAAGGAATTCAAAATCATCATTAAATGCCTTGGCCTAGTGACGTGACTAATCCAATCACCTTAGTACTTTAACCGTTAAGCTTTTAAATGATGATCAGATATGGGATTTGGAATGGCGGAATAGAAGGAATTTTATCCAAAGTTTTTATGAGAGGTTTGTTAGGCATGATCAACACAATTAATTAAAACAACTTTTTGAATTATACATAACTTAACTATACTAAAAATTTTCATGATCTGTCATTATAATAATTTCATAACTTTTACCTCTGCCTTTCCTCTGATCTTTGTGATCTTCATATGCTTTGTTCTCCCCTCAAAATCATTAATTTTTGAGTCTTCATAACTCCCTTGATTTTGCTTGTTGTCATGGATATGCAGGATCATTTTGTTGCAGATCAAGTAATTACTGGACAGTGCCTTCAGGATCTCTGGCTGCAGAATGTATGTATGGCTGCAGAATGTCTGATTAGTTGCAGAATGTCTGACTGATTGCAGAATGTACCTGTATAAGACTTGAAACATGAAATGGAATGGTTTGGAGCATGAATGGAATGCTGTATGGAATGAGTGAAAATAGATAATGAAATATGGTATAATGGAATATGAATGAAGTGAATAATGGAGTGAAATGGATCACAACTTATGAGGTGGAGTGGAGTATGAAAAGTAGCCTGCAATTCATGATGTGTATTATTCAATTGCAGAAAAACATCAAACTTAAAAATTTAGGATGGAAATGAGGTGGACCATGGAGTGAAATGAATGAAGTGTAGATGAATGAATGAAATGGAGTATGGATGAATGAAGTGAGATGGATCATAAGTGAAATGGATCTGCACTTATGATTTTGTAATAACTGCTTGCAGAAAGAACAGATTTGAAAAGCTAGAGTGTCAGAAAGATTCTGATTTTCACTCCACCTTTTCTGTATAAACATGCCAATCAGTGATTGGTTTTCACGTTTAAACTTTTTTTTTTTTTTTTCAATCATCTGACTTCAGAAAATTTAATTAAGTTGATGAAGAAGAAAAATTATTCTTCATTAACTTCACATCATTGTTTTCCTAGAATCTCTTGACAAATTCTTCTCTTGAGAGTGATTTGTGATACAGCTTCAATCTATGACCATTCACAAGAAAAGTGACCTCTTCTTCATCTATTGTCCTGATTTTTATTACTCCATTGTCAAAAATTCTTATAATTTCATATGGTCCAAGCCAATGTGTTTGGAATTTACCTTGGAAATCCTTGAACTTTGAATCAAACAAGAGAGCCCAGTCACCTTCTTTGAACTTATTTTCTTTGATGTGCTTGTCATGCCATCTAGTCCTTTGCTGTTGGACTATACTTGTTTTCTGAACTGCATATTGTCTGATCTCATCCAATTCATTAATCTGCTCCAATCTGTGCTTTTGTGCCTCTGATAAATCAAGTCCTAGCTGAAATGCCATTTTGAAAGTTTGACTCTGGAACTGTATGGGAAATAAAACTTGCTTTCCATAAACAAGTTCATAAGGAGTATGGCCTGTTGTGCTTCTCCATGTGGTTCTATAGGCCCACAAGGCTTCAGGAAGCCTATCTGCCCAGTCTCTATGTAAATGAATAGTCTTTGTTAGCATCCCTTCAATGACCTTATTAGTAGATTGCACTTGACCATTTTCTTGTGGATGATAGGGAGTAGATTTTCTGTGTCTAATTTTGTACCTCTCCATCATTTGTTCCACTAGCCTTGATGTAAATTGAGCTCCTTGATCTATAACAATTTCCCTTGGGACACCAAAACGAGTAAAAGTATCCTCAAAAAGAAAATTAACTACAGATACTTCAGTAGCAAAAAGTAATGTCTTGGCCTCTACCCATTTGGTAACATAATTAGTGCAAACTAATATATATTTCTTTTTTCTTGATGGAGGATTAATAGGTCCTAAAAAATCCGAAGCCCATTTTTCAAAAGGTTCAATGTGTACCTGAGGCTGCATTGGCATCTCACCTGAAGGAGAAGGTTTCCCTACCCTGTGGAAACTATCACACCCTTTGACATACTCTTTAGCATCTTTAAAAAGGGATGGCCAATAATATCCTAAATGAAGGATCTTATAGGCTATCCTTTTATCAGCAAAGTTTCCACCACAAGGTTCATCATGACATGCCTTGAGAATCTCAGGCATCTCATCTTCCCGAACACATCTCCTAATGATCAAATCTGGACCTGTCTTGTACAACTCATTAGCAACCCATGAATATTTTGCACTGTCATAAATGATTTTTCTTATGTCTCTTGCATTCATTATTGAAGGAAATTTCCCTGAAACTAAATAATTAGCAATGTCAACAAACCAAGGAGTTTGAGTATAAATTGAAAAAAGATATTCATCAGGAAATTGATCTTCAACTGGGGTATTGTCTTGGATGTTTTGGAGTCTAGATAGGAAATCAGCTACTGTGTTTTGTTTTCCAGGCCTATCTAGAATGGTAATGTTGAATTCTTGTAAAAGAAATAACCATCTTATGACTCTGCCATTAGTAATTGATTTATTCATTAGATATCTAATTGCAGAATGATCTGTGTGAACAAAAGTTTCATAGCCTGTTATATAGTGTCTGAATTTGTTTATGGCATGAACAACAACTAAATTTTTTTTTTCAGTTACAGTATAGTTTAACTCTGAAGGAGTAAAATTTTTACTGGTATAGTAGATGGCATAAGGAATCAGGTCTTTTTGTCCCAATGCTGCTCCTAGAGCTGTATCTGAGGCATCTGTTGAAATATGAAAAAGTAGCTTCCAGTTAGGTCCCCTTAAAATGGGTGCTTCAGAAATTTTGTTTTTAGGGTCTCAAAGGCTAACTGGCAATCAGGATTCCATTTGAATTCACAGTCCTTGGTAAATAACTTGAAGAGTAAAGATGCTATCTTAGTGAAGTTTTCTATAAACCTTCGATAATATCCTGTAAATCCTAGAAAAATCCTTACATATTTTTGACAACTTGGAATAGATAAGTTAGAGATGACTTCAAATTTTGACTCATCAACTCTAATCCCATCCCCTGAAATGTGATGTCCTAAAAAAATTCCTTCAGTAAACATCATAAAACATTTTTCATGACTTAGTGAAATATTTGCTTCTTTACATCTCTTTAAGAATTTTTCCAAGTTTTCTAAGGCTTCTTCAAATGTGTTTCCATAAACTGTGAAATCATCCATATATACCTCTACACAATCATGTATTAGATCTGAAAAAATTCCTAGTACTTCCCTTTGAAATGTTGCGGGTGCATTGCATAGTCCAAATGGCAATACTCGGTAAGCATAGGTACCCCAAGGACAGGTAAATGTGGTTTTGTCTTGATCTTCAAGTGCTACTTGAATTTGGTTATAACCACTAAACCCATCTAAAAATGAGAAGTAATTTTTGCCAGCTAATGTATCTAACACTTGATCTATGAAAGGTAGAGGAAAATGATCTTTAAGAGTAGCTTTGTTTAATTCCTGGTAGTCAATACATACCCTCCATTTACCATTTTTATTTGGCACAATTACCAAAGGAGAAACCCACTGACTATCTGAAATGGGATAGATAAAGTTGACATTTAATAATTTCTGCAATTCTTCTTTAACAATCTCCTAAGATTTGGATTCATCCTTCTTTGAGGTTGTCTAATCGGTTTACAATTTTCCTCTATGTAGATGTGATGAGTGCAAGTCTTGGGGCTTATCCCTTTCATATCAGTGTACTCCCATGCATATGCAGAAGAATGTCTCTGTAATATCTTGACTAGCTCTTCTTGTTGATATTTCTCTAGGTTCTTGTTTATGTTTAAAGTTTTGCCTGGAAATATCTCAATTGTAGAGCTGCCAAATTTATCCATGGAATAGAGAGACACCTGCCTTAATGACAAAAACTCAATGTTGGATTCTTCTTGAAATTGTTCATGTTTATATTCCGAAGAGGATTCAAAGTTTTCCAAGGTATTCAAAATTTTTCTATCTTCACTAATTTCTGAAATTGTGAAGAGAGGTTGTAAGTCTTCTTCATCCTCTATCCATTGAGTATCATCTAACTCTGTAATTGTTTTTGCTGGAGGATACAAGGTAAATTTCTTGGTTGAACTACCATCATAGATACATATCACCGGATCTACAACTAATGAAAGCATCAGTTGTAGCTAACCAAGGTCTTCCTAATATAATAGGGTGTCCTCCTAGATTATTCTTAGGAGTTAGGATCATAAAATCCACAGGATACTCCCAAGAATCTAGGGACACTGGAATGTCTTCTATTACCTCATCAGGTTTAATCACAGATCTGTCTGCTAATTGTAATAATGTGGGTGTAAAAAGAAGATTAGGAAGTTTCAGTTTATCCATGATTTGTCTACTCATGATATTGATTGCTGCTCCTAAATTAATGAGTGTGTTTTGGATCTCAATTCCATTGATGTGAATTTTGACAACTGGATTTCCTAGGTCTACATACTTTGGAATAGCAATCTTACCCATCATAATATCTGTTATTTTTCCTGCCAGTTGAATTTTCTTTGTCTCTCTTATTCTTTTTCTTGTTTTCTTCATGCTCAACTCCTTTATTGTTTTTGCTAAGATTGGAATTTCCTTGATAGCTTACAATAATGGGATCTTAATACAAACATTTCTCAGCTCATCTAGGAAATCATAATTAGGCACCATAATTTGTTTTTCTACACATCTATCAATTTGCAATCTTTCTGGAAAGGGAAGTGTAGAAGTGGATATTGATGGTTGCTCTAATAAAGGAGCTGAAATTATTGGTTCTTTTTGTGTTGATTTTTCAATATTTGGGTCCTGAAAAGATGTGTCTTCTTCAAGACTTTTATTTTCCCGTAGAGAATCTTCCTCAGAGTTGTCTTGTTCGTGTATGATCACAGAAGGTTTCCTCTTTTCAAGTATTCTTCCAAACCTAAGTTGAACATCACTAAGGTCTAGAGGAGTAATCAAATAAGTTGGAAACTGTTGGTCTTCTATCATGTAGGTGTTCTGAGGATTTTTATTGTTGGGTTTTGGTATGGGTTGGGCAGGAAACTGATTTGTTTTCTGAGGAAATGGTAATGGAAGTGGTTGATTTTGATGTTGTAGATTTTGAGGATTCTGTTGAGGATTTTGTTGAGGAGGAAAATGTGGGTATGGTAGATAGGATGGTGGATACTGATAGTACTGAGAGTATCTTCCATAGGGATTTTGTGCTCCTTGTGCCCAAGCTTGAGATTGATTTTGAAATTGGGGCCAAGGTTTCTGCCAAGAATTCCAATTTGGTGGAGGTTGATTATACATTTGATCATGAAATCCTTGTGTTTCAGGTCCTTGCCAAGGCCTTCTAGAGACAAAATTGAGAGATTTTGTGGAACTTGTAGGAGTATCTTCTTGAAAGACAGCTTTAAGACCAGGAAGTGAAGGAAAACTCTTGGTCTCATGTTTTTCTAAACAAATGACACAAGTCTCTACAAATTTTGTGTCCAAAGGACACTCTCTCAAGGCATGCTTCTTTCTACATCTGGGACAAAAGATTGCTAAGGCATCAGATTCAAATTTTTGCTTGTTTTGTAACTTAAGGGTGTCTATTTGTTCACTAAGACTCCCTAAAATTTCATATTTGAACTCATCAAGCATATGTCCTATTTCTACCCTACTTACTGTCCCAGAAGCAGACTTACTTGCCCTTGCAAGAGCAGGGTCTCTTGGTCCTTTTACAGTTTTAGATTTCCCTCTTGAAAGGTTGATACATAATTCAGCTATTTCAGGTAATGTAAGCTGAGATATATCCCCTTTTCCCATCATGTTAAGGATATCTAACCATTCATCCCTAATTTTTTTCAACAAGATATCTTTTAAGGTGTCTTGGTCTAAGTTTTCCATTTTTGCTCTTTTGATGTTGTAATGAAATCTCTCCAAAAAATCTTCCAAGTTTTCATCTTCTTTTTGTAGCATCTTAAACACTTCCTCCTTATGATTGAATGGCATACAATAATCCAAATACCTCTCTAGAAATGCTTGTTTCATGTCTTCCCATGTCCTAATAGAACTGTTGATCAAACTCATAAACCACTTCAATGCTACTCCTTTCAATGTTGAAGGAAATAGTTTAAGTTTTTGAGCATCTTGTAAGTAGTCATAAGTTCTACATAGGACTTCAAATTCAAATAGGAAGGTTTCAGGATCTTCAGTTTTAAGTCCATAGAAGTTTGGAAGGACAGAGGGTGAAATTTTTTTCATAGTTGCATTGGTTTCTTCATCTACTATAGGAAACCCAAAAGAGCTTCCCATTTCTCTTCTACCTCCTCCTCTACCTCCTTCTCCTTCTGCACCTCTACCTCCTTCTCCTCTACCTCTACCTCTACCCCCTCCAAATAATGTGTGTTCTCCATTAAAGACTCCTCCTCCCCCTTCTTCTGCCATAGTTGATTCCTCTGTGGAAGTAGAAAAGTTTGTGTCTCTAGCAAGGGTCCTTGAATCTTCTTCTAATACAGGTTCAGTGGATGAAGTGGATGGTATTTCTAATGGAATATCTGATCTTAAGTCTTTTGGAAGTCTAGGATCAGTAAAGGATGGAATGTGGATTTGAGTTGGAGGTGTGCTAGCTCTTGGTCTAGGTGAAACAAGTGGTGTTCTAGAAATTGAGCTTCTGCCTCTTATGAATTTACCCCTTGAGTCTCTTTCTCTACGCATATCATTGTTTTTGGGAGTTAATAAACAAGGCTACCTAGTTACACTTCCCCAGCAACGGCACCAAAATGTTGTGCTCAACTTAGTGTTCCTAAATTGAGGTCATTAATTATCAACCAGGGTTAGTAAACTGCTGAAGTGTGGTGCACTGTATGTGCCTAGGTATCTGTTTCTCAACATGTTGTATTTAGTTTTTTAATGATGTTTTTGGTTTTTATGGTTTTTATGTTGAAAAAGAGTTAAGAAGTTTACACTAAAACAAAGTGAAACTATTCTAAACTAGGTGTGCACTAGAGGACAGAAAATGAAAAACTTGATAAGGACTCATAGCAAAGAAACAAATTACAACATGAAATCATTAACCCATATCATGAACCTATCCAATTCATTCATTTAGAGATATGTTGGAATAGTTTGAGAAAAGGATAATTTTTTAGTGCAATTGAGGTTTTCCTAAGTCAACAATCAACTTACAATGTTACAACATCTCATCCATGGTTAAAGGTTTATTGGAACATAATTGGAAAAGAACATTTGTAGCACAATAAGATTTCTACTCTAAACTAACTTCTAATTCTGTTCTAGTAACTCAATTTAGCACCACTAGGCCTCATTCAAAAGTTATAGATTTATTTTTAGAATAGTATTGGAGAAAAGGCTTATTTGTGAAATGGTAAAAAGGTTGAAAAATACTCAAGGCCTTAAACTGATATTACTAGCTTCTGTCCAGATGATGATGTATTAATATGAAGTTGGAACAAAAGAAGTTTTGTAGATAATGAAGACCGTGGTATCTAAATTTAACAACTAATACAATTTAAAATGCAATGGAGAACAACTAAACTAGAATGCTAATACAGTGAGATAAGACTAACTAGAGTGCTATTATCTAACTTGAAATGAATTGGATCTGAATTAGAATGATACTAATACAGTGAACAAGGTTAAACTAGAGTACCATTATCAAGCTCGGAATATAGTGACAGAATTAAACTAGAATGACATCTACCTCCGGAGTATTGACTGAGCTAAAATGCAACTAATTCTATGAAATACTACAGCCCTACTTTGTTCAATATGAGTAATATTTTGGAATATCTTGTAGAAACAAGTCTGGCTGTATCATTTCATGCATAAAACATAAAATATAAAGTTCAACAAAACGCGGTAAGCTCTGAAACACCACCATAGCTATGTCTCATCCGAAATTAGTGAAATTTTGGAAGAGATTAAAAACAAGACTAGCTGTAACAACTGATGTGATTGAGCATGAAAAAATAAAGCTTAAAGAAATGTAAATAACTCCTAAAATACTACAGTTATCCCTCATTCCATATTAGTAGTTTTTTGGAAGAATTTGTGAGAAGAAGACTAATCTGTAGCATCCAATTAAAATGAATATAAAAACATGAAGTTCAGAAAATTGGTTAAACTAAGAATGCAGTGACTTATCTAAACATATGAACAAGGCTACTCAGGTAGCAGGGGCCCTCTACCACTGGAGTAGCATGCAATATCTACTTCAATATTGACTCAGCGCTTTCAATAAAGTGATGCTTCTTGCATTAAAGGAGAAATTACTTCAAAACAGAGTATTTCGGATTTCTAAGATCTAGCAGCCAAAAACAAAATGTAACCAACAGTTTCTCGGTCTCTCGAGTCACACTTATAATGAAATTACATAAATACTTCTTGATAAAAATAGGGATAAGTGTCTTTCCCATTCCTAATCAAATTAAAACTCTTATTAACAGTCTTGTGCTTTACTGCGGACATCTGTAGAGTCCGTGTTTTGATAGGAAACTACCTCTCTTCTTCGTGCATAACCACTTTGATATTTTAACTCAGACTTCGTGGGGAGAAAAAATTGATGAGGGAATGATGTGGAATATGAACATATGTGATTTTCCCTGAGTTAACACCTAGAACCTACATAGACATGAAGACGGCTGCAGAATCGGCAACTAGCTACAAAATGTCTGCATTTTGTAGCTAGGTGTAGTAAAAAAGTACTACAACAACAAAATCATGAAAACATAGCAAGTTATACATTATATACAATCTCAAAGAAATTTTAACTAATCTTATTGATCATTTCAGCCTAAAATTAATAATGGACAAAGGAAATGAAGTGGAATGTGGTGGAAGAGAAGAACATCTTTGAAGCTCAACATACCCCCACTGCTAGGTTCTTGCATGTCCTCATGCAACTATTCCATGAACTCTGAGACCTCTGCAAGGACATCCAACCCTCTTCTTCTGCTTTTCCTGGTAGTTAATGGCCTTCTGGGCTTCCTTATGACTAACTTGAATCTCAAATTTGTGAGTGCCCTGGTTAACTTTTTATTTTTCTTCTTCAATTTTTCACTGGCCTTGTACAACTTTTGCATTTGTAGAGACATAGTTGAATTCATATCAGTTTTCAGCTTAACCCGCTCCCTTAGAATTTCATTCTTATTCTTTATATGCCTATTGAGTATTTCTAACTCATATTTATCTCTTCTTAGGATATCAATTGCAGATTTTGGTGGACTAGGAGTTCTGTCTCTACTTTCTGAAGCTCTCTTCTCTAGTGTCTCAACATAATTGTAAATTTCTTGCTGTGCTGGGTCTATTTCAGGAGCTTCTTCATCAAAATCCTCCTCATACTGATGCTCAGATTTTTCTTCATCCTCAATGTTTATAATTCCAGTTTGTCTAACCTCTGTTTTCTTTAGTATCCCTCTAAGTCTGTGGCTCCGTCTTGGTTGAGATGGTCATTCTCCTTTCTCTCTGGCAGATTTCCTTATTATCCTCTCTTTCTTAAGCTACTTCTTAATTTGGGCCAATTTTTTAGAAATCATTTCTTCACTATCCTCTTGTATTGTTTTACCAGTTTCAGTTTCAGTTTTGGAGGTTTTCCATCTTCTGCTTCTCTTTGTAGGTTTGTCTTCAGGTGGAGGTTCCTTGGGTTCTTCAAAGTGATTTCTCACTAAGAAGTCATCCCAATTATCTCCCATTTTTCTCAAATGATATTCAATCAAGATTTTGACTAAAACATGGTGGTATAAGGTTGTTTCCAAAAATTGAACTCTCTTTTGAACACATGAGGCCATTTTCTTTAAACTATGAAGCAAGAAAAAGGGCAAGTTGATTTCTTCTTCTAGGAAATGCATTATTAACCGAATATGGTTAACATAGAAGGTACCAAATCTACCTTCACAAGTGATAAATTTTTGCAAAATAAGCAACATGTTTCTCCATTTGTTCTTTAGTGCTGAGCTAGGGATACCCTTTTTAAAAATGGAAACATCCATACCTGGTGACTTGAGTATTTGCTTCCATGTCTCGTTATGAAACTCCCTATTTTTGAACCACCTTTCTCCTTGTCTAGGTAGTTCTGTTGCCTCTGCAATGAAAGCCTCTATAACAGTGAATTTAATGTCTCCTATTTCGACCTCGGCTCCATTGAAGGACCTTGCAAATGTTTTAGTCACCTCTTTGTGAAAACCACTAAATTTCTCCAAAAATTTCAACCAACCTACTTGCTGTAACATTTCTCTGATTTGTGGATAGCCCTCCAAGTACTTATTCCAACCGGTTCAGTCCTCACTATGAGACCCATAGTTTTTCTTTCCAACCTTCAAATTGCTGCTCCTCTGTTCACAGTGGCAATGGCTGTTTGCTTCACAGATGCTTCCTCTGTTTTACAGACCGGAATGGTTAAGAGTTGGCTACGGGAAAGAATGATATGGAGTGGTTACGGAATGAGTATAATGAGGCGAGGATGATGTATATGAGTTGAAAGATATCACGGAAGAAAAGACCGCAGAGATATTTCATAAGGAATTCAAAATCATCATTAAATTCTTTGGCCTAGTGACGTGACTAATCCAATCACCTTAGTACTTTAACCGTTAAGCTTTTAAATGATGATCAAATATGGGATTTGGAATGGCGGAATAGAAGGAATTTTAGCCAAAGTTTTTATGAGAGGTTTGTTAGGCATGATCAACACAATTAATTAAAAAAACTTTTTGAATTATACATAACTTAACTATACTAAAATTTTTCATGATCTGTCATTATAATAATTTCATAACTTTTACCTTTTCCTTTCCTCTGATCTTTGTGATCTTCATATGCTTTGTTCTCCCCTGAAAATCATTAATTTTTGAGTCTTCATAACTCCCTTGATTTTTCTTGCTGTCATGGATATGCAGGATCATTTTGTTGTAGATCAAGTAATTACTGGACAGTGCCTTCAGGATCTCTGGCTGCAGAATGTCTGATTAGCTGCAGAATGTCTGACTGATTGCATAATGTACCTGTAGAAGACTTGAAACATGAAATGGAATATTTTGGGGCATGAATGGAATGTTGTATGGAATGAGTGAAAATGGATAATGAAATATGGTATAATGGAATATGAATGAAGTGAATAATGGAGTGAAATGGATCACAACTTATGAAGTGGAGTGGAGTATGAAAAGTAGCCTGCAATTCATGATGTGTATTATTCAATTGCAGAAAAACATCAAACTTAAAAATCTAGGATGGAAATGAGGTGGACCATGGAGTGAATTGAATGAAGTGTGGATGAATGAATGAAATGGAGTATGGATGAATGGAGTGAGATGGATCATAAGTGAAATGGATCTGCACTTATGATTTTGTAATAACTGCTTGCAGAAAGAACAGATTTGAAAAGCTATAGTGTCAGAAAGACTCTGATTTTCACTCCACCTTTTCTATATAAACATGCCAATCAATGATTGGTTTTCATGTTTATACTTTTTTTTTTTTTTCAATCATCTGACTTCAGAAAATTTAATTAAGTTGATGAAGAAGAAAAATTCTTCTTCATTAACTTCACATCACTGTTTTCTTGGAATCTCTTGACAAATTCTTCTCTTGAGAGTGGTTTGTGATACAGCTTCAATCTATGACCATTCACAAGAAAAGTGATCTCTTGTTCATCTATTTTCCTGATTTTTATTGCTCCATTGTCAAAAATTCTTATAATTTCATATGGCCCAAGCCATTGTGTTTGGAATTTACCTTGTAAATCCTTGAACTTTGAATCAAACAAGAGAGCCCAGTCACCTTATTTGAACTTCTTTTCTTTGATGTAATTGTCATGCCATCTAGTCCTTTGCTGTTGGACTATACTTTTTTTCTGAACTGTGTCTTGTCTGATCTCATACAATTTATTAATATGCTCCAATCTATGCTTTTGTGCCTCTGATAGATCAAGTCCTAGCTGAACTGCCATTTTGAAAATTTGAATCTGGAACTCTATGGGAAATAAAACTTGCTTTCTATAAAAAAGTTCATAAGGAGTATGGCCTGTTGTGCTTCTCCATGTAGTTCTATAGGCCCACAAGGCTTCAGGAAGCCTATCTTCCCAGTCTCTTCTATGTAAATGAACATTCTTTTTTAGGATCCCTTCAATGACCTTATTAGTAGATTCCACTTGACCATTTGCTTGTGGACGATAGGGAGTAGATTTTATGTGTCTAATTTTGTACCTCTCCATCATTTGTTCCACTAGCCTTGATGTAAATTGAGCTCCTTGATCTATAAAAATTTCCCTTGGGACACCAAAACGAGTAAAAATATCCTCAAAAATAAAATTAACTACAGATACTTCAGTAGAAGAAAGTAATGTATTGGCCTCTACCCATTTGGTAACATAATCAGTGCAAACTAATATATATTTCTTTTGTCTTGATGGAGGATTAATAGGTCTTACAAAATCCAAAGCCCATTTTTCAAAAGGTTCAATTTGTACCTGAGGTTGCATTGGCATCTCACCTGAAGGAGAAGGTTTCCCTACCCTTTGGAAACTCTCACACCTTTTGACATACTCTTTAGCATCTTTAAAAAGGGATGGCCAACCGTATCCTAAATAAAGGATCTTATAGGTTGTCCTTTTATCAGCAAAGTGTCCGCCACAAGGTTCATCATGACATGCCTTGAGAATCTCAGGCATCTCATCTTCCCGAACACATCTCGTAATGATAAAATCTGGACCTATCTTGTACAACTCATTAGCAACCCATGAATATTTTGCACTGTCATAAATGATTTTTCGTCTGTCTCTTGCATTCATTATTGAAGGAAAATTCCCTAAAACTAAATAATTAGAATGTCAGCAAACCAAGGAGTTTGAGTAGAAATTGCAAAAAGATATTCATTAGGAAATTGATCATCAACTAGGGTATTGTCTTGGATTTTTTGGAGTCTAGATAGGAAATCAGCTAATGTGTTTTGTTTTCTAGGCCTATCTAGAATGGTAATGTTGAATTCTTGTAAAAGCGATAACCATCTTATGACTCTGCCATTATTAATTGATTTATTCATTAGATATCTAATTGCAGAATGATCTGTTTGAACAAAATTTTCATAGCCTGTTATATAGTGTCTGAATTTGTTTATGGCATGAACAACAGCTAAAAACTCTTTTTCAGTTACAGTATAGTTTAACTCTGAAGGAGTCAAATTTTTACTGGTATAGTAGATGGCATAAGGAATCAGGTCTTTTTGCCCCAATACTACTCCTAGAGCTGTATCTGAGGCATATGTTGAAATATGAAAAGGTAGCTTCCAGTTAGGTCCCCTTAAAATGGGTGCTTCAGAAATTTTTGTTTTCAAGGTCTCAAAGGCTAACTAGCAATTAGGATTCCATTTGAATTCACAGTTCTTGGTAAGTAACTTGAAGAGTGGAGATGCTATCTTAGTGAAGTTTTCTATAAACCTTCGATAATATCCTATAAATCCTAGAAAACTCCTTACATATTTTTGACAACTTGGAATAGATAAGTTAGACATGACTTCAACTTTTGACTCATCAATTCTAATCCCATCCCCTGAAATGGATGTCCTAAAACAATTCCTTCAGTAAACATCATAAAACATTTTTCATGACTTAGTGAAATATTTGCTTCTTTACATCTCTTTAAGAATTTTTCCAAGTTTTCTAAGGCTTCTTCAAATGTGTTTCCATAAACTGTGAAATCATCCATATATACCTCTACACAATCATGTATTAGATCTGAAAAAATTCCTAGTACTGCCCTTTGAAATTTTGCGGGTGCATTGAATAGTCCAAATGGCAATAATCGGTAAGCATAGGTACCCCAAGGACAGGTAAATGTGGTTTTATCTTGATCTTCCAGTGCTACTTGGATTTGATTATAACCACTAAACCCATCTAAAAATGAGAAGTACTTTTTACAAGCTAATGTGTCTAACACCTGATCTATGAAAGGTGAGGGAAAATGATCTTTAAGAGTAGCTTTGTTTAATTCCCGGTAGTCAATACATACCCTCCATTTACCATTTTTCTTTGGCACAATCACCAAAGGAGAAACCCACTGACTATTTGAAATAGGATAGATAAAGTTGACATTCAATAATTTCTGCAATTCTTCTTTAACAATGTCCCTAAGATTTGGATTCATCCTTCTCTGAGGTTGTATGATTGGTTTACAATTTTCCTCTATGTAGATGTGATGAGTGCAAGTCTTGGGGCTTATCCCTTTCATATCAGTGTACTCCCATGCATATGCAGAAGAATGTCTCTGTAATATCTTGACTAGCTCTTCTTGTTGAGATCTCTCTAGGTTCTTTTTTATGTTTAAAGTTTTTCCTGGAAATATCTCAATTGTAGAGTTGCCAAATTTATCCATGGAATAGAGAGACATCTGCCTTGATGACAAAAACTCAATGTTGGATTCTTCTTGAAATTGTTCATGTTTATATTCCGAAGAGGATTCAAAGTTTTCCAAGGTATTCAAAATTTGGCTATCTTCACTAATTTCTGAAATTGTGAAGAGAGGTTGTAAGTCTTCTTCATCCTCTATCCATTGAGTATCATCTAACTCTGTAATTGATTTTGTTGTAGGATACAAGGTAAATTTCGTGGTTGAACTACCATCAGAGATATTCATATCACCGGATCTACAACTAATGAAAGCATCAGCTGTAGCTAACCAAGGTCTTCCTAATATAATAGGGTGTCCTCCTAGATTATTCTTAGGAGTTAGGATCATAAAATCCACAAGATACTCCCAAGAATCTAGGGACACTGGAATGTCTTCTATTACCCCATCAGGTTTGATCACAGATCTGTCTGCTAATTGTAATAATGTGGGTGTAAAAAGAAGATTAGGAAGTTTCATTTTATCCATGATTTGTCTACTCATGATATTGATTGTTGCTCCTAAATCAATGAGTTTGTTTTGGATCTCAATTCCATTGATGTGAATTTTGACAACTGGATTTCCTAGGTCTAGATACTTTGGAATAGCAATCTTACCCATCATGATATCTGCTATTTTTCCTGCCAGTTGAATTTTCTTTGTCTCTCTTATTCTTTTTCTTGTTTTATTCATGCTCAACTCCTTTATTGTTTTTGCTAAGATTGGAATTTCCTTGATGGCTTGCAATAATGGGATCTTAATACAAACATTTCTCAGCTCATCTAGGAAATCATAATTAGGCACCATAATTTGTTTTTCTACACCTCTATCAATTTGTAATCTTTCTGGAAAGGGAGGTGTAGAAGTGGATATTGATGGTTGCTCTAATAAAGGAGTTGAAATTATTGGTTCTTTTTGTGTTGATTTTTCAATATTTGGGTCCTGAAAAGATGTGTCTTCTTCAAGACTTTTATTTTCCGTAGAGAATCTTCCTCAGAGTTGTCTTGTTCTTGTATGATCACAGAAGGTTTCCTCTTTTCAAGTATTCTTCCAGACTTAAGTTGAACATCACTAAGGTCTAGAGGAGTAATCAAATAAGTTGGAAAATGTTGGCCTTCTATCATGTAGGTGTTTTGAGGATTTTTATTGTTGGGGTTTTGTATGGGTTGGGCAGGCAACTGATTTGTTTTCTGAGGAAATGGTAATGGAAGTGGTTGATTTTGATGTTGTATATTTTGAGGATTTGGTTGAGGATTTTGTTGAGGAGGAAAATGTGGGTATGGTGGATAGGATGGTGGATACTGATAGTACTGAGAGTATCTTCCATAGGGATTTTGTGCTCCTTGTGCCCAAGCTTGAGATTGATTTTGAAATTGGGGCCAAGGTTTCTGCCAAGAATTCCAATTTGGTGGATGTTGATTATACATCTGATCATGAAATCTTTGTGTTTGAGGTCCTTGTCAAGGCCTTCTAGAGACAAAATTGAGAGATTTTGTGGAAATTGTAGGAGTATCTTCTTGAAAGACAGCTTTAAGACCAGGAAGTGAAGGACAACTCTTGGTCTCATGTTTTTCTGAACAAATGACACAGCTCTCTACAACTTTTGTATCCAAAGGACACTCTCTCAAGGCATGCTTCTTTCTACATCTGGGACAAAAGATTGCTAAGGCATCAGATTCATCTTTTTGCTTGTTTTGTAACTTAATGGTGTCTATTTGTTCACTAAGACTCCCTAAAATGTCATATTTGAACTCATCAAGCATATGTCCTATTTCTGCCCTACTTATTGTCCCAGAAGCAGACTTACTTGCCCTTGCAAGAGCAGGGTCTCTTGGTCCTTTTACAGTTTTAGATTTCCCTCTTGAAAGGTTGATACATAATTCAGCTATTTTAGGTAATGTAAGCTGAGATATATCCCCTTTTCCCATCATGTTAAGGATATCTAACCATTCATTCCTAATTGTTTTCAACAAGAGAGATTTTAAGGTGTCTTGGTCTAAGTTTTCCATTTTTGCTCTTTTGATGTTGTAATAAAATCTCTCCAACAAATCTTCCAAGTTTTCATCTTCTTTTTGTAGCATCTTAAACACTTCCTCCTTATGATTGATTGGCATACAATAATCCAAATACCTCTCTAGAAATGCTTGTTTCATGTCTTCCCATGTCCTAATATAACTGTTGATCAAACTCATAAACCACTTCAATGCTGCTCCTTTCAATGTTGAAGGAAATAGTTTAAGTTTTTGAGCATCTTGTAAGTATTCATAAGTTCTACATAGGACTTCAAATTCAAATAGGAAGGTTTCAGGATATTCAGTTTTAAGTCCATAGAAGTTTGGAAGGACAGAGGGTGAAATGTTTTTCATAGTTGCATTGGTTTCTTCATCTACTATAGGAAACCCAAAAGAGCTTCCCATTTCTCTTCTACCTCCTTCTCCTTCTGCACCTCTACCTCCTTCTCCTCTACCTCTACCTCTACCTCCTCAAAATAATGTGTGTTCTCCATTAAAGACTCCTCCTTCCCCTTCTTCTACCATAGTTGATTCCTCTGTGGAAGTAGAAAAGTTTGTGTCTCTAGAAAGGGTCATTGAATCTTCTTCTAAGATAGGTTCAGTGGATGAAGTGGAAGGTCTTTCTAATGGAATATCTGATCTTAAGTCTTCTGGAAGTCTAGGATCAATAAAGGATGGAATGTGGATTTGAGTTGAAGGTGTGCTGGCTCTTGGTCTAGGTGAAACAAGTGGTGTTCTAGAAATTGAGCTTCTGCCTCTTATAAATCTACCCCTTGAGTCTCTTTCTCTATGAATATCATTGTTTTTGGGAGTTAAGAAACAAGGCTACCTAGTTACACTTCCCCGACAACGACGAAAAAATTTTCTGCTCAACTTAGTGTTCCAAAATTGAGGTCATTAATTATCAACTAGGGTTAGTAAACTGCTGAAGTGTGGTGCATTGTATGTGCCTAGGTATATGTTTCTCACTACATTGTATTTAGTGTTTTTATGATGTTTTTGGTTTTTATGGTTTTTATGTTGAAAAAGAGTTAATAATTTTACACTAAAACAGAGTGAAACTATTCTAAACTAGGTGTGCACTAGAGGACAGAAAATGCAAAACTTGATAAGGACTCATAGCAAAGAAACAAATTACAACATGAACTCATTAACCCATATCATGAACCTATCTAATTCATTCATTTAGAGATATGTTGGAATAGTTTGAGAAAAGGATAAGTTTTTAGTGTAATTGAGGTTTTCCTAAGTCAACAATCAACTTACAATGTTACAACATCTCATCCATGGTTAAAGGTTTATTGGAACTGTTGAGTCTCAAATCTGCATCTTTTCCATACACTTTTCTATACCTTTTTCATCCACCTGAACCTCCCAAGTTGTCAATATCATTGTATATTAATTGCAAAAGAGCATCTAACATGGTTTTTAACTATATTTTTGTGTCTGCTGTTTGATTTAGATTTTGTTCATTTAGCTGCGGAATCTTGCCACTTTCCGTAGCTGCTGCAACTTTCCGCAGCCATTTTGTGAAACTCTATGTTACAGGTGTCTACAGGAAAAACGAGCCACATGGGCAAGTCAGAAATGATGTGGACATGGATCGTGTCCTATTGGCTCGAGCAAATCCATCTAAAGAGGCTGCGGTCAAAGGTGTCCAAATGGAAGTCAACCATAGAGTCCCACGGTGACAGGACTCTGTTTCGTGTCACGTGAAGGTTCATATGGCCGTTTCTGAATTGCGGGAGACAAATCAACATCTGTACATGGCTCCATAGCCGAATTCAAACATCCACTCCTCATAGATTTACTCTTCAATACGACCATGATCCTAGATCTGTGGACGTAATGGTCTACGTGTTCTCCATCAGCATAAACTTTAGGAATCAGTTATATTTCTTTTGTTATAAATAACGCGTTTGTATACGCATATTAGATTAGTCTCTGTTGGTTTTTATTAGTCTGCTCTGTAATGTAATTACGTTGCACTTGTGCCGTAATATCACCTTTCTGTTATGACTGCATTTTAATATAAGAAGACTGTTTCCAAACGTAATTCGTACTTGAAGATTGTTGCCAAGGCTGGTGTAGAGGGCCCCTGCACTTGCCAAGGTTCTGTGCATTATTGTATAGTTCTTGTTTTATTTATTTAAAGCTCAATTGTGCCATAATCCATTCACATGTTTATACATTGTATCTTTCATGGTATATATGCTTCATTTCTGTTTATAATCTTTCATGCTTTCCATTTTACTTCTGTCTTTCATGTTTTATATTATTGATAACTGATCAGTGTTCTTGTTTCAGGTTATAAATAGGCAGCCCGGGAATTTGCATAACTTTTTGACTAATGATATGGAACTAACATTGTTCTGCTGTTAATTTGTTTTTCTTAGTTTCTGTTTAAATTCAGTACTGCTTTGTTTAATTTAGTTTTGCTCATTTGCTTCAGTAGTTAAATTTAGATATATTAAACTGCTCATAACATCTTCAGTTGCCTCCGAAAGCCACAGCTGGACTGATGGTGAGGGATTGTATTATGAAATGTGTAGTTTGATATTAGTTTCCTTTTTGCAAGTTAGAAATATTAAATTGTGCATGACATCTTCAATTACCTCCGAAAGCCACAGCTGGACTGATGGTGAGGGATTGAATTATGAATGTGTGGTTTGATATTAGTTTACTTTCTGCAAGTTAGATATCAGTTACTCAAGTTGTTTATGGTTACTTCCGAAATCATAGCTGGACTAATGATGAGGGATCAGAAGACAAGTTGATGTAATTTGATTTAGATTTACTTTATTGCAACTTTTGGATTTCTTTCAGCATAGTTTCTTTTGTGTTTAGACAGCAGCAAGAATAGTTTGGTTTTCATGCTCAATAGTTCGTTGTTTTGATTTATTAGACTAGCAGCACATTTTCATTTCCTTTCAAGTTTTGTCATTGTATGTTTCAAATTCCTTTTTAAGTTTCAAGTTGGTAAATGATTATAGAGGATATCATTTCCTTGAACAATCATAACCATACTTGTTTTTATTTTATAATTTCCATCTCACATTAGAAAACCAAAAACGACAAAAAGTTAAGAAATAGGTTATCGTGAACATATAGTGTGCCGCACTTCATCAGCTTACGAATCCCGGATTGACAAATTAAATGCAGCAATTTAGGACACACTAAATTGACCAAACATTTTGGCACTGTTGCCAGGGAAGTGTAACTAGGTAGCCAATTTCTTAAATAGAAAAAAAACAAAATAATAAAAGAATGGAAAACTTGATAACTTCTTGAAGTATGCTCTCCTCTTGCACCTAGTGTGATCTGGAGGATCAGAAAAGAGAGTTATTGGTTTAGTAATTTCTTAAGTATGCTCTCTTCTTGCACCTAGTGTGATCTGGAAGATCAGAAAGAGAATTATTAGCCCAACTTTAAAAAAATAAAAATAAAAAAAAATGACATGCATAGAGCAAGAGATTCTAGGGGAAGGTTTATAGCTAAAGCCAAGAGTTCGATTTTCACAACTCCATCTTCTTCAAGGCATAGACCAGATTCACCACCATCTACCCCTAGCCTTAAGATTTTTGGAATTCAAGGAACAGCTGAATTAGAGGATTCTCCTATACCACCTACTAAATCTCATTTAGAAAAGGAAGAGACTCTCTCTCATCCTCCCTTGATAGAAGAACCAGAGGACTCTAAGGACTCTAAAGAAACTATCATGGCAGAGGAAATAATAGATGGATTTAGAGGTAGAGGTAGAGGAGGAGGAAATAATGGAGACAACAATGGTGAAGGAAATAATGGTAGAAATAGGGAGGGAGACAACTTGTTTGGATTCCCTATAGTTGATGAGGAAACTCATACAACAATGAAAAATATCTCACCATCTGTCCTCCCTAACTTTTATGGATTGCGAAGTGAGGATCCTGAAACATTTCTGTTTGAGTTTGAAGTCGTGTGCCAAACCTATGACTATATGGAAGACTCTCAAAAACTCAAACTGTTTCCTTCAACATTGAAGGGAGCTTCTTTGAAATGGTTCATGGGATTAGCTACTCAATCTATTAGGACTTGGAATGATATGAAACAAACATTTTTGGATAGATACTTGGACTATTGTATGCCCACCAATCACAAGGATGAGGTATTCAAAATGATGCAAAAGGAAGATGAAAATTTGGAAGACTTGAAAGATTTCAATACAACTTGAAAAGAGAAAAGATGAGCAACTTAGATGATGAAACCTTGAAAGCCCTCATATTAAAAGCCATTAGAGATGAATGGATAGATATTTTAAACATGATGGGGAAAGGAGACATTTCTCAACTTCCACTTTGTGACATAACAGAACTATGTGTCCATCTCTCAAGAGGAAAATCTAAAACAGGAAAAGGGCCTAGGGATCCTTCTCTTATTAGGGTTAACAAATCTGCAACTGGATCAGTAAGTAGGGCAGAGATTGGTAATATGCTCGATGAATTCAAAACTGATATCTTAGGGAGCCTTAGTGAACAACTAGACACCCTTAAAATCCAAAACAAGCAGAAAGCAGAAACAGATGCTTTAGCCATCTTTTGTCTGAAATGTAGGAAGAAACATGCTTTAAGGTAATGTCCCTTGGATGAAAAAGTTGTAGAAACATGTATAATTTTCTCGTAGAATCATGAGATCAAGGATTTTCCTTCAATTCCTGGACTCAAAGCTGTCTTTCAAGAAGACCCAAATTCAGTAGAATCTCTCTGTTTTGTTGCAAGAAGACCTTGGCAGGGACAACAAACTCAAGGGTTTAACAACCCTATGAATCTTCAAACCCCACCAAATTGGAATACTTGGCAACAACCTTGGCCCCAACATCAAAATCCATATCAGCCATGGGTACAAGGGATGCAAAATCCTTATGGGAGATTTGCTCAATTTTATCAATATCCTCCATCTTTTCAAAATCAACAAGCTCCACAACTTCCAAACCAAAATCCACAACTTTCATTGCCATTTCCACAACAACAACCTTCTCAACAAAATCCAAATCCTCAACTCATGCTCCCATACCAACAAAAGACAAATCAACTTCCAACTCAGCCATTGCCAAATCCTAACAATAAAAATCCTCAGAATACTTACATGGTAGAAGGACAACAATTTCCTACCTATATGATTGTTCCTCTCAACGATGTACAACTCAGATCTGGTAGAGTTTTAGAAAAACCTTCTATATATATTCAAGAGCAAGATACCTCTGAGGAGGATTCTCTTCAAGTCAATAAGGGTTCCGAGGAAGAATCTCTTCAAAATTCAAACATTCAAAAAGAAAAAGAAAAGTTAACATCCACAACTCCTATAGTTGAGCAACCCGCATCTTCATCTACACCTCCTTTTCCTGAAAGACTACAAATTGACAAGGGGGTGGAAAAACAAATCTTGTTGCCTAACTATGAATTTCTAGATGAATTGAAGAATGTTTGTATCAAGATTCCCTTGCTACAAGCCATTCGAGAAATTCCTATTCTAGCAAAAACCATAAAGGAGTCGAGTTTCAAAAGACCAGGAAGGAAACTAAAAGACACAAGAAGAATCCACCTGGTAGGAAAGATTGCAGATATTATGATGGGAAAAATTACCATGCAGAAGTATGTAGATCCAGGAAGTCCAATTGTCAAGACACATATAAATGGGATAGAAATTCCAAACACATTGATTGACTTAGGGGCTGCTATCAACATTATGAGTAGACAAACTATGGACCAACTAAAACTTCCTAACCTTCTTTTTACACCTACTTTACTGCAACTTGCAGATCGATCAATTATTAAACCAGATGGTGTATTAGAAGATATTTCAGTCTCCTTAGATTCTTTGGAATATCCAGTAGATTTTATGATTTTGACTCCCAAGAGTAATCTAGGAGGGCACCCACTTATCTTAGGAAGACCTTGGCTAGCCACAACTGATGCTTTCATTAGTTGTAGATCTGGGGATATGTACATTTCTAATGGTAATTCGACAAAGAAATTCAATTTGTATCCTCTAGAAAAAGCAATCACAGAAGTAGGAGACAATGAATGGGTTGATGATGAGGACACTATACAACCTGTCTTTACCATTTCTGAAATCAGTGAGGATAGTCAAATTCTGAACACATTAGAAAATTTTGAAACATCTTCAGAATATGACCCCACACAATTTCAGTTGGAATCTGGCATAGAATATTTATCATCAAGACATATTTCTCTTTACTCTATGGAAGAGGTTGGTAGTTCTACTATTGAGATTTTTCCAGGAAAAACATTGAATATCAACAAGCATTTGGAAAAGTCACAACAAGAAGAACTAACCAAAATCTTGCAAAAACATTCTACTGCATTTGCATGGGAGTATACTGACATGAAAGGTATTGATCCTATGACTTGCATCCATCATATCTATATTGAGGAAAATAGTAGACCAATTAGACAACCTCAGAGAAGGATGAATCCAAATCTTAGGGAGATAGTGAACGAAGAGCTCCAAAAACTACTCAATGTAAACTTCATTTATCCAATTTCAGATAGCAGATGGGTTTCTCCTTTGGTTATAGTACCTAAAAAGAATGGTAAATGGAGGGTATGCATTGATTACAAGGAATTGAACAAAGCAAATTTGAAGGATCACTTTCCTTTGCCTTTTATCAATCAGGTATTAGACACATTAGCAGGTAAAAATTACTTTTCATTTTTGGATGGTTTTAGTGGCTATAATCAAATTCAGGTAGCACCTGAAGATCAAGATAAGACCACATTTACTTGTCCATGGGGAACTTTTTCCTACCGAGTGCTTCCTTTTGGGTTATGTAATGCACCTACAACATTCCAAAGAGCAGTACTAGGAATTTTTTTTGATCTAATCCATGATTGTGTAGAGGTTTATATGGATGATTTTACAGTTTATGGTAATTCATTTGAAGAGGCATTAGAAAATTTGAAAAAATTTCTTATAAGATGTAAAGAAACAAACCTTTCATTAAGCCATGAAAAATGCTTTATGATGTTTACTGAAGGGATTGTTTTGGGGCATCATATTTCAGGAGATGGGATTAAGGTTGATAGATCAAAAGTTGAAGTCATCTCCAAGTTACCTATTCCAAATTGTCAAAGAGATGTTGGAAGTTTTCTAGGATTTACTGGTTACTATAGAAGATTTATAGAAAACTTCACTAAAATAGCATCTCCACTCTTCAAATTGCTTACAAAAGACTGTGAATTTAAATGGGATCCTGATTGTCAATCACCTTTTGAAACTTTGAAAACAAGAATATCTGAAGCACCTATCTTGAGAGGACCAAATTGGAAACTCCCTTTCCATATTTCTACGGATGCTTCAGATACAGCTCTAGGAGCCGTGTTGGGTCAAAAAGATTTAGTTCCTTATGCCATTTATTATACCAGTAAAAATTTGACTCCCACAGAGTTGAACTATACTGTGACTGAAAAAGAGTTTTTAGCTATTGTTCATGCAATTAATAAGTTTAGACATTACATAACAGGCTATGAAAATTTTATTCATACTGACCATTCTGCAATTAGATATTTAATGAACAAACCTGTTACTAATGGCAGAGTGACAAGATGGCTTTTACTTTTGCAAGAATTCAATATTACCGTGTTGGATAGACCAGGAAAACAGAATACAGTAGCTGATTTCTTGTCTAGGATTCAGAATACTAAAGAAGATTCTCCTGTAGAGGATAAGTTTCCTGATGAATACTTGTTTGCAGTAACTATTAAGACTCCCTGGTATGCAGATATTGCTAACTATTTGGTTACAGGGAAACTACCTTCACATTTATTTCCAAGTGAAAAACGAAAAATTATTCAGGAGAGTTCAAAATATTCATGGATTTCTAATGAATTGTTTAAAACAGGGCCAGATCTTGTGATCAGAAGATGTGTCAAGGAAGATGAAATGCCTGATATTCTTAAGGCATGTCATGATGAACCATGCGGCGGACACTTTGCAGACAAAAGGACAGCCTATAAAATCCTCTCTTTAGGATATTATTGGCCTTCCTCTTCAAAGATGCAAAACAATATGTCAAAAGGTGTGACAGCTGCCAAAGAGTAGGGAAACCTACCCTTTCAAATGAAATGCCATTGCAAACACAGGTACTCATTGAACCCTTTGAAAAATGGGCTTTAGATTTCATAGGACCTATTAATCCACCATCTAAGCAAAAGAAGTATATATTGGTTTGTACTGATTATGTTACTAAATGGGTAGAAGCCAAAGCATTAGTATCTGCTACTGAAAATTCAGTTGTTAATTTTCTTTATGAGGATATTTTTACTCGCTTTGGTGTTCCAAGAGAAATTGTGATAGATCAGGGAAGCCAATTCACATCCAACCTGGTGGAGAAGCTGATGGAAGAATACAAAATCAAGCACAGAAGATCTACTCCTTACCATCCGCAAGAAAAATGGTCAAGTGGAGTCTACAAACAAAGTTCTCGAAAGTATCATCACCAAAACTGTTCATCTACACAAAAGAGATTGGGCAGAAAGGCTTCCTGAAGCCTTGTGGGCCTACAGAACTACATGGAGAAATACAACAGGACATTCTCCCTATGAACTTGTTTATGGGAAAGAATTCTTGCTCCCCATTGATTTCCAAGTCAAGACCTTCAAGATAGCAGTTCAGTTGGGGATGGACTTATCAGAAGCCCAAAAGCATAGAATGGAGCAATTGAATGAGCTAGATGAGATCAGACAAGAAGCAATTTTAAGAACTGATCTAGTTCAATATCAAAGAGCTAAATGGCATGACAAGTACATCAAAGAGAAGAAGTTTCAAGAAGGAGATTGGGAATTGTTATTTGATTCCAAGTTTAAATATTTTCAAGGAAAATTTCAGACTCATTGGCTTGGGCCATATGAGATTGACAAGATCTTTAGCAATGGAGCAGTAAGAATCAAGACCATTGATGAGTTTCAAACTCCTCTTATTGTGAATGGCCACAGATTGAAAGTTTATCATAAGCCACTCTCAAAGGAGAAATTTGTCAAAATGTTTCAAGAGAATTCTGCAATCAGGCTGGTACAGAAGAATTCTTCTTCTCCACCAGCCTAGCTTTTGTTCTTTTTAGTTAAAAAAAAATAAAAAATAAAATAAAAAATAAAAAATAAAAAATTGTATAAGCCTGAAAACCAATCATTGATTGGCAGTCTTATACAGAAAATATAGGGTGAAAATCAGGAACACCTGAAACTCTATATTTTCCAAAAATCTCTCTTTCATTTCACAAGTTTTGTGACCACCCACTCCATTCCATTCCACTTCATTCCATTTCATTTCACTTCATTTCACTCCATTCCACTTCATTTTATCTATTTCATTCCATTTCATCAATAAAATTCCTTTTCATGACCATTTCCATCTGGTCATTTTTCATATGTTCATCTCCATTCATCCAAATAATAGCTGTGTCAGTTTCCGCAGCTGACATCTGTTTCCGCAGCTGACTCCAGTTTCCGCAGCCAGAAGCAGATTCCGCAGCTACCACTCTGTTTTCAAAAGAATTTACAGCCAGATGTTATTTCCATAATCATGAAATAAAATGCAGGTGAGAGGATCAATTATGAAGACATGGAGCATTCAAAGATGAGCAACAAATTGAAGACCAAAGAAAAAAAAAGGCAAAAGATTCCAAGGTATGAGTAAAATTCATTTCAAATAGCATTGAAAAACACATTTTTATATAGTTCTAAACCATAAGCTCCATCCATTATGTGCAATGATTATATTGACAACTCCCGTAACCCTTTCATTATCTCCATATGATCCTCCCGCATTCATTCTCAAACGGTTCCATAATTAAACCCCCGATCTTCACTCATACTCCAATATTCCACCGGTGACAATGAGACGTAGTTGATTTGACCACGGACTCTTACAGCCGCATAAATCCATAGTCGTTGTTTAAACGTGCTCACATTTATTGTGCAGCCACCAAATTTCAAAACAATGCCGGATGTGTTACACTCCTCCTATGTTCTGTTAGTCTCACAGCCGTATCTCTGTCGTGCTCACGAAACCCCTCTCTATTCCGCCTCACTCTATTTCGTTTTCTATTTCGCTACAGCCTGTATACCCACTCTCTGATATCTACCTACAGTCATTGTGCTCATCTCTGTGCATTCAGCCGTTCTATTTCCATTAAACCCTCACGCAGGCAAATTTGTGAAGAGCAGAAAGAAAAATGGGTAAATTGCTAAGAGCAGAACCGGAAGGACCTAAGTTCATGGAGGGATATCCGCAAGTCAGGTATATATTGAAGAAAGAAAAGTGGTTGCGGTTTATTCAGAAATTCATAGGCTATCATAAATAAGTGACAAAAGCATTCGCAAGGTCATTCAATGGCCTGGAAGTAGAGATTGGAGACCTTAAGTCTGCGGTGAACGAGGCATCTATAGCATCTGCCACGGAACTTCTTCAAGAGGGTGAGCGTTGGTTTAAAAATAAAAGCATTAGTGATGAAGCCTGGAGAATAATCTTATGAAACCAAGGTATGGACATAACTATTTTTAAAAGAGGAATTCCTGTTCATGCATTGAAAGAGGAATGGGCTACTTTGCTGCTAGTTGTTCAAAAATTCATTACCTGTGAAGGCCGTTTTGGGTCCATGTATATGTACCACACCAGATTGCTGATGAATTTTCTAGATAATCAAACTCTCAATCTCCCATATTTTCTATTAAATAGTTTGAAGAAAATGTCCGTGACTGTTCAGAAGCATTTAGGAGATGTAGAACCACATCTATATCACCACGGTCTTGTAAAAATTTTGATTGAAAAAGAGTTAAAGGAGAAGAAAGACACATGTGAACAATTTCTGATTAGAAATTTCTTTGAGGAACCTCAGGAAATTCCTGAAGGTAGTACAACAAGAAGGAGTAGAAGAAAAAGAATAAATGATGAAACCCAAATTACTCCTACTCAAGAAATTCCTGAAGGTAGCACATCAAGAAGAAGTAGGAGAAAAAGAACAATTGATGAAATTCAAAATACTCCTACTACTACAATTGAAAGAACTGATAGGGAAGAGAGACTGTCAAAGAGGAAGAAGAAAGAAACTAAGGGTAAAAAGCCAATAACACCAAAAGAGAGAAAAACTATGGAGGCTATACATCAAACCCCTTCTTCCGAAGAAGAAGATCATCAAGTGTTATCTGAAAGATTAGTTTATCTTCAAAAACAGTCATCTATGGCTAAGAAGAAAGAGAAAGGAAAACAAAAGCAAAAAGATAGTGGACCACAGCGTGTGAGAAGCAGCAGCAGACTTACGGGGAAATTGAGGAAAACGCAAATGAAGGGACCCCATTTCATTGATTTGGGAGAAGAAACATCTGAACAGTCCCCAACTGACCATAGTCCATCTCACTCTCAGTCAGTTAGTGAACCTGGTTCATTTCATTCTCAGTCAGAAATTGAACATAGTCCATCCCATTCTCAGCAAGATGTTGATGTCAGCCCTTCTCAGCCAGATTTTGAAGATAACTCTCCTTCACGGCATTTTGGGGACAGCCCAATAAAAATGACACCTGAAATAGACCCCAAGCAACAAGAAGTATATGACTATATAGAATCTTTGGAAAAAGAAGCTACAGGTCCCAATACTTCATCCATCCAGCCTCACACAGTACAAGATGATTTAGTCCAATCACTAAAACAGGAAGTCTTTGAGCTAGAGCTTTTAAATAGACACATCAAAAATGAAAATGAGACATTGAAGGAACAAAGTAAATTGGACAAAATCATTCATGATAATACCATGCTACATCTAGGAATATGGCAGAAGAAGAACAAGAAATTGAAAAAGAAATGCCAGAAGTTAAGCAGAGCACTAGTTAATATCAAATTTAGATGCTTAATGAAGAAGCCTAGGATGTTGGCAGCACCAAGGAAAAAGAGGAGAGGGTTGGATGTACTGGCTGAAGTGTCAAGGCATATGAACTGAAGAAGGATTATCAAAAGTTTGGATGCATGAGGACATGCAACACCTTCACAGTGGGGGTATGTTGAGTCTCAAATCTGCATCTTTTCCATACACCTTTCTATACCTTTTTCATTCACCTGAACCTCCCAAGTTGTCAATATCATTGTATATTAATTGCAAAAGAGCATCTAACATGGTTTTTAACTATATTTTTGTGTCTTCTGTTTGATTTAGATTTTGCTCATTTAGCTGCGGAATCTTGCCACTTTCTGCAGCTGCTGCAACTTTCCGCAGCCATTTTGTGAAACTCTATGTTACAGGTGTCCTCAGGAAAAATGAGCCACGTGGGCAAGTCTGAAATGATGTGGACATGGATCGTGTCCTATTGGCTCGAGAAAATCCATCTAAAGAGGCTGCGGTCAAAGGTGTCCAAATGGAAGTCAACCATAGAGTCCCACGGTGACAGGACTCTATTTCGTGTCACGTGAAGATTCATATGGCCGTTTCTGAGTTACGGGGGACAAATCAACATCTGTACACGGCTCCATAGCCGAATTCAAACATCCACTCCTCATAGATTTACTTTTCAATACGGCCATGATCCTAGATCTGTGGACATAATGGTCTACGTGTTCTCCATCAGCATAAACTTTAGGAATCAGTTATGTTTCTTTTGTTATAAATAACGCGTTTGCATACGCATATGGGATTAGTCTCGATTAGTCTCTGTTATCTTTTATTAGTCTGCTCTGTAATGTAATTACGTTGCACTTGTGCCGTAATATCACCTTTCTGTTATGACTGCATTTTAATATAAGAAGACTGTTTCCAAACGTAATTCGTACTTGAAGATTGTTGCCAAGGCTGGTGTAGAGGGCCCCTGCACTTGCCAAGGTTCTGTGCATTATTGTATAGTTCTTGTTTTATTTATTTAAAGCTCAATTGTGCCATAATCCATTCACATGTTTATACATTGTATCTTTCATGGTATATATGCTTCATTTCTGTTTATAATCTTTCATGCTTTCCATTTTACTTCTGTCTTTCATGTTTTATATTATTGATAACTGATCAGTGTTCTTGTTTCAGGTTATAAATAGGCAGCCCGGGCATTTGCATAACTTTTTGACTAATGACATGGAATTAACATTGTTCTTCTGCTAATTTGTTTTTCTTAGTTTCTGTTTAATTTCAGTACTGCTTTGTTTAATTCAGTTTTGCTCATTTGCTTCAGTAGTTAAATTTAGATATATTAAACTACTCATAACATCTTCAGTTGCCTCCGAAAGCCACAGCTGGACTGATGGTGAGGGATTGTATTATGAAATGTGTAGTTTGATATTAGTTTCCTTTCTGCAAGTTAGAAATATTAAATTGTGCATGACATCTTCAGTTACCTCCGAAAGCCACAGCTGGATTGATGGTGAGGGATTGAATTATGAATGTGTGGTTTGATATTAGTTTACTTTCTGCAAGATAGATATCAATTACTCAAGTTGTTTATGGTTACTTCCGAAAATCATAGCTGGACTAATGATGAGGGATCAGAAGACAAGTTGATGTAATTTGATTTAGATTTACTTTGTTGCAATTTTGGATTTCTTTAAGCATAGTTTCTTTTGTGTTTAGACAGCAGCAAGAATAGTTTGGTTTTCATGCTCAATAGTTCGTTGTTTTGATTTATTAGACTAGTAGCACATTTTCATTTCAGCAGCACATTTTCATTTCCTTTCAAGTTTTGTCATTGTATGTTTCAAATTCCTTTTTAAGTTTCAAGTTGGTCAATCATTATAGAGGATATCATTTCCTTGAACAATCATAACCATACTTGTTTTTATTTTAGAATTTCCATCTCACATTAGAAAACCAAAAATGACAAAAAGTTAAGAAATAGGTTATCTTGCACATAGAGTGCGCCGCACTTCATCAGCTTACGAATCCCGGATTGAAAAATTAAATGCAGCAATTTAGGACACACTAAATTGACCAAACAGGAACATAATTGGAAAAGAACATTTGTAGCACAATAATATTTCTACTCTAAACTAACTTCTAATTATGTTCTGCAACTCAATTTAGCACCACTAGGCCTCATTCAAAAGTTATAAATTTCTTTTTAGAATAGTCTTTGAGAAAAGGCTTATTTGTGAAATGGTAAAAAGGTTGCAAAATACTCAAGGCCTTAAACTGATATTACTAGCTTCTGTCCAGATGATGATGTATTAATATGAAGTTGGAACAAAAGAAGTTTTGTAGATAATGAAGACCGTGGTATCTAAATTTAACAACTAATACAATTTAAAATGCAATGGATAACAACTAAACTAGAATGCTAATACAGTGAGCTAAGACTAACTAGAGTGCTATTATCTAACTTGAAATGAATTGGAGCTGAATTAGAATGATACTAATACAGTGAACAAGGTTAAACTAGAGTACCATTATCAAGCTTGGAATATAGTGACAGAATTAAACTAGAATGACATCTACCTCCGGAGTATTGACTGAGCTAAAATGCAACTAATTCTATGAAATACTACAGCCCTACTTTGTTCAATATGAGTAATATTTTGGAATAGATTGTAGAAATAAGTCTGGCTATATCATTTCATGCATAAAACATAAAATATAAAGTTCAACAAAATGCGGTAAGTTCTGAAACACCACCACAGCTATGTCTCATCCGAAATTAGTGATATTTTGGAAGAGATTAAAAACAAGACTAGCTGTAACAATTGATGTGATTGAGCATGAAAACATAAAGCTTAAAGAAATGTAAATAACTCCTAAAATAATACAGTTATGCCTCATTCCATATTAGTAGTTTTTTGGAAGAATTTGTGAGAACAAGACTAATCTGTAGCATCCAATTCAAATGAATATAAAAACATGAAGTTCAGAAAATTGGTTAAACTAAGAATGCAGTTACTTATCTAAACATATGAACAAGGTTGCTCAGGTAGCAGGGGCCCTCTACCACCGGAGTAGCACGCAATATCTACTTGAAGATTGACTCAGCTCTTTCAATAAAGTGATGCTTCTTGCATTAAAGGAGAAATTACTTCAAAACATAGTATTTCGGATTTCTAAGATCTAGCAGCCAAAAACAAAGTCTAACCAACAGTTTCTCGGTCTGCCAAGTCATACTTATAATGAAATTACCTAACTACTTCTTGAGAAAAACAAGGATAAGTGTCTTTCCCATTCCTAATCAAATTAAAACTCTTATTAACAGTCTTGTGCTTTACTGTGGACATCTGTAGAGTCTGTGTTTTGATTGGAAACTGCCTCTCTTCTTCGTGCATAACCGCTGTGATATTTTAAGTCAGACTTTGTGGGGAGCAACAATTGATGAGGGAATGATGTGGAATATGACCATATGTTTTTTTCCCTGATTTGACACCTGGAACCTGCGTAGACATGAAGACAGCTGCAGAATCGGCAACTAGCTACAGAATGTCTGCATTCTGTAGCTAGGTGTAGTCAAAAAGTACTACAACAACGAAATCATGAAAACATAGCAAGTTAGACATTATATACAATCTCAAAGCAATTTTAACTAATCTTATTGATCATTTAAGCCTGAAATTAATAATGGACAAAGGAAATGAAGTGGAATGTGGTGGAAGAGAAGAACATCTGTTACACCATTTTTTGGTCATCTAACCTATTATCATTAGATGAACCCAAGTACACCATGTAAGACCAATTTTACCCTAAGTAAAATTTTTTTCACTATGTAAAATAACTTAATAAACCACATTTATTAGGTTGTTGATGGTCTAAACAGGAAACCCCAAAAGGAAATATTAAACAAACCTATTTTGTTTGATTTTCCTCATGGAATAATTAATTAAACCATAATTTAATTATTATTCCTAGTCATGTTTAATCCAAAACAAAGAAATTAATTAGATAAACCTTTATTTATCTTATTATTTTCTAGGAATAATTATTTAAATCTTATTTAGATAATATTCCTTGCTAAATATGACCAAATCACCCACAAATAATTAAATAAATCATTATTTATTTGATTATCTTTCAACCACTTCCTTAAAAAGATAAATAAATCATTTATTTATTTATTTTTGACAAATAAAGGGATTTGACACAAGTCAAATACTTTTTCCTCCAACAAATATAATAAAATATTCCATAAAAGGTGGATCTAGATTTGGTTAACATTATTTTAATCATGCACCAAGATCTAGAATGACCCAATATTTTGTTATAAATATTCCATAAAAGGTGGATCTAGATTTGGTTAATATTGTTTTAATCATGCACCAAGATCTAGAATGACCCAATATTTTGTTATAAATAGGAGGGTTTTTCCTACCATTCTTCACCTTTTGTTGCCTATTAGATCACTCCGGATCTATACACTTGGTCACATTTTTCTACATTATTTGCTGTGTGAGCTCCCTTTGAGTTCTATCTTTGTCTGGGTTTTCTACACCAACAAGAGAGAGAGATTCTAGATCTGAAGTGCTGAGGACTTCCAAGAACCTATCCCATTGAGGAGAATTGGAAACATCTTCTTGTTTTCCTCCCAGGTGCCCTTAATACAAAAATTCTTTCAAAAATTGTTCTTGTCTTGTCTATTGGATATATGGAGCAAACCCTTCTTTTTACCGCTTAATGTCTTTCTATGCATAGATTTGGTTTTTTGCAGCTCTTTTCTTGATCAACTAAATGCAGATCTGAAGATATTGGCAGCCACTTTTGATGTTAGGGCTATTAGTTATGCGTAGCTAAAGTGGTATTTTTTCGTACACTTCGACAAAGGATTCATACTAACAAATGGCGACTCCACACGGGTTTTAAATTACAACCGCTGCCGTTTTTCATATTCCTGCATATCCAGCTACTTCAGACCCTAGGGTTTCTTTTCAGCTTTTTGTTTTCCTATTTTTATGTTGTTTTTCTCACAGAAAACCCTAAAACATTAAAATTTCTCACTTCCATGTGTTTCTGGCCCTATTGCACAGGTGACCGACATCAGCCGCAACTGAGACGGCAACTTTTCTGAAAATCTTCCACCGAGACACCCGGAGCTTCAGGTCGCACTTTTCAGCCCATAACCTGCGACCTGTACCTCCAGGTCGCACTTTTCAGCCAATTTTCTGCGACCTGCACTGAAAACAGGTCGGAACCTGCGACCTGCCAATTTTTCAGCTGTTTTTCTGCAATTTTTCTGGGTTTTGATGAAGCTTCTGTCAGGGTTTTCCAGCCTCTGCCTCCACCCGTTTAGACCTATTTCTGATCTGTTTTTCTCATCTAAGTGGGAACCTAGCCCCCTAGGGCTTCAGTACCCTCCACTTTTTGTGGAAGAGTTTTTAGCTGTTTCAGCCGTCTGTTTTTCAGAGTTTCAGCCTTCCCTTTTTCAGATCTGATACCTCCTCCTTAGATCCCTTTAAATCAGCTTTTCTTCCTTTCAAATCACCTCTTGTCCTTTTGTTTGGACCTCCCTTTAGGACCTCCTCCCTATCCTTTCCGCTTTTTGCTGATTTCCTCCTTTTTTCCAGCCACCTTGCCTCTACCTCTTGGCTGTGATCTGCACCTCTTTTCAGCAGCTTTATCCTTTAGATCCCTGTCCCTTTCGACCCTAGATCTATTGGCCTCTTTTTAGTGTGTTTTGACTAGATTTTTTCCCTCTTTTAGATTAGTTTTGAGTGACCCGCCTTCTTGGGTTGAATTGATGCACAAGTAGCTGTTATTTTTCTGTTATTTCAGCATTATATACTATTCTCTGCAGATTTATTTTCAGTTACGCATCACACTTTTTCTCTTGATCTCAAAACAAAAAGGGTTTAAAAATTAAAATTAACGCACGCCACACACTCACCCTAAGCGAATAAGAGCCTGGTTTACACCGCCAGGAAAAGACTTTAAAATCAATTGACACCGCACCTATCTGCCCTTTTTTCGACTTGATTTTGCACCTCGTTGCCCTTGTGGTCCTTCTTCTTCCCCTTGTGCCGTGTTTGTGTTGTCATCATTGTGCCCCCAAGGCGCACTTCCTGGAGAATTCTTGGCCTTCACCCTCAGTTTCTGGTCGATCGACCTACTCCTTCTCGCCGTCGTCGAGCCAGTCCTCCTCCGAGTCCGAACTCCGACTCCTCTTCTGATTCATTGGGTTCTCCTTCTCCTTCTGGTTCTCCCCCTATCACCTTCACTATGTCTGGTCCAGGTCCTAACGCTAGTGGTGCTCCTGGCCCTAATGCCGGAATGACTACTAGCGGAACCGCCACAGGAACTACCTCGGCCATACCCTTGCTGCCGTACATTGCAGGCCTCAGCCTCCCCGATTTCAATCAGTTGATCAATGACCCTATCCGCCACGATGTTGGTTGGCCTGCTATGCCAACCAAGCTCCCCTCTGACATCCCTAAGTTTGAAGGCCTTGCTGGAGAAGATCCAACCAACCATGTCTGATCTTTCCACATGTGGTGTTCCTCCAATTCCATTACTGATGATTCCATCCGTCTTCGGTTGTTCCAACGCACGCTTACCGGCGAAGCTTCTAAATGGTATGTTGACCAAGCCACCTCTTCCCATACCACCTTTGCGACCATTGCCCAAGCCTTTTTATCTTACTTCCATCTCCCTCTCCGATACAATACTGGTACGGAGCTTTTGACCTCTTTCAAGCAAACCTCTTCGACCCGCCTTTCCGCTCATGTCCAGGAATGGCGACGAAGACGAAGCTTATGTCGAGCTCCCCCCTTCGAAGATCAGATCTATATGGACTGGTTCCTTCGCTCTCTCTTAGCTCCCATTGGCAAAGATGTCGCCTCCCATTTTCCTCAAACCGAAGAAGCCGCCCTCCAAATAGCCTTGAAATATGACTTGATCTATGCTCAGTCTGGTTATGTTTATACCGTTCTTCCTGACCTCCCCAGGCCCGGCGGCGCTAACGCCCCGGGGGCATCTCATTCCGCCGACGGTATCGTTGGAGCCCTTTCCCATCCGTACGCTCAACCTTCTATGGGCTATGGTCTCCCTCAGGGAGGGGCCAGCACCTCTAGCACTCTTCCCCCTCCCGGTAGCATGTATCCAGGATACGGCATGCCTCCTCCTTTTGCCCAACCTCCTGCTTACCTCAATGTTTCCCAACCTAACCATTACCCTTATCTACAGCCTGGTATGCCAGCTCCTCCAGCATATGCGCTTCCACCTCCCTTGCCTCCTCAACCCCAGCAACAGCACCTACAGCCCCCTTCAGGGCAAGTATTTGCACAGCAGGGTGCGACTAATCCCCCTTCTTCTCAAAGAAGGCGGAGAGGCAATCCAAATCAATCTGCCCCTAGTACTCGTGGACCCAATCCTCAAGGTTTTGACCCTAACACTGCTAACCAGCAACAGGGCACTCAGCCCAAGCCGGACAGGCCTCTTCATACCAACAAGCCTTGTTCGTGTTGCGGTGTTTACGGTCATTACACCCACGATTGTCCCCTTTTACCACAGATGCGGCAGATGTGGGAGTCTCAAGCCACATTGCATGGACAACATGCCTCCCCTCATGCTCCCCCTAATGTGGCCACTACTCAACCAGCTGTGTTTACTGATCCTTTCCCTCAGCAAGGATTCGTGGCTACCCAACCACCTGACGGACAGGTCGCCACTCCACCTTCCATTTCTGGTTCCTCCGATTACCAGATCCTCATGATGAACTCTGATCCATCCCCAACCGTCGACCTTCACCTTCAAACTCGGTCTCGCCAGTACCCCAAGCCTCCCGCTCAGTCTGCCCCCGAGTCCCCTTCTTCCGGTTCTACAGAGCCTCTTTTGACATCCAATGACCCCTTACATATCCCTCAACCCAAAGTTGAGGCTCATACCAAGATTCCTAAGGGACCATTACGTCGAAATGCTGCTTCTGGTCGAGCTGCTCATTCGTATAGCATAGTAGATGATTTGGCGCAATCCTCTGCTGCCATTTCCACGTTGGAACTCCTCGAGTCGTGCCCTTCCCAAAATAAGGCTCTGCTATCTGCCGTGGGCGCTGTAGATCCTGCTGATGACCAAATTATTTTTTTCGACGCCCATCAATCAGAACATCCTCCTCTTCCTGCTTCCGTCGCCTTCCAAATCGCAGTCAAAATCCGGAACACCAACGCTTCTCGGTGTATAATTGATGAGGGGGCATCCACCTGTGTGATGTCCGCTTCGGTTTGGAAGCAACTCAGATCTCCTCAATTAGCCCCTTCCACGATCACCCTTCGAGCGTGGGACGGCCACGCCTCCCAGACCATTGGCCTTTTTCATAATTGTCCTATCACCCTTGCTGGTAAGACCGTTTGCGTTGACGTCGAAGTCATTGACGCCCCTCTAGACTACAACATTCTATTGGGGCGAAGCTATACCTATGCCATGTCTGCTGTCCCATCCGCGATTTTTTGCAAGATGTCTTTCCCTCACAATGGAAAGATAGTCACCATTGACCAGCTGTCTTACCATGAGCCGCCGTCTCAGACCTCTCCGGAGACGACCATCTCTTTTTTACCCAATAAGCAAACCGTCGATTCCTTGACTAGTGTCTCCCCCGGCGTCTACAAAGATCCCTCCCTGCTTGGAACTTTTCCTGGTCCCCCCCCTCCTCATCTCTCTGATCCCAGCTTATCGAATGTTTGCATGATGTAATCATCTCGGGCTACCCTTAAGCGACCCGCTTCGGCTAGTCAGCAACCTCAGACTCAACCTCGCCCACCGCAACCCGCTCCTAGCCCTTCATCTCCGCCAGCCGGACCTCCTCCTTCTGGCCCTTCTCCTACAGCTGGTATCCCTGAACCCCTTTATCCCCCTGGATCGATTCCCCCAGGCCTTAACCATCTCGGAGCCGTCCCTCCTGGTCATTACCCCGCTGGTCAGATACCTTTCCTGGCTCCCCCTCCCGAAGTCTATTCGGTCCCCATCATGGCCACCCTCTCTCTCCCTAACCTGACCCTGGGTATACCCGTCTGGTACCTTGACCCTCCAGCTGCTACCCCTCCTGGTCACCCCAAACCCTATCTTGCTTTGACACCGGTTCAACCGGTCCCCCTTGCTTCCTCTGTTGCTACCATGCCCCCTGCACCTCCCCAGGACCATACCCCTGTGGTGACAGCTCCAGGAAAGAAAGGCAAAGCTCGCAAGGGGGCATCCAAAGACAAGGCCACCCCGACTGACCCTGCTCCTCCCCCACCCGCAAAGCCTTGTGCCTTGTGTGATGTCGTCGGTCACGCCACCCATACTTGTCCTGAGTTGCCCCGCATTCAACCCATGGTTAAAGTCGCATTCCTTGAGTCCACAGTCTCTGACCCTTCTCTTCCGTCCTCGTCCGTAACCAAGAACCCCAAAACTATTCGCACTAGCAAACCCTACGCTTTGTGCGGTATCCATGGCCATTACTCCCACCATTGTCCTCACCTGACGCATTACCGCGCCTCTTTAGAAGTAGTCCGAGAGTATGAGGTTGAAAAAAATCAATCCGCCTCTCCCATACTCGCGCAGTATGCTTCGGGCCATCTTGAGGATCCCCCCGCTCCCATCGACATTCCCCCCCTGATGTTCATATGACGGAGTCTAATACGACCATTCTTTACCTATCCTCCTCTGTGCGACCTTTAGAGCCCAGTCCCCTTGCACCCTCCCCTGTTGCCTCACTTGACCCCCCTTCAGCAACCTCCCTTGACCCCCTCGTTTCTACCCATACACGAGATCACTCCACCCGTATCTCTGTTGACCTCCGTGGCCCGAGTCCCCGCCATACCTCCCATAGCCCTATATACCACCCTCTAGTTTATATATGAGTCATAGCCATCCTTCTCATTGCACTCCCTCCCACAGTTGCCACTCGATGTCTTCTGTACACTCACGCTACCGTCATTGTATCTCCTCCCCCCATTTGTTGTCTTGTAACACCATTCCGCAGGACCTCTCGTCCCCCCCCTTTATCGGTTACGCCGATGGTGCAAGTTGTTACTCCCAGAATCTAGCCTCGGTAGGTTGGGCCATCTTCACCCCCTTGCATGCCCTTGTTCTCTCAAACGGGGTTTGCATTGGTACTGCCACCAAAAATCAGGCCAAATATGATGCAGTGCGTGGTCTCTTAGCCGATGCCCTCTTTCATCGCATTCTCCATCTGCATGTTCGTTTGGATTCCCTACTTCTTTTCATGCAACTAAATGGTGTTTATCGTGTGCATAACCCCGTGCTGTTTAGACGATATTTACGAGTGAAACTCTTGATACGTGAATTTGAAACCATAACTTTCAACCATGTACCTCGAGAACAGAATCACTATGTAGATAGTATTGCAAACCATGTTCTATATTGGCATTTATCACATGCATTTCATACAAGAAAATAACATTCATAATCATTAAAAAACGATGCATATCCATAATATGTGTTGCAAAACATGTGTTTAGAGTCCATCTACTTTGATACATATGACATGCCCATAGCATGTTACAAAAACTCAAAACTGGGGGCACCACCTGCCCCTACATACACACTAGGGGGCACCACATGCCCCACACCTACTCACTATCTGGCGGATCCCGAGACAATGGCTCTGCCCCTGCAGCCCGTAGATCATGTATCCCTTGACCGGCCATCGCCATGCGCCACATGACACCTCGCCATTCTGAGGGAAGACCAATGCATGCCTCCACGTACTGGTCGTCTAAGTCTTGCCACCCACGCTCTGAAACTCCGGTCAGCAACCTTTCACATCTACGACAGATTTCCTCCAGAAGGGCGGCCTCATCCTCATTGCGCGATGCTCTCGACCTACTCGACCCTGCAGCTCCAGAGGCTGCCGGGCGTCCCATATATCCGGCCGGTTTTACCGGAGCTATATCTGCATACCAAAAGTACATGAATCAGTACCATATCTATTATTAAATAACTTTAACATGCCCATACAAGAATAGTAATCTGTCACTTACCATCGGGCCCCCATACTCGACCAGGCGGAAGTGGCAGGTCCGGATCTCCACAATAACTCATCCCACTATAGGGATAGTCGTCAATGTATAACAACATCTGATCCCAATGGGCAAATAACTCAGGTCGAAACACTCACCCGACCGTCCCTCCTCCTCCTTTACACAGTAGCCACCCCCACCGGCGCATCCTGGGCTCTCTCGGGCCCCCATCTGGGAGCTGTATACGAGGTCGTAAGGTCGGGATCTTCTCAAAGAATAAGGCGCACAATAAAGTCCCATACGAGCAATCGTGGTTCACTTGCCGCTTGCAGAGCGAAAATTGTCGTTTTAGCGACACCAGCATCATTTGGGCCCACCCATAGTAGGTCCCACTCAACACACTCTCCACAATCATCATCTACCCCCCAGTGATGTGATGGAGCGCCTGGTTTCCCAGGATACGCAACACCGCTGTGGCCACTGCCCGAGTCTCTAATCTCTCTAGATCCCCGATCGATATCCGAGTCCCCTTGACTTGGAGACCCAGTCGACAATGTCGCTCCACAAACTCCATGATATGCTGCCCCCGCGGTAATACTGGCTGCGTGTTTCCCACCATCCCCAGTGGCGGGAGACCCGTCAGGAAATACACATCCTGGACTGTTAGTTCGATCCTGTGCCCCTGCACCACAAAGACCTCATGCTATGGATCCCAGTAACTGATAATCCGAGCCAACAAAGGCTCTCCTGCTCTCATCAAAGGGTTCTCCAAAAACTTTAGAACCCCAAACCTGGCCAACACATGACGGACACCCTGATCTGCCTGGATCTCTGCCCGAAATGTACCCAGGTCTCTCTCTCTCCAGTTAACCCGTATATCTGCCATATCTACACAAAAACATCATCTTTGTCAGCATACAGATAGGGAATACCATAACCAAACACCAAAACCCAACTCTCAGCCATAAAAAAACACTAAAACCCCCTCATCTTCTAGGTCGCACTTTTCTGCCCAATTCTGGGATAGGTCACAGTTTTTGCCCTGAAACCTGCTTCCCAGGTTGCAATTTTTGGCCCAAAAAGTGCGACCTGGCTGTAGAGATGAAGGAGGGTCTGTTACTGAGATTTTGGGCCCTAAACTGAACTTTCAATCCATCAAATTGAAAGAGTAAGGTTAGGCCTCTTACCTGCCACTGACGGATCTCGATTCCAACGGTTGGTTTGTCCCCTACACTCGCCGCAATATTTAGGGCCTTCTCTCCTCTCTACATTCACCACAGCAACACTAGAAAATGAGTGAATTTGGAGGGAAAACTGCCTTATTAAAAGCAAACCCTTGTTTCTTCTTTCGCCTGCTGCGACCATACCGTAGCCCCGTTTGACAAACCGTCTGCACCGTTGGAAAGCTCTCACCGAGCCCTCAAATGGGTATCTATTAGTTTTTTGAGGTTTGATACTTCACCAGGACACTTTTTGTCCAAGTAGGGTCACTTCACCTCTCCTTAAAATCGCATTTCTTCACTTACGACACTTGTACTTGGGGCACCATTTTGCCTCCTTACTTGTCTTTGTTCGTGTCAATTTTCATCATGAGTTACCATCTTGTACTCATGTTTTCATGGTCCCCCATTGGGCCTTTACTGTGTGGCAACACCATCGAGTTGCCCTTGTTTAGAGCATCCAAGTGGAGTCATCATCGCATTCATGGAGTCTATCCCGAGTCCCTTTGTACCCCGCTATAGTCCTCCATCCCTCATTGCTTGGTTTCTCTCTTGTGTCGCACATTATGGCCTTCAGTCCCACTATCCCTTATCCTGGATGATATTGTGTCAGTCGCTGCCACGTCATTCATGCCCTTTATGCTCTAGCAAGGGAAGTCGTCCATTCGCTACTCAATCCCCTCCATTCCACCATCATCATTGGTATCAGTCTGTCCGTCGCTCTACTATTTTCTCTCGTGCCTTAGTTGAGGACCTCTCATTGCCTCACCTATGGCAGACCTCCTTCTGTCGACATCAGTTCCTTCATTCCAGAAGACAGGTCTAGAGGGCAGTGTACCTTGGTTCCAGCTTCCACTCTTGTTCGGTGCCTCAGATCAGGCAAAGGGATCTCTCATTTCCCTTTGACCTGATTGTTTCTCCACTCCAGCTCCTTTCAGCATGATCGAGATCCATATACTTGATGGTTCAGTGATGCAGCAGTAGCTCTTGGTGATTCTCGGGTGTGTGTGAGATGTCCCAGTCCTCATGAGGGGGTGGCCCTGCAGGTAGCCCCCCACATGCCCGGATGACCTCTTCATTTCAGCCTTCGATGCAGCTCCATATATTTGATGATGTCGGCCTCAGTCGCTTGTAGCGCCTCTGTTGGTGCTACTGCCATGTATGAGTCGGTGCAGCAGGCCCTCGCCCAACTGGGGGCATTTGGGTTGTATTTGTATCTCATGTACTCGGATATTATTGTATAAGTCCTGGCTGTTATCCCAGGCACAGCATGTATGTGGGATTCTTCATTGTATTTTTATCTGGCTCATGATTATGCCGGCTGTACTTTATGGTTCGGTCCCTTGTTTACTGGACACACTATTCTTTTTTACTTTGTCTCGGCGGGCATAGGTATGCCTCCCCCGCCGCCTTTAGCACAGGTACCCTCTCATAAAAAGAGACTTGTTGCACCTGCAAGTCTCGTCTCCTCAGGGTCTAGTTCTTCAGCACACTAGTCTACCTTACATTTCTCTCTCTAACTTCCCTCTTGATGTCTGGTGATTGAGTTCTTACAACGTACTTCGGTCATACGATTTGCTCCTAACACTCGCACGCTGGGGGGCAATCTGTTACACCATTTTTTGGTCATCTAACCTATTATCATTAGATGGACCCAAGTACACCATGTAAGACCAATTTTACCTAAGTAAAATTGCCTTCACTATGTTAAATAACTTAATAAACCACATTTATTAGGTTGTTTATGGTCTAAACAGGAAACCCCAAAAGGAAATATTAAACAAACCTATATTTGTTTGATTTTCCTCATAGAATAATTAATTAAACCATAATTTAATTATTATTCCCAGTCATGTTTAACCCCAAAACAAAGAAATTAATTAGATAAACCTTTATTTATCTTATTATTTTCTAGGAATAATTATTTAAATCTTATTTAGATAATATTCCTTGTTAAATATGACCAAATCACCCACAAATAATTAAATAAATCATTATTTATTTGATTATCCTTCAACCACTTCCTTAAAAAGACAAATAAATCATTTATTTATTTATTATTAACAAATAAAGGGATTTGACCCAAGTCAAATACTTTTTCCCTCCAACAAATATAATAAAATATTCCATAAAAGGTGGATCTAGATTTGGTTAACATTATTTTAATCATGCACCAAGATTTAGAAGGACCCAATATTTTGTTATAAATAGGAGGGTTTTTCCTTCCATTCTTCACCTTTTGTTGCTTATTAGATCACTCTGGATCTATACACTTGGTCACATTTTTCTACATTATTTTCTGTGTGAGCTCCCTTTGAGTTCTATCTTTGTCTGGGTTTTCTACACCAACAAGAGAGAGAGATTCTAGATCTGAAGTGCTGAGGACTTCCAAGAACCCATCCCATTGAGGATAATTGGAAACATATTCTTGTTTTCCTCCCAGGTGCCCTTAATACAAAAAATTCTTTCAAAAATTGTTCTTGTCTTGTCTATTGGATATATGGAGCAAACCCTTCTTTTTACTGCTTAATGTCTTTCTATGCATAGATCTGGTTTTTTGCAGCTCTTTTCTTGATCAACTAACTGTAGATATGAAGATATTGGTAGCCACTTTTGATGTTAGGGCTATTATTTATGCGTAGATAAAGTGGTCTTTTTTCGTACACTTCGATAAAGGATTCATACTAACAACATCTTTGAAGCTCAACAGGTGTGAAGGACCATATTGTGTCCAGCCTTCATGGGAACGCCACTCCATTTGTAATGTGGAAGTATTTTGTAATATCCCAAATGAGGGAAAAATGACAACCTTTATAATATCTTATAATATTCCCAAATCAGGACAATGAGCAGCTACTCCATGAGAAAAGATGTTTCAGGAAAATAACACAATAATAGTGGGGAATGGGACTTAAATCCCTTATTTTGGGAAATATACAACCCCCATACAGAATTAGAGCTAAAAAAAATAACTCTAGCTACATTAAAAAAATCTCCCTAGCTCAAGATAGCTCAAAAACACCCCAACCCCATGACTTCCAGCTACATAATTTCTTAAGATTGTAAGAGCGTAATTCCCATGAGGGTTTCTATAGAAAATGATGAAATAAGAATAATCTAAAGATTATATTAATCCCAGCATTACACATGTATAAAAGGAAATAATGCAATCTACTGCAACTATATATTTTACATGACTGAATACAACATAAAATAACTGATCAATATAGAAAATTACCAAAGGCCCTCCTTGTTAGACCTTCTGGAGGGAAATAAACACCTCCTCCTCAAACACTAGTACAAAATCCAGGGGTTCAACCCTGCTACTACTACACCTGCATAAAAGATGCAGTTCCTGAAGGTAACTGCACTGTAGATGTTGATGGCTAATTGGCCCTAAGCCAAATGATGAAATTGAAGCTCAGAACCTTCCCTCTAGATCCCTTAAGCAAGTTGATCCAAAGAAGAGGATGGAATTCCCACATGAGAATTATTTGCACTAAATAGTGCTGCAACCACAACTAAATAGCTGAAGCATGTAAGTAGTCAAAATACCAAAGATAGATGAATACTGAATGAATTCCTTGCTTCTATCCCCTTCTGCTTATCCTTGGTGAGTCTCCTCCCTCAGACCCACACATTGATGAGGTGACTTCTTAGTAAATATTCCTCCTTCGAAACTGCATTGTCCTTGTTGGCTTCCCTCCTCTTGTAGCAGTGCTGTTGACATGGTCACTGGACCTAGTTCACTTGTATTGCCTCCTTTCACACTAAGGTGTCTTCAATCCAGCTCTCATATGTGTGTCTAGGCTATCCTTGTTCACATTGAGCTAGTTTACTTAGATGATCTCTTCCTTCTCAAGAATGCATGTTGACTTAGTCAAACTTGACTTTGTCCACATCTATTTTTCCCTTGTTCACACTTGAAAGTGTAAAATCTATCTCCTAAGGTGATCCCCTTCCACATTAAGATGGAAATTATTCATGCCTTTATTGCTCATGGGCCTCCTTACCCATTTATTCATCTCCTAGGTGAAATCAGAAAAATTTAATATTCCAATTTGTTGTATGCAAATTTTGGAATATTACAGTCCTCCCCTCCCAAATGTTGCTTGTCCTCAAGCAATTGTAAAGATAGGACTGAAGAACCTTCGCTTCTTCCCCTGTAGAATCCTTATATGAAAATATCAAGGTATTGTTCCATCAAAAAATCTCCAAGCTGCCCCTCCCAAGTGTGTAAGCTATCTTTTGGTGAACATTCCAAATAGCTAACATCATGTGACAGTGAAACATCTATGGAGGCAACAATGGGTTGTTCAAAGGTTCTCTTGAGGCATGAAGGCAAATATAGATTGTGATTCATCATCCCCATTGGAATCTCCCATCCCCAAGTTATCAACCATACAAAATGAGTCACCCTCCAGGATGGCAACTCATGAAGAATCTCTTCTACCTTTGGCTCATGAAAAGTAGGTGGGCTGAAGATCTGAACATGGTAGAAAATATAGCCTACCCCACATTATATTCCTCTCCACTTATGATAAGTGTGGAGTGCATGCTGATCATGGGCTACAAACAAGTTGCCCTCAAGTGGCAAGAAAAAGATTGAATCTCCAAAGATCCCTTCTCCAAAGTTATGGATCATGCTGGCCCAAACCATTCCATTCAAAGTGAATGGCACATCACTACCATATTTCATCCAAATCAGAAATTTGTTGGAGGTTATGTGCAAGTGAGGATGATACATATGGTTTCCGTGGTGGATACAGCACAACCTTTCCAACTGCTGATTTAGAACATCATGTGGCAAGTTGTTCTCCAATGAGTTACCAGTTGTGTATGTTTTCTCATCTACCATAAGGTGGAAAGCAGCTATATATATTAGCTATACATGATCTTGCCCAAATTCATGTAGAAATGGGTTATCATTATTACAAAGTTTGGCCCTAAAGTGACCATATAACCCAAAAATAATCTTGCTTCGCTGTGGAGAAATGCACTGTGTATGGATGGTAAAAAGATGCAAATAATCAATGGAACAATCAATAAGTACATAAATGCCTTCCTTACCATCCATAGTGAGTAGGCTGAAAGTGAGGTCCAAGAATGATTCCTCCCATGAGAATCCTCTCATAAAAAACTGCAAAATGGAGGGATATATACTCCTCTTGGAACACTCCACCAATGAAGACATATTCCCAAGTGATAGCGTTGTAGGCCTTAAAGATAAGGCTCTAGTCACTCCATGACTTCTTCCCTTGACATTCCACATGTCAAAACAATCCACCATATTGCTGCTATGTGAGAAGATCTTCTTCCTATGTGGAAGCTCCTCCTCTTCTCTCAATGCTGAAGGGTAGCCTCTTTTCACCTTGATTGTGTCATTCCTCCCTCCTAAAATATCATAAGGAGTATGGAAAAACCTCAACCCATACTCTCCCAAGAGAAGCCACATCAATAATGACTCTTGTTTCCCTCTCACACCTCCATCATACAAATCATGCGGTGAAAATATGTTGATTGATATGAAGAGGATAAAATCAACATGATACACCCAACCCATAGGCTGCCATATGATGCTAGTGTCCTGCCAAGTGTCTTCCATCCTCATATCCTTCGGGAAAGGATATGCCTCATGATGGCCAGAATCTCTCAAGAGTAGCCAACACATCTTTACCTCTTGCTGCCTGTATTATAAATTTGCAAGTGGCTCACCAGCCTCTTGCTCTCCATCCACATCCACTCAACCCCAAGTGGATACCTCTTCATCTTGGCATTACCATCCTCCACAACAGGTTTCTCTTCTTTACATTTCATGAAATGCTGAAATGCATTTTATTGGAGATCCCTTAGAAAATATCTCATGTCCATAACCATATTGAATCCATCAAGGTCCAAATGGGATAAAGGAAAAGCCTCCTCACTGCTATTTTTTTGCAGCACTGATAGTCTCTCCAATGATATAGTTGTTGCCTCATACTCCATCTCAAAGATGAATTTATGTTTTTTTGTAGGAGTATGGTGAACATAGTTCATGAAATCCTCTGAAAGATTACACTCCAACCTCAAGGGTTGTGTGAAAATCAACAGGTATACATGAGGATGATGGTTCATCTCCTCTTTGAACCATTCAAGCTTGCATAACGTAGTGCAATCCTGCTGCTCAGCAATAAGATTTGACCCTTGGTCATATGAAGACAATTTTCCAAAATTTTTAGAAAGATTTGCTACAATACTAGAAGGTGGAAATTCTTTCATACCTTGATGAAATTTGGAAGCACCTTGTAGGGTTTCAAGGGCTCCTCCCTCCAATGTAATGGCTCCCTCAACCACTGATGCTGAAAGCTTCTCCTCCATGGTTGTGACAACGCTGGTATAGGTCTCCCCCAATGGTGGCGAGGACTGCTCCTCTACTAATTTCTTTTCATCAAACCTCCCGATCAACTTTTGAGACAACTTAACAAGGGTGGATACTCTTTCATGGCTCAAATGGCTGAACCAAGAAATGTTGGCTTCACATTCTAGGTGCAACGCCAAAATCTCCATAGCTTCTCTTTCCACTACATGATGTAGTAGGAAAAAGGCTTCCAGCTTCATCACCCATGTTCTTGCTGTAGATGATCCATCAAATGTGGAAAATAGAAATTTGTTTCCTTTGATCTCTCTTTTACTACATGGTATCTCCTCTTCCTTCATCTGGATGAATTGAGGAAAAGTTAGAGTCTCTTCAAAGGCTCTAAAGTGATACTTGTACTATGTCAAGTACCTACTTAGAATCGCATGTTCTAAGTTCTCTCCTTGCTCTTCACTCCCTCTATGAGGATAGGAAGTGCATGGCTCTTCTCCTTCTTCCTATTGAAAACTTCCAGAGGTCTCGTTGCAGATTCCTTCTTTCTTCTTAGATCTGGAAATCGATGAGAGTAATCTCATCCTGTCCATCATTTGTTATTATCCTTATCTTTTGATTGGATCTGAAATCCACAGGCCGAGCCAAGATGGTAGCTCTGATACCACTGTAATATCCCAAATGAAGGAAAAATGGCAGCCTTTATAATATCTTATAATATTCCCAAATCAGGACAATGAGCAACTACTGCATGAGAAATGTTGTTTCTGGAAAATAACACAATAACAGTGGGGAATGGGACTTGTATCCCTTATTTTTGGAAATATACAAGCCCCATACAAAATTAGAGCTAAAAAAAATAACTCTAGCTACATTAAACAGATCTCCCTAGCTCTAGATAGCTCAAAAACACCCCAACCCCATGACTTCTAGCTACAGAATTTATGAAGACTGTAAGAGAATAATTACCATGAGGGTTTCTATAGAAAATTATGAAATAATACTGATCTAAATATTATATTAATCATGTAGCAAATAAATGGAGGTTTAACCTCTTTTACAAAAGAAATAAGGCACCCGGCAAGGGTTTTCGGCATTACACATGTATAAAAGGTAGTACTGCATAAAATAACTCAGTCTACTGCAACTGTATATTTAACATGACTGAATAAAACATAAAATAACTGGTCAATACAGAAAATGACCAAAGGCCCTCCTTGTTAGAGCTTCTGGAGGGAAATAAACACCTCCTCCTCAAACACTAGTACAAAATCCAGGGGTTCAACCCTACTATTGCTACACCTGCATAAAAGACAGAGTTCCTGAAGGTAACTGCATTGTAGATGTTGATGTCTGATTGGCCCTAAGCCAAATTATGAAATTGAAGCTCAGAACCTTCCCTCTAGATCCCTTAAGAAAGTTGATCCAAAGAAGAGGATGGAATTCCCGCATGAGAGTTCTTTGCAATAAACAGTGCTGCAACCACAGCTAAATAGCTGAAGCATGTAAGTAGTCAAAATAACAAAGATAGATGAATACTAAATGAATTCCTTGCTACTATCCCCTTCTTCTTATCCTTGGTGAGCCTCCTCCCCCGGACCCACACATTGATGAGGTGACTTCCTAGTAAAGATTCCTCCTTCAAAACTGTGTTGTCCTTGTTGGCTTCACTCCTCTTGTAGTAGCGCTGTTGACTTGGTCAAATAGACCTATTTCACTTGTATTGCCTCCTTTCACACTAAGGTGTCTTCAATCCAGCTCTCATATGTGTGTCTAGGCTGATCCTTGTTCACATTGAGCTAGTTTACTTGGATGATATCTTCCTTCTCAAGAATGCATGTTGACTTAGTCAAACTTCACTTTGTCCACATCTATTTTTCCCTTGTTCAAACTTGAAAGTGTAAAATCCATCTCCTAAGGTGATCCCCTTCCACATTAAGATGGAAATTATTCATGTTTTTATTGCTCATGGGCCTCCTTACCCATTTATTCATCTCCTAGGTAAAATTAGCAAAATTTAATATTCCAATTTGTTGTATGCAAATTTTGGAATATTACAGTCCTCCCCTCCCAAATGTTTCTTGTCCTCAAGAAACTGCAAAGATAGGACTGAAGAACCTCCTCTTCTTCCCATGTACCATCCTTATATGAAAATATCAAGGTGTTGTTCCATCAATACATCTCCAAGCTGCCCCTCCCAAGTGTGTAAGCTATCTTTTGGTGAACATTCCAAATAGCTAACATCATGTGACAGTGAAACATCTATGGAGGAAACAATGGGCTGTTCAAAGGTTATCTTGAGGCATGAGGGCTGATATATATTGGGATTCATCATCCCCATTGGAATCTCCCATCCCCAAGCTATCAACCATACAAAATAAGTCACCCTCCAGGATGGCAACTCATGCAGAATCTCTTCCACCTTTGGCTCATGCAAAGTAGGTGGGCTGAAAATCTGAACATGGTAGACAAGATAGCCTACCCCACATTGTCTTCCTCTCCACTTATGATAAGTGTAGAGTGCGTGCTGATCATGGGCTACAAACAAATTTCCCTCAAGTGGCAAGAAAAAGATTGAATCTCCAAATATCCCTTCTTCAAAATTATGTATCATGATGGCCCAAACCATTCCATTCAAAGTGAATGGCACATCAATACCATATGTCATCCAAATCAGAAAGTTGCTGGAGGTTATGTGCAAGTGAGGATGATACATATGGTTTCCTTGGTGGATACAACACAACCTTTCCAACTGTTGATTTAGAACATCATGTGGCAAGTTGTTCTCCAATGAGTTACCAAGCTGTGTATGTTTTCTCATGTACCATAAGGTGGCAAGCAACTATATATATCAGTTTTACATTATCTTGCCCAAATTCATGTATAAATGGGTTATCATTATTACAAATCTTGGCCCTAAAGTGACCATATAACCCAAAAATAATCTTGCTTCTTTGTGGAGCAATGCACTGTGTATAGATGGTAGAAAGATGCAAATACTCAATGGAACAATCGATAAGTACATAAATGCCTTCCTTACCATCCATAGTGAGTAGGCTCAAAATGAGGTCCATGAATGAGTCCTCCCATGAGAATTCTCTCATAAAAATATGCAAAAAGGAGGGATACATACTCCTCTTGGAACACTCCACCAATGAAGACATATTCCCAAGTGATAGCGTTGTATGCCTTAGTGATAAGGCTCTAGTCACTCCATGACTTCTTCCCTTGACATTCCACATGTCAAAACAATCCACCATCTTGCTGCTATGTGAGAAGATCTTCTTCCTATGTGGAAGCTCCTCCTCTTCTCTCAATGCTGAAGGGTAGCCTCTTTTCACCTTGATTGTGTCATTCCTCCCTCTTGAAATATCATGAGTATGGAAAAATCTCGGTCCATACTCTCCCAAGAGAAGCCATAGAAATAATGACTCTTGCTGCCCTCTCACACCTCCATCATACAAATCATGAGGTGAAAATATGTTGATTGATATGAAGATGATCAAATCAACATGATACACCCAACCCATAGGCTGCCATATGATGCTAGTGTCCTACCAAGTGTCTTCCATCCTCATATCCTTCAGGAAAAGATATGCCTCATGATGGCCAAAATCTCTCAAGAGTAGCCAATGCAGCTTTTCCTCTTGCTGCCCTATATCATAAATTTGCAAGTGGTTCACTAGCCTCTTGCTCTCCATCCACCTCCACTCAACCCCATGTGGATGCCTCTTCATCTTGGCATTCCTCCAATGAGGGCTACCATCCTCCACACCAGTTTCTCTTCTTTTCATTTCATGAAATGCTGAAATGCATTTTCTTGGAGATCTCTTAGAGAAGATCTCATGTCGATAACCATCTTGAATCCATCAAGGTCCAAATGGGATAAAGGCAAAGCCTCCTCACTGCTATTGTTTTGCAGTGCTGATAGTCTATCCAATCATATAGTTGCTGCCTCATACTCCATCCCAAAGATGAATTTATGTTTTTTTGGAGTATGGTGAACATAGTTCCGACATCCTCTGAAATATTACACTCCAACCTCAAGAGTTGTGTGCAACTCAACAGGGATACATGAGGATGATGTTCATCTCCTCTTTGAACCATTCAAGAGTGCACAACATAGTGCAATCCTGCTGCTCAGCAATAATATTTGACCCTTGGTCATATGAAGACAAATTTCCACAAATTTTAGAAGGATTTGCAGCAATACTAGAAGGTGGAGATTCTTTCATACCTTGATGAAATTTTGAAGCACCTTGTAGGGCCGCAAGGGCTTCTCCCTCCAATGTAATGGCTCCCTCAACCACTGATGCTTAAAGTTGTTCCTCCATGGTTGTGACAATGCTGGTATAGATCTCCCTCAATGGTGGTGAGGACTTCTCCTCCACTGATTTATTTTCACCAAACCTCCTGATCAACTTTTGAGACAACTTAGAAAGGGTGGATACTCTTGCATGGCTCAAATGGCTGAACCACCAAATGTTGGCTTCACCTTCTAGGTGCAGCACCAAAATATCCATAGCTTCTCTTTCCACTACAGGATGTAGTAGGAAAAAGGCTTCCAGCTTCAACACCCATGTTATTGCTGTAGATGATCCATCAAATGTGGAAAATAGAAATATTTTTCCTTTTATCTCTCTTTTATTGCATAGTCTCTCCTCTTCCTTCATCTGGATGAATTGAGGAAAAGTTAGAGTCTCTTCGAAGGCTCTAAAGTGATACTTGTACTCTGTCAAGTGCCTACTTAGAATCTCATGTTCTACGTGCTCTCCTTTCTCTTCACTCCCTCTATGAGAATAGGAAGTGCCTGTTTCTTCTCATTCTTCCTCTTGAAACCTTCCATATGTCTCACTACAACTTCCTTCTTTCTTCTTAGATCTAAAAATCGATGAGAGTAATGTCATCCTCTCCATCATTTGTTCTTCTCCTTACCTTCTGATTGGATCTGAAATCCATAGGTTGATCCAAGATGGAAGCTCTAATACCACTGTAATATCCCAAATGAGGGAAAAATGGCAGCCTTTAGAATATCTTATAATATTCCCAAATCAAGACAATGAGCAACTACTGCATGAGAAACGTTGTTTCTAGAAAGTAACGAAATAGAAGTGGGGACTGGGACTTGGATCCATTATTTTGGGTAATATACAACCCCCATATAGAATTAGAGCTAAAAAAAATAACTCTAGCTACACTAAACAGATCTCCCTAGCTCCAGATAGCTCAAAAACACCCCAACCCCATGACTTCTAGCTACAGAATTTCTGAAGACTATAAGAGTGTAATTACCATGATGTTTTCTATATAAAATGATGAAATAAGACTGATATGAAGATTATATTAATCATGTAGCATAGAAATGGAGGTTAAAACCTCTTTTACACAAGAAATAAGGCACCCGGCAAGGGTTTCCAGCATTACAAATGTATAAAAGGCAGTACTGCAGAAAATAACGAAGTCTAATGCAACTCTATATTTGAAATGATTGAATACAACATAAAATAACTTATCAATACATGAAATTACCAAAGGCCCTCCTTCTTAGAGCTTCCGAAGGGAAATAAACACCTCCTCCTCAAACACTAGTACAAAATCCAGGGGTTCAACCTTGCTACTGCTACACCTACATAAAAGATGTAGTTCCTAAAGGTAACTATGCTATAGATGTTAATGGCTGATTTTCCCTAAGCCAAATGATGAATTTGAAGCTCAGAACCTTCCCTATAGATCCCTTAAGCAAGCTGATCCAAAGAAGAGGATGGAATTCCTGCATGAAAATTATTTGCACTAAATAGTGCTGCAACCACAACTAAATAGCTGAAGCATTTAAGTAGTAAAAATACCAAAGATAGATGAATACTAAATGAATTCCTTGCTAATATCCCCTTCTTATCCTTGGTGAGCCTCCTCCCCCGGACCCACACATTGATGAGGTGACTTCCTAGTAAATATTCCTCCTTCAAAACTGCGTTGTCCTTGTTTGCTTCCCTCCTCTTGTAGCAATGTTGTTGACTTGGTCAAATGGACCTAGTTCACCTGTATTGCCTCCTTTCACACTAAGGTGTCTTCAATCCAGCTCTCATATGTGTGTCTAGGCTGATCCTTGTTCACATTGAGCTAGTTTACTTGGATGATCTCTTCCTTCTTAAGAATGCATGTTGACTTAGTCAAACTTGACTTTGTACACATCTATTTTGCCCTTGTTCACACTTGAAATTGTAAAATATAGCTCCTAAGGTATCCTCTTCCCCATTAATATGGAAATTATTCATGTTTTTATTACTCATGGGCCTCCTTACCCATTTATTCATCTCCTAGGTGAAATCAGAAAAATTTAATATTCCAATTTGCTATATGCAAATTTTGGAATATTACAACTTGACAGATTTGTTCCAAATCAGCAGCGACCAGAGGAAGTTGGCACTGAAAGATAAGATCAGAAAAATAAAAATGGAGAAGGGTGATAGTATTCCAAAATATCTCACAAAGTTTGTCCACTATAGGGATGAAATGGGAAGTGTGAGGATTACTGTTGATCATGAAGATTTGGTGAGCTTGTCTCTCCTTGGGCTTCTGAAGAGTTGGCATAGCTATGAAGACTCTGTCAATGTACGGGAGAAACTGCCCAGTTGGGAGCAACTTTGATCGGATCTTGTGCAGGAGGAGATAAGGCGAAGTACCAGGGATGGCTCTTCATCAAAGAATGAAGATGAAGAGAATTGCGTTTTGGCTGCCAAATAAAGGAAAGGGAAGGGGAAGAAATCCCATCCAAAATCTGAAGCTAAAGGAAAGAAGCAGGATTTGTCCAAGGTGAAGTGTTTTCACTGTCACGGACATGGGAATGTCACCACTAACTGCCCACAGAAGAAGAAGAACAAGAAGGCTGTTGGAGTTGTAGCTGGAGAGGACTTAGCCTCGCAATTTGAACTTGATTTCTCTTTGATCGCATGCTTGGTTTCAATATCAATGGGATCGGTGTGGTACCTTGATAGTGGTGCGTCTTTCCATATGACAGGAGACAAGGAGTTGTTTAATGACTTGGAGGATAAGGACCTCCAAATGCATATAGAGATGGGCGACGATGGTCGATACAGTGCGACCATCATTAGGACCATTACCTTTGAGAGGGAGTCAGGTAATCCATTTTTGTTGAAAGATGTTATACATGTTCCAAGTCTCAAGAAAAAATTGGTCTCAGTCACAATGTTAGAAGACAAAGGTTATGAAATTTTTTTTAGTGATGGAAAAGCTTTCCTGTGACATAAAACAATGGGTCAAAGCAAGAGGATAGGGATTCGAGTTAAGTATCTCTACAAGCTAGAGGTAGATGGCTATGCTGCAATGATGGGAAAAGCAGAAGAAGTGGTGAGCTAGGATGAGGGCGAATTATGGCAGTGGATATTGGGCCATCTTCACCATGGCTCTTTGAATATTTTGCATAAAATTTCTACTGGACTTCCCAAGGGTACTCTTGCACATTCAGATCAGTGCAAGGGATGTACTATGGGTAAGTTCATGAAGACCACCTTTCATGAGAAGGAGAACCGTGCTTTGGTGATCCTTGAGAGAATTCACACAGATGTGTGTGGACCTTTCTTGGTTGCTTCAATCGAAAAACACAGGTATTATGTTATATTTGTTGATGAATATTCTCGTAGATGATGGATCTTCTTCATGCAGAAGAAGAGTGAAACATTCTCAAAGTTCTGTGAGTTTAAAGCATTGGTGGCGAAGGAGTCGGGGAAGCAAGTGAAGGCTCTACAGAGCAATAATGGTGGTGAATATATCTCGAATGAATTCAAATAATTCTGTAGCAAAGAAGGGATTCAAAGAGAACTCATAGTGCCTCATAACCCATAGCAGAATAAGGTCATGAAGAGGAAGAACAGAATGATTATGGGTGCTGCACGAGTTATGCTTGAAAGGGAGCTACACTTGCATGCAGAGGAGGAAATTCTTGTTCTGAAAGATGAACCTCCTTATGTGGGTCAGCCACAGGAGGAAGTTCATAGAGTGGAGGATTCCACTCATGCAAAACCAAACATCAGACAAGGAAAAAATTGTACCACAGAAGTTGAGATACTGAAGCTTGATGTGACACAGAATGTAGGATTCCCTACATCATAGTGCAGACAAAAATAGTCACCTGACCGATTTACTGGATACATGGCTCTCATGAGCAAGTGTATCGTGAGAGACCCATCTTATTTTGAAGAAGAAATGTAGGAGCCCACATGGGTAGATGCCACGGTGGATGAGTATGACTCCATTGTCAAAAACAGTGCTTGGGAGTTTGTTCCAAGGCCAGTGGGTAAATTAGTTGTAGGATCAAGATGGATCTACAAGGTAAAGAAAGTTTTTGATGGAATGTCAAGAAGTATAAGGCAATATTTGTGTCCCAGGTCTTCTCATAGATCGAGGTGATTTATTATGAAGAAACCTTTTCACTTGTCGCACAATATTCTTCCATAAGGACCATCCTTGCTCTCTCAACGCAGATGGGTTGTCACATTCATCAGATGGATGTGAAGATTGTGTTCCTTAATGGGCTCATTGAGGAAGATGTGTACATTAAGTAGCCTGAAGGATTTGAGATCTTCAACAACGATTCGCATGTGTGCAGACTCAAAAGAGCATTTTATGGGCTGAAGCAAGCACCACATGCTTGGTACACTCAAATCGACAACTATTTTACTGAACTTAGTTTCACCAAGAGTGAGGCGGATGCAAACCTGTACCAAATTGTGGTGGAGGGTAAGCTTTTAATCATTTTTATTTATGTTTATGATTTAATACTAATGGGTGATGAGTAGTTGATACAATCATGCAAGGCAAATCTTGCAAAGGAGTTTGAGATGAAGGATTTGGGCCTCCTTCATTATTTCCTTGGATTGGAAATATGGCAGCAGGAAGGTGAACTGTTTGTGTCTAAAGGAAAGTATGCCTAGGAGATACTGGAGAAGTTTCACATGCAAGGCTGCAAGCCTATCGACACTCCTCTTCCAGGAAATTGGAGGAAAGAGGATGCTACATCGGCAGAGGTAGTGGATGCCACTGTTTATTGACAGTTGGTGGGTTCTCTCATGTATTTAGTTAACACAAGACCAAACATATGCTATGCGGTGAACCAGCTTTCACAAGTGATGGTTAATCCTACCAAGCTCTTTTGGAAGGCAGTCAAGCATGTCCTAAGGTATCTCAAGGGCACATCTGAGCAATGGCTTCACGGATGCAGATTGGGCAGGAAACCCAACAGACAGAAAGAGCACATCAGGAGGGAATTTTAGTATCGGATATACAACTGTTTCTTGGTACAGCAGGAAAAAAATATCTGTGGCACTCAGTTCAGCGGAAGTAGAATACATGGCAGAAATTCAAGCTGCATATAAGGCTATCTAGATGAGGAAGATCCTGGTCGGTTTTTTCGGTTCACATTCAAATCCTATAGTGATACATTGTGATAATCAGAGTTGCATTAAACTCTTGATTAATCCTATCTTTCATGATAGATCTAAACATATTCATATCTAGTGTCATCATATCAAGATTGTGTGCAGGGGAAGATCATGTTGCTTCAGTACATTCCTACGGAAGATCAGGATGTAGATATTCTGATGAAGACGCTCACCAGGAGCAAATTTAAATACCATAGAGGTAGGATCGGGGTGAAGGATAATCCCTATCTTGTTGAGAGGGAGCGTTGAGATTCAACAAGATGATGAAGCTTAGTGAAAATCAGTCACCTTCACTAAGTGGGCCCACAGGCTATTTTTAGGTGTAAGTCTATTTTTAGACTATGTCTATTTTTAGACAAGGTGATCATATTTCAAAAGTTGTAGGATGCTATTTATGGATGGTTGGTCAAGTTGGAAAAATATATGAAATTATATTTTTAGAATATTGGGTGAAGTCTATTTATAGATCGTCGATCTAAAAATAGAAGTGTTGATTATTATTATCTCTTAATAATAATCAGACTCTAAATATCAACTTATTCTCTTGGAGCACTTAATTTCAGTATACAGATTTGGAAAATCTGTGGGCTGAAGGAATTATGCAATTCCTAGGGTTTACTGGTGGTTCATGCATGGAGGACTCAGTTAGAACTGAAGTGGAAAATTTATGATAGAGTTTGAAGAGTAGTTCATGGAGTTGTTATTCAGTTTAACTTAGTTAATGGACTTAAACTTAGTTGAGATAGTTGTATCTAGTCTAACTGAATGATACAGTAATGAGAGTGGAGTGAATTAATTAGTTAATTAATTCATAAATAATAACTTATTAATCAACTGAAAAAATACAGTATTTAAGTACAGTGCATGTCAGTTCCAGTGGAGACCCAGTGGAGAGATAGGTGAAAGGGCAAGATGGACTATCCGTTGTGACTATAGTGATGCATTGATTGCACCACACACACATTGGAGTTGCCAATGAGGATTGCACAGTGCAAGAAAGGTAGATTTTAATTCATTTAGGGGTCTTCTTCAGCAGGGTTTGCACAGTGGAGTCAAGCTATTAGGTGGCAAGAAATCAATGCATGGATTTGCAGATTTCTTCTGATTAGTGTGTGACGATTGATTGTACTGAGAGCTTGATGTACTAAGTTTTGTATGAGATTGTTACATGATATCAATGATACATAATATATGATATTTGGGGTTTTCAACTTCAGGCTTTCCCGTTAAACAACTATGTTATGTGCGATTGTTTTTATTGCTTCATGTGTTTGCAATTGAGTTTAAATTTCCACAAAATATTAACAGTGGAAGGATTATGTATTTAGCAAGAAGATAAATATTGTTAGATCATGAGAATCTGGATATATACATGAATCTTGTATATAATTTCTACATGGTAGATTAATACATTACTCAGCATGGTCTTAAAGGAAAAATAGGTGGAATGATATATTGTGTTCACTTCTTTGGAGGACATCAATAGGATATTGAGGAACCAATGCTTCAATTTGGATAGGATAGACGCAAGGTTTGAAAACATGGAAGGACACATCCATTATGATTTAGACATAAATGCACCTCCCGGATCGAGTGCCAAGGACCATGTTCCCATTTTCTCCTCTAATCCAAAATGATGTTTATTATTTCTAGTGTTCTTGTTACACTGATATGTTATGCTTTGACAACCCATCAGAAAGGTTTTTTTTTGTAATCTAGATAAGTTGGATGGTTTGTGTTTTTTTTATCTTTATGGTTAATAAAGAATTTTGGGATATGGGTACTCTTGAATTCACTGGAGAAAATAGAGATCCACTCAAATGGGCATATGTAATATCTATGTAACTCTAAGCTATTTTAATAATATAAAAAGTTTTAATTTACAAAAAAAAAAAAACATGGTTGGTAGCTCAAAACTTACCATAGGGTATTAAATCCTCGAATTACCTTTTTTTTTCCCTTCCATGGGGAGGAAATATAATTCATACTTTCACTTTTTGTAGAGAACTTATACCTACACAAAATCAACTAGAAGATAGATGACTACATTTTGACATACTGAAATTTATTTTGAAAAGTGTTCCAAACATCATTATAAATCTACAAAGTTATAAATGGTATCATTGGATTATTGGGATCAAAGGGGAGGAAAACCAATAAAAATGTAACAAATCCAACCCGATAATCCTTCATTAAGGATACGGGGCATACATTTTCTCAAAATAATTTTATTAAATAGTTCCCACACATTTTCTAATCACAATCCAAAAAAGCACATTTTATTGGGGAATTTCATCAAATTTATTGTGTGCAATGTTTATTTCTCTTAAACCTGAATCTTATTTAGTGTATATATTAGAAATTATAGAGAAAAAAAACAGATAAAATTTCTAAAATAGGTACCTTGATCATTTTTCTCTATCTCCTCCAAGTTTCACATTCTCAAACCTCTTAAAAATAAATTATGGGAAGAATGCCCAATTGACCTATTTTGAGGTATTGCTTTAGGAGTATTAAGGACACTCAATTTCCTTAGGGTATATATGAAAAAAATAGTAAACAAATATCTGAAATCTATATCATACTTTCTACGAAATTTACCCTAAGTATGTTCTATTTTTCATCCTTTGAAACCACTCAAAAGAAAATTTATAGCAAAAATTCCAAATTGACCTTATTTTAGGAGAATTCAGAAAGCTTGACTTCCTTAGAGCATAGTGAGTCAAGACCTAAAAATTGAACCATAATGATCAAATTGAATTCCCTTAGAAGGGTACATGTTTTAGACTCTAGAACCTCCCAGAAGAATAGTTATAAAGAGAAGGCTAAGATGATCGGTTTGAATAAGGATTCAAAAAGTTCAACCTCCTTAGATCATATATCTGAAAATATAATGAATCGAGATCTAACGATTGAACCAGACGATCAATGGGATTTCCATTCCATATGGTCCATGTTTCAGCCTTTAAAACCTCCTAGAAGAAAAATTATATATATTTTTTAAATATGCCCTATTTACCATATAAATCACATTTTAGGCTTCCACCATTAAACTTCACGAAATCACTTATAGCCTATAGAAGAAACTAAAATGTAGTATGCAGTTAACATTGAAAAACATGAAATTAATAGGTAAGACATGAAATTAACAAGGATGGCATGTAATTACCCAAAATTATCATGCATTTCCCATTCATTCCAATTCATTTAAATTCCATAGCCAAGTGAACTGAAACCCATTGCTCTAGACTTTACTATCATAACTAACACAATGATCATAAATACAATAATATAACAAAAAAAATAATTCAGGCATATCACTAAACCAATAGACCCATCTTTATCATGGATCTACCAAGCACCAAGAGGGATCAAATCCATTCATATGCAAACCTCTTTTAGAATGCAAAGCTTGAAAAAAAGTTTACACATAAATATATTTAATCCCTTTTAGTTCTTGATAAATTTGTGGTTAAGATGGATCTCTCTCTCTCTCTCTCTCTCTCTCTCTCTCTTTCTCTCTTTATACACACACACACACACACACACATATATATATATACCATGTGTAATTTTTTAGTGTTTAAATTGTATTTTTTAATATTTTGTTGTCATTAATATTTTATATTAAAAATTAAATGAATTAAACATTTCCCTCTTACAAAGAAATAACTATATTTTTCTCCTTTTAATTATTTTTTCTTTTGAGCATAGGTCAACATTAACGTCCACACACACTTTCTCTTTGTGTCTATGTATGTGTGTGTGTGTGTGTGCATACTTTCTCTTTGTAGGTATATGTGTGCATACATATTATATATAGTTTATTTTGAAATATTTAGAAGAGAAATAAAATATTTTATTTATACTTTTAATTACTTTATCTTTGTAAATTTGATATAAAATTATATTATTTCACATAAACATCAAAATATTTTATTTATAACTCAAAAGTGAAACTAAAATATTCTTACATCTATTTCATACTAGATTGTAATATCAACAACAAACGAAGCAAACACAATAAGAATGAGATAATTGTTGTTTTATGAATGCTTTCAGTTACAACTAACCAAATACGTATAATTTTTTTTTTAATTATAGTTGACATTTCTTTTTAATTTAGAGTTGTTTTTCTAAAGGGACACGTTTCAAATTGGCATTGATCACAAAAAGAATCACACATCACCCTTATATTGGGTTGTATAATGCACCTCTATATGCAATCATTCATGCAATAAATATCAATAACATAGAAATAAACATTATTGTAACCAGAAAATACAAGAACCGAAGTAGGGTGAGGAATATTTCACCCCACCTTAGGTTTAGCCATGCTACAATTTTTCTCACAGTTCACCACCCCTATGCCAAATATTTATGCCTTGAAGTAAAACTAAATTTAGGGATTTAGAACATAGTTTGGAAACCAAATTTAACATAAAAAGTGAAGACCACTCTCATTTTCACATAGGAAAAACTTGGTATTTATCACATAGGATGTTACTCTCAAATATTAACCAGTCACAAGGTCTGAACCTCTATGGATTTTTCTACCATTTCTCTTTCCAAAAAAAATTCTTTATTGCAAGAGTATGCAAGAAAATGTAAGGATAATATAGAAACCAAGAACCCCTTGATGGTCTCTCCTTCTTATTTTTATAATCACACCTCGACCCCTCATCTTCCCAATCTCTTGTTAAAAGATTATTGGGTATATCAACCATCAAATCAAGGGAAAATAATATTTTTTCAAGAAAGGATAATATTTCTTCTACCTCCCCTTCCATATTTTCCTCCCTATTCCAATTTTTTCCCTTCCCCAAGGAATCATGATGTATTCGCTGGTCCCTTCCTTCAACTATATAATTTGTATTAATAAAATAAAATAGTACATCATGTAATAAATTTTAGTAGATAATACAAATGTTGGTAACCAAAAATTACAAGTATTTAATTATATCACAACTTCTGGGAAATGAAAAGGGGGTATCACAATCCCATCCCTTTGAAAGGAGCATCATTTGTGGTGTTCTCATCAATATTGAACCTTTGGCTTTTGTAGTAGCACCAACCTAGTTGTTGTATTTCATGATAATAGTGGTATTCATTCTTTCCTTAGCAACATCAAAAAATTGGTTCTCTTCAATTGTTCTCCTTTTATCACTATGCATGTGATGTTTGATTTGGCTACATATGGAACTTATATAATTTCCATGTACAAGACCAAATTTTACTTCAATAAAATATATTATAAGCATTAAATATTGCAAACTGGCATCATGAATTTTAGATGTGAAAACCATTGTGCCACTTCTTATAGCCTTAGGTGAAAATTGTCTTTTTTCTCTTGCATGTAAACCTTGTTTCTTCCAAAAATGTTTCATTTAATACCTACAACAAAAGAAGAACATCACATATGTGTTACAATTCATTTTCTTGCTTAGCCAGTAATGCTTCTATAGGAAACATGGATTTTTTCCCAAAATAAGTTGAATTTATAACAAGTAAGGTTTTAAACTAATAGTTATCTATATGGCATTATTTCTCTCTTTTTCCACCATATGTAACAAAATTAAATCACTTTTTATGTTGGAAAGACCCCCTTATACTCACATCATATTGAGCGTGTGACCAATTTCTTCTCCCATCAGTTACTCACCCTTTTAGGTCCATGTAACCCCATCCTTGAGTGATCTACGTATCACAGGGATTTCTTGTAAGGGATTATTGAAGATGTTGTTAAATTCTTATAGCCAAGTGCCCTTCTTGTGTTCTCTAACATAAATTACGCTACATTTCTCATGGGTCCATATATTAAAGGTTCCCTTTATCAATTTCTCCCATGAGGTGATCAAATTTTGTCATAGGGTTGTGTTGATGCCTCGAAAATCGATGCATTAACATTGGGGGATAACCACTGGGTTGACAACTTAAAAACCATTCCTTTTCTGTTTGGAATAATGGTTTGGAATAGCGGCTCTGACTGGAGATGATGGGACCAGTTTCCAAATATAGTATAATTGAATGGATGTGGGTATTTATAATTGAATTTAACTTTATAATGGGAGTAATAACGAGCTAACAGAGTATATATATACCTATCTATTTCCCAAGATTAATTATGTTTCTTTATATGTGATCTTGAAAGATTATCTTAAGTATATGAGAATGAATATTAAATCAAATACTTATAGAAGTGAAATTTTTTTAAAGTTAATTAATTTGATTAAATAGTTAATAAAATTAATTTATTAAGCTCATATCGCATTAAATAACTGCATGTCTTGTATATATATTGAAATATAACAATATTTTCTTGTTCAATAGTGAATTAATGCTCAATTGTATTAAAAAAGATACATATAACAAAACAATATAAAAGAAGTATGATTATCAATTAAATAAAACAAATTCACTATAAAAATATAGAAGTACCATGCATATCTTAACTCTGCTCATGGAAGAAATAGTCTTTGGTCCAGTCTTTCTATTAAGATGATTTCAAGAGTACAAAAATGAAACTTCCCAAAGCCTTCTTTACAAAATTCTAGGACCTTTTATTTGTAGAAATGAAAGGGTTTATATAGTAAACACTAAAAACATAAAAATAAAAAATACACAAAGTACTGAGGAGGTTTAAACAACAATCCTTAAAATAATTGAAAATAAGACATAAATAGAATTTGTTGGATGACTAGCTCAGGAGTGCAATGTTGTTTCCTTTCCCATTCACTGCCTGAGCTGATGAATATATAACATTGGTTGTACTTCAGGGGGTTGAAATGGCCTGATGCGTAGCTATCTAGTGTAAACCACATCCGATAGTGGAGGCAACATATGGGATGAGGTGCTAGTTAAGCAGGGCAACATCAACCACTGATTGTGTGGCTTCACCAAGTATTGCTAGTACTTCCCCCAGTCAATCTTTGCAAACTTCCTGATGTTTTTTTCCTTTGCTTTTGAAATTTCTTGCCATTGTTTCATCGAATATTTGACATTATGGAAATAAATAGGTGGACATTATTGAATTATATTGGCACGAAATAGATTATTGTTGACAGTTTCAACAATGTTGTTAGCCACATCCCTTGCTATAAATATTTCTCGCTCTTCCTGTTTCATCTGTATGTCCCAATCAATAAATAGGATTTCATTTTTTTAATCCTCAATCCTTGAAGATTTTCCTTTCAATCTTCTGCACTGTCCTGCCAAGTGATGTATTCAATAATTTTTTCATCAATGTAATCAAAGTTCGTCCTCAGGTTGGCTGATTGATTCATCAATGAATTACTTTTATCACACAAATCATTGATAATTGTCATCTTTTGAAAAAATACTACTTGTTGTTGAGCCTGTTAGCCACCTATAAAAATTTTCATATCAAATGGTGGCTAAAACATTTTTGGAGTCTTCAAGGAACAAGTTTTATTGATAAAAAATGTTATCTCTTGAAAACTTTTGAAGACACCATGCCCTTGTTTCAATCACTACTGTTTCCATTTAGAAATCAGAAATTCTGTTGATTCCATGAGAGAAAATACTATTGCAAACACCATTTTCCCCTCCTTCCACTTCAAAACTAACCTCATTTTGTACCCCTTCATTCTTATGAAAATCCTCTATTTTCTCATTTTCCCCTTTTCCCATTTCATAAAATCCTTTTTACAAAGTTTAAAACTCCTTTTTTGAACTCTGCCAAAACCCCCAAATACATTGAAAAACTTGAAAAATACATATTTTTGTATAAATACTTAGGCCCCCTTGGGCTAAGTCCTAAACCACTTCCCCTCCATATGCCTTGGTGCTGGAACCAAGTGCTAGCCATCTGAGCGCTTATCGCATCGGAACTACGCAGCGCGCAAGTCTTTTTTCCTCACAAGTTTTCTGATGCGATTAGCCCTTTGTTTCATAACCCCCGATCACATTTTTTCTCAATACAACCCACATGCCTACAATCAGGTGCTAAACCATTGTGAAAATCCATCTCTGATCCATTATTTCTTTTGTATATCAAAAAACCCACTTACCCAAAGTTTTGGTCTGATGCACCAGAGTTATGTTTTTTAATATAAAAATGGGTTGATTGAAATAGACCCGCATCACTTCTTCGATGTGATTGAGTCCCTTTATTAAAACTCCGCCCCCTCCGCTTTTCATTCCATATAAATTTCACCCGGGACCAAGTGTTAAGAGTCCGGAAGTGCTAATCGCATCGCAAGTTTCAAATGGTTAGATTGAAAGACCAGGCCCAACAGATCTGATGTGATTGGCCCTTTATATATGCGCCCCAGGCATATTATATTTCACAAAGACCAAAGGCCCCATAGTCGGGCGCCTATCCATATCATTACATATATATATATTCCGCCGAAAAGCAAAACTTTGTTTTATATTGAAAATATGGGTTTTCATGAAGTATTAAGGTTTTCCACCATGTATGATGAAAACAAATCTCCGCCGTTGATTTTGGGCCAATCAAACGGCCTGCGCAACATCGCATCGCGATTTTCATTTGGTGCATTGGATTTTCACCTTCGATTGCGATGGCCCGATTGCGCAATCGCATCGACCTTCCCCAATCGCGATAATCACATCGGCAATTTCTATTTGCACCCTTACTCTCTCCCCACCGATTGCGATCTCCTGATGCATCTCCCACCATCGATCTGATCTACAGATCAACGGTTTTCATCTAATCGCATCAGGGTTTTCCATCGGGTGTGTCTAATTACTTTACTTTGCCCCCCTCCGATCTCCAATTCCTGATTTATTCACCATTGTTGATCATTGCGCGATCGACGGTTCTGACTTATTCTTCCCTCTACTCTCCTTCTTAACCTTCTCTTAACTAATATCGACCATTGGATGTTGCCATCCAACAGCCATGCTCCTCCCCACACCCTCTTCAGTAGTAAAACCCAAAAATGTAGGATTTTCTAATATTTTTATCTATTTTTGCAGGTGTTTAATGGTTCTCCATTATATTGAAAGAAAGGTCGAAGGTCGGGAATGACGATTCCCGTGCCTTTGATTCATCAAAGGTAACCATTCTTAGGGCTCAAACTCCACGTCTCGTCAATGTTTCATGAGGCATTGATGCCATATGAGCCCTGTATGGCTTTCACATCAATAAGACACACTGTTATTTTTAAAAAAAGTATCAGTGTCGAAGACAGAATATACCAGAACAAAAGATTGAAGACAATATTGGGAGATTACGGCTAAGATTGATTATCAAAAGCCTAATCCTCCAAATTAAAATAGAATTAAAGGTAAATCAAAAGATCTATCAGACGGAAAGGCCTCCATCGCCACATCTGAGGCAAATTGATTCCTCTCAGCTACCACAAAGCCACCTGTAGCCACAAGCATTCAAACGGAGGTCAGAGTTATTGGTTAAAATTATATATTTGCCTTAGTGCAGCCAGAGAGTTAATTCTGCCAAGGAAATTTAATGACTAAATATCTGCAGAGTTACTCCAACACGACACGGAGCCTCAAAGGTCAACAAAAGCTCCCACCGAGCTTTAATCTTAATTGTAAAACATTTAATACAGAGGACACATATGTAAGCTTCTTCATCGAGCCCCTCAAAGGCCAAGAAGCCATTAAGACTGTATTAATTATCTTAGGAGATCTTTTATTCGATATCACCTCCTCATTCTTCTATAAATACTTTTGTATAAGATGAGAATTTTTTTGTTGGTTGGTTGGTTGGTCACTAGTTGTAATACTGAAACTCTCTGAAATAATACATAGTCTATTGAAGTTGAAGAAGAAATTGAAGTCTTGGAAGCCCTAATGAGGTTGTTGCATGCTTGTTTTTGAGAAGGCTCTGTCATTGGATCCATGAGCTTGGCTATTGGTGAAGTATTCTGAATTTTTTAATGTTTTCTCCTATTTTCATTTTGTTCCATAATTTCTTACTACAGTAGGTTGAAAGTTTTAGGCTAAGAAATGACTCCTGGAAGCACCTTAGACCTGTTCATCCTTCACTGTTTCATGTTTTCTTCTGCTGAGGTATTTTAGAGTCTTTAATCTCTCTCTTTAGTCCTCATGCTTGTTTATTTCTATGATAGTTCAAATAAGTTGGTTTCAGCATGATTTATGGTACTCCCTGCTTGTCTGCTACTACTTAAAGGTTGTTATTGAAGTCTCCCTTTGAATTATTTCTGTTTATAGTGAGCCAAAGAGGTCTATTCTGATATTGCCCTTTGTCATTGCTTAAACAGTTGTCTTAAATGTCTTTATAGTTGTAATCATAGATGTGTTAGGTGTTCCCTCTTCTATGACTGCAATTATCAGTGAATCTTTTATGTTTTCTAAGTCATTTGAAATAAAATCTTTGAGGAAATACGGTGTTCCCCGAATCTTAGATTTCATTTTAAAAGTTGTTTTGAAGTCATTATTTGCTTAAAGTGTGGTTTATAGAATTCATGGTTAGCCCTGTCCGTCAAATAGCTCTTTATTGTTCAAATTGTGTTTTCAAATTCCCTTTGTTGAGAATTAAACTTCTCTTTCCAAATCATTGATGTCCACCTCATTCCAAAACCAAAGGATCCTGTGGCCAAGTTATATTTGCCCTTTGATATCCCATATCCATTGATAAGTTTGTCATGACCTTTTTTTGACTCCATTTCCCAATGAAGCTACTACTTCCTCTTTCTACCTACCTTTCATAGACCTTTCATATTCTGCTGTATCAATTTAACCAAACAAACAATCAAACACTGACACTTAATAACTAGTCTAAAACCAATACTCTAAGCACACAAGATAAACCTTTGAAACATTTGAGAGATCCCTCTCTGAGAACAGGAGGACTAGATCCTGTAACTCTAAAGATTGGTTCTGATGTTGCCTTGTCTTTTGATTTTCCAAACTATCAAAACACGGGACACCAACATAATGGCGATCATGGTGGGACCACTGAGTTCATAGATGCCTAGCAAGCTCTTATAAACTCATTAGTCTTTCAAACAACCATAGAAACTCAGAAAAACCAAAAATATTTAGTTTGGCTTCATAATAAACATGGTGGTGGAACCATAAAACATTTTACCTTTACAAAAGCTAAAACTTTTCCACCTGGTGACTCCACTGGCCTCCAAAAGGCCTATTACCCTTCCAGTCCTTGTAGAATCCCTTGGGAATGCATTGAGAAAACCTAATAATGTTGTTGGTGGACAACAAATTTCAAAATCTTCCACCTAGCGACGCCACAATCCCAAAAGACCTAATAACTCCACTGGTAAAGGACTCTGAACTGGTTAGAAAGATACAATGACCTCTAATTATAAACATGGATCCGAGTATGGACAGAGAAGCTAAACTAAACACATTATTGGACCTAATTGGGAAAATAGTGTACATACTTGATAAAAGATTGGGAAAGCATGAGGATGATATAGATGTTGATTATCCAGAGAAACCTACGTTTTTCCTAGATCAAACACAAACTCAACCATTACAAGACCTAGACAATGAGTGATATATAGATGATGATCAAGACTTTATAGAAGAAGGTGAGAAAGACTATAGAGAAAACAATAAAGAAAAATTGTTGGTTATGATGGAAAAAATGGTGTATATACTTGGGAAAAGAATTGAATGGAATGAGGATAATTTGAATATTGATGATCTAGAGCAGCCCATGCTCCTTTCAAATCAAGAACAAACCCAAACATTACAAGATATGTGTGATGAACAAGATTACAAAGAAAGCAATGAAAAAGGTTGTCGGGAAATTCCTGATTATCTACCTATATCTTGTACCATGCTATTAAGAGAACTTCATGACCAGATTGCAAAAAATAATAGTGAGCAGTGCCTTGAGGAAAACATAAGCCATTTTGAACCCACAAAATCTGAAATAGGAGAAGAGACAACATAACCAGAGTCTCTGCCTTTATGCCGTGACTCATTTTAGATGGTTAAAGAAGAATGGCTTCCTGATAATCCATTGGAAACAACTCTCGAATCCCATATTTTAAATAACTGTCACAAAAATCATGAGGAGTTGTTCAAAACTGAGATAGGCCAGGAAAAACAAGAGAAACCTCAAAGTTCCCCTACAAACTCAAATGGAGATCCATTAAAAGAGGCTCATGAAGACCACTGTACTTTTTTCCTAAGCAAAAAGACAATTCCTTCTCTCTTAACAGAAGAAGAGATTGATCTAATATTAAACAGACAACCAACCTCCAAACCTCCATTTGAACAAAACACTTCTGCTCATCTACTGAACCTTGTTGTCTTGAATCAGAAAAAACAGTTATGGAAAATCTCAAAGAGGAACAAAATGATAACCCAATATGTTTGATTGGTGAAATTATGTATACTAATGATTTTTCGACTTATGATCAATCTGATGATGATGATGAGCTCCAAACAGAAACTAATCATGCAGGGAAACCATCAGTGGATTAGTGTCATGAAATTCATTATCATCAGCTTGAAAGAAGCAATCAACTCATCCAATCCATTAGAAATATCTTTCACATAATTGAGAATAAGCAATCTATTAGTTGTAAGGTTGAGATTAAAAAGGAAGAGGAATTTCTTGAGCAGGATGAAGATAAGGGGCCTTCTCCTGAGAGGATTGAGGTAATAAAAGATACCCCTACTCAAGAACATGATGATATCTTCACAAAGTACAGTCCACTGAATCATAGCATACCAAGACTACATGAGGACAACACTGCAATATATGATGAGTCCTCCAGTTCAGATAATAATGAAGATGAAGAAAAGTTTCTTTCCCAAAATAATCTTTACCTTGATCCAGTGAAGAAAGAAGAAATGATCCTGGTAAAACCATGTCTTCCAAATACTCTTGACCAGGCATTATTTCAAGATCCCTATGCTCACTTCTTGAAAATATTTAAAGAAAGGATAAAGGTTATTAGGAGTAGTATATTACCAAAAGAAAGAGGATTATTTAGCACTGCTGCTAAAAAACAAAAAGAATGGGAGTGGCCCTGTTTGTCCATCCTGCCCAAAGGGATGAAGAAGGATCAATCATGGAATCATTTACTGGATTGGTTGTACTAGAAAATAGAATTCATTAGCTAAACATGTAAATATTCCAAGTTAGATTAGGTTATATAGGAGTGTCAATAAAGCTCAGTCTTTGAGCATTTAGTTATTTGTTGATTTTTGTCTTGAAAAAAAAAGAAAAATAAAAAAAACAATAGAAAAGAAAAGAGGGTAGATTTTAAAACAAGAAAGGTACAACCCCATACCAAAAAAGAGAAGCAAATCTGAAAGTGTGCAAGCTCAAATTCCACTCTTAAAGAACACACTTATAGTTAGTCAAACAGCCTAATCTTGACTAATTAGCTTTAAATTTTCTGCTAATAGGATATCGAATTCAATTTGCCAAACTATTTAATCTTGGTTTATCAGTAGATAGTTTAGGATAGAAATTAAAGGTTCAAACATGCTCAAAATCTAAACCTAAGTTTCCAAAGAGAATGACTCAAATTTGCTTCAAACTCTGAGTCAAAAAATATGTAAATCTGGTTCTAATTAGCTCAAAATCTAAACTAGAGGACAAGGAAAGACAACTCAAACAAAAGTCAAAACAGAGCTGTAAAAAAGATGAAGGAAATGCTTTGAAAATTCAGATCTTAAGTCTTCCATTTTTTATTTAATTTTCTACAAAATAATATCTATGTGCAGCTTGTTTTTCATGCCATAGATCAACATCAAGTTAGATTGTTCAATCCTAAATTGAATGCTTTTAAATTTCTGTTGTAGAATTTAGAGAATACAAATTTGTTGGACAATTTAATCCCAACAAATAGTAGATTAGGTAGAGAAACATGTGAACTCAATTGCTTAATCTGAGTTCATGGAGAAATAAGGAGTAGAAATAGATTAGATTTCTTGTTTTCAAAAGAATAAAATGTTGTAAAAGAGTTTTCCAATCCAAGTGCACTTTAATGAAGAAAAAATGTTAGATCAGTAGGATTGGGTAGGTAGAAATCTTGTGTTGATGAAAGATCCATTGTTTTTCATGGCTGCTAATATGTTTCAGAGCAAAGAAGACCATCCCAGCAAAGGAAAGGCAGCCCAATGGATGAGGCACTAATCAACCTCCCAGAGAATGCAAGTATGAAGTTCTTGATGCCTTCAAGAAGGCACCATCCCCAAGTGGGGCCAGTGTTAGCCACCTATAAAATTTGTCATATCAAATGGTGGCTAAAACATTTTTGGAGTCTTCAAGGAAAAATTTTTATTGATAAAAAATGTTATCTCTTGAAAACTTTTGAAGACATCATGCCCTTGTTTCAATCACTACTGTTTCCATTTAGAAATCAGAAATTCTGCTGATTCCATGAGAGAAAATACTGCTGTAAACACCATTTTCCCCTCCTTCCACTTCAAAACTAACCTCATTTTCTACCCCTTCATTCTTATGAAAATCCTCTATTTTCTCATTTTCCCCTTTTCCCTTTTCATAAAATCCTTTTTACAGAGTTTAAAACTCCTTTTTTGAACTCTGTTGAAACCCCCAAATCCATTGAAAAACTTGAAAAATACATATTTTTGTATAAAGACTTAAGCCCCCTTGGGCTAAGTCCTAAACCACTTCCCCTCCATATGCCTTGGTGTTGGAACCAAGTGCTAGCCATCCAAGCGCTTATCGCATCGGAACAATATGCAGCGTGCAAGTCTTTTTGCCTCACAAGTTTTCCAAAGTGATTAGCCCTCTGTTTCATAACCCCTGATCATATTTTTTCTCAACACAACCCGCAGGCCTGCAATCGGGCGCTAAACCATTGTGAAAATCCATCTCCGATCCATTATTTCTTTTGTATATCAAAAAACCTAGTTACCCAAAGTTTTGGTCTAATGCGCCGGAGTTATGTTTTTTAATATAAAAATGGGTTGATTGAAATATACCCGCATAATTTCTCCGATGCGATTGCGTCCCTTTATTAAAAATCTGCCCCCTCCACTTTTCATTCCATATAACTTTCACCTGGGACCAAGTGTTAAAGGTACGGAATTGCTAATCGCATACATGAAGTTTTAAATGGTTAGATTGAAAGACTAGGCCCGACAGATCCGATGCGATTGGCACTTTATATATGCGTCCCAGGAATATTATATTTCACAGAGACCAAAGGCCCTGCAGTCGGGCACCTATCCATATCATTACACACACACACACACACACACACACACACACACACACACACACATATATATATATATATATTCCGCTGAAAAGCAAAACTTTGTTTTATATTGAAAATTTGGGTTTTCATGAAGTATTAAGGTTTTCCGCCATGTATGATGAAAGCAAATCTCCACCATTGATTTTGGGCCAATAAAACGGCCCGCGCAACATCGCATCGCGATTTTCATTTGGTGCATTGGATTGTCACCTCCGATTGCGATGGCCCGATCACGAAATCGCATTGGCCTTCCCCGATCGCACCAATCACATCGACGATTTCTATTTTCACCCTTACTCTCTCCCCACTGATTGCGATCTCCCGACGCATCTCCCACCGTCGATCTGATCTACAGATCGACGGTTTTCATCTAATCGCATCGGGGTTTTCCATCGGGTGCATCTAATTACTTTACTTTTCCTCCCTTCAATCACCGATTCCCGATTTATTCACCACCGTTGATCATTGCGCAATCGATGGTTCTGACTTATTCTTCACTCTGATCTCCTTCTTAACCTTCTCTTAACAAATCTCGACTGTTGGATGTTGCCATCCAATGGCCACGCTCCTCCCCACACCCTCTGCAGTAGTAAAAGCCAAAAATGTAGGATTTTCTAATATTTTTATGTATTTTTGCAGGTGTTTAATGGTTCTCCATTATATTGAAAGAAAGGTCGAAGGTCGGGAATGACGATTCCCACGGCTTTGATTCATCAAAGGGAACCATTCGCAGGGCTTGAACTCCACATCTCGTCAATGTTTCATAAGGCATTGATGCCATATGAACCCTGCGTAGCCTACACATCAACAAGACACAATGTTATTTTTAAAGAGAGTATCAGTGTCGAAGACAGAATATACCAGAAGGGAAGATTGAGGACAGTATTGGGAGATTACAGCTAAGATTGATTATCAAAAGCCTAATCCTCCAAATTAAAACATAATTAAAGGTAAATCAAAAAATATATCAGACGGAAAGGCCTCCACCGCCACATCTGAGGCAAATTGATTCCTCTCAGCTACCACAAAACCACCTGTAGCCACAAGCATTCAAATGGAGGCCAGAGTTATTGGTCAAAATCAGATATTTGCCTCAGTGCAGCCAGAGAGTTAATTCTGCCAAGGAACTTTAATGACTAAATATTTGTAGAGTTACTCCAACACGACATGGAGCCTCAAAGGTCAACAAAAGCTCCCACCAAGCTTTAATCTTAATTGTAAAAAATTTAATACAAAGTACACATATGTAAGCTTCTTCATCGAGCCCCTCAAAGGCCGAGAAGCCATTAAGACTGTATTAATTATTTTAGGACATCTTTTATTCGATATCACCTCCTCATTCTTCTATAAATACTTCTGTAGAAGATGAAAAATTGTTGGTTGGTCACTAGTTGTAATACTAAAACTCTCAGAAATAATACATCGTCTGTTGAAGTTGAAGAAGAAATTGAAGTCTTGGAAGCCCTGATGATGTTGTTGCATGCTTGTTTTTGAGAAGGCTCTATCATTGGATCCATGAGCTTGGTTGTTGGTGAAGTATTCTGAACTGTTTAATGTTTTCTCCTATTTTCATTTTGTTCCATAATTTCTTACTACAGTAGGTTGAAATTTTTAGGCTAAGAAATGACTCCTGGAAGCACCTTAGACTTGTTCATCCTTCATTATTTCATGTTTTCTTCTGATGAGGTATTTTAGAGTCTTTAATCTCTCTCTTTAGTCCTCATGCTTGTTTATTTCTATGATAGTTCGAATAAGTTGGTTTCAGCATGATTTATGGTTCTCCCTGCTTGTCTGCTGCCACTTAAAGGCTGTTATTGAACTCTCCCTTTGAATTATTTATGTTTATAGTGAGCCAAGGAGGTATGTTCTAATCTTGCCCTTTGTCCTTGCTTAAACAGTTGTCTTAAAGGTCTTTATAGTTGTAATCATAGATGTGTTAGGTGTTCCCTCTTCTATGACTGCAATTATCAGTGAATCTTTTATGTTTTCTAAGTCATTTGAAATAAAATCTTTGAGGAAATAGGGTGTTCCCCGAATCTTAGATTTCATTTAAAAAAAAAAATTGAAATCATTATTTTCTTAAAGGTGTGATTTGTAGAATTCATGGTTAGCCCTGTCTATCAAATAGCTCTTTATTGTTCAAATTGTGTTTTCAAATTCTCGTTGTTGAGAATTAAACTTCTCTTTCCAAATCATTGATGTCCATCTCATTCCAAAAACCAAAGGATCCTGTGGCCAAGTTAGATTTTCCCTCTGATATCCCATATCCATTGATAAGTTTGTCATGACCTCTTTTTGACTCCATTGCCCAATGAAGCTACTACTTCCTCTTTCTACCTACCTTTCCTAGACATTTCATATTCTGTTGTATCAATTCAACCAAACAAACAATCAAACACCGACACTTAATAACTAGTCTAAAACCAATACTCTAAGCACACAAGATAAACCTTTGCAAAAAAACATTTGAGAGATCCCTCTCTAAGAACAGGAGGACTAGATCCTGTAACTCTAAAGATTGGTTCTGATGTTGCTTTGTCTTTTGATTTGCCAAACTATCAAAACACAGGACACCAACAGAGCCAACAAGGTGTTGAGTTTCAAAGCTTCCTTCTTTAAGTCATCTATCTTTGGGTTATCCTTCAGTTGTTCCACTGTGACCTTGAGTTGATGAATTTGAGCATCTTTTACGTTGATTTCATATTTATGTTGTAACTTCAATTGATCTTAGCTTCACTAAATTTATGACCCTTGCATCTATAATTGATAATTAACACTTTGTTTCTCTACTAGCAATTATTGTTCCAAATGTAGGATTCTTCCATCTATCTCTTTGACTAGTTGTTGGAGCTATGATGCCTTATCAATTGTGGTAGATGCATAAGCACCTGCAAACTACGTCAAACTTGTCATATCTTCATATGGATAAATTTATGGATATTTCCACACTACTTCCATGGGTATGCTGCCAGGTACTAATGCTCGTGATTGATCAAATCTCCTGATTTTTCTTTGTATTCTCATTACAACCCGATGTTTGGGACTGTAAACAATGTCAAGAGGAGGGATTTATTCTATCTTTAGAATAATATCAGATGAAGGGAAGGCCGAGATGAATTCAATTTACTTTGTATTGAGCATCTTATCAGAAGCCCCAATAGTAAGAGAGCTCTAAATCTTGTCTTGAGGTGTGATGATTGTCTCTTCAAGATCAATGATTTTCTCCCCCTGTTGTCCTTTAAGTTGTTGGTCAAATTGATTCCAGACTTCATCCAATTCACTACTGAAAAATGGATCAATAGTATGTTCTTTAGTGGATTTAACGTCATTTTCTCCCTGTAGGACCTCAATGTCCTTGGGAGGCTATTATAGCATCTTTTATTTCTGTGAAATAGGTTGAGAAACGTTTAAGATATCGAGAGGAATACTCTCCAACATTTTGTTCTTTTATTCTTTAAATTGTGCAAGTTGTTTAGAGTTAAGACGCATTGCTACCAGCTTTTCAACCTGTAAACATGCCTCAGCGGATTCAAAAAAATCATTATAGTCATAATTTTCATGAATGAATTGTTTAATATTTACTTGAGCTATATATTTTTGGGCTATTTTATTAGGATCAAACTGTCTGTTGGGAGCAATAGATATCTTTAAGCATTGAATTTGATTGATTTCCAATCCAACATGTTTGAAGTTGTCTAGAGTATAAACACCAAGTGGATAGGGAAACAAGGTTGGGAAGATTTTTTTAGCTTCTTCCAAAGCTTTGGTTAACCCATTCCCAACTGTTTGATAAGCAATTTCCCTTTTCAATATCTTATCTTTTACATACAATGGGAGGACATGGGGTTTGGCAAGACTTCCATAAAATTTGACATATGTAAATAGTTCTTCCCCAAACCATTTTCCTATGGATGTGAAATCATATCAGACTTCATTTCATAGTCTTGGGCCTTTACACTAGTACATTTGGCAGAAATTCCGACACTTTGGTTCCGACACTTTTGACCAAATGTCGGAAATTTCCCCAAAATTTATCAATTTTTCAAATCCCGCCCACAACTGTCGCTATACCAACATTTGGACACAAGTGTCGGTATTGCGACAAATAGAAGTTAGTGTCGGTCTTGTGACGTTTATAGCAAAATGTTAGAATTGCGATAGTTTGGGAAAAAGCGTCGAAATTGCAACGGATTAGAGATATCTATTGCTATTGCGATATTTGGAGGAAAACGTCGCTATTGCGACAGTTTGGGAAAAAGTGTCGCTATTGTGATAGTTTGGGAATGACCGTTGCTATTGTGACAGTTTGGGCTAAGTGTCACTCTTGCGACGGTTTGGGCTAAGTGTCGCTATTGCGATGGTTTGTAAATTAATTTCTTCGGCCTCTCCTTTAATAAATAATAATCTAACTTCGATCCCCTTTTTGAATGGTTGGAGCAACATAATAAGATATCTTTAGTTGACATATCACATTGTGATGAAGATGGAAGGTGGTTATGATGGGACTTCTAAGGAGTTTCATAAAATATTAAAGACGTGATGTGCTCACTCCTTGGTTCAATTTTAATGCATGCCCCCAACCACAGTTGGGCGTGCCATGTCACGCAGTGTGAGGTCGCCCGACCGGGCACGTTCAGGTCGGGCCATTTCGTTCGAGGGCACCCATATCAGTTTTGCTAAGTTGTGACCGCCCTGGTGCCTTGTGCAAATTCGAGTGGCCCATTTTCCATTTGGTTCCTTGTGGCATCGTTTGTTTAAGCACGTCGTACTTTCGCACCATGTGATGTCGCTCGACCGGGCGCGTTCACGTAAGGTTGTTTCATTCGAGGGTGCCCGTATCAGTTTTGCTAAGTTGTGATAGCTCAGGTCCCTTGTGCACGTTCGGGTGGCCCGTTTGCCATTTTCTCGCTTGTGGCATCATTCGATCAGGCACGTCATGTCGTGCCGTGTGAGGTCGCCCATCTGGGCACGTTCGGGTCGGGTCGGGCCGTTTCGTTCGAGGGCGCCCATATCAGTTTGGCTAAGTTGTGACTACCTGGGTGCCTTGTGCATGTTTGGGCAGCCCGTTTGCCATTTTCTCCCTTTTGGCATCGTTCGGTCGGGCGTTCCGTGTCACACCATGTGAGGTCGCCCGATCGGGCGGGTTCAGGTCGATTCATTTCGTTCGAGGGCGCCTGTATCAGTTTTGCTAAGTTGTGACTGCCCAGGTGCCTTGTGCACATTCGGGTGGCCCGTTTGCCATTTCCTCCCTTGTGGCATCGTTCGGTCGGGCATGCTGTGTCGTACCGTGTGAGGTCGCCTGACCAGGCGTGTTCAGGTTGGGTCATTTTGTTTGAGGGCGCCCGTATTAGTTTTGCTAATTTGTGACCGCCTAGGTGCCTTATGCATGTTCGAGTGACCTGTTTACCATTTGCTCCATTGTGGCATTGTTCGGTCAGGCGCACTGTGTCATGTTGTGTGAGGTTGCCCGACCAGGCGCATTCAGGTCGGGCCATTTCGTTCGAGGGTGCCTGTATCAGTTTTGCTAAGTTGCGACCGCCTGGGTGCCTTGTGCACATTCGGGTGGCCTATTTTCCATTTTCTCCCTTGTGGCATCGTTCGGTTGGGCGCGCCGTGTCGTGCCATACTGTGATGTCGCCCGACTGGGCGCGTTCGAGTCGGGCCATTTCGTTCGAGGGTGCCCGTATCAATTTTGCTAAGTTGTGACTGCCCGGGTGCCTCGTGCATGTTCAGGTGGCCTGTTTGTCATTTTCTCCCTTGTGGCATCGTTCGGTCAGGCACGCCATGTCGCACCGTGTGAGGTCACTAGACCGAGAGCTTTTGGTTCGGGTCAGGCCGTTTCGTTCGAGGGCACCCGCATTATTTTTGCTAAGTTGTGACTGCCAGGGTGCCTTGTGCACGTTCGGGTGGCCCATTTTCCATTTGCTCCCTTGTGGCATCGTTCGGTCGGGTGCGCCGTGTCGCACCGTGTGAGGTCGCCCAACCGAGTGCGTTCAAGTCGGGTCATTTCATTCGAGGGCACTCATATCAGTTTTGCTAGGTTGTGACCACCCAGGTGCCTTGTGCACGTTCAGGTGGCCCGTTTGCCATTTTCTCCCTTGTGGCATCGTTCTGTCAGGCGTGTCGTACTGTTGCACCATGTGAGGTCGCCCAACCAGGCGCGTTCGAGTCAGGCTGTTTCATTCGAGGGTGGTCGTATTAGTTTTTCTAAGTTGTGACTGCCTGGGTGCCTTGTGCATGTTCAGGCAGCCCGTTTTCCATTTTCTCTCTTTTGGCATCGTTCGGTCGGGCACGCTGTATCGCGCTGTGTGAGGTCACCTGACCGAGCGCGTTCAGGTTGGGTCGTTTCGTTTGAGGGTGCCCATATCAGTTTTCTATGTTGTGACCACTCGGGTGCCTTGTGCACGTTTGGGTGGCCCATTTTCCATTTTCTCCCTTGTGGCATCGTTCAGTCAGGCGCGCCGTGTCACGCCATACTGTGAGGTCGCCCGACTGGGCGTGTTCGGGTCGGGCCGTTTCATTCGAGCGTGCCCATATCAATTTTACTAAGTTGTGATAGCCTAGGTGCCTTGTGCACATTCGAGTGGCCTTTTTTTCGTTTTCTCCCTTGTGGCATCGTTTGGTCGGGTGCGTCGTGTCACGTCGTGTGAGGTCGCTCGACTGGGCGCATTCGGGTCGGGTCGGGTTGTTTCGTTCGAGGGCGCCCGTATCAGTTTTGCTAAGTTGTGACTGCCTGGGTGCCTTGTGCATGTTTAGGTGGCCCGTTTGCTATTTTCTCCCTTGTGGCATCGTTCGGTCAGGCATGCTGTGTCACGCCGTGTGAGGTCGCCTGACCGGGCACGTTCAGGTTGGGTCGTTTTGTTCGAGGGCACCCATATCAATTTTTCTAAGTTGTGACTACCCAGGTGCCTTGTGCACATTCGAGTGGACGATTTTCCATTTTCTCCCTCGTGGCATCGTTTGGTTAGGCGCGTCGTACTGTCGCAACATGTGAGGTCACCCGACTAGGCACGTTCGGGTCTGGCCGTTTTGTTCGAGGGTGCCTGTATCAGTTTTGCTAAGTTGTGACCGCCCAGGTCCCTTGTGCACATTCGGGTGGCCCGTTTTCCATTTTCTCCCTTGTGGCATCCTTCACTCAGGTGCGTCGTGTCGCACCGTGTGAGGTCGCCTGACCAGGTGTGTTTGGGTCGAGTCGGGTCATTTCGTTCTAGGGTGCCCGTATCAGTTTTTCTAAGTTGTGACTGCTCAGATGCCTTCTGTACGTTTGGGTGGCCTATTTTCTGTTTGCTACCTTGTGGCATTATTCGGTCGGGAGCGCCATATTGTCGCACCATGTGAGGTCGCCCGACAGGGCATGTTCGGGTCGAGCTGTTTCATTCAAGGGTGCCCGTATTAGTTTTTCTAAGTTGTGATTACCCAAGTCCCTTGTGCATGTTTGGGTGGCCCGTTTTCCATTTTCTCCCTTATGGAATCATTCGGTGGGGCACACCATGTCACGCCGTGTGAGGTCGCACGACCGGGCACATTCAGGTCAGGTCGGGTTGTTTTGTTTGAGGGCTCCCGTATCAGTTTTGCTAAGTTGTGATCACCCGGGTGCCTTGTGCACGTTTGAGTGGCCCATTTTCCGTTTGCTCCCTTGTGGCATCGTTTGGTTGGGCACACTGTGTCGCGCCGTGTGAGGTCACCCGACCGGGCACGTTTAGGTTGGGCCATTTCATTTGAGAGCACCCGTATCAGTTTTTCTAAGTTGTGACCATCCAGGTGCCTTGTGCATGTTCAGGTGGCCCGTTTGCCATTTGTTCCCTTGTGGCATCGTTTGGTCGGGCACGCCATACTGTCGCATCGTGTGAGGTCGCCTGATCAGGCATGTTCGGGTTGGGTCGTTTCATTCGAGGGTGCCCATATCAGTTTTGCTAAGTTGTGACCACCTGGGTCCCTTATGCACGTTTGGGTGGCCCGTTTGCCATTTTCTCCCTTGTGGCATCATTCGATCGGGCACGCCATGTCGCGCCGTGTGAGTTCGCCCAACCGGGCACATTCGGGTCAGGTCAGGCCATTTCGTTCGAGGGCGCTCGTATCAGTTTTGCTAAGTTGTGACTGCTTGGGTGCCTTGTGCACGTTTGGGTGGCTCGTTTGCCATTTTCTCCCTTATGGCATTCTTTAGTTGGGCGCGCCGTGTGAGGTCGCTAGACCTGGCGTGTTTAGGTCGAGTCGTTTCGTTCGAGGGCGCCCGTATTATTTTTGATAAGTTGTGATTGCCCAGGTGCCTTGTGCACATTCGGGTGGCCCGTTTTCCATTTTCTTCCTTGTGGCATCGTTCGATCGAGCACGCTGTGTTGCGCCGTGTGAGGTTGCCCAACTGGGCGCGTTCAGGTCGGGTCATTTCATTCGAGGGCGCCCGTATCAGTTTTGCTAAGTTGTGACCACCCGGGTTCCTTGTGCACATTCAGGTGGCCCATTTTCCATTTTCTCCCTTGTGGCGTCATTTGGTTGAGCACGTCGTGTCGCGCCGTGTGAGGTCGCCCGACTGGGCACGTTCAGGTCGGGCCATTTAGTTTGAGGGAGCCCGTATCATTTTTGCTAAGCTGTGACTGCCTGTGTGCCTTTTGCACGTTCAAGTGGCCTGTTTGTCATTTTCTCCCTTGTGGTATCATTCGTTCGGGCGCGCTGTGTCGCGCCATACTGTGAGGTCGCCTGTTTGGGCGCATTCAGGTTGGGCAGTTTCGTTCGAGGGCACTCGTATCAATTTTGCTAAGTTGTGAATGCCCGAGTGCCTTGTGCACGTTCAGGCAGCCCGTTTTCCATTTTCTCCCTTATAGCATCGTTCGGTTGGGCACGTTGTGTCGCGTCATGTGAGGTCACCTGACCGGGCACGTTCAGGTCGAGTCGTTTCGTTCGAGGGTGCCCGTATCAGTTTTTCTAAGGTATGACCGCCAAGGTGCCTTATGAACATTTGAGTGGCCCGTTTGTTGTTTTCTCCCTTGTGGCATCGTTCGGTCGAGCGTGCCATTTTGCACCGTACTGTGAGGTCGCCCGACTGGGCACGTTCCGGTTGGGCTAATTCGTTAGAGGGCGCCCGTATTAGTTTTGCTAAGTTGTGACCACCCGGGTCCCTTATGCATGTTTGGGTGGCCTGTTTGCAGTTTTCTCCCTTGTGGCATCGTTCAGTCGAGCGCACCATGTCACGCAGTGTGAGGTCGCCTGACCGGGCACATTCAGGTCAGGTTTTTTCATTTGAGGGCGCCCGTATCAGTTTTGCTAAGTTGTGAACACCCAGGTGGCTTGTGCATGTTCGGGCAGCTCGTTTTCCATTTTCTCCCTTATGGCATCGTTCGGTCAGGCGAGTTGTGTCGCGCCATTTAAGATCGCCTGACCGGGCGCTTTCAGGTTAGTTCGTTTCATTCGAGGGCACCTGTATCATTTTTTCTAAGTTGTGACCACCCAGGTGCCTTGTGCACGTTTGGGTGACCCGTTTGTCGTTTGATCCCTTGTGGCATCATTCGGTCGAGCGCGCCGTGTCGCACCATGTGAGGTTGCCCGACTGGGCGCGTTTGGGTCGGGTCAGGTTGGGCCATTTCATTCGAGGGTGACCGTATCAGTTTTGCTAAGTTGTGACCTCCTGAGTGCCTTGTTCACGTTTAGGTGGCCCATTTGCTGTTTTCTCCCTTATGGCATTGTTCGGTCGGGTGCGTCGTGTCGTGCCGTGCAAGGTCGCCAGACCAGGTGTGTTCAGTTTGGGTTGTTTCATTCGACGGCACCTGTATCAGGTTTTCCAATTGCTTCCTTCTCTCATATGATACCTAAACCTTTGCCTTTCTTTTCCCTTCTAATTTCATAATAGTGTCATAGTGATTCCAGCCAAATTCTTTGGAAAGCCTTCCTAGCAGAAAATACTTGTGACCTGGCTGAGGACAAAGCATCTGGAATGACCATTCTCTTCCCTTAACCCTTAAGCCCCTAATCCCTAATCGCTTAACCACTAAATCATTATTCACCTAACCCCTAACTGTGCCTAAATCCCTTAACCCCTAAGCCCCCAATCCCTAATCCCTTAACCCATTTAATCCCTAATCCCTAAACCCTAACCCATTTAACCCCATAAACCCTAAACCTATAACCCCTTAACCCCTAACCCATTTAACCCCCTAAACCATAAGCCTATAGCCCCTTAAAACGTTTGGGTCGGGTCGTTTCAGTTGAGTGCGCCCGCCCAAACACCTTCGGGTCGGGCCCCCTAAGCCCCCAATCCGTAATCCCTTAATTACTAACTCATTATTCGACCCCTAACCCCTAAATGCACCTAAATCCCCTAACCCCTAACCCCCAATCCCCTAAGCCCTCCAAATTCAAATTATCTTTGAAGAAGTAATTGTTTTCTTACTTTTGTCGAATTCACTATATACTCAGATAACTCGTAGCCATATCAAATAGGCCCCATTCACTTACGAAGGTTCCCCAAACTCTACCCCCAATTTGGTTGATCTTGCTCAGCTTGAAAATTTTGAATTTTCATTGATGATTTATTTTCCTCTCAGCCCTTGATCTGCTAGGGACCGGTTACCTTGATATTAACGGTGGTGTATTCATACTCCTTTTGAATAACCAATAAAAGGTTAAGTAAATTGACCAATATGTTGTCAAGTTTGATCTTATCCATCTCTAGGGCAAGCTGATTTTCGGCTAACTACACTACTTTTGATCTCAATTTTTCCAATTTCTTCCTTCTCTCATATGATACCCGAGCCTTTTCCTTTCTCTTCCCTTCTAATTCCGTAATAGTGTCATAGTGATGCCAACCAACTTCTTTGGAAATCCTTCCTAGCAGGCAATACTTGTGACCTAGCTAAAGATAGAGCATCTGGAATGACCATTCTCTTCCCCTAAACCCTAAGCCCCTAATCCCTAATCCCTTAACCACTAAATCATTATTCACCTTAACCCTAACTACACCTAAATCCCCTAACCCCTAAGCCCCCAATCCCTAATCCCTTAACCCATTTAATCCCTAAACCCCTAACCCATTTAACCCCCTAAACGCTAAAGCTATAACCCCTTAACCCCTAACCCATTAAACCCTAACTCCCAAACCCTAACCCATTTAACCCCCTAAACCATAAGCCTATAACCCCTTAACATGTTTAGGTCGGGTCGTTTCGATTGAGTGCGCCTACCCAAATGCATTCGGGTCGGCCCACCTAAGCCCCCAATCCCTAATCCCTTAACTACTAACTTGTTATTTGATCCCTAACCCCTAAATGCACCTAAATCCCCTAACCCCTAACCCCTAATCCCCTAAGCCCTCCAAATTTGAATTAGCTTTGAAGAAGTAATTATTTTCTTACTTCTGTCTAATTCACTATATACTCAGATAACTCGTAGCCATATCACATAGGCCCCATTCACTTATGAAGGTTCCCCAAACTCTGCCCCCAATTTGGTTGATCTTGCTCAGCTCGAAAATTTTGAATTTTCATTGATGATTGATTTTCCTCTCAGCCCTTGATCTGCTAGGGGCCGGTTACCTTGATATTAATGGTGGTGTATTCATAATCTTTCTGAATAACCAATAAAGGGTCAAGGAAATTGACCAATATGTTGTCAAGTTTATAAACCATATAAGGCAAACTTTCTTTTTGGCTAACTCCACTGCTTTTGATCTCAATTTTTCCAATTTCTTCCTTCTCTCATATGATACCTGAGCCTTTGCCTTTCTCTTCCCTTCTAATTCCGTAATAGTGTCATAGTGATGCTAGCCAACTTCTTTGGAAAGCCTTCCTAGCAAACAATACTTATGACCTAGCACCTAATTCCCCTAACCCCTAACCCCCAATCCCTAAACCCTTAACCACTAAATCATTATGATCTCCCTAACCCCAATCCCTAATCCCTTAACCACTGCTAAATCATTACTCCCCTAACCCCTAAATGTACCTAGATCCCCTAACCCCTAAGCCCCTAATCCATAAACCCTTAACCTACACTAACTCATTATTCTAGTCCTAACCCCTAACCGCTAAAACCTAAAATTCTAACCCCTAATCTCCTATTAATTGAACCCCTAAGCCCCTTAAAACTATGCCATGAAAACCCTCCAAAAAATTATTAAATGATGGGAATTCCTATTCAATGTGCGTGAAGCTAGTCATGGAATGTGACAAGTCATCCAAGATACATCCAAATATTTGATTTATGCCTTGGGGAATGTGAAATAACAAGTAAGATACAATCACTGGTGAGAAAATCATTGGTTCGAAACTATGTGGGAAAAATTCCAGTCAAGCTAAGGGATGGTGTGGCCTAGGTTGGATGCGATCCCTAGGTGATTTTGACAGATTAAAAGCCCTTGGTTAATGGCTACTCAAATCACATTTTAGGCATGCAACTCATCTCAAAACTCACATTACCTAAAAAAATAAAAGTAATGGATTAATGCGCAACTTATTTATTTCCTAGGCATATGTCTAGGTATCTTGACATAATTTATTCACTTATTCACTAGGAATAACATATAATGGTTCAATATATGGAACATTAGAATTTTAAATATGAATATTTGTATTTTCAAAATTTTTCATATAGGATTAGAATATGCACTAAAAAATGTGTGTGACATATCAATATGTATATTATTATCATTCATATATTATTATTATTATTAGATTTTATATCTATTCAAATTTTTTTTCCTGCTCCGCTTGTTCCACCTATTCAAATTTTCTTAATCAATCTATTCAATTTTTTTTCCCGTTGTGCGCTTGTTCAACCTTTATGCCTTCTTTCCCATGATTCCATTCTTCCCTATGATGCTTTCTTTTTTCCAAATTATTACAGAAGCATGGATTCTTTGAAACCCTAAAGCGGCCACAGTCCATTAACATCTTGAAAGCCATAGTAGCTGGTGGAGATATTTCAAGTTTTGCCGATGTTCAGAAATTTGTGAGAGATCTGAAGAGAAATCGGTCGTGGAAGAATGCTCTCTTCTTCTGGAAGAATAAAATTGGTATTTCCCTTGTTTTACCCCATTCAAATTTGATATTTTCTTCTACGTTATCTTGGTTATGAGATATAGATGTTTGTAGGTCTGAATTTATGCACTTTATATTTTGTGGGTCTGTTCAAATTATATATTTTATTTTAAGTTGAATTGCTTCACATAATCAGTTGGAAGTAAACTCTGACCCAGATACAATCATGTCCTCTGATCCAGAAACGACTCAATCTGTGGAAGATCAATCCCCAGAAATGCTAATAGTGCCATAGTTTGTATCACTGACCAAGGAACAACAAACTCTATTAAGCAAGGAGGCATTCACTCGTATAATTGAAACCTACAGGCAAGCTGATGGTGTAGGGGGTAGGGATTTGTGATGTTCACTACTTGCACGATTTATTGCTCAGGTATATGCTCATAATTTTTTTTATCAATAGTCTGTATGAACTGCTTTAGAGATACTGGAATCTGACTTTGCCTCATCATTAATGTTTGGCTTTAATGATTGCATTCTAAAATTTGAAAAGCCTCTTTATAAAGGTGGTTTTTTATCAAGTCAAGACATCATTTCCCCATTACTGTTTTATATTAAATTTCTTCTATGATTGAGAAAGTTTTCAAGGTTGAATGTTATAATTTATTATTCATAAGTGTCAAAAAGTTGTTATTTTATGTGGAGACAAGATAAAGCTTGGATAGGATACACAAAACACTCACAACAGATGAATATAGAAATTTTGACAAAAAGTATTTCTAGAAATTGTGTTCATACATATTTCCATTCAAAGATGGAATCCTTGGAAATTTTTCCTGTGCAACAACTGTCACATATTAATTGAGTTGATTTGTGTGCATGATTTTTCATTTTTTCATTTTCACATTGGATTCTTGTGACTTGAAATATTTATGCTCTGTGTACAACCATGATGAATTTTTCTAATGTGGTTTGAGCTAGGTATAGAGAGTCATGTCCTACTGCAAAAAAAAATTTAATTGGTTAATATGTTACAATAATTTGATCAAATATTAGCCCATCAGATTCAATTTTGCTAGTGTGTAGTTCAATATGTAGGAAACATGGGTGTTTAGTTGCCTGACTGTGGTAATTTTTTGGGCTCCTTTTCAAATTCAGGAAATAAAATGTGACAAATTTTGTTATTGAAGCATATCGAGGGAAACATTAATACAGTAACACCTCCTCTACAAATGAAAATCGATTCTTCAACAAATTAGTGTCTACACTAAATCCTTGTATAGAAGATACTTACTGAAGTGCCTGCTTGCACCATTATTGATTCTAACACCTTTCGCTCAAAATAATGTCACCTTATTATATGACATCTGCAACCAACCACATTAACATAGTATTCAAGCAAGGGTGTCGACTACCTCACATTCTTTGGACTTCATATTTATGGATGAGAGTTTCTCATTTCAAAATTCATGGGTGGTAAAGGTGGAGGCCCTCTATGGGATCTCCATTTCACTATTTTTTGATAACATTGTCCTTCTATTTCACGAATCCAAAAAAAAAAGTAAATTTTGAGCTCATTCTGGGATGAACATGGTCTTCAAGTCCACCTTGCAAACACAAAAGCATGTAAATAATATCACCTTCTTTTCAAGGATAGCAGGTAGAAACAGTGACATCCTAGTCTTTCCTTTGAATGCTATTATTTGGTTCATCTTTTAACTTGTTTTCAACATTTGTATCAATGTTGAACATAGGATTGCAACATTAACAACCTTGGAGAGCCGATGTTTCCAACTTCAGTTTTAGGATATTCAGGCTAAGTTCTGGTTTCTTAACACCATGGTGATTCATTCTCTCCTTGTTTGCAAGGTTTGGAGTTTGGATCCCATACCTACAAAAATAAAGTCGCGACTCAATTGAGAGAGGTTAATCATTTCTATTCTCTCATTTATGGGAAACACTGTTGTAATATGGCCCACTTAAATTGCAAGGCCATTTCCTTTTCCTCGTGAAATCATCCTCCATAACCTGAAGGTTGAAATAGAATATTGCAACATACACGGCTTCTTTTTTCTTTTGTTACTTTTGTAGGACATTAATAAACCATTGAAAAGCCAAGGCTTCTCACCTGGTTAACAACTCTAAGGTACCGAGAGATACGTTAAGAAATATTTCTATGTGTTTCTTGTCTTAAAGAGAAGAACATATTCACTATTGGTTCCACCTATTGAAGATCTAGGATATGTGTTTCTGCAGATCTAGGATGTTGGCATGGGGATCACACCCAGGGTTCAAGCTCCCTAGCCAACATAACCCCATAATCATTGACACTTTCAATCTCCAGAGGCTGCAGAAGGTCTCACCCGAGACACTTACAGGAATTGCAGAACCATCTAATGATGATTCTGTGAAAAGGATGAAGCACTCTAGATTCTATGTCAAAAATAAAACCATTATCTTGCTATATCTCGGGCAATCCCGGCACAAGGTCCAATTCCATAGTGATGTCAACCCAAGGTCCATTTGGTGCTAGCAAAAGCTATACACTCTTATATTCTTCAAACTTCCTTTGGTAAACTGGAAAGTTGGACAAGATATCACATTCCTATCCACATCCCTATGCATGTGATCTGAGCACCCATATGTAAGCTTACTGGAAAACTGAGGATTCAAGATGGTATATATGAATTACTATGAAAGTCGTAGTCAAACTATCAAATGTCGTTAGCAAACTAGTACATCCCAATGGAAAAGAAACTAACAATATTAAATAAACAATATCGATAGATATCTCAAATAGTGCTCAATTGATATTGCAATATCAATTACAAATTTACAATACAATTTAGTTTCATAGTGTTATACTGAATTTAGAAAATATTGGGCCACAGACTACGGTCATAACTCTATGACTTATAAGACTAGAGATACCTTATGCAGAAAGGCATATGAAGGGTGTTTTGGAAAATTTAGTATGAACTTGTGAGACTGTGAGAGTGGAGATGCTTGACAGTCGATGTAAAGTCATTGTAAGTTTAGTGTTGCTAATGTTCAATGCTTGAGAATGCAAGAGAGAGAACCTGGGTGTAAGGGATTCACATGACGATGCAATAATTCCAATACAATAAACACATACAATATTTATAGGTGAAGAAGTTCTAACCATAAATTGGAGCCATTGGCACTTCAATTGCATAATAGCTGGAAGCTACAATAGTTCATCACCTATGTTGTTTACTTACTGATTACTATGATGGAACCTGTCGTTGGATATGAAGGTTCGGTATTGCGACACTTGTAACATGGAACTTCAACACCAGAAGAGGGACTTGGCAAGCAAGCTTGCTGCAAAATAATCACAAATTAATGCTCTTGGAAAGGTCAATGAGGTATGCTACTATAGACACACACACACACACAAGTGCCTTTTGCAACATATATTATTCATTTGAAAGTCGATTCCAGTATGAATACATAGGGTTAACATTACAGTGATCACCATGCTCTGTAAATGGTCTTGGTTAACATTTACCATTTTTATATCAATATTATTATTAATCGTAGCAGTAGAATTAACTGGAATGACACTCAAGTCATTTGTGACGACAAAATTGACACTCTTTTTCACTCACATATCCCGTTGTATGTACTGTATCCTTGGTGGCTACAGGGGGCAGATTGTACACTAACTTCACTTCGTGGTTTAAAGTAAGGGATGCACATCTCTCTGCCTCACCCAGCATGCTAAAAATAATGAAATTTCATAAAAAATCATAAATATCAACAAAATAATATCATTGGAAATTCTTACTTTGGGGTTTTTCTTATATGTTTACTTCAGATGAGTAGATTTATTTCAGTGTGGGCAATGCAGGTCACCATAAACTTTAGAGACGACTTGAACTCCATTGTGCATATTAAATGCTATCCTGATTAGGAAAATGTTATTGCTTAATTATTAACAAAGGGATTAACCATGTCAATGGGCTTTTCTAGAATTTCAGCACAAATTTTAAAATTCTAGATGCATAATTCTAGATTTAATGCAGTTAGTAATATTCATTAGGCTTTCTAGATGGGTATTTCAATTTTCTTATAAATAAATACTTGAAAAGTTTGTGCAGGGTGATATAGTGGCAAAGGTTGAAGCTGAGGCATCTGTACTAAGGCACACAAATGAAAATATCTGCAAGCAAGTTGAAGGCTTGCAAATGAACCGATTCAGTGAGGTTGAGGAACTCGTTTATTTGTGTTGGGTCAACTCATGTTTGCATTATGAACTTCAAAATTCAGATACAACCCCTATAAAGGTGTCAGTAGTGGACCTTAAGGATAGTTTGAGTCCAAAATCACAGGATATTGCTAAACAGCTTATGCCAGAATATGCAGTGTTTGAACATTCACGACCTCAACGAAAATGCCAGTCAGATAATGATTCAGAGAGCTTGTCCTCTTATTCATCAACCACATCTGAAGCTGCAGAGTACGATGAATTGTCAATGGAAATATTTCCAGCACAGATTAGTACATCAAAAAAGTCTAATCTGTTTTGAAAACTAAAAAAGTGGGCTAAAAGTAGTGATGATTGGAAAATATTACATGGTGAATATCTTTATGAGAAGAACTCTAAAAAGGGGAAAATCCTTTGGGCACACTCAGTGTCCTGATTTTTCTTTTTATATTTTCTGTCAGAGGCTAGTTGCTCCAATATGACAGTAATTTGAAGTCTTTTCATAATACTTTGTTACACATGACTTTCATTTTCTTCTTGCAAAAATTCTAGAAATGAATGGATATCTTGTGGACTTTTGTAAACAAATTTAGTTCTATTACCATGCTCAAGAGAATTTAATTTTTTTCATTCTTGGAGGACAGAGATATACCATAAGAGCTCGGTTCTGTGTTGTAGCCTTTTATTAAGACTTGAATCAGTTAAACCCTCAGACCTATTGCAACCCTATATTGAGGCTTGGTTCTATTGAAGCCGTCATACTTTGGACCTCTTCATTGCAGTCTCAAGCCAGGGATATAGCTACAGGATTTTGACATATTTTATGCGGTGAACATTTATTAAAATCTCAGATTATCTCCTATTTATTGATGCTTTGACAGAACTTTTGAATTAGCTAGGTCACCTATTTTTATTTATGACCTCAGTGTTAAGTTACAAGACTGTGATAAGAATCAGTGACTTATGTTTCATATACCAATCTAGCTTGTAAAGCTCGGTCTTGTGGAATTGAGCCCAATAACACATCAGACTTACCTTTGTGGAAGTAGAGTGGTAATAACACATATGTGGAGTATATTTGAAGGGTAAATTAGTGCTTCCTTGGAGTTCAGATAGAACATATATGTAGAAGTGTATACCAGTGTTTATTTGAAGCTCAGGTAAGATAGATTTGTGGAGGATTAAAGATTCAACTATCAAGGGCTCGATGATATTGGAGGTATTAGCCCCCTATGAATTTTTTGACAAGAAAACAAGGGACTAAATGGTTTGTTGAGCCTTCAAGGAATGCATCTCCCCTGAAAACACATCATCCTTGAAGCCTCCCTGTGCCTGGGTCCTTTCAAAAAATCCTCACTACTGTTCCTAGTTTAAAAGCCTCTTTTTTCCTCTCCTTTTCCCTCCCTTAATTCCTCTAAATCATCCCAAATCCCTCCTAAGCCTCACAGATACCCTTTGTTTTTCCAAATAACCCCTTTTTCCCTCTATTTTTATCCCCTTTTGGCCTTAAATTGCATTGAAAATGGGCCAAAAAACCCATATTCTTCATATATTAGGCTTAGCCCCCTTCGGCCAGCCCCCTCAACCATTTCCCCACATGACCCAGGTGCTAAATCAAGCGCTAGCCTGTAGTGCGCTTATCAGATAAATGGTGGGGTGAAATACCCACCGTCGATCTATACAGATTCGACGGTCTTCAAAAATTTCATCACGCCCCAGTGATCCCTGCAATAGCACTGTACAAACCCGGCGGTTTTTATCGCACCGCCTTTGGAAGGAGGGTGGCTTTTTGTGATCGGCAACGATCAACGCCACATGCCAATACGTGGCTTCGAGATGTTTTACAAACCTGCCCTCATCACGTGTTAAAGTTCGATGGCAGACCCGGCACGATATGCGCGTGCTCCGTCTGATCTAAGGTGGGCCATCCGACGGTGATCACATCCCAAAGATGCTTGGGAGATAACCAAAGAAAAAAGGACCCATGACCCACTATCAATCTCCCCTCGATGCGCTTGCAGCTGTCGATCTCCTCTTGAGATCGGACAGTCTGGATCAAATCCTCGCCCCCACCCTGGAACGGGTCCCACCACCAGAGCTCCACGTCACCCGCCTTTGTGGATTTTTCCCATTTCTTTGTATTTCGCCCGATTTCCAAAACCCTTCCATCATTTATTATCCACCGTTGATCATCGCCCCATGCGATGATCAAACGATCCGCATGCATCCCTCCATAGTTTCGCCACCTGTCCTCCAGTCCTCCACTACATCCACCCTCCCCATGCATGGTTTTCTTAACGTGTTTACGTGTTTTGCAGGGTTATAAGTAGGCGGAAACGCCATGATTTGTGGTCATTGTTTTAGTGGCACAAAGCACAAAGAAGCTGGGTTCAGAGCTTGAATTTATAGAGAAAGGCCTGGGAAGGTGTTAGAACATGATTCTCCATGGAGTGGACAGATTTCAACTCTGTAAAACCTCTCCAACGCCATTAAATCTCAAATTTCACAGACAAGGATAGTACTGGAGTAGCAAAGAGTATCAGTGAAAGATAGGAGAATTTAAGGCCGGTAATTAAAGGATTTTGAAGCTTTAATTCAGTAATTGAAAGGAAATGCACCAGATTTAATACCTAGAGACTAACACAGAGGTCTCGATAGGGCCTAGGGCACAGAAAATGATATACCAGTGTCACCATCAGCAGAATGTTCTTTCCCATGGAAGGACAAAGTGCCCTTACTGTTTCATTCTATACCATGTTCCAGAGAGGATTTCTGCCCTGAAAACCATCCTGTTGCTGCTAGAAGCCTTGGTTACACAGTATGGAAGACCCCAGAATCATTGTTCTACCTTTTGTTTAATTCACTAGAGTACCGCAAGTACTGCAGCCGAGAACACATCATGGACATACCTGGAGTAAATCACAGCATGTCGAAGACCACTCTTTCACCCAAAGAGTACATAAGTTCAATGCATAGACATTAAAATAGAATGGGTTTCGACCCACTGCTCATACTTTGTTTAATGTTTCATTTAGTGTTTCATCTAACTCCTCTACCTCTCTTTCTGATATAAAAACTCGTGAGAAAACATTGTAAAGGTTGTTGATCGGATATCTGTGAATTTTAAGTTGTTTCTCTTGAGACATAGTCTCTGTGTAAAGTTGTAACATAGGTTGAGGAAGATGTTTTTAGGCTGAATATCAAGCTGCTGGCAATGTTGTACATGACTGGTGTTGCTCTTTAATATGACAAGCACATTTCTTTGGATCCTGATTTAAAGCAGCTGTGATGTTTCCTTATCTTTGTCTTTGTTTCACCTTATAGTTCATTACATTTCATTTCTTCTGGCATGCATCAGAAATCTGGCATAGGATTTACCCTTGTTAGGTACCCTATGTTTCTTCTCTCCCTGCCTTCAATGTTTTCTGTTGAATGTGTTATCTGAGGGTTGATTCCAAGCTAATCTAACCAGTGTAGTGGTTAAATATATATTGCTAGCTGATGTATGGATTAATGAATCTGTTCTTATATGTTCTTGTTAGGCTTTAATTGAATGAATTGGGATACTGGGAGTTTAGAACTCCATCTCTGTCTCACTAGGGTCCTTTTCAATTGATTAATACTTTCTAAGTTCCCTTAAGTTGGAAGCCAAAGCATTGAGAGTTCAAAGTCTCTCTCTGATCTCAGGTTTTCACCTTTGTATTTAAATCTTTAATGTTTCCTTGTCTGAAGAGTTAACCTTTTAGGTTTTGGATCATAGATTGTCCAAGGGCATGTTCTGTCCCTGGGTTTGATTCCTGAAAGGTCACCTTGGAGGTTTCCTTGATTTTCACCTTCCCTCTTGCTTTTTCATGCCACACTATCATCTTTAAGATCCAATGCTTTAGATGACTAGCCCAACTGAAAGCCTGCATATTGAATAGCAAGTAAACCATTTCCTGACTCCATTTCCCAATGGTCTCGAGCATTCTCTGAGTTATCTCCTTTGCCTAAAATCCTCTTTATATAGCTTTATCTCATTTTGAACCCTTCCTTCCTGATTCCCAACAACCAAACCAAAAAACTAAACAAACAAACCTATGCCTATAACTAGCCTAATATCTTAACACAGAAGCTTCAAAGACATAAAACCTTTGCTTATATAGAGAGATCCCTCTCTGGACCCAGGAGGGCTAGATCCTAAGTTCTGAAAGTGGTTCTAATGTTGTCTCATCTTTTGGTCTTTCCAATCTGGCCAAAACATGGGAACCCCAACATAATGGTGACTCCACTAGGGAATAACTTTGAGCACCCTTAACTGTTATATCCGGTCTTGTGTCCCATTGTAGTCACCAACATAATGGAGACTCCACTGGGGAATTTCTGAGTATTTTCCATCTTACTACATCACAAGAGCCTCAGAAAACCAACAATCTCTGGTTAGGTTGGCAATGAAACACTTCCACTTGCAATTCACTTTCTGCACCACTTGTTGTGTTTCTCCCACACTCTTAGACAGAGTTTGGAAAGGGCTAGATAGCCTCCAAATCTCACTCTCTTTCAGAGGTGAAATATCTGGTAAAATCCCTCCCATTCCATATCTGGTTAGAGTTTGCTGTGTTTTGAGGATATCCTTGAAAAGGGGCATTACATAAGCACTGTGGTGGATAGTGTACCTCCTAGAAACATCCTAAACCTTCCAACTGGCGACTCCATAGTTCCTTAAAGATAAAATACTCCACTGGTGATCAGTAGGCCTGTTGATTATCTTATTTCACATAAGAGTCCACTGGGAGACCAGCCTCCATAAAAACATTATCCATAATAGAAGTAGCAAGTAGGGTTAAGCTGCTTTGTTGGAAAACAACATTCTGGCTTCAAGAACCATTCACACATGAGCTTATCCCAACCCAAACCCACATGGAATAGTTGATAACCCTGAGAGCATCCTCAAGAAGTCTCCTACACCTAAAATACCAACTATTTCCAGTCATATCCATAGAGCTAACTCTGCACCAAAAGATTTTGCAGCTCTATCAGACCCACTTTTTGACCTAGACTCTCAAAACATTGTACCTAGAACTAGGTCATTCAATGCTCTAGACCAGCCAGGCCCTGAGCTTCCTAGTTCACCACTTCAAAGTGGTAAAAACATTAGGGACAAAGATACCCCGCCATCTACACCTCTTGATATTCACTTCATTCAAAACTTGGGGCTCTACCACCCTGAATCTACTCAACAGACTTCTGATTGTCCTAGTATCCTTGCCATCCATATACCAGCTGCGAAAGCCAATCCCTTTCCTCCTCGAAACATCATCATGGCAGCCTGGTACGCACCTTTGGTTTTACCTCAGCCTCTAGTGCCTTTGCCCAATGATTATCAATCAAAGATTCCACCACAGCTCAGCACCATGTAGACATGATGGAAGATTCTTTTGACTACATGGAGATAGATGATGATACAGTCAAAATGAGAATCTTTTCCCAGAGCTTAGGAGGTGATGTGAAGAAATGGTTTAAAGGCCTACCTCCTAATAATATCCAAGACCTTCCTGCTTTATATCAAACCTTTATAAATAAATGGGAAGTTAAGGCCAGCCCTCTCCAAATCTTAGCAGAATACAAGAACCTGAAAAGGAACGTAGGAAAGAGTGTCCATGACTACTCTACAAGGTTTAACAGTGTTTATAATTCTCTTCCTCCACACATGAAACCTCCCCAAGGTATGGCTCTAGTGAAATATCTCGAAGGCTTTGATGCTGACATGGCCTACCAGCTTAGGGAGAGAGATTACAACACATTGGAAGACATGCAAAAAGGAGCAGTGAGTGTAGAGGCTAACCTGATTGAGAAGAAAGCCAGAATGAGGGTTGAGAAAAGGGTGACATATAGAGATGACACTATAGCTACCACCTATGACCCCAATTATGACCGTATATCTAAAAACATTGAAAAGCTACAGAAAATGATGGAAAAAATGGTTGTCATAGTCAGTAACCAAAACAAAAACCAAAATCATAATCAGAACCAGAACTTTAGGAGAAACAACACCACTCCCAACAGACAAAGAGAATCAGATCAACAATTTATACCCCCATTTCAAGAGAACTTCCTTGATGAAGATGAGGGGATAATAGAAGAGTCTGAGGAGAACATAATAAATATGTTTGAAACAGATAACTCAATCCACAACTGTTCCATGGAAGAAGATCAACCCTCAGCCTCATATTGGGATGAGGAAAGATTAGAATTTGAGGATTACAGGCTAGGATTTGAAAATGCCATCATGCAGGTCAGAGAAAAATACGAACTTAGAAGAAAAAAGAGCCTAGACACTTCCAAACCAAAGGCTTCTGAGGTTACCATCAAGAAAAGGCCTGAGAAAACTTCTAAAGTAACTGCTGAAAGTAACAAAGCAGCAGCTGAGATTTCTGGGAAGAAAAAAGAAAAAGACAACCAAAACACTGATAAAAAAAGTCAACCAACTAGCACCACTAGCACTGCAGTTAGTACTCTTGATAAAATAGTTCATAATCCTGTACATAATGAAGCTCAGCACACTGAACATGCCACTAAGGTAGTGGCTAACAAAATAGAGTTGAGTGTCACAAAGAGTCAATCTCTCTTCAATTTGGAGAGTGAGATTGCTAAAATTAAAATCTCTGTCCCACTCTCTGAGCTGGCCACTCAGGATGTATATAAAGGCCAAATTTTGAAGGCTTTAAATCTAGGTGAAAACAGTGACACTGTCAATCTGAGTGATGATCAACTAGCCCTTTTCTTTGGTCCAAATATAGAAGGGAAGTTTCAGGAAGGGGTAGTACCCCCATTTTATATGAGTCTCAATATCCATGACAAGGTCCTTCACAATGCAATGCATGACTCTGGGGCCTCACACAACTTGATGCCTAAGGTAGTTATGGAGAGGTTAGGCCTAGAGATAACCTGACCCTACAAAGATTTATATTCATTCGACTCTAGCAGATTAAAATTCCTCGGCCTAATCAAAGACCTGTGTGTGAACTTAACCCAGATTCCAGCCAAATGTATGGTTATGGAAGTTGTGGTGGCAGATGTGCCACCCAAGTATGGCATGCTACTATCAATATTATGGGGAGCCAAGCTACAAGGTACAATGCAGATGGACGGGGCATATGCCACGATCCCTGTCTTTAGCCAGCTTAGGAGACTGTATAGAGAGGCACAAATGAAGTTCCTGGTCAGCAGCCCTGAGAAGCCTAAAAATTCACCTCTGTACTCTGTACACATAGATCTAGACTCCTTTATCCTGTGCAATGATGAATCCTCAGAGGAGCTAGAGCTTGAAAACAGAGATACGAACAACGAGGTAGCGCCCATAGATTTCAACATAATGGCCACTCTAGCCTCAGAAGAAAACAAAGATGAAATCCGTGGACAGTGCACTGAAAATGAAACTCCCAGCAAGCAAGAAGTAGAATGTAATAAGTTGGCTAGTCACCCCTCACAAACTCATACACCACACGAAGAACAAAACCATCCACAACCCAATGTATACCCCGTAACACGAAAGACCAGTGAAACTCGCATCAGGGAGGGGAAATGATGATAAGCCCAAGAATGAACCCTTATGGGAAATTAATTTCGATGGGTCATGCACCAAGAGAACTGCAGGAGAAAGAGTGTGGATACACAACACAGAGAGTGACTATGCAGAGAGTCATGCCTTCAACCTGAACTTCAAATGTACAAATAATATCATAAAGTATGAGGCTCTGATCCTAGGTTTGAATCTATTGAAGAAATTAGGAGCCCTTATGATAACTGTGCATGGAGACTCTGATTTGATCATAAAATAGGTGAATGGTGAATATGCAGCGAAACACCCTAGGCTGAGAGCGTATAGGAATGACACTATGGATTTATTGAAGACTTTCATGGAATATGAACTAGTGTTTGTCCCTAGGAGTTGGAATGAAATTGCAAATGGATTGGCCTGCATAGCTAGTTCATATCACAAGCCTCCCAGTGACCAAAAAATCATCATTCAGACCAAGTTCATACCTACAGTACCTGACAATAAGAAATATTGGTAGGTTTTTGAAGGAGATAAGCAGATTGAGGATTTCCTGATAGGCAGGAACGAGTTTGAATTTTTTGATTCAGACTCTAAGCCCAATCATAGTTGCGTAAGTGAAGAGCCCTCAGACGAGGAAGAACCACCCTATAACATAGAAATGAACATGTTAAACGAACGGATTGGAAATTCAAACGAAGATTGTGAAAACGCAGATAGTGAGGAAGTAGAGGTGCTGCAGGGAAGAGATAAGAACATACCCCGAGGTCTGGCACCTTTAGAAGATCTTTTCAATTTCGATGATGTAGCGAAAAGGCCCACCATAGAACACTCATACTCTGATGTTGAGGAATGCAACATAGGCACTGAAGATAAGCCTAAGATGATTAAGTTGGCTAAGTCCCTGCCTGCAAACCTGAAGAAGAAATATATTGAGTTATTCAAGGAATTCACTGATGTGTTTTCCTGGAGCTACGAGGACTTAAAGGCCTATGACACAAACATTATACAACACAAAATACCTTTGAAAGATAACTAGAAACCCTTCAGATAGAAACTCCGTAGGATCAACCCAAAGCAATTTCCTGCAGTAGAAAAGGAAATAAAAAGGATGTATGAGGCAGGCATAATAGTTCCTGTGAGGTTCTCTGATTGGGTTTCAAACCTTGTAACTGTGAGAAAGAAAACAAGTGAGATCATACTGTGCATAGATTTCAGGAACCTTAACAGAGCCTCGCTTAAGGACAATTACCCCTTACCAAAGATGGAACATATCTTGCAAAGGGTAGTTGGCTCAAGGCGGGTCTCCCTATTAGATGGGTTTTCAGGTTATAACCAGGTTGTAGTACTCCCAGAAGACCAACTCAAGACTGCTTTCACCACTCCATGGGGCACTTTTATGTATGTAAAAATTCCCTTTGGACTGATGAAAGCTGGCGCAACCTTCCAATGAGCAATGGACAAAGCCTTTTTAGAGGAAATAGGACACTTCATTGTCATCTACCTGGATGACATAACAGTCTACTCCAAGACTGATGAGGAACACCTAAAACATCTGAGAAGAGTTTTTGAAAAATGTAGGAAGTTCGGTCTGTCATTGAATCCTAAAAAGACTGTATTTGGGCTGCAATAAGGTAAGCTTCTTGGCCACATTATATGTGAGAAGGGAATTAGGATATACCCACAGAGATTTGAGGGAATACTACAGATCACACACCTGAGAACCATCAAAGAGTTACAGTCCTTTATTGGGAAAATCAACTTCCTAATGAGGTTTATTCCCAACTTAGCTAAACACCTCAGGAATATGACAAATATGTTGAAGAAAGGTGTAGGATTTAAATGGACTGTTGAGGCTAAAAAATCTTTTGAATCTGTTAAAATTGTACTCACCCGGGCTCCTGTCCTAATCAGCCCTGATTTCTCAAAAGATTTCCTGATCTTTTCATTTGCCTCCGAGCATACAGTGGCTGCATTTCTGCTGCAGAAAAATCCAGAGGGAATGGAATAGCCCATTTCTTTATTTAACAAAGCTTTTAGGGATTCACCCTTGAAATATAACATAATGGAAAAACAGGCCTATGCCCTGGTGAAGGCCTTGAAAGACTTTATGGTGTACATACTGCATTCCCACATCATAGCCTACATGTCAAACACAGTGGTTAAAGACATATTGTCTCAAGACCTAGATGGGAAGAGGGGAAAATGGATTGCTGCAATCTTAGAGTATGACCTTGAGATAAAACCCACAAAACTGATCAAAGGTCAGGGCCTAGCTCAATTAATGGCTGAATCAAATTTACAATCCCTTGACATAAACATGGTAGATGCCTTGGATGAGTAGGAAGGATTGCCTGATCCCATTGTTGAGGAGAAGCTTCAGAACTCTCATTGGTATTCTGACATTCTATATGTGCTCACAAACCTTAATGCCCCTCCTGAACTATAAAAAACTAAGGCCGGATTCCTGAAGCTAAAATCTAGAAACCATTTCATACTGAATGAATGTTTATACTGGAAAAATAAAAATGGCCTATTTCTTAAATGTTTGCCTGAAATTGAGGTAGAGAGGATTAAATAGGAGTTCCATGTAGGAGAGTGTGGAGGTCACCTGAGTTGGAAAGCCACTGCTAACAAAATACTCAGAGCTGGCTATTATTGGCCCACATTTTTCAATGACATCCATAAAATGATAATTTCCTGCCATAAGTGCCAGATCTTCGAGGGCAAAAGAAAGCTCCTCCCTCTACCATTATAACCCATTTCTGTTGAGGGTACCTTTTTGCAATGGGGCCTAGATTTCATTGGAGAAATACACCCTTCCTCTTCTACACAGCATAAGTGGATCCTTACAACCACAGACTACTTCACTAAATGGATAGAGGCCATACCTTCTAGGAATGCCATAGATTCTGTCATCATTAAGCTCCTAGAAGACCACATCCTCTCTAGGTTTGGCTGCCCAAGAAAAATAATCACTGATAATGCTGCTGCTTTTGGATCCAAGAAAATGATTGATTTTTGTCACAGGTATCAAATAGCACTCGATCATTCAACTGCCTATTACCCACAAGGTAATGGGTTAGCTGAATCATCAAACAAGAGCTTAATGACCATTATCAAAAAACTGCTTTAAGAGAATAAGAAGTCATGGCATAACAAGTTAGTGCATACTTTGTGGGCTGACAGGCTCACTATGAAGAAATCCATGGCATGTCACCGTATCAGCTTGTCTATGGAACAAAAGTAGTGTTTCCTACCAGCCTTGGGGTAACAGTGATTAAACTTGTCTAAGAGATTCAGACAGAAGAAGATAGCATGGTGAGAAGGATAAACCAAACAATTCATCTCCAACAAACAAGGGAAGAAGTCTATAACAAAGCTGTGAAATTTCAGGAAAATATAAAGAAGTTGTTCGATAAGAGAACCAAATCTTTTGACTTCAAAATTGGAGAAAAATTTCTGAAGTGGGACTCAAGGAGAGAGAACAAAGGAAAGCACAACAAGTTTGATAGTTTGTGGTAGGGCCCATAGATCATCCAGGCCAATGTTGGGCCGAATGCCTTTTTTCTGAAAGAAATAGATGGTACAGAGCTGTTTGGGGGTCCTGTCAATGGCAGGATGCTCAAACATTACTACTGTTGATTCCCAATTTCCAGTTTCCATTTCCATTGTAAATACCATTGATGTGTTATGTTTTCAAGAAAAAGAGAAAATGTTTCAAAAAATAGAGAGAAAGGAAGGTTCAGACACGCTCAAAATATGAACCTCTGAAATGTAAAGAGTGGCTCTAACATGATCAAAACCTGAGCTAGCAAAGAAGGAAAGGATTAGCTCTAACATGCCCAAAACCAGAGCTGAAATGAAGAAGAAGAAAGTGACTCTAACAAGCTCAATACTTGAGTCATAAAGAAAGGAAGGATGCTTCAAAGTTCCATATTTCAAGCCTTCCAGATTTTGTTTTCAGTTTTCTGCAAAGTTTTCAGTCCATGTGCAACTGTCTTTATGCCTTGGATCCACAACAAAATAGACTGTCTAATCCTAGTTTGACTATTTTAAATTTCTATTGTAGAATGTAGAGAAGAAATCTGCTAGACAGTTTAATCCCAGCAGATATTAGATTAGGTAGAGAAAAATATGAGGCCAACAGTTTAATCTGGTCTCATGGAGAAATAAGGGTAGAAATAGAATAGGTTTATTTTCCTGTTTGTAAAAAATTGATGATTTAAAGGGTCTGCTAGTCCAAATGCACCCTGAAGAGAAAATGATAGGAATATAGTCTGGGTAGGTAGTTGTTTGGGAGAATTTTACTGCTAATATGATGTCTTCATGATTTGTGGTAGATGGTCCAAAAAGGAAAATGGATAGTACAAGCAGCAGGCATTTGGCCTACACCAAAGATCATTTTCTGAATTCTTGACTCCTTCAAGAAGAAGCCATCCCCATGTGGAGCCGTTGTTAGCCCCATATGAATTTTTTGACAAGAAAACAAGGGACTAAATGGTTTTTTGAGTCTTCAAGGAATGCCTCTCCCCTAAAAACACATCACCCTTGAAGCCTCCTTGTGCCTGGGTCCTTTCAAAAAATCCTCACTACTGTTCCTAGTTTAAAAGCCTCTGTTTTCCTCTCCTTTTCCCTCCCTTAATTCCTCTAAATCATCCAAAATCCCTCCTAAGCCTCACAGATACCATTTTTTTGGCCAAATAACCCCTTTTTCCCTCTATGGTTATCCCTTTTTGGCCTTAAGTTGTGTTGAAAACGGGCCAAAAAACCCATATTCTTCATATATCAGGCTTAGCCCCCTTCGGCCAGCCCCCTCAACCATTTCACCACATGACCCGGGCGCTAAAAAAGGTGCTAGCCCGTAGCATGCTTATCAGATCAATGGTTGGGTGCAATACCCGTCATCGATCTATATAGATCCGACAGTCTTCGCAAATTTCATCACGCCCCGGTGGTCCCCACAATAGCACTGTACAAACCCAACAGTTTTTATCACACCGCTTTTGGAAGGAGGGTGGTTTTTTCCAATCGGCAGCGATCAATGCCACTGGTTGACACATGGCTTTGGGATGTTTTGCAAACCCGCCCTCATTGCGCATTAAAGTTCGATGGCAGACCCGGCGCGATATGCGTGTGCGCCGTCCAATCTGAGGTGGGCCATCCGATGGTGATCGCATCCCAAAGATGCTCGAGAGATATCCAGAGCAGAAAGGACCCATGACCCACCATCAGTATCCCCCCGATGCGCTTGTAGCCATCGATCTCCTCCTAAGATCAGATGGTTTGGATAGATACGCCCATGGACTAGGTCCCGCTGCCGAGCTCACGTCACCCACCTTCATGGATTTTTTCCCATTTCTTTGTATTTACTTTGATTTCCAAAACCATTCCATCGTTATCTTCCGCGGGTTGATCATCACCCCATGTGATGATCGAATGATCCGCGTGCATCCCTCCACGGTTCCTTGCACCTATCCTCCCGGTCCTCACTGTCCCTCCCCATGTGGATTTCTTAACGATTTTGTGTGTTTTACAGGGTTACAGCCAGGCGGAAAACACCATGATTCATGGTCACTGTTTTAGTGGCACAAAGCACAGAAAATTTGGGTTCAGAGATTGATTTTACAGAAAGGAGCCTGGGAAGGTGTTAGAACATGATTCTCCATCTAGTGGACAGAGTTCAACTCTGCAAAACCTCTCCAGCGCCATTAAAGCTCAAATTTCACAAACAGGGACAGTATTGGAGCAGCAAAGAGTATCAGTGAAAGATCAGAGAATTTAAGGCTGGTAATTAAAGATTTTTGAAGCCTTAATTCAGTAATTGAAAGGAAATGTACCAGATTGAATACCTAGAGACTAACACAGAGGTCTCGATAGGGCCTAGGGCACAGAAAACGATATACCAGTGTCACCATCAGCAGAATGTTCTTTCCCATGGAAGGAAAAAGTGCCCATACTGTTTCATTCTATACCGTGTTCCAGAGAGGATTTCTTCCCTGAAAACTGTCCTGTTGCTACCAGAAGCATTGGTTACACAGTATGGCAGACCCTAGAATCATTGTTCTACCTTTTGTTTAATTCACTAGAGTACCGCAAGTACTGCAGCTGAGAACACATCAAGGACATACCTGGAGTAAATCGCAGCCTGTCAAAGACCACTCTTTCACCCAAAGAGTACAGAATTTCAATGCATAGACTTTAAAACAGAATGGGTTTTGACCCACTGCTCCTACTCTGTTTAATGTTTCATTTAGTGTTTCATCTAACTCCTCTACCTCTCTTTCTGATATAAAAACTTGTGAGAAAACATTGTAAAGGTTGTTGATCGGATATTTATGAATTGTAAGTTGTTTCTCTTGAGACATAGTCTCTGTGTAAAGTTGTAAGATAGGTTGAGGAAGATGTTTTCAAGCTGAATATCAAGCTATTGGAAATGTTGTACATGACTGGTGTTGCTCTTTAATATGACAAGCACGTTTCTTTGGATCCCGATTTAAAGCAGTCGTGATGTTTCCTTATCTTTGTCTTTGTTTCACCTTATAGTTCATTACATTTCATTTCTTCTGGCACGCATCAGAAATATGGCATAGGATTTACCCTTGTTAGGTACCCTAGGTTTCTGCTCTCCTTGCCTTCAATGTTTTCTGCTGAATGTGTTATCTGAGGGTTGATTCCAAGCTAATATAACCAGTGTAGTGGTCAAATATTATACTACTAGCTGATGTATGGATTAATGAATCTGTTCTTAGATGTTCTTTTTAGGATTTAATTGAATGAATTGCGATACTGGGAGTTTAGAACTCTGTCTCTGTCTCACTAGGGTCCTTTTCAATTGATTAATCCTTTCTAAGTTACCTTAAGTTGGAAGGCGAAGCATTGAGAGTTCAAAGTATCTCTCTGATCTCAGGTTTTCACCTCTGTATTTAAATCTTTAATGTTTCCTTGTCTGAAGAGTTAACCTTTTAGGTTTTGGATCACAAGTTGTCCAAGGGCATGTCTTGTCCCTGGGTCTTATTCCTGAAAGGTCACCTTTGAGGTTTCCTTGCTTTTCACCTTCCCTCTTGCTTTTTCATGCTACACTATCATCTTTAAGATCCAATGCTTTAGACGACTAGCCCAACTGAAAGCCTACATACTGAATAGAAAGTAAACCCTTTCCTAACTCCATTTCCCAATGGTCTCGAGCGTTCTCTGATTTATCTCCTTTGCCTAAAATCCTCTTTATATGGCTTTATCTCATTTTGAACCCTTCCTTCCTGATTCCCAACAACAAAACCAAAAAACCAAACAAACAAACTTGTGCCTATAACTAGCCTAATATCTTAACACAGAAGCTTCAAAGACATAAAACTTTTGCTGATATAGAGAGATCCCTCTCTGGACCCAGGAGGGCTAGATCCTGAGGTCTGAAAGTGGTTCTGATGTTGTCTCATCTTTTGGTCTTGCCAATCTGGCCAAAACATGGGAACCCCAACAGGAGGCATGAAAAATCAACAGTGTGATGGAAATTTTGATTTATAGACCACTTTCCACCACCATTTATGTTTAACGTTTCTTTATACTAAATTTAGGTGAATTTACCCAAGTTTGTGCATGTAGATCCCATAGGGAGAATGTGACCAAACCAATTCATCATCTTTGTTAGTAAGCCTTATACAAGACTATGTCAATGATTCCAAATACATATTCCGTTCCTCATGAAATCCTACATCCAACTCCAATACTTATGTCATTTTACATCCTTGCCTCCAAATAGTAAATTGAGTTGGGGTTTTGAAATGTGGTAGTTTAGTGTTCCCATTTTCACGAAGAAAATTAATTATAGGTTGTGCCATCCAATGTTTGTCACCACTTCTTGGCCATGAATCGACTCTAATTCTCATCTTGTCCATTTCCTACTTTATATGCCAGACCATAATCAATTAAATTGAAATAGTTTGAAACATCTCTCCATAACAGAAATATTAAATTGAGAAATTTTAGTCTATTTAATCCATTCCTCGATAAAATTTGGTGCAATATATTTGTGTTGAACCACATTAGACAATATATATATATTTTTAAATATTTTTAACCACACGTCGGAAGACCAACTCCTTAGATGTCGGAAGAGCGACGTTATTTTTTTAAATATTTTGAACCACGCGTCGAAAGACCGATGCCTTAGACGTCGGAAGAGAGACATTATTTTTTTAAAATATTTTTAACCATGCGTTGGAAGACCGATGCCTTAGACGTCAGAAGAGCGACGTTATTTTTTTTAATATTTTGACTTTTTCGTCGGAAGACTGATGCCTTACACATCGGAAGAGCGATGTTAACTTTTTTAATATTTTCACTTTTTCGTCGAAAGACTGACGCCTTGATCGTTGAAAGAGTGACGTTTCATTTTTAAATATTTTTAATTTTTTCATCAGTAAAGCAACATTACATAAGTGTCAAATGCATGAATTTCTAAACGTCAGATGATATTTCATCAGAATTGCAATGGTTTGTAAAACGTCGGAATTAAACGTTGGAAGCCATAACGTCGAAATTGCGACATTTTTTGAAAACCTGAAAAGCGTCGGAAGACCGACAGTTTGTGATCATCAAAAGACCAAAAGTTCTAGTTCGTCGGAAGACCGACACTTATAGAACGTCGGAATAGTGACACTTTGCAAAACATTGGAAAAATTGTCGGTATTGCGACACTTTGGAAAAGCGTCAGAATTGCGACATAATGGCTAACCACATTTTGTCCGGCCTCATACTGTCGCTCTTGCAACGACTATGTGTCGGAATAGCGACGAAGTGGCCATCGGAAATTGGGCCAAAGTTTCTAGTGTTATTACCAAAAACAACTTAGTGAAGTGGTAAAATGAATCCATGGAAAATTATGTATAAATGAGACTCATAATTGGATTCCCAGAGGATACTATGGTAAACATGGATAAGAGTAGGGTATTGAATGGTCCATTTCCATCCCATTTTTGAGAAATATGAAGTAAAACACACTGCATCCATGATATAAAAACTTATAAAAAATGGGGGAACTGTCTTGGAGGTGACTATATAATTCTTTCTATAGCTTAGGATTTGTGAGGCAATATTATTGGAAAGAATGGTTCCCCAATACATAACGTATTAGTCTAATATAGCATCCATGAGAGGGACCCATTCAATTGAGAATTTATTTGTATTAGGAGAACCAAAAATCCTACAATCATAGTGGAAATGTAGCAATAGGGACCAGCAAGAGAAGATACAGAATACATGACCTTATCATCATGTTTGTGTTTGTTAGGTTTGTGCCTCCCTTGTCTTATTGGGTCTGACTGAAACTTATTTTCCTTTGAAAACTTCTTAAGGAAATTTTTTTCATATACCTTTTGTGGGTCGGGTATATGATAAATTTTCTTCAAATCCTCTGCCTTAAAATATCCTATCATAATTGTATCTCTTGAGGTCATAAATGTTCTATCGCTGATATTCAAATTGTGATTTACCCATTTGACCAGATCAATATATGAAATAATCTTTGGGTGAGCAACAATTCTGTGGAGAAAGGAGTTGGCGAATTCAATGATAGAGGTTTTGGAAGAGGTTATAGCATCATTCTTGGCTACTCTCTTAATTATCCCAGGTTTTTAATCCTAAAATAACCTATACATGGATTCCCGTGAGGAAGAGCCACTTTATGGAGTGCATGTTATGTCAGAAAATAGTGGAGGCATCTCTATTACTTCTAAAATAGGAGGTGATGGGTTTGGAGGAGCCATGGGTTTTTTTCCCTTGTTTGCACCATTTTTCATCTAGCAAAATTTCTGCTTCTTGGGAGTAGCTTGTATTAAAAATAACAGGGAATGAACAAAAATACTAATAATGCGAGAGAAATTTTAGCAATAAAACTTGAAGTGATGACGAATGTAGTTTTGAATGCGAAAAAATATAAAACATTAATTGATTGACCATAAATTCACTTTTGTAAGCTTGAGACCATCATACCATTATGGCTGAGTAATTATGAGAAACATGGATTCATGTGCATGACTTGGATACTTATGCCTTTAATTAAAATATCACATCGCAACTTTGTTTGGGAGCATGACTTTAAAACATGCGATGCATTCATTTTGTTGATATGCGATCAAGGTTTTACCCTTTAAATAATACTTTAAATTCTTTATTAGGGTATAAATCTATCGAAGCATTGGAGGGATAAGAGTGATGGGATTTTTGCGATGCGATATCCATATCGTAATCACAAAATCGATGATTTTGTGAATGTATTGAGGGATAGCGGAAATGCGATGAAGGTTGGCGGAAGTGTGATGTGATATATCACATCGGGAGTTTTGAAAGTGAGCATGGTAGATGGTTTTAAAGGTAATTGCGATTTTTGATTTGTGATGGACGAAGTGGTAGTGAGCGGGTCCCACCAACGATTCTTATAAAATAATGCTTGTCGGAGATCTATTTCCTTTGTTATTGTTTTTCTTTAACTTTGAAATCATTTGTGCCTTTTATACCTTTTGATATATTGTATCACAACTTTAGAGTGGAGCATTTTATGTGCTTTTTGTTTCATTTGCAATATGTGATGTGTGATGAGGTTTATTTGGGTTTTCTGCTTAAGTCCTTTGACCAATAGGATATGAATTAATCCTTCAGATATCATATTCTTGTCTTATTTAAAAAGTTTTATTTCCCTAACTTTAAAAAATTAAAAAGGGTCCCCATTATTTCCTAAGGTAATTATACATAAATAATGGGGGGGTTGTTGAATAGCCCAAAAAGTTGCAATGTCACCATAGTGGCATTATTCTTGGGATCCTTATATTTTATCTTATCCTTAAATGGTTATGGTAATTCATTGAGAAAATCATTTATTTTCATATATTCATATTTGAGAAATGGTAGATATTCCAACAACGCTAGGAATTGTTTATCATAATTATCTAGGATGATCTTTCCCATTATTAGTTAATGGAATTAATTGATATTTTCATTATGATACCCTTGTATATCCTGAGCAGTTCTTCCATGTTGCAAAAACCATTGCATGTATGAAACGTTTTGTAGCAGTATAATATCTAGATTTATATGCTCTTTTTGTTCTTTAATGAGTGTTTCAATATCTTATTTTCAACTCCAAAGGTCTCCCTTAAAAATATTCATTTTTTCAATAGGGTTGGGATATGTTTCCTCTTCTCTATCCTTTTCCTCATAGGAATAAACTTTAGTACTGAGATGTTCCTTTATTTTGGACATCCTTCTCTTTCATTTCACTATTGGAAAGTATTCTTATCTAGTGAAATAACACAAAAATTTTAGTACGATTAAAATCATAACAATTAAATATGTCTATTACATTTAGTTCATTTGTTCGTAGGCCTACATCAATTTACATATTTATCTTGTTGCATCAAACTCAAGTCAGTCTTCAAGTAACAAAAGTGTGTGTATATATATATATATATATATATATATATATATATATATATATAGATAGATATCTATATATATATATATCGATATAGATATAGATATAGATATCTACATATATATATATGTATATATATATATATATATATATATATATATATATATATATATGCATATATATATACATATATATATATACATATATATATATACACACACACACACACACACACACACATATATATAGCAACATAATTTCACATAAGTACACATGCATGCATAAAATATTAATGAAACAATACACTAAGAGGTTTTGGCCTACATAACAATATAACAATATAAATGTAATAACCCAATATCTAGTGATAAATAAAGACTTTTAGGGTTAAAATGGGGCTTGTATAAGGCTTAATACATACCTACTAGGTTTATTTTCTCTTCTCACTCGATTGTATGTGGTCGTATGATTTATACACACCTATACCAAAGGATACATACTATGGATTGATGTTTTTTTGTGTCGAGTTTATTTTATTTGGTTGTAGATAAACTTTTAGAATTCTTTATGGAAGAAAAATATCAACACGCTATATACATTGTATGATATATTCCACTTCTAGGCTCCTTTATAAGCTTTACATAATCTCTCTATCTCTCTCTCTACATACACACACACACACACATAATGGTGGATAGATATAACCATATATGAATGCCTAGAATTCATTGAAACATTATGCTTATTTTTCTATTCAAATTCACAAAATGAAGTATCCAAGGTGAGTTCAAGTAGAAGATGAAAAAGATGGTCACTAAAAGGTATGAAAACCCTAGTCACTAGGGGTACTAAAGGAATTGGCTTACTCCTTCAGTAGGATGTTGGACATTAAAATAAACCCACACACACAAAATTTTTGGTTTCTTAGTGTTGGAAGAAATACATTATGGAAATTGTTTCCAATATTTAGTTACGTTAGAGAAATTTAGATCTATCATATTTCTTCTCAAAACATTGGATTTTGTTTGATAAAAATACAAGTTTCCCACTCTTCATTAATAATAATTAAATTGTTGTTCTAAATTTGAATGTGCCATATATATTATTGTTGAGAAACCTTATCATCAAGGATAATATTTTTATATTAATATTATACGAGTGTTAATGATCATTGGTAGTTATATTGGATTACATTAAAAGGTAGCATGGGTGGTTGGTATTGGGATACTACAATATAGAAGCAACAAAATATTTATTTCGATATATTGGACATTGGTGAAAAAACAAATACCTTGAGCTTGTGGCTTTATTAAAATTTGTATGGGTTTTAAGAATTGAAACGCATGACCTTGGACTTACACAATACTCAATCAAAATAAGTATTAAAACTAGAACTAAATCTACAACAGACTTGTTAGCCACCAAAAGTAAATAACTAACAAGATAATTCATTACAAAAATAGGACCATCATTCCATACCTCAACAAGAGGATAAAAAGGAGGAGCTTTCACTTAGCCATTGTTATCTAGTTTATCATAGGTAGGCCACACTAAGAATATATAATCACATGGAATCAATATCTAGTCATTTCCTTTAGAGGATTTGAAAAATATTTTTTTCTATTGACTCAATTTCCATTATATTACTAGATGGTTGTTGCATATAGATCACAACTAGGAGAAGACTTGTAGATATGAGAAGAGAAATATATTTATAAATCATAGGGAAACAATGAACTTTCATCCATTATAATAATAGAGAAGTGTAGAGCTCCTCATATATAGAAAATACAATAGAAGCCTAGTAGCTTCCAAAAAAAAAAGCACTATATACAAGTACAAGAATAGATACTAATACTTGAATATAAATATAATATGTGTTGGTGAAGTGAGTGGTATATGTCTCCTCCATTTATAGATCATATGGTATGAGAGAAATTGTATCTTATACCATGACAAATTTTCCAAAACTTTGAGAATAACACTGTAGAGTTCAATATTGGAAATCAAGTAGAGAAAATTTGGAATACTTAAGGACCAACAATGCCAAGCTTGAGAAGAGAACACACACTTGAAATAGTGGGTTTATGTATCAAATAAGAGGATGGAAGAGATGGAGAAGAATATTAAGATGATACTATTTCCATTGTTAAAGGAGTTTGAAGAATTATAAGACTCCCTCACTACAATTATGATAATTTGGGACAAGCATAAAGAGTAGCTTATACACCTTCGTGATAAGGTCATCGAGGTGCATATCTCATAAGAATATAGCCCCACTCATATTATGGTGTGGTTGAAAACAGAGTTGGTAGAGAAGGAGGAGACCTTGGAAAGGATCCACGAAATGGTATAATAGCACTAACAACCAACGAGAAACTTTAATTTCAATTGTCTTAGCAAACAGCATTACTAAGAGCACCCTAGTAAGCTCATACTTTGTAGATTTGTTTTTAGATCATATTATTGAATTTGAAAATCATAATATAGGAATTGGTTCCATATTCTTAGGTAAGATGGGATATGAAGGACAAAGGATAAGAAAGAGAAGACAAAGCATCTTGAGAACCATTGTAGCCATATTGTGAGTCAAACATGAAGGATAAGTCTTTAATGGTATAATGTAAAATCCCATGACTATGAAAAATATTAAATTATAGGAAAATAATTGGATGAAGGAAACATTGAAAAAATAGTGGGGCTTGTCTCACCCTTCTCATTATTAAATAGATATCAAGAAAAATAGTTTGACATTTTCAAACCATAACAAAAATTTAACTAACTAACATGAACCATTAATATAAAAACCAAATAAAAAATCACCTAGAGATTTAGTCAATAGGTGAGATTAGATAATTTAACACTCCCCTTTAATCTCAACTAGTAAATTCTTTAACATTGAAAATTATTAAGTGTTATATTTTAAAATAAAAAATAATTATTCTCAATGGTTTGGTGAATTTTCTTGCTACCTTATCTCTAGATCCAAAAATTAAAGTGAAATGTCAACATTGTTGAGAACCTTGTGAATGAAGTGATAGTGAGTGTCAATGTGTTTTCTTTTCTGGTGAAACACATGGTTCTTGGACAATGTAATTGTTAAACTATTGTTACAAAAAATATAAGTACATTCCTTCACATGTTTATGCTGGAAATATTTTCATTGATGGAAAAGGAGCACAAAGGAGGAGCATTAGACCATTAGCAAAGGAACCAAAGAAGAAAAGGTAGCTAAGAAGAAAAGGTAGAAAAGGAATTTAAGGTAGAAAAGGAGAGCCAAGAGTCGAGAGGAAGAGGCCAATTAAACAAATAATATTAGGCCAAGAGAGAGAGACGAGGGCCGAGAGATAGAGAGGAATCTGTAGGAAGATAAGGCCATGCAAAGAGATCATTAGCCAAAGATAATTTGTAAGTAGATAAACTTATGTGCAGGTTGAAAGGAATAAATTCTGAATTTTGGCTTTAATCAGTATGAAAAGGTGTATGTCGAGTGTGAAAACTTGGGATGAGATTCAATAACAAAGACAAGATCAAGAGAGATTCACGTTGAATAATATAGAACAAGCTCAGGAGGAGTAGCGTAGAGGAACTGGTGTTGCAAGTGGCGACAGTATAAACAAACATAAATCAAATAAGGTAAAGAAAACTTAGAATATTTCCAAAGAAAGTGAATGGACAGTCAGGATTAGATCACAGAAGTGAAGGCGAGAGATGAATAGTTAAGATGACTTCACAAGTTAAGTTGGTTGTGATGCGATGCGATGAGGGGCAACCATGTGTCATCATTGTTCATTAGCGGACATCGCAGATTTTAGAGGTTACCATTAAGATTTTGCATGGTATGGTAAGTTGTTTGTGATGCGATGTGATGAGGCACGACCACATGTCATAATTGCACATTAGCGCACATCGCAGATTTTAGAGGTTACCTTTAAGAGTTCCCATGGTATGGTAAGTTGTTTTCGATGCAATGAGGGAAGGATGGAAGGATGCGATGCGATGAGGGAGGAGCCACCTGTTAGCACTATGCACTAGCGCACATCACAAATCATATGGTTTTAGCATTATCGATAAGAGTTAAACTTACGCGTGAGCGATTGCGATAAGACAAAGAGGTATACCAAGACCGTTAGATATGGCGAAGATATACGGTGGAGATTACAACGCAACTTCACATTGGCGGAATGATAAGTTCATTGTTAAGGCTATTTTGGTAAGTTTTCCAAAATGCGATGTGTTGTGATTGGTTCAAGGTATTGTGGGACCCTCCAACAGGAAGTTCTGCGTGTATGCAAGATATTTGGGTTTATTTGTAGTATGATTTAAAGTAGCGTTGTTTGATCACTAATGTATGTATGTTGTATTTAACTCCAAATTTGTATTCCGTTGCGTGTAAAAGGAGAGTTATGTGGACCATAACCCACAGATCTGCGAGCTTGGTTAAAGAAGTCGAGCAAGATGAAAAGTGTCATGGAGATGTGGTTGTGTGTTAAAAGAAAAGGTTGAACGCGAAGAAAAGGCTTGGGTAACAAAAAAAATATTGAACACAACAAGAAAAGTCTCAGGTAAGAAAAAGGACCCAGAGCTCGTGCAGAATAGTGCAACAGCATGGGTCGAGTCGGGAAAAAAAGCGGTCATGCAGCACAGTTGGAATATAACTGCAGAAACATAAAAGACAAAGGGACAAAAAGTAGAAGAGGACAAACACACAACAAATCCAAGAAGTTGAAAGGGTTGTGTGAAATATTTGATTGTAATTGTAAGTGTATTAATTATTTTATATTGTTTGTGATGCAAAGGCAAGTCTCCATGGCAAAGAAAAACTATAATTTAATACTGAAACAAGTGTATATATTGTTGTAACATCTTGAATATGCTGAGTTAGGAAATGAGTGGGTGGAAGGAAAGAGTCATGCCTGTTCACTTCATATGCACATATAGAATGAAAAAATCCATGAAGTGATCTCTATAAATGATGTTATTGTAATATGCATAGAGAGGTTAGAGAGCGGAAGAATGCGAGAGAGAAGATAGAGATGTTGTGCAGAAAAATATATGATGTGAAGCATATTTGAAAGCTGGTAGGATAACATTGAAGAAGGAGAGAAACAAAGCTAATATCCAGGTAAATCAGCATATGATTTTATTGTAGTGTGAGGGAGTTGATGCTTCCATATCAATTTGTAGCTTGATAGATGTTCAATTGTAGTTGGTTGAGGTAGGAGCCTCTTGTGGATTGTAGCCTACAAAAATTAGATGGGAGTTGGAGCTTCCTTGCAAGTTTTAGCTTGCAGAATTTTGGGTATTAGCCTCCTATAAGTTGGAGCCTACAGAAAATCAGTTGTGAGAGGGAGTTGGAGCTTGCCTTTGCATCACAAAAATAAGAAGATGTGGTTTTCTCCCTTTATGGGTTTCCACTTATATGTATTGTTTATGTGCTTGATGATTAAGTGTTGATGTGATGTTTTAATCTGTTTAATTACTTGCTTTCCACACATTATGTTTTTTGATCCATTATGTATTAAGTTGCGTATGAAATGAAGGTATAAATTAGTTGAATGAAAAGTTTTAAATTTCCATGAATTTATTAAACTGATTGACCCCCCTCTCAGTTTAACTAAGGGTAATCAATTGGTATCAGAGTCATTTCCTTCTGTATCAATTTAACAACTAGAAGGAGATCTTAGGTCCCCAAAATGGCTAGCCTAGAAGGATGCTCAACAAATAAAGCCCCATTGTTTACTGGCACAAACTATGCTTTCTGGAAAATAAGAATGAGGACATACGTAATGTCTCTAGGAATAAAATTTTGGGCTGTTGTGGAAGAAGGATTTGCTCCAAAGGATACTGACACAGAAAAAGAAGCCAAACAAAATTTCATAGAAAATGCAAAAGCCATGAATGCACTGTTGAGCGGTCTGTGTGAGTCAGAATTTATCAAAGTAATGCATAGTGAGACCGCCAAAGGTATCTGGGATACATTAGAAAATATCCATGAGGGAGATAAAAAGGCGAAGATGGCCAAACTGGAAGCCTGTAGAGCTCAGTCTGAAAATGTAAAAATGAATGAAGATGAAGATGTAGCCAATTTATTTTCAAATGTTGTCGAAGTTTTGAATAACATGCAAGATCTAGGAGAAACCATTAAGGAATGTGTAATTGTACAAAATATATTGAGATTTTTACCATTCAGGTTTAACCCTAAGGTTTTTTCCATAGAAGAAAGAGAAAACTGGGAAACATTGACCATGAACCAATTGCTTGGAAAATTGATGGCCTATGAGATGATACTTCCAAAGGGGAAGTCAAATGTGAGGGAGGCAACCTTAAGGAAGATAAGTGGAGAGAGGATAAGGAAGGTACATGCTCCTGCTCTGATTAAGAAGAGGCCAAATTTGTCATAATATTGGAGAAAGGCACATGTAAGTATAAAGGTAAACTTCCATTTAAGTGCTTTAATTGTGGAAGAGTGGGGCACTATGCATCTAAATTTCCTCATAAGAAAATAGAGAATCGGTCAAGAGAGAAAGAGAAAACCAGTTTCAGAAATAGGCCGAAAGGGAACAGATTTAATAGAAGAACATTCTATGCCCAACAAGACAATAGTGCATCTGAGAGATCAGATGAATTCCCTAATGAAGAAGTAACATCATAATTCATTTTGATGGCGAAGGAAGAGCTTGAGTAATATCTCTGGGAATTTGAAGAAGAAGGTGAGGTAGACCTTGAGGGGGAGCTAATTAGTGCCTTGGAGGAAATAGAAAGACTTAAACTTAAGGGTAAGAAACAGAAAGAAATTCTTCTAAAATATGCAAAGACATAACTGGATTCAGAAGATCTTATTAAATTGAAGATTGAACTAGAAGAATCAAGGAAAAGAGAGGATATTCTGAGAAGAGAAATAAAGGAGAAAAATCAGGAGCACGAAAAACTTCCAAAGAAGAAGTGGTAAGCCTAAGGAAGAAATTAGAAAAGGCCCAAATTGAATTAACTATGAATATTTATCAAATGAAAAGCTCTGCACATTTGGAAAAAATTCTAAGTGCTCAAAGACCTCCTCATATAAAGGTTGGGATAGGCTATGAAGGAGAAACCAACAAATCCAAGGCAGAAGATAACAAGACTATCATTTTTGTAAAAGTTGCAAAGGATAATGAAGCAGCAAAAATGGGATCCACTACATTAGAAACCAGCAAGACCATGTTATATAATGAAACAAATAGAAACAAGAAGCAACCTCAATTGAAAAAGAAAAAAATGAAGAAATAGTCAACTGCAAAAGATTCGTACGCTCCTGAGGATGAATTGAAAAAATTCGGAAGATGTCAAAGGAGGTTCCTTACCCCAGTTAGGTCCCTATATTACTAGTATAGTCCCTTATTGTTGTTAGTGTAACCCCCTTATTGTTATTATTGTACCCTTTTAACCCCCATATTGTTATTATTGTGCCCTAAATTATTATTGTTAGGTCGGCTAGGATTACATTGTGGCCCACTAGGATTACATTATGGCCACATGGACTCCTATATATAGAAAGGAGGTTTTGTAAATTGTATCATCCAAGAATTTTTCATTTATGTAATGTATTGGAGGTTTCCCCCTTGAAGTGTCTTATTTCTAAGGCATTGATATCTCTTTTCTTCTATTTTTGGAGCTGGTTACACAACATTTGGTATTAGAGCTTTGGATTCTAGGGTTTTGCTGCTCTAAACAGGTCATCGTGGAATTTTCGCTATAAATTTTTTTCTACGAAGTTTCAGAATATGAAATTTTTAGGGTGCGAAGCCAAAATCCTGAGGAAACTCATAAAACAATTTCAGATCTTTGTTCACAATATTTTCAGAAATATGATCTGTGGAAGGTAGTGCTTTTTTAGGCTCCTGAATTTCATCTCAAGGAGGTGATCGTGGGAAAAGGTTCATAACTCTCTCTCTCTGAGAATCAGATTGGAGTGTCATAAAACATGGTCGCAAGTACACGGACTGTAGTTTCTTGGATATCAATTTCAAATCCGAAGGAAAAAATAGTGACACGTGGCAAGTCGTACAAGTTCGCTCTACTGAACTAGTCCATAATTAGGTCATTCTGGGAGATTGGACACAACTTTGTCTTGGAGAATCCAAATCCAGTCAGACCTATGGCATTCGAAAGAGAATTTAGAGGGCTACGTCGGTGATAAAATTCAAATATTGAAGTGTTTCAATCACAGAGATAATCCAATTTCAATATCAAGCTCCTCAAAAGCAAGAAAAAGGTGTGTATTTTTTCCGAAATGCATAAGTCTTGTTTGAAGAATCAAATTTTGAATTGATTCCAAGGGCATATTGTAGAATAGATATTAGTATTGGATTCTAAAATATGCCCTATAAAAATAATGCAACACCCATTAAGCCTTTAGAAGGCTCTACTATGACTCATGAAGATGAAGAATTGCAACATGATCTATCAAAATTACAAGAGAAAGTGCACCAAATTTCGCTCTTGCAAAGAGCAAAAAAAATGAAATGGAAGTTTTGAAGAAAGGCGTGGAAGCTAAGATGGATGGCATGGAAGCTGGCATGGAAGCTAAGATGGATGAAATGAAAGACAACATGGAAAACATAAAGAATGATATAAAAGTAGACATGGAAGGTTTGACAAAGTTGATACAATAAATGTTTCCTAATGGTGAAAATATAGTAGAAGAAACTCATGATGAGAACAAAATAAATATTAATCGTGATTTCATAAACTCTAATGTTGGCGGGAAGAACCACCATATTCCAAAAATGGATATGAGGAATTTTGATGGAAAGGATCCTGTAACATGGATACTACAGATGGAGCAATATATTGATCTCCATAACGTGCAAAACGCACAAAAGGTATGCATCGCAGCTTTACATTTAGAAAAAAATACATTTGTATGGTATTGATGGCTTTTCTCCCGTAACAAAATTGTCACTTGGTCAATTTTTATGGAGGAAATGATAGCACATTATGAGGATACAAAGAGTAACACCTTCTTTAGCCAATTGAAAAATCTCAAACAAAAGGGTTTAGTGGGGCAACACATTGAAGACTTCCAAAAATTGAATATAAGGGTAATTGATATTCCAGATGAACACAGGATTGATCTCTTCATAGGCACTTTAAAGGATAACATCCAACATGAAGTTCGCATTTTGGAACCTGATTCATTGGAGAAGGCATTCAGGTTGGCAAGAAAAATTGAGTGTAAAATTATGGCGACAAGGAAGCCTACCACTCACTTCTATAAAGAGGGAAGTGTTGCTACTCCTAGATTTCCACAACCTACAAGGTTGACACCACAAAAATTGGAAGAAAAAAGAGAAAAGGGCTTTGCTACAGTTGTGATAGCAAATACACTAAAGGTCATAAGTGTGCTGAGAATAAATTATTTTACATAGATTGTGAAGAGGAAGAAGAAAATGAACAAGAAGAGGATATACACCAGGAACCAACCCTAGAAGAGGAAGAAATGAATCCGACCATATCGTGTAATGCACTAGCAGGAATTACCACTCCTAAAACTCTCAAGATACAAGGACAAATCAAGAAGAAAAAGGTAACAGTGTTGATTGATTCAGGTAGCACCCATAATTTTATTCATTGTAAGGTAGCCAAGGAATTAAATTGTTTCCTATACCCAGCACCAGAATGTCAAGTGATGGTTGCAAATGGAGGAACTATAAATTTCTCTGGAAAATTCCATAATATCAAGCTAACCATGGGGGAATATTTATTGACTAGTCCAATGCTTTCCATTCCTATGGGAGGTGCTGACGTTGTACAAGGAGTACAATGGTTACAATATTTGGGGACGGTAGCTTTTAATTTTCAAGAACTTTTCTTGAAAAATTTTTTAGAAGGAAAGGAAGTTGAATTACGGGGTATTGCAGGGAAGCCGAGAAAGATAATAAGCTCTAATGTCATGAAAAATCTTCTAAAGAAAGAACAGCGCGGCGTAATTGCACAATTATGCTCACTAGAAGTTCCAACATCAAAATCATCTATTTCTACAGATCTCCAACAAGTCTTGGAAAATCATTTCAAGGTGTTTGAAACTGCCAAAGGACTCCCACCTATTTGTGATCATGATCATGCTATTCATTTGATTCCAGGAAGTGTTCCTCCAAACATCAGGCCTTATAGATATCCTTATTTCCAAAAGAGCGAAATTGAACGTACAATTGCAGAAATGTTAGAGGTGGGTATAATTCAACCTATTCAAAGTTCTTTCTCTGCTCCTGTAGTATTGGTACACAAGAAGGATGGATCATGGTGAATGTGTCTGAATTATAGGGAGCTCAATAAGCTCACCATTAAAGATAAATTTCCCATTCCTGTGATTGATGAATTATTGGATGAATTACATGGAGCAATTTATTTTACCAAGTTGCATCTTCGTTCAGGATATCATCAAATTAGAATGAAGACTGAAGATGTTCCAAAAACATCATTTCAAACTCATGAGGGTCATTATGAATTTTTGGTCATGCCTTTTGGCCTTACCAATGCACCTTCTACATTTCAAGGATTGATGAATTCCATTTTCAAACTGTTCCTTACAAAATTTGTGCTAGTATTTTTTGATGATATATTAATCTACAACAGGTCTTGGAAGGATCATGTTGAACATGTTGACAGGGTGCTCAAACTATTGAAGGAGAAACAATTATATGCAAAAACATCCAAATGTTTCTTTGGAGTACAAGAGGTGGAATATCTGGGTCATATTGTATCTCACGAGGGTGTTAAGGTAGACCCTAACAAAATTAAAGCCATTAAGGAATGGAAAGTCCCCAAAACCATAAAGCAGTTGCGAGGATTTCTCAGGTTAACAGGGTATTATCGCAAGTTTGTTAAGAATTATGGGAGAATAGCAGCACCTCTAACAACATTATTGAAGAAAGATGCATTTTCATGGACTCCTGATGCAACTAAGGCCTTTGAACATCTTAAAGAGGCAATGTGCCTAGCACCAGTCTTAGCTATGCCAGACTTCACAAAAACCTTTATTGTGGAATGTGATGCCTCAGGAAATGGAATTGGTGTTGTTTTAATGCAAGAAGGAAGACCTATTTCTTTTGAAAGTCGTCCAATCAAAGGAAAGTATTTACAAAAACCTATTTATGAGAAGGAAATGTTAGCAATATTGCATGCACTAAAGAAATGGCGAACTTACCTAATGGGAAGACACTTCAAGGTAAAAACTGATCATGATAGTCTTAAACACTTTTGGAACAAAGACTATCTTCAGAAGAGCAGCAAAAATGGGTCACAAAGATGTTGGGTTATGACTTTGAAATAATCTACAAAAAAGGAAAGCTTAATGTTGTTGCAGATGCACTCTCAAGAAAGAATGAATAGGTGGAAGCATTGCTTTGTGCCATTTCTATTATCCAACTAGATTGGATAACTGAAGCAAGATATGAATGGAAGAAGGACACAGATGTATGGACACTCATTCAAAAGTTGCAGCAAGATCCTAGTACATCTGATACATTTAGTTGGAAAAATGATTCATTATGGTACAAAGATCGCTTATATATTTGTATGAATTCCCAACTAAAACAAAATATTCTTTTGGAATTACACACTTCTCCTTTAGGAGGACACTTAGGATTTTTAAAAACTTACCACAGGGTGAAGAAATAATTTTTTTGGGATGGCCTTAAATCTGATATTCAAAAATTTGTGGCGGAATGTTTGGTTTTCCAGCAGAATAAAGTTGAGACAATTAAGACCCCAGGATTTCTACAACCTTTTTTTTATTCCAAGTCAACATTGGGAGGAGATTTCAATGGATTTTATCACAGGTTTACCTAAGTCTGAAGGAAAGAGTGTCATCATGGTGGTAGTTGATAGACTTACTAAGTATGCACACTATTGTGCATTATCTCATCCATTTAAAGCAAGTACAGTTGCTACTACATTTATGGACACAATTCAAAAGCTACATGGAAGTCCAAGGGTTATTGTGAGTGACAGAGATCCCATTTTTACTGGAAATTTTTGGACGGAGTTATCTTCTTTTTTGGGTACTCAATTAGCTCATAGCTCATATTATCATCCTCAATCTGATGGTCAAACTGAGATAGTAAAAACATGTTTGGAAGGATATCTTTGTTGTTTTGTATCTGATAAACAAACACAATGGGTCAAGTGGTTACCTCTCAATGAATTGTGGTATAACACTTCCTTCCATACTGCAACAAAAATGTCCCCATTTATGGCACTTTATGGATATCATCCACCATCCATCACATCATCTTTAAGGGAAAATTCGAAGGTTCAAGCAGTGGAAGATCACATCGAGCATCAACAAGAAGTTCTCCAACTCTTAAAGGATAACCTGAATATGGCATAAAATCGAATGAAACAACAGGTAGATCAACATCGCAGTGAGAAAATTTTTGATATAGGAGATTGGGTATTTTTATGGCTACAACCATACAAACAAATGTCCCTCAAGCAAGCTAAGAAGGATAATAAATTATCACCAAAGTACTATGGTCCTTACAAGGTGTTGCAAAATATTGGTACTATGGAATACAAATTGGAGCTTCTTGCTTCTTCACGAGTGCATCAAATTTTCCATGTTTCATGCTTAAAGAAGGTTATAGGTGAAAATCTTCCAGTTCAAACAATATTTCCAGAACTTGATGAGGAAGGAAAAATCATATTGGAACCTGAAGCGATCACGGTGTTAGCCACCAATAAAATTTGTCATATCAAATGGTGGCTAAATCATTTTGGAGCCTTCAAGAAACAAGTTTTATTGCAAAAAATTGTGAATTCTTGAAGTCTTGTGAAGATTTCATGCCCTTTTTTTAAATCTTCACTGCTATTTCCCTTTCCATCTCAGAAATTCTGCGATTATCATAGAGAAAATACTACTGCAAAATCCAATTTTTTACCCTCTTTTCACTTCAAACAAACCTTCATTTTGTTCCCTTTTCCTCATAAAATTCCTCCATTTTTAATTTATTCCCTTTTCCCTTCATGAAAATCCATTTTTTAAGGTTTAAAACTCACTTTTAAACCTTACCGAAACCCCCAAATCCATCAAAAAACCTTGAAAAAATCGTAAAAATACACATTTTTGTATTAATACTTAAGCCCCTTTGAGCTAAGCCCTAACCACTTCCCCACATGTGCCCACGCCCTAGAACCAGGCGCTAGACCCATCGGGTGCTTATTGCATCGGAACAAATTAGAGAGCGCAAGTCCTTTTGTTTTATAAAACCCTGATGCTGATTGGCCCCTCTTGTGTATAAACCCCTGATCCCTTTGCCGCTTCACAAAACCCAAAGGCCCGCAATTGAGCCCTTAAAACAATGCAATAAACCATTCCCGTTTTGATTTTTCCTTTGAAAAATCATAAAAACCCATTTTTTCTATCTTATAAGGGAAACCCATCATTCATGGTTTAAATCAATCTCGACCGTTGATTTAAAACCAATCAAATGGTTTATGAAGTCTGGCATCGGAAAAAATCAATGGGTGCGTTTGTTTGTGTTAACAAAACGTTCCGATGCGATTGGCCTCTGTTTCTAAGTCCCAAGCCTTTTTCGCTTCATATTACCCAAGAGCCCGCCATCAGGCGCTTAAATGTTTATATAAACCCTGTCCGATCATATTCTTCCTTTGTATATTCAAAAAACCCTTTTTTCCTAAGTTTTATGTTAAGCCCACTGGTGCAATGTTTTGAATGATAAGAACCATTGATGCAAAGGCCGATCAACGGTTTAAAAGATCTCACATCAAAGATTTTACAAATGGGTAGATTGAAAAGGCCGCTCCATCGTTTCGATTGCGATTGGCCCTTTATATGTATAGACCCTGGTCCCTTTACCATTTTCATATAACCAGACATGCCCTGCAATCGGGCACCTAAAATTATGTATTAACCCACCCTGATGCAATAAACCTTTGTATTTCATAAATTTTTGATTTTCGTATGTTATAAAGGGTTCCGCCCATTCATTGTCTAAACTCTTTCTCCACCGTTGATCCTAGGGCCAATCAATGGCCAGCGCTATATCGCATCGGATATTTCCATTGGTGTAGTGTATTATTTTGTTTTCCACCACTAATTGGCCACCTTCTGATTCATCCTCCACCGTTGATCTAATTTGCAGATCGACGATCCAACGCCAATCGCATCGGCACCATTCAGTTCCCCCCCCCCGTCGATCGAAAAGCCCCGATTGCATCTAGGTCGTCCATGTGTCAACATCCGACAGTCCAGATCAATCCTCCCAACCTTGGCTAAAATTCATACGCCCCGCTTCATAATTTTTTTGACCAAATCTTAGCCGTTGACCTCTGCAGATCAACAGCTCATATTAACCCTTTCTCCACTTTGTATAATTTTTCATTAACAACCCAGATTTAATCTTGGTCGTCCAATCTCTAATCCAACGGTCTAGGTTAATACCAGCTTCCCTCTGTCCCACCTGTTATCGCCCACACACCTATCTGTTATCACGCTCTTTCCACAGTCATTATATCTAAGACCCTAGATTTGACGGTAGACGCACATTTTCGCATAACTTTCAGCACGTCTGTTAATTTCCCAAGAGCTACGCGATATGGGCGGTATTCAAATTCTACGTGTCAGGCAGGAACACATATCGCGTTCGAAAAGGTGAAACCTCCTATCCCTCTTTTGGCCACGTGAAACCCGTGGTTTTCTCACCCGAAACTGCTTTCTCTTTTTCCATTGTGTTTCATCATGTGCAACCTTTGCCGTTGACCTCTACGGATCAACGACCCCTATTTGATCTCGCTTTACATTATCGCCCTCCTCCTTTACCAAAGGGCCTTCAACGAGCAATCACAACCATTGATCTCTGGGTCCAATTTGATCCGAAGGCCCACGATCATCAGCGAAACCCCAATTTTCCTCCTTGCCTTTTTCATTGCTGATTAAGGTTTTAACCCCATTTCTTTGCATGTTTCCACCATTTCATTATAATGTGACCCTTTCGCATTATTTGTTCATAACTAATCTCGACCATTGATCTCCTTGGTCTATCATGGATCAACGACTCCGACTTAAACTTCCACCGCTTGTTACACCATTTTTTGGTCATCTAACCTATTATCATTAGATGGACCCAAGTACACCATGTAATACCAATTTTACCCTAAGTAAAATTTCTTTCGCTATGTAAAATAACTTAATAAAACACATTTATTAAGTTGTTTATGGTCCAAATAGGAAACCCCAAAAGGAAATATTAAACAAATTTTTATTTGTTTGATTTTCCTCATGGAATAATCAATTAAACAATAATTTAATTATTATTCCAAGTTATATTTAACCCAAAACAAAGAAATTAATTAGATAAATCCTTATTTATCTTATTATTTTCTAGGAATAATTATTTAAATAAAATTCCTTGTTAAATATGACTAAATCATTTATAAATAATTAAATAAATTATTATTTATTTAATTATCATTCAACCACTTCCTTAAAATAATAAATAAATCATTTATTTATTTATTATTTACAAATAAAGGAATTTGACCCAAGTTAAATACCTTTTCCTTCCAACAAATATAATAAAATATTCCTAAAGGGTGGTTCTAGAATTTGGTTAATAATATTTTATTCATGCACCAAGTTCTAGACTACCCTAATATTTTGTTATAAATAGAAGGGTTTTCCCATTCATTGGAAACCTTTTGTTGCTCATTAGATCACTCTGGATCTATGCTCTTGGTCTGACTTTGAGCGATTATCATTGTCACATTCTTTACTTTTTACTTTGTGAGCTCCCTTTGAGTTCTATGTTTGTCTGGGTTTTCTACACCAACAAGAGAGAGAAATGCTAGATCTGAAGCGCTGAGGACTTTCAAGAACCCATCCCATTGAGGAGAATTGGAAAAACCTTTCTTGTTTTCCTCTCAGGTGCCCTTAATATAAAAAATTCTTTCAAAAATATTTTTCTTGTCTTATCTATCGAATGCATGGAGCAAAATCTTATTTTCACTGCTTAATGTCTTTTTATGCATAGTTCTGGATTTGTGCAGCTTTGTCTTGATCAACTAACTGCATATTTGAAGATATTGGCAGCCATAATTGATGTTAGGGCTATTTGTTATGCGTAGCTAAAGTGGTCTTTTTCTGACAAAAGATTCATACTAACAATTGGTGACTCCACATGGGTTTTCTTTTCTGACCGCTGTCGTTTTACATATTCCTGCATATCTAGCTATTTCCAACCCTAGGATTTCTCTTCAATTTTTTCCTTTTCCTATTTTTATGGTGTTTTTGACCTCTAAAACCCTCAAACATTACAATTTTTAACTTCTGTATGTTTCTAGCCCTATTGCGCAGGTGACAGACATCAGTCGTAGCTGAGACCAAATTTTTTTCTGAAATCTGTCACCGAGCATGCCGGAAGTGCAGGTCGCACTTTTTGGCCCAAAACCTATGACCTGGAGCTTCAGGTAGTGGAAAAAAGCCCAAAAACTGTGACCTGAGCAAAAAACAGGTCAAAAACTGTGACCTAGACTTTTTCTGGAATTTTTCTGAAATTTTTTTGGGTTTCGTCTGAACCTCTATCAGGGTTGTCTAACCTCTGTCTCCACCCATTTAGACCTATTCTTGCTCTTTTTTACTCAACTAAGTGGGAATCTAGCCCCCTCGGGCTTTAGTACCCTCCACTTTTTGTGGAAGAGTTTTAGCTGCTGTAAGTGCTAAATTTTCAGAGTTTCAGCCATTTCTTTTACATATCTGATACCTCATCTTCAGATCCCTTTAAGATCAGTTACTTTTCCTTTCAAATCATGTCATATAGTTTTGTTTGGGTTTGTCTTTAGGGTCACCTCCTTTTCCCTACTGCCTTTAGCTATTTCCCTCCTCTTTTGCAGCAACCTTGCCTTTGCCTCTTTGCTTTTTTTTGCACCCCTTTTCAGTAGATTTCTCCTTTAGATCCCTGTCCCTCCTGACCTTAGATCTATTGGCCCCTTTTTAGTGTGTTTTGACTAGATTTTTTCCCTCTTTTTAGACTAGTTTTGAGAGACCCGCCTTCTTGGGTTAGATCGATGCATTGTTAGCTATTAATTTTCTGTTATTTCAACATTTACTGTTCTCTGCAACTTTATTTTCAGTTACGCATCACACTTTTTCTTTTACTCTCAAAATGTCTGGGTTTAAAAATTAAAATTAACGCACGCCACACACTGACCCTAAGTTAAGAAGAGCCTGGTTAACACCGCTAGGCAAAGACTTTAAAATCAATTGACACTGCACCTCTCTGCCCTTGTTTCGACATTGACATCACTTGATTCTGCACCTCCCTGCCTTTGTTGGTTATTCTTCTTCCCTTTATGCCATCATCATTGTGACCCCAAGGCATATATCCCAGAGACTTCTTGGCCTTCACCCTCAGTTTCCGGTTGGTCGACTTTCTCCTTCCCACCGTCGTCGAGTTAGTCCTCCCCCGAGTCTACACTTTGAATCATCTTCTGATTGTTTGGGTTCTCCCCCTACTTCTGGTTCTCCCCCTGTTACCTTCACCATGTCTGGTCCAGGGCCTAACGCTAGCGGCAACCCTGGCCCTAATGCTGGGACTGTTACTAGCGAAATCACCATAGGAACTACCTCGACTGCTCCCTTGCTCCTCTTCATGGCAAGCCTCAGTCTCCCCGATTTCAATCAGTTGATCAATGATCCTATCTGCCACGATGTTGGTTGGCCTGCTATGCCAACCAAGCTCCCCTCCGACATTCCCAAGTTCAAAGGCCTTGTTGGAGAGGATCCCTCCAACGATATCCGATCTTTCCACATGTGGTGTTCATCCCATTCCATTACTGATGTTTCCATCCATCTTAGATTGTTCCAATGCACGCTTACAGGTGAAGCTTCTAAGTGGTATGTTGATCAGCCCACTTCCTCTCATACCACCTTTGCGACTCTTGCCCAAGATTTTTTATCTTACTTCCAGCTTCCCCTTCGTTATGACACTGGTATCGAACTTTTGACTTCTTTCCGTCAATCATCTGCAACCTGCCTATCTGATCATGTCTACTAATGGCGGAGAAGAAAGAGCCTATGTCAATCTCTTACCTTCGAAGACCGTGTCTACATGGAATGGTTCCTTAGATCTCTCTTTCCCCCTATCGGGAAATATGTCGCATCGCATTTTCCTCAAACCGAAGAAGATGCCCTCCAAATGGCGTTAAAATACAACCTGATCTATGCTCAGACAAGTTATGTTTATACTGTTCTACCTAATCTCCCCAGACCCGGTGATGCCCATGCACCGAGGGCACCTCATGCCACTGATGGTATCGTTGGAGCTATCTCTCATACATACGCCCAACCTCCCATGGGTTATGGTTTTCCTGGGGGGGGGGAGGCAGCACCTCCCATATTTTTTCCCCTCCCGGTAGCACGTCTGAAGGATACGGCATGCCCCCTCTTTTGGCCCAACCTCCTACTTACCACACTATTACCCAACACCCTTATTATCCGTATCCATAGTTTGGTGCTCCAGCACCTCCAACATCAGCACCTCCACCTCCCTTTCCTTCTCAACCCCCACAACAGCAGTCACTGCCCCCTCAAGAGCAGGTGGATGCACGGCAGGGATTTGTGGCTACCAAACCACCTGAAGGATAGGCGACCACTCAACCTCCCCCTATGGTTCCTTCAATTACCAGATTCTCATGATGAACTCTGATCAACCTTTACCAACGACCTTAACCTTCAAAATCGGTCTCATCAGTACCCCAAGCCTCCCACTCTGTCTGTCCCTGCATCACCTTCTTTAGGTTCTATAGAGCCTCTTTTGACACCTAATGTTACCTTGCATATCCCTCAGCCCAAAGTTGAGGTTCATACCAAGATTCCTAAGGGCCCATTATGCCGAAACGCTGCTTCTAGTCAATCTGCTCATTCATATAGCATAGTAGATGATTTGGCACAGTCTCCTATTGCCATTTCAACACTTGAACTCCTCCAGTCATCTCCTTCTCAAAATAAGGCTCTAATATCCTCCATGGGCGCTGTAGATCCTATTGATGACCAATTGATTGTTTTCGACGCCCGTCAATTAGAACATCCTCCCCTTCTTGCTTCTGTAGCTTTCCAAATCCCAGTCAAAATATAGAATGCTCATGTTTCTTGGTGTATTATTGATGAGGAGGCATCCACCTGTGTGATGTCTGCTTCGGTTTGGAAACAAATCGCATCTCCTGAGCTGGCCCCTTCCACAATCACCCTTTGTGCATGGGACGGCCATGCCTCCCAGCCCATTGGCCTATTCTGTAATTGTCCTATCACTCTTGCGGGCAAGACTGTTTGCGTTGACGTTGAAGTGATCGACATCCCTCTAGATTATAACATTCTCCTGGGGCGGAGCTACACTTACGCCATGTCTGTTATCCCATCCGCGGTACACCGCAAGATTTTTTTCCCTCATAATGGAAAGATAGTCACCATTGACCAGTTGACATATCATGAGCCAAAATCTCAGACCTCCCCTGAGTCGACCATCTCTTTTGTAGCCAATAAGAAAACTATCGATTCTTTGACCAGTGTCTGTCCCAGCGTCTACAAAGACTCCTCCTTGCTTGGAACCTGCCCTGGTCTTCCTCCTTCTCCAGTCTCTGATCCCAGCTTAGCGAATGTTTTCATGATGCAATCATCTCAAGCTGACCTTAAGCAGCTCGCTTCGGCTAGTCAGCAACCTCAACCTTGCCCACCGCAACCTGCTCCTAGCCCTTCGCCTCAGCCAGTCAGAACTCTTCCTTCTGGCCCTTCTCCTAAAGTTAGTACCAATGAGTCCCTCTATCCTCCTGGGTCGGTTCCACCAGGCCTCAATCATCTTGGAGCCGTCCCTCCTGGTCATTACCCCACTGGTCAGACACCTTTCCTTTCTCCCCCTCCCACAGTCTTTTCGATTCCCATCATGGCCACCCTTTCTCTCCCCAAATTGACCCTGGGTATACCCGTCTGGTACCTGGACCCTCCAACCACTACCCACCTGGTCAACCAAAACCTTATCTTGCTTTAACCCTAGTTCAACCGATCCCCATGACTTCTCTCGCTGCAACAGTACCTTAGTCACCTCAACAAGAACCACCTCCTGTTGTGACCGCTTCGGGTAAGAAGGGCAAAGCTCGCAAGGGGGCATTAAAGGACAAGGTTGCCGTGACAAACCCTACCCTTCCTTGGCCTCCAAAGCATACCATCCAGTGTGCTTTGTGTGATGTTGTCGGTCACGCCACCCATACCTGTCGTGAATTGCCTCATCTCAAGCCCATGATTAATGTCACGTTCCTTGAGTCCACGGTCCCGGAAGCCTCTGTTCCTTCCACGACCACGGCCAAGAACCCCAAGACTATTCACACCAACCACCCCTGTGCTTTGTGTGATCTCCATGGATATTACACCCATATTTGTCCCCGCCTCGAGGACTTCCACACCTCTCTAGCCACGGTCTGCCAATTCGAGGCCAAATGCAACAAGTCCACCTCTCCCCTATTTGCAGAACTACCAAACATGACTACTCCCATTCACATTCCCCCTCCTGATTTCGAGATGACGGAGCCTTTGTCCACCATTTTCTACCTATCATCATCCATGAGACCCTCGGGGAACATTCCCTCTAAATCATCCCCTGTTGTTTCGCTTGACTTTCCTCCCACGATCACCCTGGGCTCAACATAGGTAGATCATTTATCTACTTACTCTTCTCTCACCCCTTCTGACGAGGCGCATGTGAACCTCTCTTCTCATGATGATGAGTCAGGTAGCTTCGCCGTGTTAGGTGGTCTTTCTTCCACCAGTCACCCCATATTCTATCATGATGACGACATTATGGAAGAAATCCCCACCCCTAACTTTATCTATTCCCCCTTACATCGAACCCATGCGTTTGAACCACATCCACCTTGTGGCCATTACATTGAAACCCAATGTTGGGGTAAGGGGGCACCCATATTTGAGAGACCAGGCGAAGCAATTCTCCACAACTCTCCTATTGTATCTAGTCCTGTCGAATTTAGTACCATTATTCTTCCACATTTAGACAGACCTATAGAGTCCCATATCACTTCAGATCACTCTAGGGATGATACCCCTTATTTTTCCTTCATCTTACATCAGCAACCCAGTCTCTTAGACATTGTTGTTGACCAACTTATGGGTTTTCTAGGAGAGCATCAGTTCATTATCTCCAAATCCTCTCTTTTGAATAGTGACACCAAGTATGCCAACCCGGAAACTTAGAGTCCATTTGATTCATATATGCAGTACTAAAAGATATTGTTAATCCTCCACTTCCTTTCTCATACTGCATAACAATAACGAAAACAAATGGCGCACCACATCATTAAAATGTGTTTAGATTCCCCTTTTTCTAAATACATTTTGGCATCACCACAACATTATTGGGGGCACCTATGCCCCTCGACCATACAAATCCTAGATCTCAGCCAAAAACAGCACTAAAACCCCCTTTCTCTGACAGGTCGCACTTTTCAGGTCATTTCCTGAGACAAGTTGCGGTTTTCTACCCAGTACCTACTACACAGGTCGCAGAAAAGACCCCAAAAAGTGTGACCTGGCCTGTTCATGAGCTCTGGTTACCTCTTAGCTTTTATTACCTTGATACTTAACCAGGACACATTTTTCCCAAGAAGGGTCTCTTCACCTCTCCTCAAAATCATATTTCCTCACTTACAACACTTGTACTTGAGGCACCATTTTTCCTCCATACTTGTCCTTGTTCGTGTTGATTTTCGTCATGAGTTACCATCTTGTACTCATGTTTTCATGGTCCCCCATTAGACCTTTACTATGTGGCAGCACCATCGAGTCACCCTTGTTTAGAGCATCCAAGTTGAGTCATCATCACATTCATGGAGTCTATCCCAAGTCCCTTTGTACCCAGCTATAGTCCTCCATCCTTTCTTGCTTGGTCCCTCTCTCGTGTCGCACATTATGGCCTTCAGTCCCATTTTCGCCTATCCCTCATGATATTGTGTCAGTCGCTGCGAGGTCATCAATGCCCTTTATGATTTAACAAGGGAAGTATTCCATTCGCTATTCAGTATCCCCTACTTCATTATCATCACTAGTGTTAGTCTGTCAGTCGCTCTACTATTTTCTCTCATGCCTTAGTTGAGGATTCCTTACTGCCTCACCTATGGCGGACCTCCTTCTGTCGACATCAACTCATTCATTCCAGAAGATAGGTCTAGAGGGCGGTGTACATTGGTTCCAGCTTCCACTCTTGTTCGGTACCCCAGATCAGGCAAAGGGACTACTTATTGCCCTTTGACTTGGTTGTTTCTCACCTTCATCTCCTTTTAGCATGATCGAGATCCGTATACTTGATGGTCCAGCGATGCAGCAGCAGATATTAGTAATTCCTGGGTGTGTGTGAGATGTATTAACCCTCATGAGGGGGTGGCCCTGCAGGTAGCCCCCCACATGCCCGGATGACCTCTTCATTGCAGCCTTCGAAGCAGCTCCATATATTTGATGATGTCGGCCTTAACCGCTTGCAACGCCTCTTTGATTTGCATGTATCAATTAGATTTTGCGAGCCCTTTCCCATGTATAGGGGGCATTTGGGTTGTATTTGTATCTCATGTACTCATATATTATTGTATAAGTCCTGGCTATTATCCCAGGCACAACATGTATGTGGGATTCCTCATTATATATTTTATCTGGCTTCTGTTTATGCCAGCATGTACTTTATAGTTCGGTTCCTTGTTTACTGGACGCACTATTCTTTTGTACTTTGTCTCGGCGGGCATAGGTATGCCTCCTCTGCCGCCTCTAGCACAGGTACCCTCTCATAAAAAGAGACTTGTTGCACTTGTAAGTCTCATCTCCTCAGAGTATGGTTCTTCAGCACATTAGGCTACCTTACATTTCTCTCTCTGACTTCCCTTTTGATGTCTGGTGATTGAGTTCTCACAACGTACTTCGGTCATACGATTTTCTCCTAACACTCGCACGTTGGGGGGCAATCTGTTACACCATTTTTTGGTCATCTAACCTATTATCATTAGATAAACCCAAGTACACCATGTAAGACCAATTTTACCCTAAGTAAAATTGCTTTCGCTATGTAAAATAACTTAATAAAACACATTTATTAAGTTGTTTATGGTCCAAATAGGAAACCACAAAAGGAAATATTAAACAAATCTTTATTTGTTTGATTTTCCTCATGGAATAATCAATTAAAAAATAATTTAATTATTATTCCAAGTTATATTTAACCCAAAACAAGGAAATTAATTAGATAAATCCTTATTTATCTTATTATTTTCTAGGAATAATTATTTAAATTTTATTTAAATAATATTCTTTGTTAAATATGACTAAATAATTTATAAATAATTAAATAAATAATTATTTATTTAATTATCATTCAACCACTTCCTTAAAATAATAAATAAATCATTTATTTATTTATTATTTACAAATAAAGGGATTTGACCCAAGTTAAATACCTTTTCCCTCCAACAAATATAATAAAATACTCCTAAAGGGTGGTTCTAGAATTTGGTTAATAATATTTTATTCATGCACCAAGTTCTAGACTACCCTAATGTTTTGTTATAAATAGAAGGGTTTTCCCATTCATTGGACACCTTTTGTTACTCATTAGATCACTCTGGATCTATGCTCTTGGTCTGACTTTGAGCCATTATCATTGTCACATTCTTTACTTTTAACTTTGTGAGCTCCCTTTGAGTTCTATGTTTGTCTGGGCTTTCTACACCAACAAGAGAGAGAAATGCTTGATCTGAAGCACTGAGGACTTTCAAGAACCCATCCAATTGAGGAGAATTGGAAACACCTTTCTTGTTTTCCTCTCAGGTGCCCTTAATATAAAAAATTCTTTCAAAAATATTGTTCTTGTCTTATCTATTGGATGCATGGAGAAAAACCTTATTTTCACTGCTTAATGTCTTTTTATGCATAGATCTAGATTTGTGAAGCTTGGTCTTGATCAACTAACTGCAGATTTGAAGATATTGGCAGCCATAATTGATGTTAGGGCTATTTTTTATGCGTAGCTAAAGTGGTATTTTTTCAACAAAATATTCATACTAACACCGCTTGTTCCATTCGCTTCCCTTTTAATCTTCGCACGCAATATCCACCGTTGGATGCTGTCATCCAACGACCACGCTCTTAATCACAACCTTCAAAGTATTTTTACCCAATACGTAGGATTTCTTAATTTTTTTATGTATTTTGCAGGTTCTAAAGGTTTTTTTTTTCATATGGTTTTAAAAAAGAACAAAAGTCGAGGATGACGATCCTCCAAGCTTTCGTTTATTAAAGAGTATCCTTCTTGTAGGGTTCGACCATCCTGTTTCGTCTGTGCCTCATGAGCATTGATGCCAATCTAAAAGCCCTGTAAACACCTGCACATCAACAAGACACAGTAAGATTAAATCAAATCAAAGAGTATCAGTGTCGAAGACCTAACCACAGCAGAGAAGAAGAATTAAACATTGATTATGCAGTTTATGATGGATTACGGCTAAGATCGAAAATCAAAAACCTAATCCACTGAATTAAGCACAATTTAAGGAAAAATCAAAAATATCTATCAGACAGAAAGAGCCTCCACTACCACATCAGAGGCTAATTGATTCCTCTCAGCTACCAAATTGCCACCTGTAGCCTCAAAGCATTCAACAAAGGCCAAATAATGACCAGAACAGAGGATATTTTCCTCAATACAGCCGAATAGTTATTTCAAGCTAAACAGAGTTATTGCAAAGATGACACAGAGCCTTAAAGTCAACAAAATCTCCCACTAAGCTTAATTCTTAAATGTAAAACAATTAATATAGAGGAAATATCTGTAAAATTCTCCATCGAGCCCCTCAAAGGCCGAGAAGTATTAAGTCAGTATTAATTGGACCTTGAAGATATTTTATCATATCCCACCTCCTCATTTATTCTATAAATACTTCTATAGAAGATCAAACAATGTTGGTTGCAGAACTGTGAAATATACTTGTGCTCGAATTTTCTACATGTAAATAGTGTTCAAAGGCTCTTGAAGCTCTGTTTATGATCAAATAGTTAGGCTGAGAAGTGAAGATGATTAATGCTGAATTGAAACATTGGACCTGAAGACTGTAACTGGTTTGACATCAATAACAAGTTGTTTCTTGGGTTCCTGGTCTATATCACTGGTGAAGTGCTCCTTTCTGTGTAATTGTTTTCATTTTGTGTATGCCATATTTTCCATTTATTCTCTGATAAAGAACAACAAGCATAGAGTTAGGACTTACTGTTTACAGTACCCTTCTCTGATTGATAAGTTTTATCTCAATTTTTTCCTCTAAATGTTTTATTTAAGAATGATTCAATATAGTTGAGCAGTTAGGAATGCTAGCGTTCCCTCGTCCTACTGTTTACTTTAAACATTATTCTTGAATGTTATTTTCATTATTTTCTTAGTAAGTTAGACTAGAAAATTGATGGTGTGCCCTGTTTTCTATCTTCTTTCTCCAAAGGTAAATTCTGAAAGTTTCCCTAAGTGTATGCTAAAAGCAGACTATATTTAAAAGTATCTTATCTGATCTTAAGTTGCATTTTGTTTCTCTTATCTGTTTTCACCCTTTCTGAAAGTAATTATGTGGATTACTGGATTGTTTGTCTCTTGATTTATCTTTAATACGAGATTGTCCAAAGAAGTTTATGGTGATCCCTGCCCTTTGGTTGGTTTTAAACAGTTACCTTAAAATGCTTTTCTTGTTTGGACAGACTGTTAAATCCTAGTTGAAATTAGTGTCTGTTTCCACCCCTTTAACACTTTTATTGTTTCCATTCCATCATTTAATCTCAAAGATATTGTGAAATAGATGAATTTCCCCTTGGATCACTCTTGAATTGTTGCTCAATTAAAGCCCTATTATGACTCCATAGCCCAATGGAATAAAAACCAGCGTTATATCTATCTAATTAGCCAAAGCTTGTTCTGATTGCTTGCAACTTCACACCTTTGAAACTCTTCCCATTTAGGACTTTCCACACAACTAATAATCATGCTCAACCATCCAAAAACAAACAAAAACCCTCAGTCTTCATAACTAGCCTAATATCATTACCCAAAACCATTAAAGATAAATCAATCTTTGCACTTATTGGAGAGATCCCTCACCGGATTCAGGAGGGCTAGATCCTAGAATCCCAAAGTGGTTCAAGTGTTCTCTCTACAGTTTTACTTTTCCAATCTTGCAAATTACAGGGAGCTAACATTTCTGGCAACTCCGCTGGGGAGTTCTGAGTGAAATTACACCTATACATGCTTAAGGACCTCATGAAAATTCTTGATTCAAGAATATTTGGTATATTAGCCAGTTGAGCCACTAGCAACTAACCTTTCTGACGACTCCACTGGGGATTTTGAGTGATTTTTTGGCCTAGGTACCTTTAAGACCTCAGAAAACCCTTAATTCAAGAACATTGTGCAGTGAGTAAAAGCAACCCTTTTCAAACACTACCAGGAAAATGGTAATCATGGTAAAACTTGTTTGAATCAGTGACAAACTAAGGAAACCTTAGGATTCTCATAAGACCTTATCAAACCTTGAAGGATCAGCTAGCTTAGCCATAAGAGTAGACTGTCTTTGTCTCATAACCGTAGCTAATATTTGAAATAGATTTAGAATACTTTTAGAACCCATAGGACTGAAAAAACTCAGAAAAACCCAAAAATATTTCAGATTGGTATTTAATAAACATGGTGGTGGACCATAAAACCTTTTACCTCCAAAAGAGCTAAAAACTTCCACTTGGCGACTCCACAATCCTAAATAGACCTTAAGACTCCACTGGGAAGAACCATTATCATCATAATATCATTTAAACTCAGTAAGAGGATTTTAGGATTAAAATTTTCTTGTTTAAAAATATTAGTTAACATTTTAAAGACTGTCATATTTGGTTGAACTTTTCTTGTTTACTTGGGTCTAAAAAACACAGCATAGTGGCTCCTAGAAAGATTCATACTAGAGCCTATCCTGACCCAGACCCACCTGAGATAGTTTATAACCCTAAAAGTATCCTTAGGAATTCTCCTAAGATTAAATCTTCAACTATTTTCATATCACCCCTGAGAGCTAATTCAGTTCCTAAAAACCTTGCAGCTCTACAACAATCACAAGTTGACTTAAGGAATCCATTTAGAACTAGGTCACTTGATGATTTAGATCAACTAGATTTAGAGTCTTCACTTTCATCCCTAGAACAAAGTGAACATCCTGGTAGTAGAGAAACAACACCACCTGATTTACATTTCCTTTTCAATTTAGGTGTCTCTCATCCAAGATCAGCTCAGCAATCTATTCCTGGTCCATCCACATTTTTCCATCCTACATTCACTATCCAAACCACTCCACTCCAGCCCACTTTCCCTCTTGTTAATCCACCTCTTGTAAATCCACCTCCACCACATATCATGGAAGCATGGTATGCTCCCTTAGTCCTTCCTTTGCCATTAGTCAATCTTCCACAGGAATATCAGTCCAAAATACCATTATATGATGTCAGTAATGCTACTACTGCATCACAACATGTGGATAAGATGAATGACTACTTTGACAGAAATGAAATTGACGATGAAACTGTCAAAGTTAGATTATTTTCTCAGATTTTAGGGGGAGAAGTAAGAAAATGTCTCAAAGGCTTAGCCCCTCATAGTATAAATGATCTCCAAGCCTTCCATCAGACATTCTTAAACAAATGGGAAGTAAGGAAAAACCCTCTTCAAATACTTTCTGATTAAAAAAATCTCCACAGAAACACTGGAGAAAGTGTACAAGCTTACTGCACTAGATTTAATAGTGTGTATAATGCCCTTCCCCCAGATTTAAAACCTCCACAAGGCTCAGCATTAAACAAGTTTCTTGAAGGGTTTGACCCTGAAATGGCCTATCAGCTAAGAGAGAGAGATCCTTTAACCCTTGAAGATATGCAAAAAGGAGCTCTTGCTGTGGAAGTTAACTTGATGGAGAAAAGAGAAAGAATGAAAAATGAGAAGAGAGTATACTTTAGAGAGGAATATACACCATCCACATCCAGCTCAAATATGGAAAGAATGATGGAGGAGATGATGAAGAAAATGAGCATTCTTGAGAGAGCACAAGCAATTCAAAATCAAACTGCTCCTCAAAACAGAAATCAGAACCAAAATCAGAATTTTAGGAGGAATCAAACTCAAAATAGACCAAGGGAGGATGATCAACAGATCACTCCTCCTTTCCATCAAAACTATGTGAGTGAGGCTAAAGACACAATAGAACAAACAAAGGAGGATGATATCAATATGTTAGGAGTAGATAATGATGATTTTGACGTTCATTATGATAGAAAACAAGGTTTATACACACCTTATGATGACAAAAGAGATGAGGATGAAATCTATTATCAAAACATGGAGAATGTCATCATATAGTCTCAAAAAGAATATGACCTTAGAAGTAAAACCAATCAAGAAACTCCCGAAACCAAAACCTCTGAAAAATATTCACAAAACAACACTGTAAATAAACTCAAAATTGTAAAACAGAGGGACAAAACAATGGTTGGAAATTATGATAAAGGTAAAGAGAAAGGTACTCAAAATAATCAAAAACAGAGTGCAGACCTTAGCAGTACTAATACCTCAGTTGGTACTCCTATGAAAACAATTTTGTCAAATGTAAATAGAACAAATCAGAAAACTGATTTCGCTGATAGAGTGGCAGTTAATAAGGTTGAAACAAGCACTTCAAAGAATCAAATTCCTTTAAGTTTGGAGCAGGAAATTTCCAAAATTAAAATCATTGTTCCTCTGATTGAGTTACTTGCCCAGAATGTATATAGATCTCAAATTTTGAAGGCTTTTAACATAGAAGATAATAACGATACTATCAATCTTAACGATGACCAATCAAAGCTTATTTTTGGTCCTAAGATTGAAGGTAGATATCAAAAGGGACCTATGCCTCATTTTTATGTGAGTTTAAACGTTCATGACAAGATTTTTCACAATGCTATGCATGATTCTGGGGCCTCTCATAATTTAATGCCCAAAGCTGTAATGGAGAGTCTAGGTCTAGAAATCACCAGACCTTATAAAGATCTTTACTCCTTTGACTTAAGCAGAGTAAAATTTTTAGGTTTAATTAAATATCTCTGCGTTAACTTAGCACAGATCCTAGCCAAATGCTTAGTAATGGATATTGTTGTGGCTGATGTACCCCCAAAGTATGGTATGTTGTTGTCTAGATCTTGGGGAGCTAAGTTACAAGGGACTATGCAGATGGACATGACATATGCGACCATCCCTGTTTTCAATTAGACAAGAAGACTTTACAGGGAGTCTCATATGCAGTATATGGTTACTAGCCAAGATAGACCACAAACCTCTCCTCTGTATTCTGTAAACACAGGCCTCGATTCATTTATCCTATTTAACGATGAAGCATTTAGTGAACAAGTCACTTCAACTGAATTAATGGCTGATAGGGAGGAGGATGTAGATGCCACAGAAGTGTCTAAACGGTTTGCTACATTTGAAAAATTTAGCAAACCAAACACAGGTCTTGAACTACAAATCATGTGTCCATCGCTTTTTAACCTTGATGGTCAACAAATCATTCCTCAATGCAACGAAAAATATGAGGAATTAAAATGAATTCAACATAGTGCTAATATTCCACAACAATCCGAAAGCACTTTAGTTGAAGAGGATAGTAACCGAACTGATGAACCCGAGACTAGTCCTCTGTGGAGTATGAACTCTGACGAGTCCTGCACTAGGAGCAATGCTGGTGCAGGGTCTGGATACGCAACACTGAAAGAAACCGCATAGAAAGCCTTTCCTGTAGATTAAACTTTCAGTGTTCGAATAACATAGCGGAATATGAATCCCTCCTTTTAAGCTTGCATTTGTTGAAGAAATTAGGAGCCAAAAGAATTAAAGTGCATGGGGATTCAGAATTAATCATTAGGCAAATCAATGGGGAATATAATGCTAATCACCCTAGACTTAGAGCCTACCGAAATGATGTCATGGATTTACTAAAAACTTTTGAGGAGTCCCAATTGATTTTTGTCCCGAGAAGAAAGAATAACATGGCCCACAGTTTAGCTTTTGCTTCTAGAACATGCTTAACGCCATATGAAACTAAAGAATGCACAACTCAGATTAAGTTTATACTAGTTGTTCCCGATAACAAGAAGTATTGGCAAGTGTTTAACGGAGACAAACAAATATAAGACTTCATGTAGTTCAAAAATGAATTTGAACTACCCAGTTTGGATTCAGACTATGAAACAGACTGCCCTAGTGAAGAAAATTTTCTTGGTGAAGAAGAAGAGTCTCCAAAGATCACTAATGTAAACCTCTTATCTAGAAAAATTGAAAACACAACCGAGATGATTGTAGAGTTAGAAATAGAGGATTTAGAAACCCTACAGTCTAAAAATAAAAGTTTTCCAAAAGGGCTGGCCCCTTTAGAAGAGTTTTTGATTTTAACAATGTGGCCAAGAAGCCAAAACTGGAGCCTGTATAAACTAATGTGGAAGGGTGCAATATAGGTAGTGAACTAAAACCAATGATGATCAAACTGTCTAAAACTTTACCAGCTAACATTAAACTCAAATACATAGAGCTGTTTAAATAATTTTCTGATATTTTTGCATGGAGTTACGAAGATTTGAAGTCCTATGACACTGAAATAATTCAGCACAAAATCCCTCTCAAGGAAAACCAAAAGCCATTCAAATAGAAACTGCGCAGAATAAACCCTGTTTAGTTACCTTTGGTTGAGAAGGAAATCAAGAAAATGTATGAAGCTGATATTTTTGTCCCTATTAGATATTCTGAGTGGGTGTCTAATCTGGTGTCGGTTAGGAATAAAATAGGGGAGATTAGGCTTTGTATAGACTTTAGAGACTTAAACAAAGCTTCACTCAAGGAAAAATACCCTTTACCCAAGATGGACCATATTTTACAAAGGGTATTTGGTTCAAAAAGAATTTCTTTGCTTGATGGCTATTCAGGATAAAATTAGATTTTAGATCATCCTGATGATCAACTAAAGACATCTTTTACTACACCTTGGGGCACTTTCATGTATGTGAAAATTCCCTTTGGTCTAATTAATGCTGGTGCAACATTCCAAAATGCCATATACATAGCATTCTCAAAGGAATTGGGCTACTTCATCATTATTTACCTTGATGATGTTACTATTTTTTCAAAGACAGATGAAGAGCACTTAGGACATTTGAGAACAGTCTTCGAGAGATGCAGAAGGTTTAGACTATCTTTAAACCCAAAGAAAACAATATTTAGTCTCCAAGAAGGAAAAAATTTTGGGCACATCATTTCAGAAGAGGGTATTAAGATTGATCCAAAGAGGATTGAGGCCATATTGTAAATCTCTCATCCTCGAAACATCAAGGAACTGCAATCTTTCATTGGAAAGATTAATTTCTTGAGAAGGTTCATACTCAACTTAGCTGAGCTCCTTAGAAACTTTACAAACATGCTGAAAAAGGAGCAAGGGGTTAAATGGACCTTGGAAGAGAATAATTCCTTTGAACTGGTGAAACAAGCGTTAACCAAAACACCGGTTCTAATCAGTCCTGATTTTTCAAAATATTTTTATATTTTTTCATTTGCATCAAAACATACAATAGTTTTTTTCCTTTTACAGAAAAATCCACAGGGACAAGAGCAGCCTATTTCATTCTTTAGCAAGGCTTTGAGGGATGCCCCTATGAAGTACAACATTATGGAAAAGCAAGCCTTTGCTTTGGTTAAGGCTTTAAAAGACTTCAGAGTATACATTTTTCACTCACACATCATTTCCTTTGTTCCAAATTCAGTTGTGAAAGACATTATAACACAGGACCCAGATGGTAAGAGAGGTAAGTGGATAGCCGTTATACTTGAATATGATTTAGAGATCAAGCCCACTAAACTCATCAAAGGCCAAGGTCTAGCTAGATTAATGGCTGAATCAAATTTTGAACTTCTTGATATTAATATGATTGATGCTTTAGATGAACAAGAGGAACTCACAACCCCCATTGTTGAAGACCATTTTATGAATTCCTCTTGGTATGTTGATATTCTTTATGTTTTGCTTAATTTGAACACACCTCCCGGTTTATCAAAAACAAAGGCAATTTTTTTGAAGTTAAAATCTGTAAACTATTGCATTATAGATAAATTTCTTTATTGGAAAAATGCAAGTGGTATATTGCTTAAATTTTTTCCTGAGTATGATGCAGAGAAGGTTAAGCATGAGTTCCATGAAAGAGAATGTGGAGGCCACCTAACTGGAAGACAATAGCCAACAAAATCCTAAGGGCTGGTTACTATTTTCCCACTCTCTTTCTTGACATACACAAGATGATCATTGCCTGTCATAAATGCCAAAATTTTGAAGGCAAAAGGAAGATGCTACCCTTACCTCTGCATCCAATCACTGTTGAAGCTCCATTTCAACAGTGGGGACTTGACTTCATAGGAGAAATCCATCCACCATCCTCTGCCCAACGTAGATGGATTATCACTACTACAGATTACTTCACCAAATGGATAGAAGCAATCCCTTCTAGGCAAGCCAATGATTCTATCATCATAAAATTCATGGTGACTAATATCCTCTCTAGATTTGGTTGTCCTAGAAAGATCATCACTGATAATGCAGCAGCATTTGGATCCAAAAATATGGTTGAATTCTGTCACAAATATCATATAAAATTAGGTCATTCTAGGGCCAATTACCCTCAAGGTAATGGACTAGTATAATCCTCAAACAAGAGTTTGGTGAACATAATCAAGAAGCTGTTGGAGGACAACAAGAATTCTTGGCACACAAAGCTAGTCCATGCACTATGGGCTAACAGATTGACATTGAAGAAATCTATTGGGATGTCACTCTACCAACTTGTGTATGGTATAGATGCAATTTTTCCTACCAGCCTTGGTGTACCAGTTATGAATTTGATTCAAGAGGTTCAGTCTGAAGACAATGACATGATCAGAAGGATAAATCAAACTATTCATCTTCAGCAAATTAGAGAGGAGGTTTATAGCAAAGCATTACAGAAGCAAGACAACATCAAAAAGCTTTTTGACAGAAGAACAAAGGCCAACAATTTCAATGTTGGGGACAAAGTTTTAAAGTGGGACTCAAGGAGAGAAGACAAGGGAACACATGGGAAATTTGACAACTTATGGCTTGGCCCTTATCTCATTCATTCTGCTGCTGGTAAAAATTTCTTTTTCTTGCAGGAGTTGAATGGAGAAGAATTCTTTGGGGGTCTTATCAATGGCAGGATGCTTGAACATTACTTCTCTTGATCTTATCATGTTCCCAAAGCCTTTTTATCTTTTTTCTCATTATAAATATTTCACCCATCATTGCATTCGAAGTTGGAAAAATCAAAAATAAAAAAACAATAGAAGAAAGAAAAGAGGGCAGATTGTAAAAGCAACAAAGGTACAGCCCCATAACAAAAAAGAGAAAAACAAAGTCTGAAAGTGTGCAAGCTTAAATTCCACTCTTGAAAACACACTTCTAGTTAGTCGTATAGCCTAATCATGACTAATTAGTTTTAAATTGACTGCTAATAGGTTAGTGAATTCGATTTTCCAAACAGTTTAATCTTGGCTTATCAGTTAGGTAGATTAGGCTAGAAAATAAAGGTTCAAACATGCTCAAAATCTGAACCTAAGTGTCCAAGAGAAGAATGACTCCAATCTGTTTTAAATTCTGAGTAAAAAAAAGAGGTAAAACTGGTTCTAATCAGCTCAAAATATGAACCAAAGAACAAGGAAAAACAAAGCTGAAGAAAAGTGAAGGTCGTGCTTTGAACTTTCAGATCTTAAGCCTTCCATTTTGATTTAATTTTCTGTAAAATAATATCTATGTGCAGCTTGTTTTTTATGCCATAGATCAGCAACAAGTTAGATTGTTCAATCCTGACTTGTATGCTTTTAAATTTTTGTTTTAGAAATTAGTGAATAAAAACATGTTAGACTGTTTAATCCTAATAGATTAGTAGATTAGGTAGAGAAGTATATGAACTCAACTGTTTAATCTGAGTTCATGGAGAAATAAGGAGTAGAATTAGAATAGATTTTTTTCTTTCAAAAGAATAAAATGTTGTAAGAGAATTTCCAATCCAAGTGCACTCTAAAGAAGAAAAAATGTTAGATCAGTAGGAGTGGGTAGGTAGAAAGCTTGTGTTGATGATGATCCATTGTTTTTCATGGCTGCTAAAATTTTTCAAAACAGAAAAGATCATCCAAGTAAAAGAAAGTTGCAGCCCAATGGATGAGGCACTAATCAACCTCCCAGAGAATGCAAGTCTGAAGTTCTTGATGCCTTCAAGAAAGCACCATCCCCAAGTGGAGCCACTGTTAGCCACCAATAAAATTTGTCATATCAAATGGTGGCTAAATCATTTTGGAGCCTTCAAGAAACAATTTTTATTGCAAAAAATTGTGAATTCTTGAAGTCTTGTGAAGATTTCATGCCCTTTGTTTAAATCTTCACTACTGTTTCCCTTTCCATCTTAGAAATTCTGCTATTATCATAGAGAAAAGACTGCTGCAAAATCCCATTTTTTCCCCTCTTTTCACTTCAAACTAACCTTCATTTTTTTCCCTTTTCCTCATAAAATTCCTCCATTTTTCATTTATTCCCTTTTCCCTTCATGAAAATCCATTTTATAAGGTTTAAAACTCACTTTTAAACCTTACCGAAACCCCCAAATCCATCAAAAAACCTTGAAAAAATCATAAAAATACACATTTTTGTATTAAGACTTAAGCCCCTTTGAGCTAAGTCCTAACCACTTCCCCACATGTGCCCACACCCTAGAACCAAGCGCTAGACCCATCGGGTGCTTATCGCATCGAAACAAATCAGAGAGCGCAAGTCCTTTTGTTTTATAAAACCCCGATGCCGATTGGCCCCTCTTGTGTATAAACCCCTGATCCCTTTGTTGCTTCACAAAACCCAAAGGCCCGCAATCAGGTGCTTAAAACAATGCAATAAACCGTTCCCGTTTTGATTTTTCCTTGGAAAAATCATAAAAACCCATTTTTTCTATCTTATAAGGGAAACCCGTCATTCATGGTTTAAATCAATCTCGACCGTTGATTTAAAACCAATCAAATGGTTTATGAAGTCTTGCATCAGAAACAATCAATGGGCGCGTTTGTTTGTGTTAACAAAAATTTCTGATGCGATTGGCCTCTATTTATAAGTCCAGAGCATTTTTCACTTCATATAACCCAAGAGCCCGCCATCAGGCGCTTAAATGTTTATATAAACCCTGTCCGATCATATTCTTCCTTTGTAAATTCAAAAAACCCATTTTTCCTAAGTTTTATGTTAAGCCCACCAGTTCAATGTTTTGAATGATAAGAACCATTGATCCAAAGGCCGATCAATGGTTTAAAAGATCTCACATCAAAGATTTTACAAATGGGTAGATTGAAAAGGCCGCTCCATCATTCCGATTGCGATTGGCCCTTTATATGTATAGACCCTGGTCCCTTTACCATTTTCATATAACCAGACATGCCCTGCAATCGGGCACCTAAACTTATGTATTAACCCACCCCGATGCAATAAACCTTTGTATTTCATAAATTTTTGATTTTCGTATGTTATAAATGGTTCCGCCCATTCATTGGCTAAACCCTTTCTCCACCGTTGATCCTAGGGCCAATCAATGGCCAGCGCTATATCGCATCGGATATTTCCATTGGTGTAATGTATTATTTTATTTTCCACCACCGATTAGCCGCCTTCTGATTCATCCTCCACCATCAATCTGATCTGCAGATCAACGATCCAAATCCAATCACATCGGTGCCATTCAGTTTCACCCCCCCCCCCCGCCAATCACAAAGCCCCGATTGCATCTGGGTCGTCCACATGTCAACATCCGACGGTCCAGATCAATCCTCCTGACCTTGGCTAAAATTCATACACCCCACTTCATAATGTTTTTGGCCAAATCTTAGCCGTTGATCTCTGCAGATCAACGGCTCATATTAACCCTTTCTCCGCTTTGTATACTTTTTCATTAACAACCCAGATTTAATCTTAGCCTTCCAATCTCTGATCCAACAGTCCAAGTTAATACCACCTTCCCTCTATCCCACCTATTATCACCCGCGTACCTATCTGTTATCGCGCTCTTTCCACAGCCATCAAATCTAAGACCCCAGATCTGACGGTAGATGTGCATTTTCGCATAACTTTCAGCACGTCTATTAATTTCCCAAGAGCTACATGATATGGGTGGTATTAAAATTCCACGTGTCAGGCAGGAACGCATATCGCGTTCAAAAAGGTGAAACTGCCTATCGCTCTTTTGGCCATGCGAAACTCGTGGTTTTCTCACCCGAAACCACTTTCCCTTTTTCCATTGTGTTTCATCGTGTGCAACCTCTGCCATTGATCTCTGCGGATCAACGACCCCTATTTTATCTCGCTTTACATTATTGCCCTCCGCCTTTTCCAAAGGGCCTTCAACGAGCAATCACAGTCGTTGATCTCTGGGTCCAATCTGATTCGATGGCCCACGATCATCAGTGAAACCCCAATTTTCCTCCTTTCCTTTTTCATTGCTGATTAAGGTTTTAACCCCATTTCTTTAAATTTTTCCACCATTTCATTATAATGTGACCCTTTTGCATTATTTTTTCATAACTAATCTCGACTGTTAATCTCCTTGGTCTATCATGGATCAACGACTCTGACTTAAACTTCCACCGCTTGTTCCAACCGCTGCCCTTTTAATCTTCGCACGCAATATGTGCCATTGGATGTTGTCATCCAATGGCCACGCTCTTAATCACAGCCTCCAAAGCATTTTTACCCAATACATAGGATTTCTTAATTATTTTATGCATTTTACAGGTTCTAAAGGTTTTTTTTTCATATGGTTTTAAAAAAGAACAAAAGCTGAGGATGACGATCCTCCAGGCTTTAATTTATTAAAGAGTATCCATCCTGTAGGGTTCGACCATCATGTTTCGTCAGTGCCTCATGAGCACTGATGCTAGTTTAAAAGCCCCGTCAACACCTGCACATCAACAAGACACAGTAAGATTAAATCAAATCAAAGAGTATCATTGTTGAAGACCTAACCATAGTAGAGAAGAAGAATTAAACATTGATTATATAGCTTAGGATGGATTATGGCTAAGATTGAAAATCAAAAGCCTAATCCACTGAATTACGCATAGTTTAAGGGAAAATAAAAAATATCTATCAGATAGAAAGAGCCTCCACCGCCACATCAAAGGCTAATTTATTCCTCTCAGCTACTAGATTGCCACATGTAGCCTCAAAGCATTCAACAAAGGCCGAGAAATGACCAGAATAGAGGATATTTTCCTCAATACAGTCGAACAGTTATTTCAAGCCAAATAGAGTTATTGCAAAGATGACACAGAGCCTCAAAGTCAACAAAAGCTCCCACTGAGCCTAATTCTTAAATGTAAAAAAATTAATACAGAGGAAATATCTGTAAACTTCTCCATCGAGCCCCTCAAAGGGCGAGAAGTATTAAGTCTATATTAATTGGACCTTGAAGATCTTTTATCATATCCCACCTCCTCATTTCTTCTATAAATACTCCTGTAGAAGATGAAACAATGTTGGTTGAAAAACTGTGAAATATACTTGTGCTCGAATTTTCTACATGTAAATAGTGTTCAAAGGCTCTTGAAGCTCTGTTTGTGATCAAATAGTTAGGCTAAGAAGTGAAGATGATTTCTAAACTGAAACATTGGACCTGAAGACTGTAACTGGTTTGACATCAATAACAAGTTGTTTCTTGGGATCCTGGTCTATATCACTGGCGAAGTTCTCCTTTCTGTGTAATTTTTTTCCTTTTGTGTATGCCATATTGTCCATTTATTATCTGATAAAGAACAACAAGCATAGAGTTAGGACTTACTATTTACAGTACCCTTCTCTGACTGATAAGCTTTATCTCAATGTTTTCCTCTAAATTGTTTATTTAAGAATGATTCAATATAGTTGAGCAGTTAGGAATGTTGGCATTCCCTCGTCCTACTGTTTACTTTAAACATTATTCTTGACTGTTATTTTCATTATTTTCTTAGTAATTTAGACTAGAAAAGTGATGGTGTGCCCTGTTTTCTAGCTTCTTTCTCCAAAGATAAATTCTGAAAGTTTCCCTAAGTGTATGCTAAAAGCAGACTAGATTTAAAAGTATCTTATCTGATCTTAATTTTCATTTTGTTTCTCTTATTTGTTTTCATCCTTTATGAAATTAATTATGCGGATTACTGGATTTTTTGTCTCTTGAGTTATCTTTAATACGAGCTTGTCCAAAGAGGTTTATGCTGAGCCTTGCCCTGTGGTTGGTTTTAAATAGTTACCTTAAAAGGCTTTTCTTGTTTGGACAGACTGTTAAATCCTAGTTGAAATTAGTGTCTGTTTCCACCCCTTTAACACTTTTATTGTTTCCATTCCATCATTTAATCTCAAAGATCTTGTGATATAGATGACTTGCCCCTTGGATCACTCTTGAATTGTTGCTCAATTAAAGCCCTATTATGACTCCATAGCCCAATGGACTAAAAACCAACGTTATATCTATCTAATCAGCCAAATCTTGTTCTGATTGCTTGCAACTTCACACCTTTAAAACTCTTCCCATTTAGGACTTTCCACACAACTAATAATCATTCTCAACCATCCAAAAACAAACAAAAACCCTCGGTCTTCATAACTAGCCTAATATCATTACCCAAAACCCTTAAAGATAAATCAATATTTGCACTTATTGGAGAGATCTCTCTCCAGATTCAGGAGGGCTAGATCCTAGAATCCCAAAGTGGTTCAAGTGTTCTCTCTGCAGTTTTACTTTTCCAATCTTGCAAATTACAGGGAGCTAACACATGGAAACAAGAACTCGACAACTACGGAATCAATTAATTTCAGAGTATCTCATCAAGTGGAAGAACTTACCCACTGAAGATTTTACATGCGAGGATGAGAATTTTATACAGAAGCACCCAGAGCTACTCAAGCATTGAGGAAAACACTTTTTTGAAGGAGAGGGGCATGTTAGGTCCCTATATTACTAGTATAGTCCCTTATTGTTGTTACTGTAACCCCCTTATTGTTATTATTGTACCCTTGTAACCCCCATATTGTTATTATTTTGCCCTTAAATTATTGTTGTTAGGTCGGCTAGGATTACATTATGGCCCCATGGACTCCTATATATAGAAAGGAGGTTTTTTTAATTGTATCATCCAAGAATTGTTCATTTATGTAATGTATTGGTGGTTTCCCCCTCGAAGTGGCTTATTTCTAAGGTGTTGATATCTCTTTTCTTCTATTTTTGGAGTTGGTTACACAACAACCCCCGTGAGAAGCGTCACTTGCTTTGCTTGCCACAAAACTGGACATATTGCGGCATTCTATAAGAAAAGAAAATCCAATCCAATCAACAAAAGATGAAACAAACCAAAAGGCTACCTCCAACAACTCTCTCTGCCAGAGACATATACTACTTCCATGGGTATTTTTTTTGTTGCAAAGTGTTTGGCCATAAATCCATGGAGTGAAAAGCATATATAAAGAGAATAAAGTATGGAAAATCAAGGGGAATTAAGAACAATTATGGATTCACTCGTGTGCAAAATCTATTCAGAAATACAATCAAATGTTTCAGCTGCCATAAAAATGGGCACAAGTCTAACAAATTTCCTCTCAAAGACTGTGATTCATCCCCTCAGAAAGGTTATAGAGCAAAAAATTTCATGCAATGGAAAATGAAACTAAATAAATTTGATCTAGTTCTAATTTCTCAAGATTAGAAAAATCAATGGTATGTGGACAATGGGTGCTAAAAACATATGAATGGAGACTGAAGAAATTTTGTCACTTTTTATGAAAAGAAATATGGGAATGTAACATTCGATAATGATAAGGCAGGGAAAATCATGGTAAAAGGCATAGTTAGCATGAATAATAGAAGAGGAGAGGCTCAGGATGTACTGTTTGTAGACGGTCTAAAATCCAATCTGCTAAGTGTTAGTCAAATGTGTGATAAAGGTTGTGAGAGCCCAATGTTGTGAGGTAAGGTCAATCACCATAGGAAAGAACTTGGTCAAAGGTGTTTGAACAGAGAGTAATTTTTATATATTAGAAGAAAAGAATGAATCATGCCACATCAACAAACTTGACGAATCTTGGCTATGGCATGGAAGATTGGGTCATATAAATTTTGACCACATCATCAAACTAAGAAAAAAGGAAGCTGTCAGAGATTTCCCTACAATAAATAAGCCACCAAATACCATGTGTAAGTCCTGCCAACTGGGAAAACAAAATCGCACAATGTTTAAATCTAAAGACCAACTATCCACAAGTAAGCCTCTTTAGCTTGTACACATGGACCTCTGTGGACCTTCAAGAAAAAATGCACTAGGTGGAGAATTGTATTTCATGATGATAATCGATGTTTTTTCCATATTAACATGGGTGAAATTTCTCAGATACAATTCCGAAGCGTTTGAGAAATTTAAGATTTTCAAGGCACTGGCAAAAAATCAAACTAGATGTAAACTAAAATGCATCAGATCAAAGAGAGGAGGTGAATTCACAGATAATGATTTTGTAGACCTATGAAATTAATGTGGTATAAAGAAACATTTTACAGTTGTAGGTACACCTCAACAAAATGGAGTAGCAGAGAGTCAAAACATGTTAGTACAACAGATTTCTAGAGCAATGATGTAAGAAAGAAACATTCCCAAAACCTACTAGGCAGAAGCAATACACACAATTGTCCATATTCTCAACAAAGCTCATCTCAGAAAAAATTGTTACAAGACTCCATATGAATTATGGCATGGGAAACTGACATTAATTAAGCACTTTAGAGTCTTTGGCAGCATATGTTTCATAAATAATAATGATGAAAATTTGGGGAAGTATGATGCAAGAGATGATGAAGGAATATTTTTTGGATATGCATCCAAGAGTAAGGGATACAGGTGCTACAATAAAAGACTACATAAAATAGTCGAAAGCATTGATGTGATATTCGACGAAGATCTACTAGACATAACCATAAGCAAAAACTACACCAATCCTCCAGATGGTTATGAAGATGAGAACCAAGAAAATGAATAACTGAGTAAGACAACAGAAGATACAGAAATACACTCAAAAGGACCCTCTAGACACACTCAGAAGAACCATCTTGAAGATCAAATCATTGGAGACAAGAGTGCAGGAGTCCAAACTAGAAGACAGCTAGCTGAGAAGACCGAGGAAGTGTACCTAGCCATGTTGTCACTCATAGAATCGAAGAATTTTGATGAAGCCAACAAAGACAAAAATTGGGTAAATGCTATGAATGAAGAATTAGACCAAATTGAGAAGAAGAAGACCCGAGAGTTAATGCCAAGACCTGCTGGGAAAAATGTCATTGGCACAAAGTGGATATTGAAGAATAAGATGAATGAACAAGGTCAGGTAATCAAAAATAAAGCCAGAATTATATGCAAGAGATACTCTCAAATCAAAGGACTAGACTATGATGAAATTTTTTTCCTGGTAGCAATAATGGAAGAAATTAGAATGTTTTTGGCTTTTGCATACTATCATGATTTCAAGGTATATCAAATGGATGTGAAGACTTCCTTCTTGAATGGAGATCTAGAGGAAGAAGTCTACATGGAACAACCTGAAGGATTTTCCTTAGCAGGTAAGCATGACTATGTGTGCATATTAAATAAAGCCCTATATAGTCTCAAACAAGCACCACATGCATGGTATTATAGGCTGGACAAGTACTTTAAAAAAAAAGGTTTCAAGAAGGGAGGAGTAGACAACAATTTGTATATAAAGGCTGATGAAAATGAACTCTTAATTGTAGTAGTATATGTAGATGACATCATGTTTGGTAGCAGCAAGGATGAGTTAGTAAAATAATTTGTAGAAGAGATGAAGTAAGAGTTTGAGATGTCTATGATTGGAGAGCTTATCTACTGCCTAGGACTTCAAATTATACAAAAGAACAAAGGCATATTCATTTCACAAGAAAAATACTTAAGAGATATGTTAAAAAAATTCCAAATGGAAGACTGCAAACATGTGTCAACTCCCATGATCACTAGATGCAAGTTATGTGTTGATGATGGATCAACAGATGTAGCTCAAAGACTTTACATATCTATGATAGGAAGTCTGCTATACCTAACTAACTCTAGACCAGACATTATGTTGGCAATAGGACTTGTGGCAAGATATCAAGAAGCACCAAAACAAAATCACTTGCTAGCAATCAAGAGGATATTTATATACCTGCAAAGAACTACACATTATGGCCTATGGTATCCAAAAACTAAAGACTTCACATTGACAACATATACAGATGCAAATTGGGCCAGCTGTGTGGAAGATAGGAAACATATGTCTCTCTATCTACTACAGAATCAGAATACATAGTAGCAGAAGCTTGTTGCACACAAGTAATGTGGATGAAACAAACTCTCCAACAAATGAAGGTAAGCATCATTGAACCTATCTAAATGTGACAATACAAGTGCAATAAGTATATCAAAAAATCTAGTACTTCATTCGAAAACCAAGCACATCCCAATAAAGTACCACTTCCTCAGAGAACAAGTAGCAGAGAAAATAGTAATGATGCAGTATGTACCAACAAAGGAACAAACAACAAACATATTCACAAAACATCTTGTTAGAGAAGCATTCAAAATAAATAAATAAATAAATAAATGATGATGGAAATAAACAAGCAAAGGCTACAATATAAGGAACAGAAATAGTGCAGTAGACAAGTGGTAGTCAGTCTCAGACAAGAAAGCATCATTCCAGGGGGAGAGAAACCCATAAAAGTTGTCATAGAAGAGCTAGAGCTATGAAGCCGATAAATATCTTCAGAGGATCGTTACACTATATGTCTTTCTGAAAAGTGTTAATAATGAAGAAAACTATTCTTAAGAAGGGTGAATAAGATAAATTGTTATCATGATTATATCATTACATCATTAATCAATTGGTATTTAGAGAAAGCAGCCTGCCTTTCAGTATAGTAAAAAGTGTTATTAGTGGAGTAGTGGTATTGTACAGGTCCTCAAGGTCAGAGTATTATGACAGAAGTACATCAAAATTCTAGCACATATCACCTCTATCAAGCAGTAAGGGATATCACCTCCATTCATGCAATCTAAATAATTTTTCAAAGTGTTATCCCAACAACTATTATACACCAGCCTAGAGCAGCAAAGTATAAATTCAGAAGAAGAAGGCCTTTACACAACTTAGAGAGAAATAATGTATGGATAGAAACTACAATGGGAAATGTGCAACCCTTTTCCATTGATTTCAAAGGGGGAGGAAAGGCAAGCAAAAGAAGAAAGGCTCTTCTAAAAAGCAAGTAGATTAAGAAAGACACCTCTCAGAATGAAAGGGGGAGGAAGTCCTGGAGGAAGTATTGGAGTATTGGAGGAAGTGTTGCCATCAATTCCAAAGTGGAAGATTTTTGGAAATATTGTCATTGATGGAAAAGGATCACAAAGGAGCAACATTAGACCATCAAAAAAGGCACCAACGCATAAAAGGAAACAAAGGTAGCTAAGAAGCAAAGGAAACAAAGGAAGTTAAGGAAAAAAAGGAGAGATGTGAGAGTCGAGAGGAAGATACCAATTAAACAAAAAATATTAGGCCAAGAGAGAGAGGCGAAATTTGAGATACAGAGAGGGCTCTATAGGAAGTGAAGGCCATGCAAAGAGAGCATTAGCTAAAGCTAAGTTGTAAGCAGATAAACTTATGTGCATGTTGAAAGGAATAAATTCTGAATTCTGGATTTAATCAGTATGAAAAGGTGTATATCAAGTGTGAAAAATCAAGATGAGATTCAATAACAAAGATAAGCTCAGGAGATATTTGCATTGAATAATACAGAACAAGCTCAGGAGGAGTAGCGTGGAGGAACCAGTGTTGCAGAGAAGCAAAAGTATAAAGAAACAAAAATAAACTAAGGCAAAGAACACTTAGAATATTTCCAAAGAAGGTGAACGAATGGTCAGGATTAGATCACAGAAGTGAAGGCGAGAGATGAATGGTTAAGATGACTTCACAAGTTAAGTTGGTTGTGATGCGATGCATGAGGGGAAACCATGTGTCATCATTTCACATTAGCGCACATCACAGATTTTAGAGGTTATCATTAGAATTTCACACGATATGGTAAGTTGTTTGGGATGAGGGGCAACCACATGTCAACATTACGCATTAGCGCACATCACTGATTTTAGAGGTTACCGTTAAGAGTTTGCATGGTATGGTAAGCTGTTTGCGATGTGATGCAGGAAGGATGGTAGGATGCGATGCAATGAGGGAGGAGCCACGTGTCAGCATCGCGCACTAGCGCACATCAAAAATCATATGGTTTAACATTATTGATAAGAGTTAAACTTGTGGGCGAGTGATTGTGATAAGACAAAGAGGTATAGAAAGACCATTAGATCTGGTGAAGATCTACGGTGGAGATTATAGCACAACTTCACATCGATGGAATGATAATTTCATCGTAAATTTTGTTTGGTAAGTTTGCCGAAATTTGATGTGTTGTGATTGGTTCAAGGTACTGTGGGACCCTCCAACAGGAAGTTCCGCATGTATGTAAGAGAATTGGGTTTATGTGTAGTCTGGTTCAAAGTAGCGTTGTTTGATCGCTAATGTATGTATGTTGTATTTAACTCTGAAGTTGTATTCCACTGCATGTAAAAGGAGAGTTATGTGGACCATAACCCACAGTTCCACGGGTTTGGTTAAAGAATCCCACCAAGATGAAACATGTAATGGAGATGCGGCTGTGTGTTAAAGGAAAAGGCTGAACGTGGAAGAAAAGGCTTGGGTAACAAAAGAAAAGACTGAACACAACAAGAAAAGGCTCAGGTAGGAAAAGATACCCGGAGCTTGTGTAGAACATTGCAATAGCATGGGTCAAGTCAGGAAAAAATGCGGTCATGCAGCACAGTTGCAATATAACTACAGAAACATAAAATACAAAGGAACAACAAGAAAAAGAGGATAAACACATAGAAAATCCAAGAAGCTGAAAGGGCTAAGTGAAATATTATATTGTAACTATAAATGTATTAATTATTTTATATTGTTTGTGATGCAAAGGCAAGTCTCCAAGGCAAAGAAAAACTCCAATTTAATACTGAAACAAGTGTATCTATTGTTGTAACATCCTGAATATGCTGAGTGAGGAAATGGCTCGGTGGAAAGCAAGAGTCATGCCTATTCACTTCATATTCCCATATAGAATGCAAAAAACCATGAAGTGATATCTATAAATAATGTTATTTTAATATGCATAGAGAGGTTAGAGAGTGGAATAATGAGAGAGAGAAGATAGAGATGATGTGCAGACCAAGAATTGATATGAAGTAGATTTGAAGGCTGGTAGGACAACATTAAAGAAGGAGAAAAACAAATCTGATATCAAGGTAAATCAACATATGATTTTATTAGGGAGTTGGTGCTTCCATATCAATTTGTAGCTTGATAGATGTCCAGTTGTAGTTGGTTGAGGTAGGAGAAACCTGTGGGTTGTAGCCTGCAGAAAATAGATGGGAGTTGGAGCTTCCTTGGAAGTTGTAGCTTGAAAAATTTGGGGTAGTAGCCTCCTGTAGCTTGGAGCTTATAGAAAATTAGTTGTGAGAGGGGGTTGGAGCTTGCCTTTGCATCACAACAATAATAAGATGTGGTTTTCTCCCTTTATGGGTTTCCACTTATATCTATTGTATATGTTCTTGATGATTAAGTGTTGATGTGATGTTTTAATTTGTTTAATTACTTGTTTTCCACACATTATTTTTTTTTATCCATTATGTATTAACATGCATATGAAATGAAGGTGTAAATGAGTTGAATGAAAAGTTTTAAATTTCCATGAATGTATTAAACTGATTCCCCCCCCCCCCCCCCCACCAAAGTTTAACTAAGGGGTCATCAGCTTAAGATCCTTCAAGAGTCTTATTAAGCATACTACATGTAATGTTTCTATAATGGTTTCTTGGTATTCCTCTTCAATAAAATATATTGGGATAATGGGATTCTTCTTAGAATCCCATGAGATGAAACATACCTCTAAATGAAAAGAATATCCAGAGTTTTTTTTTCTACCATCAATGCAATGATACAAATCATTGTTTATTTATCCTGTAAGTGTGTTTTCTTCAGAAATTGTGTGCCAAAATCCATAATAAATTGTACCTACAATATACCTTAAAATCATTTTTCCAAATTTCGTGTGAGTTTTCTTAGGAGACACCCTAAATTTTGAAATGATATGAACTACATACAAAAAATTAGGTATAGTTGTAGTAAGATATATGAAGCTCCTTGCAAACCTCTTATGCAATGTTGAATCAATTATTGGTCAGATATCCTACTTGCTCAATTTTGTTCCTATTGTGATATATGTTTCTATTGATTTGTATTTTTCAATCCTAAAACTATTTAAGATATTTGTAGAATAATTTTGTTGAAATATGAAAATTCCTTGAGAAAATCATTTGATTTCAATTCCCAAAAAGTGATTAATGAGACAAGTATTTTTCATATCAAACTTTATTTTCATGGAGAATCTGAAATCATCTAAAACTATATTTCTAATATATATCATATCATCAACATAAATACAAATTATAATGTCCTTACCTTGAAAATATAATTTATTATAAAGAGTTGTCTCATTATTGCACTTGTTGAACCAGTTGTTAAGAAAATAAGAGTCAATTGGATTGTACTAAGATCTTAGATCTTTCTTCAAGCCATACAAATATTTCTTCACTTTCGGACCTTATAATATTTTCCTTTCTTCAAATCATGGTGGTTGATCTACATATATCTCTTCTTCTTATATCACATTAAAAAAAGTTAAATTGACATCCATTTGGTAAATTAACCATTTATTATGAGCTACAATGGCTAACACAACTCTAATAGTATCCCACGTTGATACTGGAGAGAAATTTAGCCATACTCAATACATGTTGTAGAGAAAACCCTTTGGCAACTACTCTTTCCTTGTGTTTCTTTACCTTGACTTTGTCATTCAATTTTTACTTATAAACCCACTTAACATAAATGCTAGCTTTAACTACTGGGAGATTGAAAATATCTGATATCTCATTCCTTTCAATGGCTTCAATATATTCATTCATGTCTTGTACCCAATGCTCTTATTTCATCGACTCTTCAAACTTAGTCGTTTTATAGGATATGAAGGAAAAATGAGCTTGTTGATCCATTGCATCACACTATTCATATTTTTTGTTGAATCTCCTTGTTTTTTGATTTCTCACTATAACTACACACTCGCTATTGGAAGAAGGACCATTTTCTGATTTATCAGTGAAGGTATTGGCTCATTACTAGAAGAAGAACTATTTTCAATATTTCTTCTTTTATTTTCATCTATAACTTTGGAAATCTTGGTGGAAGGGATTGTTGTAATTTCCACATGTTCATGTATTTGGAGAAATATACTTAGGTTTTCCATTGCTTAACTTTCTTGGTCAATTTAACATTTTTCCTCCAAGAATTCACATATTTTTTCAGAACAAAATTATTGGTGACTAGGTTATACTATCTATAGGATTCGAACTTTTCATCGTACCCTTGATGAAAATGCACTTTTCGTTCTTGTTGTGAATTTTTCTTCTTAGCTCTTATAGCACATGTGCATAGAAAATACACCCAAAATTTATAATGTGAGGGACACTTGAATTTATCCCACTCCATGATTCTTGAGGGACTTTACCTTTCACACTTGTTGTTAAAGATCTCTTTAGTATGTAGATTGAACAAGCAACAATTTCATCCAAAAATCATTAGAAATATTTTAAACTTTGATCATGCTCCTTTCCATGTTCAAGATGGTATGGTTCTCCCTTTTAGCCACTTCATTGTACCATGGATTATATATAGTTATCAACTACTTTATAATTCCCTATTGTCTACAAAAAATTGTAGTCTTTTGAGCTATGCTCACCTCCTCCATTTGAGCTTAGCACTTTGACATATTTTCCACTTATTTTCTACTACAACCTTATATTCTTTGAAATTTGTGAATATGTTATATTTTCTTTTAGGGAAATATATCCAAATTTATGTTGGAAAGTTGGAATTGTCTGGATGGCTAGTGGTTGTGAGTGTATTAGCATTGATGTCAATCGGATGACAATGGTGATTAAGTGTCTAGGAGGAATCCAGTGATAACTACATGTTTCTAGTATAGAATCACCATAGTAGCAGGCTTATGGAAAATCCATAAAATGATGACTATGGTGAATTGGGGTTCTAGGTTCTTGGAATAATCATTCCATTTTGCAGCCATATTTTAAGTTTAAAATGGGCTCAAATACTGCATCAGATTGTCTCCAGTAGAAAGTGTTTTGAATAAGCTTTCCAATGATACATGGAAATCTGGAAATGACCATCAGAATAAAAAGAAATTTATTTCCAAAGTAAGGAGCTTGAATGCCTTAAGAGGATACCAAATATCAAAGGTCTAAGAACATTGGAACCTCAGAGCATTATAACATCAGAGCAGGCTATATCAGAGGTCAAAGTACATCGAAACCTCAGAAAATCGGAGCAGACTATATTGGACGTCTGAGCACATTTAAACCTTGAAGCATCAATGCAGGTTATATTAGAGGTATAAGCACATTAGAAAATTAGAATATCGGAACATTGGAGTGGGATATATTGAAGGTTTGATCATATCATAACCTATGAACCTCGTAAGTCTTATAAATTTCAATTTCGTGAAAGTATCTAGGTTTACGAAGGAGAAGAAATAAAAATAAATTATGAAAAGAACCAAGGATATTGAGGACTATTTTTCTCTCCTCCTAATAGATACATGGTTACAACTGATTGGTCCTTAAGAGATGAAGTGGAAAATGATGTCAGCATGACATGGCAAGAGCTGTGGACATCTAGCAATAGTTGTGGAATTTTTGGGGGCCGAATGGGGCAAGTCAGAGTGACAGGTGACATCTTGCACGAGGAACCACGTGGAGCGATGACGTAAGAATGATTTCATATCAGAGGTTGGGATATCGAAGTATGAAGACCTCTTAACTCCAATGAAAATGACATTTGAAACAAGTTATGATAGAAGGAACTCTGATATTGTTTGGCACATGGTCATGTGGAGACCAAAGGAACCCAGAGCTTAGCACCAAGGGGCTAAAGGAATTTCAGAGCTATATGATTTCATGACACTCATTTTATATGAGTTATGATATTTTGTGGCTCCGATGGAACAATACAATGAATTAAAAGAATGAATGGGTCAACAGCTAGAGATTAAATGTAGAGAAGTTGGAGATTAAATGAAAATAAGTAGAGATGGTATTTGGAGTTAGTAAAAGTTGTAGGAAGAACTGAGACAAGGAAACAATGAAAAAGGTTCACAGATAAGAACTAATGGGATAAAATAAATTCAGTTCATATCATGCACGTCTTTCTAGTTTAAATAAGAAACATAGTTTCCATTCTTGTGAATTATAAATCTCTAAGAAGAAATAAATAAGCATGGGAAGTCACGATAGAGTGCACACATGGACTGATATTAAATCTCAGTATGGAGGATTACACAAGAAGTTGGTGAAGAACTCAGAAGCCCATTCTTATGATTAATACCATCACAAAATTCAATGGGAAGACACAAAAACATCAAGGGAAGACATGCAAAGGTACATTTGAGAAGTGTGAAGACTTGTATTACAAACAACACGGGGAAGTGTGTAGTATAGGATCAAAACCATAGATTTCCATCAAGAAAAGTGGGGCAAGACTCAAGAGAGCATTGTTGAATTAGTCGAGGAGTGTGAACTGTGAGTGTGTTGTGAAATTAGTGGAAGAGCTGTGAAAAGGAATGCAATAGAGAGTGTGTTGTGAGAAGGCAGAGAGTTGAGCATATGATGTTGTGGGTAGAGGATTGAATTTTTGTTGTGTAAGACCAAAGAAGTTTATGGATTAACAGAGGAAGGAGAGTAGAAGTTGATTATGTGACCAATAATAGTGGTATTTTTCTTTATTTTTATAGGCCTCTATTTTCAATTTGAAAATTATATGAAAATCATAATAGTGGAAAGAGCAGGTGGTGTCCTACATTCATAAGAGGTTGGTGCGTCTTGGAAAGTAGGTGATTTATATTCAAAGGGGGTCGGTGACTCTTGTGAATGGGTGCTCACAAAAAAATAGATGTAATTAAGTAGGTTCTTAATTTACATCTTAAACAATAAAAAAATGGTGGTTTTTTCCCTTTGGGTTTCCACGCAAACATATACCAGTGTCAATGTGTGTGTGTGTTGCTAATGTGAAATATTGTTTGAACATATGAATTCTTAAGTTTTCTACTCATTTTATTTATGAATGAATGCTTTGATAATTATCGAACAATAGAGTAAAGAACCAAAATCATTGTTACACAACAATTTATCACCGTCCCTGCAATTCCTCATCCCGCACATTGGAGGGCTTATTCCGTGACCTGTGAGTAGTGACATAACTTGAAAATACTTTCATGGCATTCCCATGAACATGTACTTTCATTCCCCTGAAGACAACTCCTTGTGAAAAACCCTAAAAATAGCCTTTTTTGCATTGGCGCGGCCAGCCAGTTCAGTACCCGCGCCAATGGAGGAAATCCTCCAAAGAGGGCACGCCAATCGGGGTGCCTCCGTCCCGTAGTCACACCCCTGCCAGGCTTATAAAGGAGTTTTTTTTTAAATAAATGGTGGAAGATTGAATCCAACCAATTCCTAAACTGGTCTCTAAATTGAGTTGGGAATTTTGGCTCCGGATCTCCATGTAGAGGAAGTGGTTTTCCACCTCTCATGGAAGCTTCCTTGAGGATAGGGCCAATCCCATGATTGTAGGGATCCCAACTCCCCTTCCACCATCTATAAAAGCTTGCCATTTTCCTTTGCAAGCTAGTCTCCAAGAATCTCCAAGAGCCTTCATAGCCTAAAGAATGCTGCAATAGTCCTCATAGAGTCAAATCAGTAGCAAGGAGATTATTGTCAAGACAACCGGAGAGAGAGGCTTGTCCCCATTCCTGACAAGCTTTACCGAGACGTATTCCGCTGACGACCCGCCGAAGGAGAATTCAGCGTCAGAGCCAGGTTGTATTTTCCATTGTATGAATTAATGATAAGCGACTATTGGTTATGGTTCCACTCGTGTTTTTCATTATGATCGTGAGTTGTGTCTTCTCTAACTGACACATAATTGTATATATTGGATTTTACGCTTGTGTTTGTCGTTTTTCTTGCGTGTGCAGGTGTTCGATCGCGGCGAGCGTGAGGATTGTGATCTGCCGGAGCAAGGGAACGGGAGCGCCATCTTCTCTACAAACGACAGCGTTGGATTCAAGGTAAGCCTTCTTCGCAATTTGGTTTATTTGCAATTAGGAACCTGCGCCATAGCGTGTTACGATTGTTGCTAGACTCGATCTAGGCTAGTAGGGATCGCCTCTGTCCGCAGAGGGGATTTACCTCTACAACAAATTGGCGACTCCGTTGGGGATCGTCTAGCTTCTTGTTGTTTGTTTTATAAACTACAGACGCAGCCTGAAGTTAGCCAGATAGCCTTCGAAACGCTCTTGCTCTGCATTAGCAAAGTAGATGAATGTTGCTTCAATCAATCTCCGGTCTAGTTTATGAACTGAACACTTGGAGTATTGTCTTGTCTTTTTGGTCGATTCTTGATTTTGCTTGCTTGATCAGCTCTTTTAGCTGGCTCTTTCTGTGAGTTTGGCTTTTGGTTAGCTAGATCATCACTACTCTGCTTCTTAGATTGCTCTTTTATATTTTTCCATAGTAAACTTGACTGGCGCGCTTTTCAGCCTGACAGTCATGCCAATTGGCGCATGTTGCCAGTGTATTACCCGCACTAATCCTGTTCTGGCGCTAGTTTCCGCCTCACAGTCGCACCAATCCTGTAAGGTGCTAAGGTTTACTTTGCTTTGAGCTTTCTGAGCTTGATCTGTGTGTTTGGTCTCATTTTTATGACTGCTTGAGTGTTCTGGAGCCTTGTTTGACTGACTATGACCTTCATCCTTGGGTTGTTTTCCCGTTTCCATCGATTTTACATTCTAGCCCTAGGGCATCTAGGTGCTATTGTGTGTCGAGCCTCCCTTGGGAGTTTTTGGTTTCTATTTGTTCAGTCAACTTTGTGATTGCTTCTCTGCATTCGTTTGGTGGTTGTCTATCGTTTTATTGCGTTATTTGAGTGATTGGCTTCTTCTTCATTCGAATTCCACTTTGTCTCGCTTTGAGCCTAGATTACATGGTTCATTTGAGTCTTGGAGATTCTGCTTGAAGTGGTGAGTCTGGTCTTGGTTGGGAGAAATTCTTTGTTTTTTCATTTTCAGGCGTTGGCGCTTGTTTTCAGGCGAAATTCTTTTTTTTTTCATTTTCAGTGAGCAAGTCGCGCCAGTTGGCGCTAGTTGTCAATGATAAAGTCGTGCCAATTTCAGGGTGTGTGAAAATTGAGCTTTTTTCCCTAAATCCTTCACCAGTGTGTCTTTCCCTTCCGGTCTTTTCACTGTATGAGCATAGATTACATTGCTCATTGTTTGGAATGTCTTCTTTCCATGATTGCTTGATGTAAAAGGGAATGAATGCCTTGTTTTGATCTCATGCTTTGGAAGTCCTCTTTGTGTTTTGTCACCTTTTGAGAATTTCGTTACAAAGTGTTTAAAACAACGATTGCATTCTTAGTGTTTGTTTACATCTCTTTTGCATTCATCTAGAAGATTTGTGTTCATTTAGTTTTCGTCTCAAAGTTTTCTTTTCGTTTAAATGCATTAGATCACATTGCATCGAAAAGTATTTTTTGAGATTTATCATTGAACTTAGATCACATTGTTTAATGATTGAAAGCTAAAAGTCGCTTTGAGTGCATTCTCTTTCATTAAAAGCATGCATTAAGTAGATTCTCATTTCATCGAAAAATGCATTGAGTGCATTCTTATTATTTGAAAAGGAAAAGGAAATTGTGCATAGATTACAATTGCATAGTTTTCGAAAAAAAGAAATTTTCATAGATTACGTTGCATTATTCGCATCGTTGAGTGTTTGAAATTACTTTTGGATAGCGAAATTCATCTAGTTTGGAAGGATTTTGTTTGCAGTGCTGTTGTTTGTTGCATCATTGTTTGAAGCTCTTCCCTTAACTAGATAGCATTCATCGAATTGAAAAGTTTTCTTTTCTCATATAGCTGCATACAGGAGATTGTCATATGACATACGGTAGGGCCTTGAAATCGAGACATAATTGAAGATCAACATTAAAATTTATTCAATTTAACCTAAGGCAACATTGAAACATTAACGAAACAATTTAGTGGTCTAGGCTAGAGACGTGTTCCGGCGTCTTTAAACCTAGTAGCTGTCATTCGCCTCTTGGCTTTAGACAGCACTAGTACGGACTTGTGCTCCCCGTACCGTCGCGTATATAAAGGGAGACCCCACTAGGTTTCAATCCTTTATCCATAGGAAGCCGAGTCTGCCACCCTATACCCGTGATACACCGAACACAGCATTCGGGGAGATTGCCTGCACGTACGTTAAGTCCTTGGTTGATTTCTCTTTCATTTTGAAACCAAGGTGTATATTGCAGTTCACGGTTATTTGGTACACCCTTTGCCTAGCATTCCCGAGCAGTCATTTTGATCTTTTCTGACTCTTTAAATTTGAAAAGGATCATCAAGCGCTTGTCCTTTCACGCTTGTTTCCAATCTGAAAGTGATAGAGTCACCTTTTGCCTGTTTCTCGACTCTTAAAATATGAAACGGTAGAGTTTTGTTTCAATGTTTTAAAAATTAACTGCCCACGAAATATTCCCGGTTAAAGTTAGTTTCCTTAGGGTGTTGTTCTGAAGATCGTTTCTGATGGCAACTTTTCCGGAGTTCACCAACCAAGGAATCCCCTCCGATGGGAATCCTGGTCCTTTTCCTCCTTTTGGAAATGTTGGTGCTCCTTATATGGCAATGTTGTCCCTTCCTGGGTTAACTGTTGGGTTGCCTGTTTGGTTGTTTTCAACCTCTGTGGTCCCGAATGTCTCAGCTACTATTCAATCAGTTCCTCCACCTGAACAACATCATGTTGATTCCAAGGTGGACCTATCCCCTTCTTCGCCTATTTCTGCATCCTCCTCTTCTACTTCGCCTGGTGAAAGTCTGGATTCGAGTAACTAGGTGGCTAAGAAGAAGAAGAAAAAGTCAGATAAAGGAGAGGCTAGCTCTACGGCTATTGCGCCTAAGAAGCCTTCCATTGATAAACCTTCCAACCCTCTGCGGAAAGTCAAATTCCCTTGCATGTTGTGCACGGGAGACCATCTTCTTCGATATTTCCCTGGCATTCCCAAGGTGCTTGAAGTATGGTCCAACGGTCGTCTCCTATTGCCTTTGGCTTCCGGGAGTCAGGTTGGGGGCACGTCTTCAGCTAGTACTGGTAAGGCTGCTAAGAAGCAGGGTAAGATTACCATTCCATGTAAGTTATGTGAAGGGAACCATGCCATTCACCTTTGTCCATATATGGATGAAGCCAAGTGAGTTTTATGCGTCGTGCCTTCTAGCTCGTTACAAACAGCTTTCTTTGAGTCTTCCACCAGCTGATCCTACGATTGGTCAAGAGTCATCCTTGATCGATCCCGCTCCCTTGGAAATTCAAATTCAAGAATCCTTCCCCAACCAACCATTGGTCGTGGGATCAGTTGAGCTGGCACCGTCTGCGGTGCACCAGGTCTTTTCCATTGAGAGTGGACCTCACATCCCTCAGGTTCTTCTTGTCTTTTCAGATTCTTCGGACTTGGAGAAATATTCTCCTGTCCCTACACCTCAAGAAGATTCTCCTCCACCTCCCGTGATGGAGGTCCTAGAGGATACTCCTCCCGCCTTTGAGATGGAGGACGTGGAGGATGCTCCTTCTTCTTCCGTAACACCAGGGGAAGACCATCTCAGTTCGATAGTAGCCCCTCCAAGTATTTTGGTTGCTTCCTTTGATTGGAATCGATTTGTGGGATACCGCCTTCCGTCTTATGTGCCTTTCGAGATAACGGTATAGGACTTTGGTCTGGTTGTACCCAGCACCATTATAGATGAAGGTGCGTCTGTTAGTATTTTATCCTCAACTACTTGGCATACTTTCGGTTAACCGCCGCTTGCGCCTGTTACACAGAATCTGTTGACGTTTAACAGAATAATGAGTCAACCATTAGGGGTCCTTCCAAGGTTACCTATTACTTTGGGAGGTAAAACCGTACATATGGATGTGATGGTTGTTCCAGGCCCCTTGGATTTCAATCTGCTTTTGGGGCGCGATTACACCTATGCCATGGGAGCGCTTGTATCCTCCCTTTTTCGTGTGGTCTGTTTTCCACATGAAGGACAGATTGTGACCATTGATTAGCTTTCGTTATTTGGTCCTGATGTGGCAACTGGCCCGCCATCATCCCTTCCTGGTTTTTATCCACCCGTTGTATCTGCCCCACCATAGGTCAACTATGTGGCTACCTAGCCCGTGCATGTACCTAGTGATAGTGCCATTGTGCATCAGATGCTGGGGGCGTTGGGTCCTGACTTCCAGGATGTTTTCCTTCCATCGGGAGTGGAACTCTTGGAAGTGATGACTTCTTGTTCATTATGATGAGGTCGGTTGAAGAAGATTTCATTTCCTTGTGTCAAGCTCCTTAAAAAATGAAACAAGCTAGTCAGAGCACAGTTCGTTTTCTTGTGTCAAGCTCCTTAAAAAATGAAACAAGCTGGTCGAAGCAGAGTTTGTTTTTCTTGTGTCAAGCTCCTTAAACCATGAAATAAGGTGTCCGGAGTAGAGTTCCTTGTCTTCTATCAAGCTCCTTAAAAAATGAAACAAGGTTGTCGGAGCAGAGTTCCTTGTCTTGTGCCAAGCTCCTTAAACCATGAAACATGTGTGCTGAGGATATTTCTTTTAATGTGTCAACCTCGTTAAAACAATGAAACACTTTCCTATTCAATTCGAGTCTTTGATCAGATCTCGTAACATCCCAGTCGAGTCTTTCTTAGATCTCATAACTTGAACCTTCACTCCCTCCATCTGTTTACTTAGGTGCATGGACTGAAGCTTGGGGGGCATGTACCTCGAATTGAGTCACCATGCTGGGGGCATGCTTACTTTTCAAGCATAGTTTGTTTCCGTTTCAAGATTATGTAAAAATGAAACCAGTTTCAAGCATAGTTTATCTTTTTTTCATGCTTGTGTAAAAATGAAACCAACTTCAAACAGAGTTTCCTGATTTCAAGCTTGTGTAAAAATGAAACCATTCCAATTTTACCTCTTGTGATTGCCATTTTATTAGCCTGTTTTTTTGAGCCTTGGTTTTCTCACTCCATTGTCACTATCTGTTTGGCCGATCATATGCCTTCACTTGGTTGTTTTACCCATTCCTGAGGAACTGCTGCGATGAGTGGTCTTGTTAGCCAGCCTCTTGACCTTTATCTGTTTTGAGCAGTTCCACCATTACCAGAACCAGTTGCTACCCTTTATACCACTCGTTCCTCCAGGAGGAGTCATCTTTCAGCTCTTTTCTGACTCTCTAAACATGAAAATATTGCCGAGTCCCTTGTCGTTTTGATCTCGTTAAAGTGGCTACGAAACGACATCTACCCAGTATACGTTTACCCCTTTTTTGGCCTGGGATAGATTATTTACGAAAAAGGAATACCCTAGCCTATCGCAACTAGGAGGTTTTCTCAGACATAGTTTTCTACCTTTTCGGATCTGAGGAACTATTTATGAAAAGGGACCGCTGAAGTTTACTTTTATGCTGTCTTTTCAAACTCTCTAAACATGAAAAGACACCAAGTTCTTCCTTTGTCAGACTCGTTAAACTCTAATGACATTGGATTCAGTCGCAATGATGATATTCGAGTTTCTCCTTCCTAGGGCTCGTTAAATGTGCTAGGATGGATTCGTCTGAAGGACAGAATTATATTACAAGCATATGCTATCCCTTTCAAGCTTTTTATAAAAAATAATTGTGGTACTCACTAGAAATGGTGGGGAAAAATGGAACCAAAATCATTGTCGTGTCGGCAGTATGTCGCTCTTGAACATGGAACTTGTCTGCATTCGTGTTGGGTTGGGGACTTCTCATCTCATTTTTCACTTGCCTCTGTGGGTTTGGGTAATCCATTTTGACCTCTCATCTGCTCTTTGACTTGTCATCATGACCTCTGATTTGTTGATGTCAAATACTGCCAAACTCACTGTCGTGCTGCCATATGTTCAAGAGAAGTTGACCTCTGCAAATTCCAACCTTCCTCTGATTCTCATTTGATCTTGATTCACGAAGACATTATGTTCCTCTGTCTCACATTGATGATGTGGGAAACACTATGGCCCACCTTCGATCGATGTCACTTCCTGTCGACTTCAGCTCATTATCCAGGAAGCTGATCTAGAGACTCCCTTCTGGTACCTTGGAGCCTGCATGCCTCAATGGCAGGTTCTTCGCATTCGACGTGAGTTTTTCATCATTGGCCTCCGATCGAGTGATTCTGTGGGTGTTCGACGCCAACTCACTGATTCACATGCCATGGATTGTACCTGTAGTACCTTGAGGGCCATTGTCATCATTGGTGGTACCTCTCGCATTTGTTAACAACTTTCATCATTGGCTGGTAATCAGACGATGTTCTTGCATTTTCGACTTCAGCCCACTTATTCACATGCTTGAACTTGTACTCTCTTCAGGTCAAGATGGAGTGCAAGACCCTGAATTTCGTCTGTTAGAATCTAGGCTGCGATTTTGTGGATTATTATGATTAGTTACATGACTCATTCACTAGATGGCTGCGACCATACCTGAGTCTCTTTATTGATCCTTACTGGATGGCTGCATCCATGCCTTGGATCTGGATTATTATATACTATGTTATGGATGGCTGCGCCCATACCACATATATCATGTATTTTAGATATCAATTGTACTTCTCTATGCAGGTTTTCCGACGGCGGTGTTTTCAGTTGGACACATTCTCGTAAAGAATTTCACCTGTCTCTCTCTTTCGGGCCTCATGCTTTAGGGGGCATCTGTTACACAACAATTTGTCACCGTCCCTGCAACTCCTCGTCTCGCACATTGGAGGGCTTATTCTGTGACATGTGAGTAGTGAAATAACTTGAAAATACTTTCATGGAATTCCCCTAAACATGTACTTTCATTCCCCTGAAGACAACTCCTTGTGAAAAACCCTAAAAATAGCCTTTTTTGCATTGGTGCGGCCAGCCAGTTCAGTACTCGCGCCAATGGAGGAAATCCTCCAAAGAGGGCACGCCAATTGGCGCTCTGTCCCAGAGTCGCACCCACACCAGGCTTAATAAGGAGTGTTTTTTAAAAATAAATGGTGGAAGATTGACTCCAACCAATTCCTAAAATGGACTCTAAATTGAGTTGGGAGGTTTGCCTCCGGATCTCCATGTAGAAGAAGTAGTTTTCCACCTCTCATGGAAGCTTCCTTGAGGATAGGGCCAATCCCATGATTGTAGGGATCCCAACTCCCCTTCCACCATCTATATAAGCTTGCCATTTTCCTTTGCAAGCTAATCTCCAAGAATCTCCAAGAATATCCAAGAGCCTTCATTGCCCAAAGAATGCTGCAATAGTCCTCATAGAGCCAAATCAATAGCAAGGAGATTGATGATCAAAGAGAGAGGCTTGTCCCCATTCCTGACAAACTTTACCGAGATGTATTCCGCTGGTGACCTTCCGAAGGAGAATTCAGCGTCAGAGCTAGGTTGTATTTTCCTTTGTATGAATTAATGATAAGCGACTATTGGTGATGGTTCCATTCGTGTTTTCCATCATGATCATGAGTTGTGTCTTCTCTGACTAATGCATAATTGTATATATTGGATTTTACACTTGTGTTTGTCATGTTTCTTGCGTGTACAGGTGTTCGATAGCAGTGAGCATGAGGATTGTGATCTGCCAGAGCAAGGGAACGAGAGTGCTACCTTCTCTACAAATGACAATGTTGGATTCAAGGTAAGCCTTCTTTGCAAGTTGGTTTATTGCAATTAGGAACTTGCACCATTGCGTGTTATGATTGTTGCTAGACCCGATCTGGGCTAGTAGGGATTGCCTCTGTCCGCAGAGGGGATTTACCTCTACAACAGTTATATTCAGTAAAAATTTAAAGATTCTCACAATAACTAATTCACCCTGCCTCTCACTAATTCCTTATTCCTACAATTGGTATCAGATCCAAGTTCCTTCAGGAAAAATATAAACAATGGAAGTAGATTTATAATGAATTATGTCGAGGCAAGAGATTCAAGAGGCTTACTCAAGAAGAATACCAGTCTTCAATGGGACAAACTATGCCTTCTGGAAAGTAAGGATGGAAGCATATATTATGTCTCTGGGAGTGGATGTTTGGACTTCAGTTCTTTAGTAGACTACAATGTCCCTGATATTCCTCCCATTGATGCATATGGTAAAAAATTGTATGGAAATAATTCTAAAGCCAATAATTCCATTCTCTTTGGTCTTAGTCAATCTGAACTTGTAAATTTTACGCACTATAAATTTCCTAAGGATGTGTGGGTAAAGCTTAATGAGAGTCATGAAGGGGATGAAAAATTCAAGCAAGCCAAACTCCAAACCTTTAGAATGAGGTTTGAGAGCCTAATAATGAGTGAATATGAAAGTATATCATAATAATTCCTCTGGGCCAATGAAGTAACCAATATGATTAGAGGACTTGGTCAAGAATTCAAGGAAGAGATGATTGTATAGAAAATATTAAGATCTATCCCCATGAGATTTAATGCCAAAGTATCATCTATTGAAGAAATGGCTAATTTAAAAGATATCAATATGGAACAAATGCTTTGTACTCTCACACCCTATGAGATGAGAGTAGGAAAAGAGAAGTCTGAACAGAAGGAATACATGTTCAAAGTATATAAAAAGGCCAAGGCTCAAAGATCATCAATATTTCTCTAGTTGTGAATTTGATGAGGAGTTGGATCAATTAGCTAGGAAACCAAAGCATGTCTTAGGAAAATATAAATGGAATTTTCCCTTCAAATGATTTGACTGCGGAAGATTTGGAAAATTTTCATCCAAATTCCCCTGCAAAGAAAGGGTTGACAAGGAAGATGATCAGAAACCTCGGAACAAATCTCAAAAACAACAAAAGAAAAAATTCTATAAGAAAAATGGATTCTATTCCAAAGAAGATAACTCAACACCACAGTCAGATAGAGAAAATTATTTGGAGGATGATTCCGATAATTATTAATTATGTACTTTGGAACAAACTCCAAGAAAAAAAGAATTATTGACTCTAAAGAGGAAGAAGAAGAAGAAGAAGAAGAAGAAGGAGTAATCGACCTTGAAGTGGAACACATTAATGCCCATGATGAGTTAAAGAATGTAAGGAAAAATAATGAGAAATTGAAGGAACACCTACAACACGTTGAAGAAGGTATGCATAACTCTAATAATGGGGATTTTGTATATAAAAAGGAAAAATTGAAGAAGATATCAAGAGAAAAGATAGTCTAGTCCTTCTTCTAGAAGAAAAACAAGTAGCATGTGAGAAATTAGAAGAAGAGAACAAGCAATTAAAATAGGATTTTCTCAAGATAAAAAATGAAATGATCTTAAAAAAATGTAGAGATGAGATTTTTTCCTTGAAATTTTAACTAGAAAAAACTAAATGAAAGGAATAAGTAATTCAATATTTAATCCAAGAATGGGAAGATAACTGTTAAAGTCTTGAGGTAGAGGTTGTCTCTCCAAGAACATATCTTGAGGGAATAAAGACCGAGAGAGGTCTAAATGAGAAATTTGTAGAAGGCACAAGAAAATTAGATCAAGTTCTAAATAGCCAAAGGCACTTGAGAATCAAAACATGTCTAGGATACTCAAAGACACAGGGATATTCCACGGGGAAGAAAAAATTCAGGTCCGCATGATTTGAAGAACTGCAGAGTTATACAAAGAAGCATCAAGAAAAAATCAATGAAAACAAAAGGGCAGCATGACAAAGAGGATATCATCAATGGAGAATGAATCAATTAACCAGACATCTAAGGCACCTTAAGCACAAACTCATAATAATTTCAACAATAGGCATGCCTATTTATGTTATGGACATTTTTATAAGTATGATATCTTCAGAAATAAATTTTTTCATTGTAGAATGATCAAAGTTGAAAGAGATGAAAATCATAGATATAATAAGTATCATAATTTTAGATCTCAAAATCCACCTCTCAAAGACCAAAATGCCTTCTCTCCTTTGTCAAACGAAGTTGAATGTTTCAAATGTAATAATATTTGGCACAAAGCAAGTGATTGGAGATGTGGATTTGAATACCTATCTAAGTTCCAAAATATTAGACAGTCATCTACTCAAAAGGATAAGGGAGGTGTAAATGAAAGAAGGAAAAGAGAATGCAGTGTGGACTCACTTTATCAGCTCATAATGAGAAGAAAAAATTGTATGTGGATAACGGTTGTTCCAAGAATATGACTGGGAATACAAGATTTTTTTTCGCTAAAATAAAAATATAGAGGAAATAATGTCACCTTCGGAAACAATGCTCCAACAAGAATTAAGGGTAAAGGGATAGTTAGTCTTGATCAAAACACAAAGGCACAAAATTTTCTATATGTGGTGTTAGTGTCCTGTGATTTGGTAGATTGGTAGACCAAATGACAGGGTAACATGGAACCAGTCTTTAGAGTCTCAGGACCTAGCCTTCCTGGACTCAGAGAGGGATCTCTCTATTGGGTGCAAAGGATGTGTTCTTTTTGCTCTATGGTTTTGATTTTAGGCTAGTTATTAAGTGTAGGGTTTGTTGATTGTTTTGGTTGGGTAAGATGGTCAAGTGGAATAGGTGGAGTGAGATTTTGTCAAAGCCACTGGGTTATGGAGTAAAATGAAGTCAAGAGTGTCTAAATGATGGAACAGAGTGTGTTGCAGGGCCAATTTAGCAAGGGTAATGGATCCTTAAGGTGATGTATGAGGTGCTATGAACATCAAGTTTGGGAAAAAAATAAAAGATCTTAAACATATATAGTTTAAAGCTACAACTTATGAGGTAGGGAAAACCATTAAGCTCAATGAACAATACTCAAACAGATAAACATATAAGATAAACATTCCAGTGAAACATAGAGAGCATAAGAGCTTCTAACTTCAGAAATTCACCTTCAGATTTTGGGAAAACACATAATATAATACAAATAACTCAATTTATGAAGAGGGAACTCCTAAACATCATATTTCAAGCTATTGGGAACTATGAAGCAAGTTGGTAAGCATGGAAAAAGGGCAAGATCAAATGAGACCTCTTTGACTTAACCTAGCAATGAACATTCCACAAAAAGGCTTCAAGATAGGGCTTTGAAAGCATCAAATAAGAAGGGCATACCATGAAACATACTTGTAAACAAGAATACTAACCATACATGAAACAAGAAAAAGTTTTGGTGGACCTAAGGAGAAATCAAGAATTCCTTAAGATGGCCAAAAGAGGAAAACATCAAAGCTATAACAAACAAGAAGACTGAGGTGCCTCAAAGAGCATGTCTCAACCTATACGTTTCTATTTTATAGCAGCCAAGAAGAATGAAAAAAAATGAGAACAAGAAAACATTAACAAGTTAAGAAAACATCACCATTCACCAAGCTATGGAATCCTGCAAACAAGCTTCTCCATCATCAAGCCAAACAAGCCATTCATCCACTTCACAAAACCAATTTCTTCTCCAAGCTCATGAAACCATATATATTGCTCTTCAAGCTCATCAAATGCCAACCAAATACATAGGGGCCTCATGCTCTATTTATGGAGAAAATAAGGACTAAAACCCTAAATGTGGTAGGAAAATGTCAAATATAACCATAAATGTCATTTATGGCCAAGAGACCATGCAAGGCCCAAGGCACATAATATCCTAAGAAATAAATGCTAAAATTATTTGCACCTAATTCTAGAGTAATTTGCCTCAAAAACTCAAAAATATCTATTTGCGATAAATGAGTGTGTTTTGTTGACTTTTGGTCCAAAACACACTAGGCAGCCTCTATGCGTTGTGCCACTTTAGCAGAAAATAAGGTCTCTTGTGGCTGAGTTTTGGACCCCTTCCCAACACCGGATTTGGCTTTGTGATGGCTCGTTGGAAAGCCCGATGAGTCTAATTTCCAGAAATAATTTATTTGTGCTGATATAATTCCATTTAACTATTAAAAGATCAATTTCCCCAACACTTATTCTTGTGCAACGCCTGGTCTGAAAATGAGGCAGAAAGGTCAAATTGTTTGATTTATTTTACCTTTTTGGGGGTCAAAAATGCTCCAAATGATCTTAAAATTGGTGAGATGACTACAGGTGATGTGAGGAATACAAAAATGAAAACTTTGTGAGCTGAGGATGCACCAATTTTGTGCGTAGCGCCTAGGGTGTTGCGCACAGAGGGGTCAAAATTTGAAAAAAACAAAATTATGTTCAAATTGCCCCAAAATTTGTGGAGAGGTCCCTTAAGAGGTTTGAGAAGCCTATGGAAAATCTCGAGCCATGTATCTAAGTTTTTCTTGGTCTTTAACTTCTTTGAGTGCTCAAATTTCAATGAAAAGGGTATCCTCATTTATCATAGGTGGATGACTAATGTCATGACTGTCTTCTTGGTTGCCTTGTCTTTCACTTGCTGTACCATCATGGTCATCCTCTGTATTAATGCCTCCTTATTCAAACTCTATCATTACCATTACTTCTAGATCTCCCATCACCTTGTGCATCATTATTTTCCCATTGGGAGAGTAGTGAGCCTTACTACTGCCTTCAACACTCTCATCATTGTCACCCTTTTGCTATCTTTCGTACTGTTACATTGGTTTTGGAGTTTATCATCAACCTTTGCATCTGCTTCACTTTGGCCTTGTACTCCATTGATGTCTTCTTAGTGGCATTATTTTATCACTATCTCCTTCATCAAACCCTATTTGTGCCTTGCTGTTTTCCTCTTCTTGATCTGCTATTTCTTTATTTTCACCTTCCTTTTCTTCATGTTCAATATTTTCATCCATTTTGTCACTGCTTTTAGCTTTGACTAGGATTATTTTCATGTTTAAGCACATTTTCCTCTTGACTGTCATGTTTATTTTCTTTTATGACTATCACCCCCATCATTGTCATCAACATATTCTTGGCTTTCATCTTTGCTTATCAGCAATACCTTTTTCTTCACTTGAGATTAATTTATTGGTGTTATCACTATCACTGTTTTTCTCCAAATGCTCATTGTCTTCCTCTTTTTGACTGCCATTTTCATCACTCTCCTCCATGCCATCACCATCCTCTTGGTCTTCCTCATTAGACTCTGCCTCTGCCTCACTATCTTCTTTATCTCCACTGTTGTTTATTTTTTCTTCATTGCTACTGACATCATCTTCTTCCTCAGCACTATTTTCATCTTATTTTTATTCATTCATATGATCACTGTTTGCACTAAGATTAGGATCACTTTCATGCCCATGCTCATTCTTCTCTTTGCTGTCCTGTGAACCTTCTTGTTGGCTATCATATTCATCATTATCTTCATTACCCTCTTGGTATTCTTCATTAGACTCTGTTTCTGCCCCATTTTCCTCATCATTTCCTCTCTTTAACTATTAGAAATCTTGTTCATCATGAATATGGCTCACTGTTTTGGGCATCTTTGAACAAAGGTTTTTTAGCTTGGTGAGAGTTTTTAGGCCTAGGGATGAAGAAATGAGTGATGGTGAGGGCATATTTTTAGGAAATGAAGGGAAAAAAGGAGTAGGTCTAGGAAAGCTTTAGAGTTTTTTAGGAGGAGGCTTAGCTTGCATTTGAGTGTCTTTAGGGCTATGACAACCTTTCACTTGGTATTTCTTTTCCCTAGAGGGTCAAAGGCTTGATTGGCATGAAGGTTTAGTGTTTGGAAATTTTTTAGGGTTTTGAACTTTTTCTTTGATTGTGCATATAAAATATCAATACGAGGGCAAGAAAATTACCACTAACCTTGTTTCACTCATGCAGGGACCTGGGGCAACTTTGACGATGAGAAAAAATTAGTTTTGGAAATTTTTGAGCAAATTTGACCGAGTCTCCTCTATGCGTAGCGCCACTGTTTGTGCACAGTGCAAATCTGTCTGTGCACAACGTAGTTTTATTTAACACTACACCTGCCTCCTCTGTGCACAACACCAGTCTGTCTGTGCACAGCACCTAGAAATTTTACCAAAAATGATTTTCAACCAAGAGTTATTTTCCAACTATGTGCAGCGCCAATTTGCATAAGGCATTTGGAGGCCTTCCCGGTGTCGGAATGAGCTCTAGAATAGCTCTTTGGAAATATTGTGGAGTATATTTTCCAAAACCTCTTTTTTTTTTACATTTGGTGTCCATTTACCTGTCCAAAAACTGATTTTCCCAATACTGGTCAAAAAGTGCTGAATGATGGTACATAAATGCAAAGTGCTGGTGCAAACAACTTTTGGAGGCCTTCCTTAACTCAAAATTGAGCTCATGATAGCTCATTGGAAATTTATTCAAGTCTATTTTTATTTTTACTCATCAATCAAGTCATTTGGACACTCCAGCTATGAGAAAACCTTATTTTCCCAAGGTCACTCCAGAAGTGCAGAAATTCTCCTGGGACACCTGTGTTTTTTATATTCTTCCCAAACCATGATAACTGTGTAAAAATTGAAGGATTTTTTTCTTCTTGGCCTTATGATGGACAAAAAACTCTCTCATGCATGCCAAATTTATCTCTCTGTGGTCAGAAACATATTTTTAAGCAAAACTGGCCCTAAGTGTTGCAAATGACTAGGCCCTTGGAATGAATTCTTGGAAAATGATGGGAGGCATGATGTTTATGAGTTGGTATGGCTTAATCAATTCTGATATGACCTACCATATGGATCTTCTGATCTTATTCCTCTTTTCCATAGAAAACCCTAGCTTAGTTGGAAGAGGAATTTAGGGTTTGGGGTAGGCAATTTAGGACTGCCTTGTAGAGGGAGGGGAATGAAGGCGTTAAGGGTTGTCTAAATTCTTGGGGAAATTTTAAGGGATAGGGATAGATGTTATGGAGTAGGGGAAAGTGGAATTTCAAGGATTGAGTGAGGGGAAGGGGTCCAAAAGGGAAAAACACAGGCCTAGTCTTAAAAAGTGTCAAATTGTGGCAATAAACTAGGTTTTGTAGAAAAATGATGAATTTGAGGGATAAGAGTGATGAGAAGTATTTATGAAGGTATATTAAGGATAGGAGGAGGTTTAATAGCATCAAGATACAAGCCTTGTTGATGGTTAATCATGGAGGTCATGAAACCAAGAAAAATGCCCTTAAAAACCCTAGATGGACAATGGAGGAGTTAGGCAAAACAAAATAGAGGGCTGAGGAAAAAGGTGACAAAAAAAAGACAAATTGAGTGACATGAGCCCATGATCGGTCTTCTGGAATGGGTGAGCGGAGCTTGACATGATTGAATGATGAAGCAGTGAAAAATTATCTTAAGGATAATGAAGGCAGTGAGATTTCTAGAACTCACAATGTCCGTGAACTTTGTTTCTAGAAATCTAGAACCAATACTTAGTCATATTCAGATAGTGAAAATGATGGATTACTAACATGTGGAAGGTCTCAAACACAACTTACTCATTGTGAGACAAATGTGTGATGATGGTTATGATGTGACTTTTCAATCTAAGGACTGTGAGATCCACAATATGAAGGATGTAAAGCTAGTAGGAAAATCAATTAGGACTCACAACAATTTATATGTGTTTGATGACTTCGGAGTAAGTTTTTATTTAAGCAAGAAAAATGAAGTAGGGTTATGGCACATGATACTTGGCCATATGAATTTTGAAATTTTGATAAGGGTCAACAAAATTGGAGATGTGAAAGGTTTGTTGAGAACATCAAGACCTGGCAACTCAATTTGCAAGTCATGTCAATTTGGTAAGCAGACTCAGACTCACTTCAAGACAAAATAGTTCGTGTCGTCTAGACCATTGGAGCTAATTCACATAGATATTTTTGGACCAACGAGAGAAAAAATCCTGAGAGGAGAAAGGTACTTTATGTTGCTCATTAAGGATTTTAATAGGGCCACCCAGATTGTGCTCTTAAAAGAAAAATTAGAAGAATTTAAACATTTCAAAAAAATTGAAGCTCAAGTTGAAAATGAGAAAAATATGAAGATCAAATGCTTAATATCATACAAAGTAGGAGAATACACTTTAAAATATTTTGAAGAATTTTGTGAAGAGCATGGCATAATAAGTCAATATCTAATGGCTAGAACTCCACATCAAAATGGAGTGGTGGAAAGAAATATCATAACTATATAGGAAATGGCCAGGGCCATGTTAGATGAAGCAGATGTATCTCACATATTTTGGGGAGAAGCAACACATGCACTAGTGTATCTATCTAACAAAACTCATCTCAAGTCTAATAGTAATAAAACTCCCTATGAGTTCTGGAAAGGGATACTTGCATCATTTAAACACTTAAAAGTGTTTGGGAGAATTTTTTTTATCAAAAGGAATGATAAAAATCCTATAAATTTTGACTCCCACTCTAATGAGGGAATATTACTCATGTACTTCATTCGAAGTAAAGGATATAACTGTTACCAAAAACGGGCAAAGAAGATTGCAGATTTCATTGATGTGATAGTTGATGAAATAGCTCCACAACCTGAGTCCTCTCAAAAGAATGTTAAACTTAGATGGAAAATTAAATATAGATATGAGGTCTTCATATCAAGAAGAAATATGATCAAATAGTGAAGGTGAGGAGTCAAGAAAAACTCCAAGGGAAAAAAACATCTTCTAGGTATCTACAAAATGAACATCCTGAGAGTTAATTACTTGGAGATCAAAGACATGGTGTTGAGACCTGGAGAAAACTTTTTGGTAGTTCAAGTTGTGCAAATTTGTCTCTATTGTCATAGTTTTAACCCAAGAATCTCAGTCAAGCAAGTGAGGACAAGTTATGGGTGAAAGATATGAAGTAATACCTTGACAAAATTGGAAAGAATGACTCTTGGGATCTTATTCCAACATCTAGAGAGAAAAATGCCATTGCGACCAAATGGGTTTTCAAAAACATGCTAAATGAGAAAGGTCAAGTAGTCAGGAACAAGGCTCAATTGGTCTGCAAAGGGTATGCCTAAATAGAAGGGGTAGATTTCAAGGAAACCTTTGCACCAATAGCAAGACTTGAAGCTATAAAAAAATTTCTTTCGCTTGTCTGTCATAAAAAAATCAAGGTATATGAGATGGATGTGAATTTTGCATTTCTCAATGGAGATATAGAAGAAAAAGTTTACATTCAGCATCCAGAAGGTTTTATACTCACCACAGATGAAGGGTTTGTGTGCAAACTAAAAAAATCCTTATATGGACTCAAACAGGCTCCCATAGCTTGGTACAAAAGGTTGGATAAATACCTTCAGCAACAAGGCTTTAAAAATGGTACTGTTGATAAAAATTTATACATAAAATATAAAGGTGACCATTTTCTAATTGTAGTAGTATATGTGGATGACATAATATTTGGAAGTGACATGAAATAATTGGGGCATAAATTCGCAAAATGTATGTAGACATAGTTCAAAATGTCCATGATCGACGAGTTTTCCTTCTTCCTCGGATTACAAATCTCTCAGTCTAAAAAATGAGTGTTTATTTCCCAATCCAAATATCTCTGAGAAAATCTAAATAAGTTCGAGGTGGAAGATTGTATGCCAGTGAGCACACCTATGGTTATAGGTTGTAAATTGTGCAAAGAATATGGGACACCTCAGGTAAATCATACCGAATATAGATCCATCATAGGAATCTTGTTGTATATTACAACATCGAGGTCAAACATTATGTAGGCTGTAGGTCTTGTGGCCAGATTCGATGCCTTCCCTCGTGAGAGTCATGTTGTTGTTGTCAAAATGATATTCAAATATCTTCAAGGAACAAAAAAGTATGGGTTTTTATATGCTAAGGGAAAATAATTTAATTTTAATTCCTACAATGATGTTCATTGGGCAGGCAGCCTTGATGACAGGATGAGCACCTCAGGTGCAAATTTATTCTTGTGGAAATGCTAGTGTCATGGGTCAACAAGAACAAGCCTCGATTTCTTTATCGATCGTTGAAGAAGAGTTTATTATTGTTTCCACCTATTGCATTCAAATTCTATGGATGAAGTGGTCTTAGAAAGATATTATGGCATATTTGGGTGATCCTATTCCAATTATGTGTGATAATAAAAGTGCTATCAGTATCTTTAAAGTTCCAATCATACATCCAAATACTAAGCATATTACTATCAAGTTTCATTTCTTAAGGAAACAAGTTGTAGACAAGGTTGTCATACTTGAATACATGGCCACTAACAACCAACTTGCATATATATTTACTAAGCCACTAGAAAGAGAACCCTTTGAATATCTCAGGAAGCAGATAGGATATCTGACTCCTCCTTCCAAATGAATCCATTTTTATGTGTGTGTTGGTAGCTACTCAGCATGTGTGATTAGTGGAAGAGTAGGCTAAAATGGTTCAGGGGGAGTTTCAAGAAGTATTATTTTTCATTGATGCCAAAGGGGGAGAAAATTATTGGGGCATAATTATAAGGGGAGTAATGAAGAAGACCATGCCTAGCTTCAAGGGGAGATGAAATTATTGGGGAATCATTACAGGGGGAGAAATTAAGAAGACCATGCCTATTTTCAAGGTGAGATAATGGTCTTACCATTAATGCCAAAGGGGGATATTGTTGGAAAGTTGGAATTTTATGGATGTATAGTCATTGTGAGTGTATTTCCATTGATGTAAACTGGATGAAAATGGTGATTAACTGTCTAGGAGGAATCCAATGATAACTGTAGGTTTCTGGTAGAAAATCACCATAGTATCAAGCTTATTAAAAATCCATAAAATGATGACTATGGTGAATTGGGGGTCCAGGTCCTTAGCATCATCCTTTAGTTTTTGGATCCATATTTTAGGTTGAAAATGGGCTCAAATGTTGCATTGAACCATCTCCAACAGAAAGTGTTGTGAATAATATTTCCAATGATACATGGAAATTTGGAAATGGCCATCGAAATCAAAAGATCTTGATTGCCAAAGTAAGGAGCTTGAATGCCTTAAGAGGAGACCAAATTGGAGGTATGAGAACATCGAAACCTGAAAGCATCAGAACATCGGAGGAGGATATATCAAAGGTATGAGCACATCAGAACCTCGAAACATCGGAGTGGGAAATATCTGAGGTTTTAGCACATCGGAACCTCATAGCATCGGATCAAGCTATATCGGAGGTCTGAGCACATCGGAACATTGAAGTATTGGAACATTGGAGAAGGCTATATCATTTTTCTGAGATTATCATAACCTCAAAACCTTGCCAGTCTTATAAATTGAAATTTCGTGAAAGTGCCCAGGTTTACAAAGGAGAATACATACAAAGGAATTCTAAAAATAACTAAGGATAGTGAGGACTCTTTCTCTCTCCTCCCAATATAAAAATGGTTGCAACCGATTAGTCCTTAAGAGATGAAGTGGAAAATGATATTAGAATTATGTGGAAGGAGATGTGGACACGTGGTAGCTGGTTGTGGCATTTTAAGGGGCCTAATTGAGAAAGTCAGGGTGACACATGTCATCTCTTAGGAAGAACCACGTGGAGGGATGACATAAGCATGACATTATATCGGAGGTCAGGATATCGCAGTATGAGGACTGTGTAAGTCTAATTAAAATTGAATTTGAAACATGTTCCAATAGTAGGGGCTCTAATATTGTTTGGCACATGATCATGTGGAGGCAAGAGGAACCACAAGCTAAGCACCAAGGAGCTAAAGGAATTTCAGAGCTATGTGATTTCGTAACACTAATTTTATATGATTTACAATATGTTGTGGCTCTGATGGAACACTAAAGTGAATTAAGAGAATGAATGGGTTGGTAACTGGATATTAAACACAAATAAGCTAGAGATTAAATCCAAAGAAATAGAGATGGTATTTGGAGTTATTAAAACTTGAAGGAAGCACTGAGACAAAGAAACAAAGATAAAGGTTCATAGAGAAGAACTAATGGGATAAAATAAATCCAGGTTCTTTGTCATGTGCACATATTTCTAATTTAAATAAGAAATATATCTTCCATTCTTATGAACTGTCAAGCTCTGAGAAAAAATAAATAAGCATGGGAAGTCACGGTAGAGTGCATAGGCGGTCTGAGATTAAATCTAAGTATGGAGGATTAAAAAAGTAGTTGGTGAAGAAATTAGAAGTCCATTCTTATGATTAATACCATGAAAAAATTCAATGGGCAGACACAACAACAACAAGGTAATACACACAAAGGTACACTTGAGAAATGTGGAAAACTATATTAGAAACAACATGGGGCAGTGTGAAACAAAGGATCAAAACCATCGATTTGCATCAAGAAAAGTGGGGCAAGGGAACATTGTTGAATCAGATGAGGAGCGTGGACTGTGAGTTTGTTGTGAAATGAGTGGACGAGCAAAGATAAAAGGACTATACTAGAGAGTGTGTTGTGAGAAGGCAGAGAGTTGAACATATGTTGTTATGGGTAGAGGATAGAAGTGTTGTTGTGTAATACCAAAATTATTCTATGGATCAACAAAGGAACGAAAGTAGAAATTGATTATGTGACCTATCAAAGTGGTATTTTTATTTATTTGTATATGCATCTATTTTTAGTTTAAAATTTTTATGCGAAGCATGATAGTGGAAAGAGAAAGTGGTGGCATGCATTCAGAAGAGGTCTATGCCTCTTGGAAAGTAGGTTTTTTCTATGCAAAGGAAGTTGGTGCTTCTTGTGAGTGGGTGCTCACAAAAAAACTAATGTAATTAAGTAGGTGCTTAATTTACATCTTAAACAACAACAAATTGGTGGTTTATTCCTTTTGGGTTTTGATGTGAAAAAATACCAGTGTCAATGTGTGTGTGTGCTTCTCATGGGAAATATTTTTTGAACATATGAATGCTTAAGTTTTTTTCTCATTCTATTTATGAATGAATGATCTGATAAGTAGTAGACACTAGAGGAAAGAACCAAAACCATATTCAGTAAAAATTGAAAGATTCTTACAATTACTGATTCTCCCCCACTCTTAGTAATTCCTTATTCAAACACTTTCCTTCTAATATCATTAATAAAATTTAGAAAATAAAAACATCCATCAATGCACTAAGTTGGCATGGGTACATATATATCTGTGTGGACTAGTTCTAGATGTTTCTTGGTTCTATAGGAGGCTATTATAAATTTTTCTCTTTGATGTTTCCTATAAATGTATCTTCCACGAGGGGTTTTTTTTTGTTCAATATCAAGAGGTCCTTAACCATTAATTATTTTTCTAAGAGTCTAAGACTTATAAAAGGTATATGATCATACCTAATATGCCACAATCATGTCTCATTCATGCTGAGATATTTTGGGCATATGACTATGATATTGTAATGTTCCAAATTTTTATGGAACATTAATTTTTTATAAGAGATGAATAAAATGGGTAGGGGACCCATTCTTTGCTTCATTAGAGAATAAAAATCCTCTAAATATGAAAGGGGATCATATTGGAGCTAGATTTCACACCTCCATGTGTGAAAGGAGGTTTTTGCAAACATGCTTGGCCAAGGTTGACCAAGTCAAACTGCGTTGGCATGAGTTGGAAAGCATTATGTGGGACAACGTAGGAGGGAATATTCTAGAGAAGAGGAAACCCTAATTCGAAATAGGTTCCATGGAGGGAAAGCTCATTGTATAAAAGAGGAGCAAGGCAGCCATTGTGGACATCTTTGATCATTTTACTTTTGAGTCTTGAAGACTTGTTGCTGCCTCTTGTTGTTCAGTAGAGCTGCAGTGCCTTCGGGCACGAGGGAGTCCTGTTGAGGATTTCCTCTCCTTATTGAGTAGCTCATGTAGGATTGCACTCATCCTCCATATTCAAGCATTCAGGCCATGAGCTTCAGTCATCTACATCAGCGCAGTTTCTGTAGCAGAGATTGTGCAGTGTTGCTGGGTGTTGCCGGGGAGGTTTCCATACACCATCCGGAGCTAGTTTTCCATTAGAGAGAGGTTATATTCATTGGAGGATCAGAAAAGGAGGTTCTAGAGCATATCCCATCATATTTGGCATCAGGCCAACCACTTTCCATTAGAGGCAGCGTAGTCCCTCTCTTAGACAGCATTTTCATGAGTAGATATTTGTTGTGAGGGATTAGCAGATTTTGGAGGGGAAGTCTTGGGTGAAAGGATCAACCTTTCACTTCAGATTTCTATTGGAGGAGGATTCTTCATTGTTGCATCCATTTCAACCTTATCCATGTATTTCCAGTTCTTAAGTAGCTGCTACCCAGCTACTCCGACATTTCTGCAAAATGCCCATTTTTGTATAGATTTCAGCCAATCCTCTTAAAGGATTGATGTATTGTATTTTTAGGGGTTGAGATCATGATCCCCCTTCTTATTTGAGCTTATATTGTCATATCTTTGTATATTCATTATTTATGTGGTAGTTCCTCTCTATAACTGCGCAGTCATGGCCTAGGGCTTTGTTTATGCAGCTATATATTTCACATTTTCATGTACAAGTTTCTTGAGGGTTCCAGTGCTTTTCTTGAGTGATCATTTCCTCAAGGAATTGTATTCTTATATGCTGCTATGTCATAATATGATGGCCATTATATTCTGCGGCATTTCATGTCTTCATGGATTCACTGCTATTTTCCATTTGATGTATTTGCTTATTGTTGTAGCTCTATCTTGAGGTATTCTCAATAGAGTAGCTTTTCCTAATAGGAAATCCCACATAGCTATAGACAGATTCGATGAAGGGCCAGGTAGCCTCTAGATATCACCCTCTATTTAGAGGTGACATATCCAGAAAATGCCCCCACGGTCTATCTCTGGAATAGACTTGTGATATTTCTGAAAAAGGGATATTACAGATATATTTACATTTCAATGAGAACATTCTAGTCTTGGTCATTGAACTTTTAAATAATATTTATACTAGATGGTTTATCTAAGATTATGCTTCTATATTCCTTGAATATGACATCATAACTACTTTCATTCAATTTTCCTATACTTATTAGGTTATGTCTAAGACTAGGAACATAAAAGACATTAATAATGTCTTTCTTCTCATCCTTTTTGGTTAGTATAGACACAACATCTATTCCTAAGGATTTGATTTGATAATCATCTCTTAAATCAAGTTTAGACTTAATATAGTTGTCAACACTAGAAAATGGTTCTTTGCTACCTATGATATGATTGTTGTAGCCACTTTCCAATAATGAAAGATTGTTTTTACGATCTTCTTAAATTATTTGACATGAAATGAAAATTATATCATATGATCATTATTTAGTGTTGGATACATTATCTTTGCTCTTATTTAGATCAAATTGTTTATTTTTTCACTCACTTTCATCATGACCATACTTTTTGTAGTAGTAATATTGGAATTTTGATTTGTATATCCATTTTCGACCTCTACTCCTCTAATTCCGAGAGTATTTAGAATGATTTAATTGTCTTGATTTTTTTGATGTTGTTATTTGATTTACTTAATGATAACCTCTCCTATGCCTCTACTATTTAATGCTTGAGTCTTGAAGGTATGTTTTAAGGATTCCTCTTCCGAGTCTATTCTCGATTCATTCGATAAAAGAAAACCCATTGATTCTTCTACTATTAGCGTAGATACGTCGTTGCACTTTATATGTCAATGAGAACCATATCAAATTTATTATTTAGGTTTCTGAATACTTTAAATAACATTTTGATCTTCGGTATTTTCTCCATGGATCATGAGCTTATTCATAACACCCATCATTCTTGTCACGAACTGATCAATGTTATCTTCCTCTTTCAACTTCAAGATCTCAAGATCTCTCCTTATGTTTTTAAGCTTAAATATATTCACCTTTTCATTACCCTAATATGTTAAATCTTGGGTGTATTAGGTGTTGGGTAATTTAATTTTAAATTAAATTACTTGCATTTAATTTTCAAACCCGAGGTTTTGTGAACTTGTGACGTATACATGCACTATATATGCTACGTTTTCAATCTTAATATAAGCAAATAAATGGAAAATGTGAATTAAACCTATCAATGATTAACTATTTTCAAGTGTATGCACATGTTATTTCTACAAGACTATATAGGGAGTAATTCAAACAAGACAACTATGCTAAGATGCAAATAATCAAAACACTATTCTAAAGGAGAAAATTGAAAGTTTATTCTATTGAGAAAGATCCAAAGAATATTTAATTGAACAAGAAAGATAAATCTAAACTATTGAAATGAGGAAACAAACTCATTCTATTTGACTTGAAAGTAAATGTAATTCTTGAAAGCTTGAACTTGATTTATCCTAAGATCAAAAAGTAATTTTAACTACCAAAAGCATAAGTGAGACTATATTTAAAGAACATAAATGACATGAAATGTGAATTTAAAGTGCCTTTATAGACTACTGATGTGGGTATTCTATCTAGAACTAATCATATCTATCAAAATGATGACTATAACAAGTATGAAAATGAAATAATTTTTTGGAAAATACTTCAATTGAAAGTGTTTTTGGATTTTTTTTAAGTTTATATTGAGAACTCAACCTGTAACACACAAAAAGAATGTAAGAAAACTATATTAAAAATAGTTAATTAAAAAATCTTAAGAGATTGAAAACTAAATCAAAGAAAATATTGAAATAATGAAACTAAAATGAAAACCATTACTATCTCACAACTCCACATGGATCCCTCCCAGTGAGCGTGAGGAATTATAAAATCAAAGCACTTGATTTAAATCACCATTCACATTCAAAATTTCGCCATAAAATATATTTAATTCACTCAATGAATAACAGAGTTTTTATTCTTCAAATAGCAACAAAAATTACAAATTAAGATTCACCATTGACATCTCTTCTCCTCTCATCAAAGAGATTGCAATTTATAGAGATTTGAAGCAATTAACAAACTTAGAATTCTATTTCTTGAGTTCTGGTCAAAATATATTTGTGGATCAGCTTCATAATAAAATCCAATCTTATTTGATGGATGCTTGGATCAAATATTAGTCCATATCTTATTAGAATGATCTCCTTGCCACGAATTTTCTAAGGAACAACTCCTTCTAATATTTTTGGTGACTGGGAAGATAATGTGTTGAAGTCAATAGGAACTGATTCATCGCAGGAGGACCTTCATATATCCCCCATAAATGACATGAAATAGGTATAAATATGTGAAGTAGAATAGAGCATAGAGTAATTTAGGATTGACTAGGGGAGGGATGACATGATAGAAGACTTAGGAACTATAAAAACCTGGCTAACTGAGGATGAAATTATCTTAAACATATTGACAACATGACAGTTTTCTTGGAAACACTAAATTAAAGGGTGGATCACAAACCAAAGTGTAATAATTTTCAAAGGGGTTTGATCAACAAGAGACAAGTGAATTTCCCAACATTGACACAAGGAGTGAAAGGCTGTCATATTTCACATTGAATTGCTACCATCTATATATATATATATATATATATATATGTATGTATGTATGTATGTATGTATGTATGTATACATACATATATACATATATACATACATATATACATATATATACATATATATACATATATATACATATATATACATATATATCCATACATACATACATATATATATATATATATATATATTCTCTTCCCAAATTTCCCCCACCATTTTCGGCAAGTACCTCTTTATTTTTAAGCACGCTTGAGGAGAATAAAATATTCTCGAAGTATAAGCTGACCTTTGGATGAGTCCTTTGGATAATATTTAACAACCCCTAGGAAGTAGTGGTTCGGTCCCAATTTAAAGATGGGTCCTTTTTTATTTGAGTTCTACGAGTCCAATGAAGGCATAAATCGATAAATTTTTCATATTTAGATAGTTTGAAAATTAAATGAAATGAAAAATCCAAGGTGTCATTTTTTTTATAGATTAAATGAATATGAAAAGAGAGTAAAAGACAACTCATTCAATTCTTTCAAATTAAAATCTTAACGAGCTTGGTTATTTTGTATAAAATTGAAAAATAAAACTCTAGTGAAGATATTTTTCGCAAATTTATTGAGTTTGAAAAGGGATAAAATTATGCTCATGTCCTTCTCATGGTTTCATAATATTTATAATGGAAAAGAGATCGATTGTCAACTTTCAATTTAACTAACAAGCAGGAAAAGATGGAAAAACTTGACATTTTCATATAGGTTTTACAAGCATGAAAATAGTGCAAAAGAAGCTTGGGGTTTTCATGAGTTTAACAAGTCAAAAAAATAAGACCAAAATGGACTCAAAGTTTTCATATAAATTTTATGAGCATGAAAATATAACAAAAGAAACTCATGATTTTCATTCTTCAATGAGCATGAAAAGAATACCAAAAGGAATCTCATTAACTTGGTCTCATGTATTTATGAACATGATAAGAAACAAATACTAAGCTCATATTTGGTACTTTTCCCATGGCATGACCTTCAAAGGCTAGTGGCTTAATTCTACCATGATGGCCAAAGGAACACGCCCCCAGACTTTATTGGAGGGATTTTTTTTTCATTTTTTAATGAGCTTGACATAGGAAAGGAACTATGCTTATAATGATTTGTTTTTTTTTTTAATGACCTCGACAAAAAAAAAAACTATTCTCATAGCTTAGTTTAATTTGTATGCGAGCTTGAAACTAAAAATAACTATGCTTAGAAGTTGGTTACCTTAATATGGCTTCCAAGAGGACAAAGATATAGAACAAATACATGTCAAGGCCTTGATCATAGCTTCCAAGAGGTCTTCATTGGACATAAGAACAATAGTATAGAAGGAATACATGTCAAGGGACTCAATAGGGGTAGGAAGATCAGGCTCTAATGTCTCCATTGAAGGGTTCACCATGTTAGCTACTAGGTTTAGGTAAAAATAAATCAAGCATATAGTGAGAGGCCTTTTTTCATCAGAAATTGAAGGCATGTGATATGCTTCCACATAACTAACTTGTGGCATGGGGGATACCACTTACATATAGGGAAAATTCAGGAAGGCTGGATGGTTGGTAGTCACATCAAGACCAAATAATGAAAGATGGTCAATAGCTATAATACTTCAATTATAAGGGAAATAAATCACTCGAAAGAGTGTGGAAACGAAGGATTTAATGGTATAGAAATAGTCTCACCCAAGGAGAAAATTTAAATCCAAGGGGCCTTGGTCTACCACAATATCAATACATACAGTGTTCCTTCTAAGGTGGTTGGAAGTTGAGGAAGGATCCCTAAAGGTTTATTGGCTCTTCTATTAAAATCTAACAGATTCTAAGTAATATACACAAGCTAAGGGGATCTTATATCTTGTCAAGGAGTCAAGGATATACTGGTAACAAAATCACCTTAATCTATAATAGTGTGATATATTCTCTAATCACAAGCCTACACAATGATTTGGAAAATCATGTAAGACGGAATATGAGGCTATGTCATTCTATTCCAATCAAAGGAAGTGAATTGATTACTTGGAAGGGGTTCCATTGAAATGAGTGAGATTTCCCCTTATCGCGAAATATTTTAAATAATAAGAAGAACCTGAGGAATATTGAATTCACTCTCTAAAGGGAGAGTGGGGTAGACCAATGAGAAAATTAGGTCAACCACTTCAACTTCAATCTTCATGGGGGGAGTGGGATCAACTGAACATGGAATCAAGTCGACCACTTCATCAACCATTGGTTGGTTGGGATAATACGCATGGCCATTGACTGAGACATAGTTGGAATGGTAATTGGGAATGAAAAAGGAGTACATAAAAGCATACTTTACTTTCTATGGTAAGTGGATATTCTGAACCTACTACATATTCCATGTTTACTGGGTATTCTTTACCTAGTAGTTATTTTGATCCTAGTGGATTTGGTCAAACTTATATTTATGGTGGACCTTTTGAGCATGTTGGTTATTAATCACTTAGCGGTACTCTTTTAGGATCTTCTAATCCCTAATTATTTCGCCACCCTCCATAGCCTATTGGAATTCCATATAGTTTGTCTATTCCAAGAATGTTACAAACCCCTCAAACTGAGGTCTCTCCTAAAATTTCTATGTCTGGTGTTCAACAAACATCTAGTCAGCAACCCAGTATGGTCACCAATTTTGTTTCAAAAGAAATCCCTCTTCCAAACTAGAGTGATATCACTATATCTGGTATCCAAATATTGAGAAAAACAAATAGGACATGTAGCTTTCCCTAAGTTCAATACAATCAAAATATCAATGAAAAATAGAGGGGGATGAACTCATACCTTTTATCCAAGGTTTTCCTCATTGATTTTTTGAAATGTTTTAGCTACCATATTTTCCCTCAATGCTCCCAAAGAAAATACCTGCAGGGAACACAAACAAAAAAACTATAAAAGCACATATAATCCAAAAAATGATTAGATGAAACTTACATACACGATCCATGAATTGTATACCAAAAGTTTTCAAAACATATAGATAATAATTTGTGGGAAAGGAACATATCATTATATTAATATAGATAGAAGAGGTTACAACTTGAAGTTGCCTTAATGTTATAGGTACTCTTCCAATTGTCGTTCATTTGTATGCCTTTCCTTCAAAAGTCTTGAGATAAGAGGTCTGATATTCCAACCAAAGCCTTTATGATTTTTAATAACTATTCATCCAATGGGAGATGGTTGTACTTATAGGATTTGGAAGGGATATGAGGAGGATAAGGGATGGAGGTTGAGATCCAACAAGTTAGGGATTTGAGTCAGATCCAAACTGCTTGGAATAGATGCCATCCATGAGGCTCCATTTCTAGAATCTTAGCATACCTTTTATTATTACCTTCGTTAAATAATGCCACACCTTATCAATTAGCAACATGCAACAATATCATAGTCTATCAAGTATTCAACCAATGATAATATGGAGTGTCACAGGCTGTCAATGTGCAACCTACAACATCATTTTGAATAATGATTTTTTAAGATATTGCACAAGATTCTTATCTTCCATAGTAAGTATTTTCTTACATATTCTTCAAGGTTTAATGATAATAATTCATCAGATGACAAAGGATGGGGGTATGACATCAATTTCCATGAATGTGAAAAAATAATGTGTAACATAGATATAGATTTCAACAAAGTATGTTGGATTATAAGGGAAAGTTCCCATCATATGAAATATTATTGATTTAGGTGAATAAATATATAAGTTGATAGAAATATAATTTATTTATTTATTTTCTTAAATATATGATGTTAAGGTCTCATTTTTTCGATTTATTTCTCCTTGATTATTGGATCGTTCTCTTCCAATATTCTTGATAGATCTAGTATCCCTCTCTCTTGTAGTTGGAATTTATGTGGAACATAGGATTAAATTATGAGTCTAAACTAGCACTGATTGCACTCTAATCTAAATTAATCCATAAATCCATTTATCCGCAGGAACCCAAACTTTCTTAATGTGGATTCCAGGTGATATGGATGCTCCCCACTCTAAATATAATGGTATGATCTAGATATCATACTAAACCCAAATTTATTCCTTTTATATGGATGGTCCTTGATCTGAATACCTTCTATGTTGTTAGCACATCAATATATATCTAAACATATACTTACATCCCCATGCTTGGTTAAGATGCACATGTACTTGGGCCTAGATTTAAATTGTTAGGAATTTTACTTTTGGCATAGTTAAAAAAATACAAGATCTTATTCTAGCTAACACTTAAGGTGGGTCCACACTAGACTCTCTTTATGACTTATAAAATCTTATCTAGAGATCAGGGGTTAGATTTATAACTCAAATTTTCATTGGACCAAATATGTTGAATCCGATATGCCTTTGTTGTTAACTTTTTTGGTTGAGATATGAATTGGAAATATTTTGAGCTAGTTTTCCTATGAAGAATTGTTTCGGTGGACTCTTGTAACATGACGAGCTACACCATGGATTATATTGAAGATAATCCCAATTCAATGGAAAACTGATCACTGCATTCAAGCAATTCTCCAATAAAATAAATACACTCCAACCTATATTCAACAACCATAGTTATCATAAAAACATAGAGGAGCACACAATAATATACACATTGTTTGATATATTTAATAATAGAGGAAATCTTATAGGTTTTATGAGACGGTATACAATATTTCCTTCTTCACACATGCACTTACACCCAAAACATATAATCTCTCGTTGTTTTATCACTCTCTCAATTACATTGAAATTTATTACATAAATCTCTTGTATTCAACTAAACAAAATCAACATGTTTGTCTAGATTATCTAAAAAATCCTTAATTTGGCTAAGTCTATCCCTTTACATAGAAACTAAATGATACTTATCCAACTTCCTCACAATATCAATACCTTGTAGACTATATTTAAAAAAAAGACTACAAAATTAAATAAATTAAGATAACTAACTTCCTTTGGTAATTGAGATTTGACCTAAGGAGGTCAAAAATTATTTTAAATGGCAGATGCTCTTACATTACACTCGCAGCGAAGACAATAACTAACCATGAGGTCTTCAACACTTGTACCATATTTGGAAATATTTGGTGTCGCCATCCAAGTGGCATCTTTTATTGGTTGATTATTTCATTTAAGTAAATATTGAGCATATTCTCTTTGTGAATTAATTTTCATAGTTGTTCCTTCCCTCCAATAGTATGATCTTTATCACTTAAATATTCATCAACTGTAAAACATTTTGTCTCCTTGAAGGGATACAAATATGTAACATTGAAAATTGGAGAAATACCAATATCTCTTGGGAGTTGTAACTCATTAAACAAAGTAACCATCTCAACGAAAATTGTACCAAGTACTCATTTTTTTAGAACTCACATCAAATCATGATTTTCATGCCAATTTTGAAACATGTTGATGCCACATCCAACTTTTTTTTAGAAAGATATTTTTGACACTTTAAATTTTATGATGTATTAAGTATGCCATTTTTTAAAAACGTTGGTCACCTTCATGCCTATTTTGAAAAGTGTTGATGCAACATCGACTTTTTTTTGGGGGGGGGGGGGGGGGCATATTTATAACGCTTTAAATATTATTTCATATTAAGTATGGGCATTTTTTTTAAATTTTAGTGATTTTCATCTTGATTTTGAAAAGCATTGATGCAAAATCAAGCTTTCTATTTTTTTTTTTGGGTGGGGGGGGCGGGGGGGGGGTGTGTGGTGGGGGTTGGTGGAGCATATTTTTAACACTTTGAATTTTCTCGTGTCTTAAGTATGTACATTTTTTCTTTTAAATGTTGGTTAATTAACCATTTTTCAAGTTTTTTTTTTTTTTTTTTTTTTTTCTTTTCTGCCTAAGTTGTTTGTTTTTTAAGTGCTATTGAAGTTTCTATTTTTTTCTTTATAATGTTTTTTTGTAATAAAATTTTCAATTTTTTTACAAAGTTAAAAAATAATAAATTTAATATTTTGTATTTATGATATTGAATATATTTATCATTAAGTTAATACTTTGATATAAACTAAATAATTGTTACTAAAAATAATAATTTTAAACACTTGATGAAAAATATACATGTTTTGCATTTGATATAATTACAAATATTACAGATTTTGGGACCTTTCCAAATAAAGGATTTTTGTGGAAAAAATTAAATAGAAAAACTTTAAAGATAGAAAATTTTGATGGATTTTAGTACGAAGATGATAATATTGAAGTTTTTTTTCCAAAAATATTGATTCACATAAAAATAAATAAATAAATAAATAAAAATAAAAATCAGAAAACTAAAATGTAAAAAAACATTTGAAAACAACCATAAAAAAAGGGGTCAAAATAACAATAACAACATTTTTTTTTTTTTTGTTAAAAGAAAAAAAAACAAAAACCAAGTGAAAAAAAAATTAAAAAACAATCCAAAAAATCAAAAACATTAAAAACAAAAATTGAAAAAAAAAACAAAAATAGTTTAGCAAAAACTAAAAAAAATCAATATAAACAAGTTAAATTTTTCTGAAAAGAATGCTAAAAAAATAAATAAATATATTTACTAAAAACTAAATAAAAAATTAAAGCAACACATTTTAAAATTAGGAAAAAATGTAAGAAAAATTAATGGTTCTTATGAAAAAAACACACACAGTACCAAAAAAAATTGAATATATATATATATATATATATATATATATATATATATATATATATATATAAATTTGACCCCACAAATTATAAATCTTAACAAATTATAAATTAATTAAAATAAATTGTAAAAAGAAAAATGTGAGGGGTAAATCCTCTCTCTCTCTCTCTCTCTCTCTCTCTCTATATATATATATATATATGCTATTTTTTCTCAAATCATTTTAAAAAGCTATTTATTTTTTATATTCATTTTTTTAATATTTTTTTTACTTTTTTTCCTTGTTCTAATTTTATTTTATTTTTCATTTATTTATTTATTTATATATTTGTATATTTATTTTCTTGCAAGGGCAATGTCGTTGCTCGACTGACAACTTGACCCCACACTGTGTAATTTCATAGCTACTTTTTAAGTTTTCATTACAATCGATCAAATCCACCCCTACTGTGTGTCAATTTGATGGTTGATTTTTAAGTTTTTATTGTAATGAGTCAAGTTTGCTCCATAGCATGTCAATTTGATGGTTGATTTTTAAGTTTCGTTGCAATTTTTCAAGATTTTTTAGGCTAAGATTCTAAAAGAGCTATACATTTAGCATTTAACAAAAAATGTTATTGGTATAATGATTCTTTGATTTAGATATTCATTTTTAAGGGTTTTTTTAGTCATGATATTTGTTCTATAATGACATGATTGAAATATCTTGGAAATATAAATATTTTTATACTTATGATATTTGGTTTTAATTCCATGGCCTTAAAATGTTCAAATTTTAGGGTTTTTGGAACAATGTGTGATTTTCTTGGACACCTCAAAAAAATCATGCAATATTCCACAAGCTCTCAACATCATATTCTTAACTATGAAAATATACATGATAAAATTTTAAGTTTTTTCAAAGTCATGATATTTTATCCTTAATGCCATGATTGAAAAATGTCAAAGTTTTAAGGTTTTTCAGAATCATGATACTTATCTTTAATTCCATGGTTAAAACTTTTGGAATTTTTACGGTTTTCTTAGAGTTATGATATCTATTTTTATTATGACTGCTATAAATTTTTGGAATTTTAACAAAAAAAAAAATTATGCAACATCAACACTTTTCAATTTCAAGGTGCTTCTTCATGTTTATTACACAAAAATTTTAGTTTTAAATGTCATTGTTTAAATTAATGGTGAATCGATGGAGCCAGGGAGAGATGCTAGTGTTTTTCTTGTTTGCAATTTTTTTAGTTGATGCTACCAAAAACAACCATGCCTATGCTCATTAAAATCAAGGAAGGCTTCATTTTGTGGCCTCATAATATTTCTCCTCCCTTAGCGACGGTCACATGTGACTGCATCTGATAGGAAGCCGAATGCCATTATGTTGCACTGTGTCATGATTTTTCAAGACAAAGACATGCATCCATCTCAAATCCTCCCATTTTGTTTGGTCTTCCATTAATTCAAGGGCTGTTGTGATTTCAAAGAGCTCTAAGAGTGATGAACACTTGTGTGGGAAGCTCTCTTTCAAAGTGTCTGTCAAAATGTCTACCCAAGGTTTTCATGAATGATGTGGGATTGCATACAATTATTTTGACATAATTCCCATCCAGAAATGAGTCTCTGGTCAGGTTTGAATTTTTCAAGCTTCTCTTCTTAAATGGATCTTACGTCTGTAAACCCTAAACCCCTCCCAAAAATAGGCAATTTGGGGGATTTGGAATTCCAAAAAATTATGTTTTTTGTTAAAAAATTGTGGCAAATTTGTTGGACATTGGCTAAACCAACATTCCCTATGTGTTTCATGAAATGGAATAACCACCTCTTGTGGATCCTTATCTATGGCGATACGATTATTGACTAACACTTGTGGGTTTTTTTCAAACGACAATCATGATTCCCAACAAGTAGTATTAGGGCATAGGTCATGAGTTCAATAGACACTAAGCTCACGTTGGGGAAGGGGGGATATTGTCGGACATTGGATAAACCAACGCTCCCTGTGTGTTTCACGAAATGGACTAACCACCTCTCATGGATCCTTATCTCTAGTGATGCGATCATTGACTAAAACTTATGGGTTTTGGTATAACAATAATTGTGATTCCCAACAAAATTTCCCTTTTCTTCATGGTTAGTGAGGGAGATGTAATTTACTCTCTCACAAGCATTATTCACATATGGAAAAGAGTCTAATGGGAGTGATGTGACTCCTTTTCAAAGGAAGTACAATAATTTCGAAAAATGAACTAAAAATTATGGCATTAAGAAGGATTACACCATTTATCTCATTGCAGGTCTGGGTGGAGGTGTCAAAGGAAATGGGGCATCCTCTACATCAAAACCATTGTCTTTTAAATATTCTCTTAAGACTAGTTCTAGATATAAACCCTCTAAGTCTCTTTCAAGACAAGATTTTGTGGCAGAGCATTCAATGATCAACCCAACACTTCATATGAATGATTTATTTACCAAGATCAATATTCTATATTATCAATGACATGGTTATTTGTTGGTTCAACGGATTCCGGCCCCTGGCTTATGCCTTTAGGGCCTTGGTTCATTAAAACAAAACCCAAAAATTTTATTTTCTATTCTGTTTCAAAGGTTATTTTGTGGTTTTCTTCAAGGACATTGAAGATCGACATAGGGTTTTTGACCAAGGACCCTAGTTATAAGGTCGTTCGAGTCTTTCAATTCATCCATTGTTTCTAAAGTTCAACCCCCTCTCCATGAAGTATTTGGCTACTTTGGTATGGATTCATCTCCCAAACTTACCCCTCTAGTGGATTTGATCAAACTTCCTCGAAGCTATTGGAAATTCATTAAATCATTTCATCAAAATTGAAAGTGAAATATTGGCAAATGGTTTCTTCTCATTCATCCACTTTTTTGTGGAACTGGATTTATGTGAGGGACTTCCTAATAAAATGATTCTTAATTGGGATGGAGAGGAGTATCTTCAACCATTGGACTATGAAAACATTGTGTTTAGATGAAAATTTTGTCTATAGATAATGCATCTCTAGAATTCATTCCCTACCTATGAAAGGTTGTATGGTTCCCCAAAATCGAGATAACCAAACTGTGGCTAGAGGGATCAGAAGGAAACGTATAATAGAAATAACACGGAAAGTCATAAGAATGACTACTCTTACCAACATCAGATAACTACTGACACCTTAAATTATCTAGATCTAGTGTAGTGCCCTATGGATTCACCTCATCCTTTTGTTGAGGATAATCCATCGACTAAGAAGAATGAAGGAGTAATAGTTTTAATTTTTTATGCAATCAATGGGCAGAAACGTGCACATGACTCTGACCATTCAGATAGTGACAAAGATATCCCATACTCTGTTAAGCTATTAGTAATGGAGCTTTCTCAAGAAAATGATAATTTTTCATTATATCCAGTTGTAATTGATAACTCTGTAGGTTGGGTAGATGTTTGTAGGTGAAAATGGAATATAGAGAAACAACTAAACAATTATGGTGTGTGACACAAAAAATGTTGAAATTTTTTTTGAAGTGTATGACTTCTTGATGTAACTTGTTTTTCTGATATAAGAGAACTCATTTTACTAAAAGAAAGTCATTGTTTAAAAAAAAAAAAAAAAATTGATGCAACATTAACACTTTTCATTTTTTGGGTGTTTTTCCATGTTTATTACACACAAAAATTTGTTTTTTAATGTTCTTGCTAAAAACAAATATTGGAATTTTAACCCGGCCATTTTTCGTTTTCTAGATATTTTTCCACGTTTTTTGCACAAAAATAGGGGTTTTTTGGGCTTCGGTTCTCATTTCGAGGTTATAATTATTGTTAAGTTTGTAACTTTGTTATAAACCTTGGAAGATAATTTCTTAAAATATTACATGGACAAATTCTATTAAGTTTTAATTTATTGTATGTAATATTCTGAAATGGAAAAGACAGTAATACAAAACACAATAAACTGGAAAATACAGCAATGTGGAAATAAAATGAAAACACCATAAAAATAGACAAAACAATTGAGCCATTTTATTAATATGGAGGTGAAAACAATACAATAGTTCTTCAAAATAGATAGCACTCAAGCTGGCAAAAGTGGGCTGGAATGGCCTCAAGCTCTCCCACTGGAACCACTACTCTCTATTGCGCTGTTGGAGCTCTCCCTCTGCGCTACCTTGTTGGAAATGTTGTTGATGGGTTAATAGGAGTGCGTATATGAAGATGCTCTGATGCTCAAAAAAATTCGGGATTTAGAATATAGACTATATGGAAAAAACCTAGAATAACCCAGAAAGGGTTTCTGGATTGGCTGACATCGGAAAATCACCCTCCTAAGGTTTACAATGAATAACTGTTGGGTATGCAGAACTGTGGGCTAGACTAAAAGATAGAATAGCTACAAGTACTCCCAAGCCCAGCTATTGAAGGGTTGATTCCTTCAATGGATTCCAAACAAAAATGCTATGGAATTTCACCCTCTTTTGATGAACTCTGCTACTGGACTGCATAAGTCATTGAGTGATTGCGCAACACTAGAGGGTCTGCAACTGACCTGAATATCGGATGATGAGATCAACTCATATGGACAACAAGGATCCTCTCCTGAGTAGGCAGTTTAATTCCCTTGAGGATGAGGTTGGGATCTCCGCTCGGAGAAACCCTTGTGTTAAACAGCACTGGAGACTCGGCTAAACAACTCAAGCATGATCAAGTCGTGAATGACAAGAAAATAATAATAATGTAGAATGATCTCTATGGCTACCATCCCCTTCCTAATATTCTTGTGATCCCTCACCTTGTTGGCCCCACACAATAATGATGCTACACACATGGCCACTAACCTCCATTATGATTGCACTATCCTCCATTGTCTCCACTACCTCTGTGACTGTGTTGTTGATTTGGTCAAATTGACCTCATCCATATGCATTGACCCAAATTCACACCAAGAAGTGATTTATTCATCTTTACTCCATATATATGCATTTATCCACATTCACATTAAGAAGTGGTTTTATTCCTACTAAAGGAATTTATGAATCCTTCTACCCTTTTATTCATCTATTAATTAAGGAAGACAAAATTTAATATTCTAATTAGCTAAAACCTAAATTAGGAATATTATAGTCCTCCCCGCCAAAACTTTTCTTGTCCTCAAGAAATTGCAAATATGTGGGCCACCATGTTGACCCAATGCAACTGAGACCAATGCTCTAATCGCATACAAACCCTTAGTGCGGCTATGCCCCTATGTCACGGTATCTGGAATAGACCCCTCAATGATGGGATCCCAAATGGATCTTTCACCATACCTATAATCAATCAATCCTCCCAAATCCCAACGTTTCCATGGTCAATCATCGCCCAAGTCCCCTAGCTCAGACTGGACACTACATCTAGCTATATCTACTGCCCCATGAGGTGAATGTAATATCCCAAAATTGGGAAATTCTACAACAATAAGAATATCCTAAGATATTATAAAGTTGGAGGTACAACAATAAATCAACTCATAAGAGTGTATGGAACACACACCCATCATATTACAACCACAACAAAAAACTATGCCTTCATACAATATCACCAAGCGGGGAAAAGTAGCAATATTAGCCCCAAAAACGTTATTTTCTGAAGAATGAATTATAATAGTGAAAAACAATGGTTGTGTCCATTATAATATGTAATGAGGGCCTTAAATGAAAAATGGTTTCAGAAACAAATGTCTTTTTCCTAGTTAAATAGGCCTCCCATGCTCAAACATCTTAAAAATCGATGAAACCCCAAGACTGCAACACACAGAATTTGCTGCATAAGAGACTGCACAGTTTAATTGATGGTTATGTTCAGAAAATGGAGAGAAAAATCAGATCTTCTATTAGATTACTCAATGAGGCATAAAAACAGAGATCTAGTCACTTCTTACATAGATCGAAAATAACCCGGCAAGGGTTTCTTGATAGAAATGATATACAAGAAAGAACTATTGCAGATATATGGCTGAATCACACTATATAGTTGAGGCTCTACAAAAAAATGGCTGAAAATGCAAAGAAACGGTTGTAGACTCTTCCTCTAGCTCTCTAGAGTAAATGTTGATCCTTCTATTGGGAAAATAGCTCACAAAAGTAGGGTTTTGACCCCTCCCATTGCACACCTTAAGAAATAACGCAATTTATTGAAGGGATTGCATTTTTTCTGAAGTTAAATGCTTGGCCCAACACCAGGTAGTGGAAAATGCAGCTCAGAAATCTCCTCTTAGATATTTTAGACAAGATCTCCAAGAAAGAGTAGGGAATCCCTGCCCGGGAAAACCCTTGCACTAAGCAGTGCAACAAACTTAGCTAAATAGCCAAAGTGTGTAGGAAGTCTAAATAGACCACATACAATATAATCCCCAACATGCCCATATGGTTGCCATCTCCTCCATTATATAGTTGATGAGCTTCCTCACCAAGGGTCCCACCCCACTATGAGGTTGCTTCCATGCAAAGGCTCCTCCACCACAATTACGCTATCTCTATGTGCCTTTCTCCTCCTTTTACAACATTGTTTGATTTAGTCAACCTTGACTAGATCTTCATGCCCTGTCTCTTTTCACACTCAAGGTGTCTTCATTTTGACTAGCTATATTGACTTCGATTCACATTATGTTGTCTTCATTTAGGATCCACTCCTCATATAAAAAGTTGTTGACTTGGTCAAACTTGACTTTGTCCACACATTTTAAACCTTGTTCACACATGTGGATGCTTGATCTAGTTATTACATGATTCCTTTTCACATTATTAGGGATTTTTATTCATACTTAGGCAACTTATGAGCCTCCTTGCCCATTTATTCATCTATCTATTTTTTAAAAGAAAAAATAATATTCCTATTAGTTGCATGCTAATTTAGGAATATTACAGTCTTCCCCTCCCAAATGTTGCTTGTCCTCAAGCAACTACAAGGGTGCTGCAAAATCTCCCCTCTTCTCCTTGTGGCATTCTCATTCAACAGTCTCCACCATTGCTTCAGAATTCCTGCAATAATTTTGTCTCCCACTGGTTCTTCCCAAGTGTGCAAGTTGGCATTTGGTAGATAAACCAAATGGCTCTCATTATGAAAGGAAGGAAGGTCTATGTGGAAACCTCCTTTCTGATCAATGACCTCCTTAAGATAGATGTGATGACAATCATGGGGAATTACATCATTAATGAAAGTCTCCCACCTCCATGTTATCATCCAAATGAAATAAATTACCTCCCAACTTGGTAAGTCATAGAAAATATCCTCCCAAATACTCATGAGAGGTATGTCCCAAGTGCTCCAAACAATCATATGGCCTACCTCATGGAGAAATAAGTGATTTACCATGGTAGCCATATCTTTCCCCATGCTCCCCTTAAATCATGTAGTGCAAAAGGTGTGGGAAATTTCTTTCCCCAAGGACACATTCAAAAAATGTGCCTCTCCTCCAATCATGTCCTCAATTAAGAAAATAACATCTTTAGCATATGGAATCATAATTGAAGTCATGCTAGATGCCATATGAAATAAAGGAGAAGGGTAATGGTTTCTCATGTGCAGCCAGTACAGTTTTACCCCCAACTGCCATAGAATATAGCATGACAATTGTTCTTCCCAACACTTGTTTTCTGCCACATCCTTCTTGGACCCATAAGAAAGAGTGCCCCCTCTTGAAACCAATTCCTACACATGAGTGTTAAGAAGATGCAAGTACATAATAAATATATCATGATGTTCAGAAATACAATGTTTATCGTATACTTGGTTTAAATAAAAAATGTATCTCATGAATGAGCTCCTTCTCGTACTCAATGAATAAGGAGGTGGTAATGATAACTCTTCCCAAGAGCTATGTTCCTCCTTAACCAGAAAATGATCCATGCACTTACTCATATGAGAGTGCATCTCCTCTTTGAAAGTTTCCCTCATGAATCGATCTAATATAGTATGTTATGCTCTAATGAAACCAGTGGGTTTTGAAAGAAAGACCCCATAGGTTGTGTTAAGTAGTTTATTCTTGAGTTTGGAATATTTAGTTAAGTAGATCTGATCATGAACATAAATGATTCCATCAACTACCTTATACTTCCCAGCCATTGCTTTCCCATCAAGAACCTTACATGTGAATAGGTCCTTGGAATATTCCATCAAGAGTTGGGACTCCCAGTAAGGGTCTAGGCTTCCCAACATTGACAGTGTTGTAGAAGTCTGAAATGAGGCATCTGTCATATGATGGTTGTCCTCCTTGACATGCTTGATGTAAAAGTCACATGTTGGAGTATTCCCAACTTTATTTTGCTACCTCTCTTGCAGTTGATCTTTCTCAAGACAAGATTGAAGTTTAGGAGAGTCATCCTCCTTTTGAAAGGTTCTCCTTCTCCAAAACTTCCATAGTTTTGCTCCTGCATACAAAAATGGAAATACTTTCTTGTTATATTCATAAATTTTCATTATATATTGGATTATCCTTTGCTACTCCAAGGCTATGGAGTGGCCTTTTGATACTATGCTCACATCAACATTGATTTATGAATCTATCCTTTCTAATGCAAATAGATGAATGGAAGATATCAAAGTCAATCTCAGAAAATTTCTTAGCCTCCCATCAATGATTCTCAACGCTGTAGTGGCTCCTTTCAAGGTTCCCTCCCTAGAAAAATATGTTGTTGTTGTATATAGCTGAGAAAACACTTTAGATTTCTTCCAATCAGGGGGTCTCCTTGGTGGAATGCCTCCCTGCAAAGAGACATCAAGGCATAGGCAGGATGTATAGATGTATGGACTGATTGGTCTTGGACTCCCTTGCATAGAACCTCCCGCCTTCTTTGTGCATCAATATTTGGAGATAAAGAGGGGTGTATACTCCTCATCATATGATGCTTTCCCTCCCTCTTATTCTCTACAATATTCAAATTCTCACCATTTGCTAATGATGGCACATGTTGCACATGGATTATGCCACAACCTCCACATGTGAGATCCTTTGTAATTCCTTGCAAGAGTGAAAGAGTTTCTCTCCTTGGATTAATTTCTCCTTCATCCCCTCTATGAGGTTCTATATGTGTTCTTGTCATGACTGTGGTGTTATCCCCAGCCTTCTCTTCCTTCTCCTCAACAATTGAAAATACCTCATCCTCAACAAGAGACCTTAGATCTTGGTCTCCTTTTGCAGGAGTCTTCATTTCTTCTTCTTGAGAAGAAAGCTCTTCATTTAATGGAGATATTTCCCTTGGAAAGGTATCATAAAAGTTTACATCCTCTTCAATATTTTCCATAAATGGATTTGGATTTATAGATCCTCCCAACCCATGAAAAATTTTTGTTTGATATGGTTTGATAGCCTCTAGAGAAAGTGTTTTACATGATTCTCCATCAAACCTTTCTACTATTCTTCTAATGAACTCTGCATAAGTAGATGTATTTGAATTTTTCAAGGAAAAAGATTCAAACAACCACCAAGCATAAACCTTACCCTCAAAATGCAGCACTACTACTTTGATGGCCTCATTTTCTGAAACTTGATGTTGTTGCACATAGGTGTCTAGCTCCTTCACCCAAGCCCTAGCTGGACATAGAGGTGATCCATCAAAAGTAGATAGGAAGAATCTACCCTCACCTTGATTCTTGCTCCTTGTGCTCCTTTCCTCATTCATTTGGCAAAACCCTTGGAAGTTCAAGTGATATTTGAACTCCTTAGATTGAGCTTCATACTCCTACAAATAATCACCAAGAGTATCTCTCTTTGGCACATCTCCTTTCTTCCTCGTCATGAATAATTTGTTGATAGAACGTGGTAGATATAATGATATGGCTGAGTGCTCATATCCATAATATGAGGACATAGAACCTTCCTCTTGTATAGATCTTGTTGAGGGACCTTCATGTTTTTCCCTCCTCATTTATTTGATGCCCTTGCTTCTACCCTGCAGATTTGGAAAGAAAAGTTTTGAGAACCTATTTTCTCTAGAAAACAAGGATTTGTTTTGATTTCTCTTGCATATCTTCTCCTCCCCATGAGACGACTCCATAATGAAGAACACAGGCTGAGCCAAGATTAGAGATCTGATACCACTGTAATATCCCAAAACTGGGAAATTCTACAACAATAAGAATTATATCCTAAGATATTATAAAGTTGGAGCTACAGTAAGAAATCAACTTATAAGAGTGTATGGAACACACACCCAACATATTACAACCACGACAACAAACTATGCCTTCATACAATATCACTAAGCGGGGAAAAGTAGCAATATTAGCCCCAAAAATGTTATTTTCTAAAGATTGAGTTATAATAGTGAAAAATAATGGTTGTGTCCATTATAATATGTAATGAGGGCCTTACATGAAAAATGGTTTTAGAAACAAATGTCTTTTGCCCAGTTAAACAGGCCTCCCATGCTCAAACAACTTAAAAATTGATGAAACCCCAAGACTGCAACACACAGAATTTGTTGCATAAGAGACTGCACAGTTTAATTGAGGGTTATGCTCAGAAAATGGAGAGAAAAATAAGATCTTATATTATATTACTCAATGATGCATAAAAATAGAGATCTAGTCTCTTCTTACATAGATCCAAGATAACCCGGCAAGGATTTCTTGACAGAAATGATATACAAGAAAGAACTTCTACAGATCTATGGTTGAATCACACTGTATAGCTGAGGCTCTACATAAAAATGGCTGAACATGCAAATAAATGGTTGTATAATATTCCTCTATCTCTCTGGAGAAGAGGTTGATCCTTCTCTTGGGAAACCAGCTCACAAAAGTGGGGTTTTGACCCCTCCCACTGCACACCTTAAGAAATAACGTAGTTTCTTGAAGGGACTGCATTTTTGCTAAAGGTAAATTCTTGGCCCAACACTAGGTAGTGGAAAATGCAGCTCATAAATCTCTCTTATATCTCTTAGACAAGATCTGCAAGAAAGATTAGGGAATCCACACCCAGGAAAACCCTTGCATTAAGAAGTGCAGCAAAATTAGCTAAACATCCAAAGTATGCAGGAATTCTAAACAGACCACATAAAATATAATCCCCAACATGCCCATATGGTTTCCATCTCCTCCATTATATAGTTGATGAGCTTCCTCACCAAGGGTCCCACCCCACTATGAGGTTGCTTCCATGCAAATGCTCCTCCACCACAATTACGTTGTCTCTATGTGCCTTGCTCATCCTTTTACAGCATTGTTTGATTTATTCAACCTTGACTGGATGTTCATGCCCTGTCTCTTTTCACACTCAAGGTGTCTTCATTTTGACTAGCTAGATTGATTTCCATTCACATTAGGTTGTCTTCATTTAGGATCCACTCCTCATATAAAATGTTGTTGAATTCATCAAACTTGACTTTGTCCACACATTTTAGACCTTGTTCACACATGTGGATGCTTGATCTAGTTATTACATGATCCCTTTTCACATTATGAGGGATTTTTATTCATACTTAGGCAACTTATGAGCCTCCTTGCCCATTATTCATCTATCTAGATTTTAAAAGAAAAAATAATATTCCTATTAGTTGCATGCTAATTTAGGAATATTACAGTGAAGACTGCCAACATGCATCAATGTTCCATGTCTCCTGATGTGCCGTAGAATTGATTGTATAAGATGCCCCACCAACTGCGTACCAACTCATCACCTCTCTCCCCTAACTCAATCCAATGTTGATCCCGCTCTCCTGAAGTTGGGATGGAATGATAAAGAGTTTTCAACATGTCCCCCATGGCCAATTGTAAACCGTAGTACCTATTATGTCTACGGGTCCCTTCTCTGCTATGCACCTGACTAAGAAGATCGTAGCATCAATATGATACCAACTCATGATCTCCCACCAGTCTATCCTGGTCGAAGAATCCAATGTGGTGATATCTACATACGGAACATGTCTGGAGTGTGGTTTCCAACACACACTCAAATCATGTTTTTATGTCTCGCCTATCAACGATAACTTCCTCAAAGGGAAGGCATCTCTCTGTATAATATGCTCAAGTGGGAAAGATGTACTGTAAGCCCTATCGATGTACTTCTGGAGATTGCTTCTCCCTGAAAGTATTGTAGTCTTGCTAACTATATATGCATCTACCAACACCTCATCAATGGGTAGGCCCAAATATGGATGCACCACCATCTCCAACAGCTCCTCCTCAATGGCTGACCCCAAGGTGAGTTGCATATCTAGCACTAGCTCACTGTGAGCCTCCATCTAGATCCCCCAAAGGACTATCATGCATGATGTGAATATCCTCCCTCTCAGCTGCTCCATGCTCCACCATATGTTGCTCAGGCTAAATCATTAGAAGTGACTCATTATCCTGAATATCTCTCATCGAGTCCTCGAAATTCTCACCCTGCATGTTGGAAGACAAATCCATCCTACTATCGTCAACTCCACATGATGAATTATTCTCACCAGAAGCATCCTCATATGACCCCATGGACTCATCTGAAGAAGATTTCTCATCCTGGCATACATAAGAAATGTCCTCCTTCTCTACCTCTACCACATCATCGACATTACTCAAGCATGAGTGATTAGGCCTCCCTCTGCCTTGGATCTGCTGATAACACCCTTGTAGCCCTATATCTGCTAAATCTGGTGTCTCAATATTCTCAACAATATCCTCATCAATCCTTGGTGAGCTACATCCCAGGGTAGACCTAATGCCCCTATCCATAAGTCCCCTTGGAGGCAACGCTCTAAGTTCCTGTTGCACCATATCATGGGTCATTGCATACCACCAAGTGTCTTCACACTCCTCATCATGTCATTTTATGCTACAACCTGTCCGTGTACACCACCGGATACTGCTTATTACAGTTATACCATCCTATACCATATAGTATCTTGCATGGGCCAAACTATCCACCACTCTACTAGTAAACCCCCCATAAGGTGGGCTACATCTCCCCATTTTCTCTAAAGAATCAGAGTGGCCTGACTCCTCACACACCAATGATAATGAAATCACTTCTCCTATCCTCCATAGCTCAAGCATACCATATACCCATGAGAGAGAACCGTTTCTATGCACTACCTTGTCTGGTGGCCTGTCGATGCCACCTCCTCCGACCAACTCCTGCCAAAGTAGGCTAACACTCTATGACTCCATGCATGATCGATATGCTGAGATAGCTCCTGAATATGGTGTACCCTCCTATCGAACCATCCTATCACTAGGGATTTCTGGGGCTCTGATAGAGATACGACAATGTGCGTGCGCCCAAACATCAAAACCATCACACAACAACTACCGTCACCTATAGACTCTATCATGTGATGGAAAATCCCACTTGGATCCCAACAGTAGTCTAGCCCTTGTGTCCCTCTGGAAATCCATGGACTCTTATGAAATGTGGCCATGGATGCATCCAATTTCCTAGTCTACTCCATGGGGTACCAACTTAGTACCTCTCACCCTCCAACCTCGAGAAAAGAATCAAATGCAAGAATCCCTATACATAGAATAATCCTTCCATCTTGCAAGTGTTTCACCCTGTCTACATATGCCTGAAGGAGGGTGATTTGACACTCCAATGTGCCCTCTAACTGCACCATTAGGGAATCCAACTGTTCCCCAATGTGGGCCAACTTTTCTGCTAACTTGGCACAAACCAATCTCGTGCCCTCCAACTCCTCATTCTGCCATAGGATAGCCTCTCGCACTGATGTGGCCTTCTCCTTCAAAGTGAGAAGGTCGGCCTGAAATTAATGGCATTGTTGTGTGCAACCATTGCCAAATAGTATTGTATCTACTATCGTCTCATCAAGGGTGGATACATCTCCTGGCACCCGACCCATTTTTTGTGCACTGCTATCCTGTTCATCCCTTCTGGTATGTCTAGAAAACTCTTCCTCTCTCAATCCAATGCATAGGGGTGTGCTGATAATGTTGTAGATCCTGTCAGCGCGCCTCTGAAGCGAATGGTGCCGGAATCCAAAAGTGTGGTCTCTATGTTTCCCCTCATCAATGGGTAGCCAAAAGGATGGTTGCACATGCTCCTCTATCATGGGCTCAACATGAGCCTCCAACTACTCCTCCATTATGTCTATTGGGGCTACCAAAGGCAACTCCAACATGGGTGACTCCTATGTCACACTACGTGTATCTATGAGCTCTCCACAATCCTATGATGCACTAATATCATCAGAGAACTCGGTCACAACCCCAGATACCTCGTCAATGGATATCTCAATAGTGGGTGGTGTCTCATCAATGAGTGTATGCTCAATTTTCTCCTCCCAAGTCTTTGTCATACTCTTTGATCACCCATCAAAAGTAGGTAGAAAAATTCTACCCATAGTATGTTGCAGGTCATTGCCCTGCGTGTACCCTGCACCTCTATTATTGTTACGGGGTCTTTTATTATCTTTGATCTGGAAAAACTCTTGAAAGTTCATATTTTCTTTGAATTTTTGAGACTGAGATTCATATTCTAGAAAATAATCACTGAGAGGCTCCTTCTCTTGTGGCCTTCCAGCCCCATTTCCTACTGTTAGGAAGGTAGGCATAGTGGAGCACTATGAAGCTTATTGCACTGCTAGTTTCTCACACCAATGATGTGAAGTACCAGAAATTTATCCATTTTTCAACCCTCTTGGGGTTTCCCTTTGTCTCTCCACTCTCATCTCCTTGGTCTCTCTAGTGAGATCCTACATAGTTTTTAGGAGGAAATTGTCAAACTCCTTCCCATGACCCTGTTCTTCCATTGTAGACACCCTTCATCCTCCTCCACTGGAACACAATTTTCTTTTCCGGATTTGAACTCTGAAAAAATTTGAATCTAGTATTGCAATTGGAAGAATTTGAAAAATGGCCATCATAGAAAATCTTCGGAAATCGTCTTCAGAGAACCTTCAATTTCTCTCAATCCAAACCAAATTTGGAGAAAATACTCATTAAAAATATAATTGTTGCATTCTTCACAAAACCCATGTCTCATATTTTCGATATTTGTCTTCATTTTCCTGAAATATCCAACACAAAACAGTCACTTTTTATCCCAACGAATTTCTGCGTTTTATATTTTTGTATCTCTCATAGAACCTTATGTTTCTCTCAATATAGACCAAATTTGGAAAAAAATGCTCATAAAAAAAACATAATTGGTCAGTTCTTCACAAAACCCATGTCTCGTATTTTCAAGATTCATCTTCATTTTCCTAAAACATCTAATGCAAAATTGTCACTTTTTATTCCAGCGAATTTTTGTGTTCTCTGATTTTGGATCTCCTTGTCCGATTCATAATGCATTCTCTAACTTCGGGTGTCATAGAACGATTGTTCCACGGGATGAACCAAGTCTATAAGCTTTGATACCACTATAGTATTCCAAAATAGAAAATACCGTAATACAAAACACAATAAACTGGAAACTACAAAAATATCGAAATAAACTAAAAACACCATAAAAATATACATAACAACTCAGCCATTTTATTAATATGGAGGTGAAAATAATACAACATTGTGTCAAAATAGATAGCACTTAAGTCGGAAAAAGCAGGATGGAATGACCTCAATCTCTCCCACTGGAAACACTGCTCTCTGTTACACTGTTGGAGCTCTCCCTCTACGCTGCCCTACTGGAAATGTTGTTGTTGGGTGAATAGGACTACGTAGATGAGGATGCTCTGATGCTCAGAAAAAATCAGGATATATAATCTGGACTCTATGGAAAAAACCTAGAATAACCCAAAAAGGGTTTCTGGATTAGCTGACCTCAAAAAATCACCCTCCTAGGGTTTACAATGAATAAATGTTGGGTATGCAGAGCTGTGGGCTGATCCCTTCAATGGATTCCAAGCAAAAATTCTATGGAATTTCACCCTCTTTTGATGAACTCTGCTACTGGACTGCGTAAGTTATTGAGTGATTGTGCAACACTAGAGGGTCTACAACTGACCTAAATTCTGGATGATGAGATCAACTCATATGGACAACAAGAATCCTCTCCTAAGTAGGCACTCGAAGTCCCCCCAGGATGAGGTTAGGATCTCCACACGGAGACACCCTCGTGTTAAACATCACTGCAGACTCGCCTAAACAGCTGAAGCGTGCTCAAGTCATGAACAACAGGAAAATAATAATAATCCAGAATGCTCTCTATGGTTGCCATCCCCTTCCTTATATGTTTATGATCACTCACCCTGTTGGCCCCACACAATAATGATGCTACACACATGGCCATTAACCTCCATTATTATTGCGTTGTCCACCATTATCTCCACTACCTCCATGATTGTGCGATTGATTTGGTCAAATTGACCCCATCCATATGCATTGACCCACATTCACACCAAGAAGTGGATTATTCATCTTGAACCCATCTAGATTCATTGATCCACATTCACATTAAGAAGTGGTTTTATTCCTACTAAAGGGATTTATGGGTCCCTCTACCCTTTTATTCATCTATTAATTAAGAAAGACAAAGTTTAATATTCTAATTAGTTAAAAGCTAAATTATGAATATAACATTGTATGTCCCTTTAAGAAACCTTTCCTTTATGAGATATTCCATTACCAAGTCACCAACTTCAAACTCTAGTTGTATTCTTTTGATATCTTCTCTTTTCTTATACTTGTTTTTCTCTTACAAATGTTGTTTGAATCTCTATTGTAACTCATTCATTCTCGCTGCAATTTCTTCACCATCAACACTCCTCAATTCATGCTTTCCCAAATTTCATAGCTCATAAATTCCTCTTGGATGCATTCCATATACTATCTAAAATGGATTTATCCCTATGGTTATATTGGGTGAATCATTATATGAAAATGAAATGTTCCAAATCCAGAACTTGCTGCTCCATCGGGAATATCTTGAGATATTCCAATTCCTTCTTTAGTGAGACATCACAAGTCCATTTCATAGATTGACTGTTGGGGAATTTATAGGATATGTCTCCTTCCAAAGAAGGAAGAGATCCTGAGGCTGGCTGGCCCTTGACAGACTCTATCTATAGATATGCAATATTCCACCTCGGTAATTTTTGCTACACGGTCCATGAGGACGCTGTATAAGGAAGCTGTTGTAAAAATAAGACAAACCACTACTGGGATGCCTTAAAACACACATCATACAACTCCTATGCAGAATATTAGCTCAAAGAAAAAACTCTAGAGGGGTTATTCAGATCTCCCCAAACTAGATCTCTAAAACAATGCTCAATGAGAGAGCTTACAGCAATACATAGACATCTCATGAAATCTGTAAATCTGAACTAAACCATCAGAGTTAAAATGCTACAACCATCATTATATTATGATTTCAGCAATAAAATACAGATATATCATGAGGAATGAATCCCCTTATGCAATGGGAATCAATCTCCAATGATTACACCTTGAAATACAAATGTTGCTGCAACTACACAAAATACCAGAGGACCATGCCTGCATAGTCTCTATGAGAGAAGAAACTGTTGAATATTTATAAATTGATAATGATGCTAAAGGATACAATAAAATATCCCAATAACAAGAGATGGGCTGAAATACAAGATTTGTAGCCAATCTAGGAGAGATTGCTAGAAATGTCGTAACATACAAAAAAGTGACAAATGAGTTGTCATTGCAACTGATACAAAATATGAATGAGGCCATGTCAGATCTGAAATGTGATTTCCCTCCTCTGATAATGTCTTGAATACAAAGGGTTGATCCCTTTGTCTCAAAAACATCCTCCTTTGAAACTCCAGAAAACCTCTCTCACTACCTCCTCTAAAATAACGCAGCTTCCTCCATGGACTGCGTAGTGGGAGATGATGGAATGTCGGCCCATGCCAATAGATCTGAAATCAAGACCAAGAATCCTCCTTGCATCTTCTCCAATGAATAGACCACTCCTCCACTAAAGAAAACAAATAAGAATGACTTCATGAGTTCCTCTCTTGTTGCACCCAGCAGCACAATGTCCTCTTTGCTACAGAGCTAATGCTATAGGAGATGAATTTAGCTATGGAAAATGTCAAATTGAGGAAAATCAGCTCATTCCTCATCCTTCCTTTAGGAAGAGGTAGGGATTCCCGACCGGGAACACCCTAGTGCCTGAGGGCACCATCACCCTGCTAAATAGCCCGGGGATGCCAGCCTTTACAGACCCAAGTATAAACTCCAAAACATAATCCAAATGGGCTACTATATCCTCCTTATAAATAAAGGGAATCTTCTCCACCATGGTCCCACCAATTAGGGTTTCCACCCTCATGTGAGTGTCTTCCCTCCAAAACTGTGCAGCTTCTCTAGGAAGCCTCTCCTCCTTGGGTAGCGCTGTTGACTTTAGTCAAAGATGACTAAATAAAGTGATCTGGGTTCCATTCACACCCCTAAGTGCTTTATTCCAGTTTCTTATTCACCTCCTTTTCACATAAGGAGTGTTATTCCTTCATTAGAAAGGGGCTAAGGTGTCTCCTTCACCATTTTATTTAACAAAAATAAAATGTGCAACTATAATGTTCCATTTTAGCTTGAGGCTAAAAATTTGGAACATTACAATCCTCCCCTCCAACATGTTGCTTGCCCTCAAGCAACTGCATAGAGAGAACAAAATTTTCTCCCCCTTCTTATCTTGTGGCCTCCTCATCAATGGTCCCACCACGGCTCAAATATGCTGCAATGAATCTGTCCTCCAATGCTCTCTCCCAAGTTTGAAAGCTGACAAAAATTCTCCTCATGGAAAGATAGAAGGTGTAGTGGAATCCTTCTTGCTGTGCTAAGGCCTCCTTAAGGTAGGAGTGATGATATGCATGGGAAAATGTTTCTCCCCATGATGATCCTCTCATCCATGCTATCATCCAAATGAAAATCTCACCCCTAATTTCTGCAATGTGTTGGGACTGAATGGAGAGTTGTTTTGATTTCCCATAATGGCCCTCTCTCCCTTGAAGTGTCCATGGGGTTGCCTCTGTCATTGGGCTGAAATGGTATGGCCTCCAAGAATAGCCCAAGCTACCCCATCAAGAAAATCAGCCATGAAATGCCTCTGCAAATTCTCCAAGTGGTTCCTCCCACAAGAAGGTACAAGTAGCAATGTGGCAATCATGGTTTTCCCATGGTGTCTCCGGAAAAATGAAGCATGTATAATAGGGAGAATCATGCTCCCAATGGGCTATACATCCAATACTCTCTAAATAATACTCCTCATGAGTGTACCAACATCAGTAATACATGGAGCAATATACAATAAAGTAAAGTTATCAAATGACAACCAAAGATTGGTTTAAATTTCCACTCATGGAACCTGTGCAATGCCTCCTTGGCCTACCTCACAATCAAAAGTAACAAGTTCTGTACTAGCCACTTGTTTGCTGCCACAAAATATCCTCATAAGATAAAAACATGAAATCACAATTTGGTGCCAATGGTGCACACCAAGAATCATGTGGCTTCCCCCACAACCATCACAAAAATAGCCAAAATCAAGGCTACAAGTAGCTGCAAGTACATTATACCAAGTGCAAGAAGGGATGGCCCTTCTTGAGACAATATGTTGCTCATATGAAGTAAAGAGGTACAAAATATAATGGGAATTATACCTTCTCTACCATGTACTTGAGATCTTGAGCTGAAATGGCTCATATGAATGCTCTCCCTCTCCTCCAATGAGTAAGGGAATGGTTGTGCCAACTTCTCCATACTCATCCGGGCTATGCATTTTTCCATATGCTGATGAAGATCATGATGAAAGCCCTCCCAAGTGAACTCCTCTAGCAAAGCAAAGTATGCATCCAAATGCATATCTAGGAAGTCCTCATATGTTGCATGCAATAGTTTATCCTTGAGACTAGAAGCCCTAGTCAAGAAGATTCTACCATAGTTTTAGATGACCCTATGATCATCTCTGTAGCAGGAATCACCCTCCTGACCATCAAGAATCATGCATGCACCAAGATCCTAGGGATACTCAACGAAAAGCTGAGTCCTCCAACCTAGATCAATCCTCCACATAGACAGCACTGGTGCTCTGCAATATGGTGCTCCCTCACACTGTTGCCTGCTACTTTGACATCCCCCATGCCAAATTCATCCTCCAAGTTGCTAACATTCCCATCATGCAGCTACTCATGCCCAAATAGAAATGATTCTCTCTGAAAATGAGCCTCCCATGAGAGACTATCACCTCCAAAGAATCTCTCGATTCTAGCCAATGTAAGCATGAGTGGCCTCCATCTACTCGAATTCATGAAAGAGTCCTTCCTCAAAGGAAGTATCTCCTCTCTCACCCAATCCATGGAGCAGCCATCCTACATCATGAAGATGCTATCCTTCATCCCTGCAGTAACTCTATCTGTGTAGTAAAACTGATGAGAATGGGTGGTACTGAAAATGAGAGAGTGTGTCCCTCCTCCTTGTTCTTATTACCAAAATATTTGCGCTGTGATGGATTCCTCCAATGTCTCCACCTCTCTAGAATCCAAGAGTGGTGAACCAAATGACATGATGCCTCTCATCATCTATATATCATGTGGCCTCCCAAGTGGAAAGCCTCCAAAAGTGAGACATCAATATAGGAAGTGGATTGTATATATGAGAGGAATGAAAGGTCCCTCTCTCTCTATTGCGCAATGCAGTCCCTCTCATATGTGAAGAAAATCTCTGAAATAGATAAGGGTGAATGTCCATCATCCCTTCATTCTGATCCTTCTGCTCTTCTCCTTCTTCCAATGGTGCAGCGTTGTAGGTTCTTCTATGCACCTCCTCTCTACCAACATGTGAGTGTATCTCCCCCTTAATGAGAGGCCTTGGATCTTGGCCTTCCCTTGAGAGAAATATCTCTACACCCCACAAATGGAAGAGTGCCCTTCATACAATGGGGGCCTTGCCTCTAGCAAGCCATCCTCCTGTTTTATTCCCCCTCTAGAAAGGTGGAATGATCTTTGTTTCATGGTTCCCTTCCATGCATGAAAAGTGTTTGAAGTTTTTTCACACCATGTTTCACATTGGTTTTCATCAATATCCTTTGCAAAAATCTTTGTGACTGCAACATATGATCTCTTATTTGCATGAAAACATGAAATATAATTCTGAAACCAATCATCATGAATCATACCTTTGAGCTGCAGCGCTGCTCCTCCAAAGGCCTCAAATTTTTCCTCCACCCTTCTTGCAGTAGCTATGGGAAATGTATTGCGTTGTGGATCTACATGTGTGGCTGAATGCTCACACCATTCATGAGAATAGCTAGGGCTTGCTTCATCCACAAACCCTTTCAGAAAATTTCTCCAAATTTTCCCTTCCATCAAGATCTTCAATAATCTCCTCAATGGTCTGGAAAAGAAGAAGGGAAACCTCCTCTTTCGTCATTCGTTTCCTTGTTTCCTCTATAAATATCCTATCCTTGGAGAGAATCTCTTCTTGCTGATGGAAATCTTGTGCACAGACTGAGCCAAGATTGATGCTCTGATACCACTGAAATGTTCCAAATCCGGAACTTGCTGCTCCATCGAGAATATCTTGAGATATTCCAATTCCTTCTTCAGTGAGACATCACAAGTCCATTTTAGAGATTGAATATTGTGTAATTTACAATATATGTCTCCTCCAAAGAAGGAAGAGATCTTGAGGCTGGCTGGCCCTTCACAGACTCTGTCTATGGATATGCAATATTTCACCTCGGGAATTTCTGCTATAGGGTCCTTGAGGACGTTGTATAAGGAAGCTGTTGTAAAAATAAGACAAACCACTGTTGGGATGCCTTATAACACACATCATGCAACTCCTATGTAGAATATGAGCTCAAAGAAATAACTCTAGAGGGGTTATTCAGATCTCTCCAAACTAGATCTCTAAAACAATTCTCAATGAGAGAGCTTACAGCAATACATAGACATCTCATGAACTCTGCAAATCTAAAATACACCATAAGAGGGAAAATTTTATAACCATAATTATATTATGATTTCGGCAATAAAATAGAGAAATATCATGAGGAATGAATCCCCTTATGCAATGGGAATCAATCTCCAATGATTACACCCTGAAATACAAATGTTGCTACAACTACACAAAATGCCGGAGGACCATGCCTGCGTAGTCTCTAGGAGAGAAGAAGCTATTGAATATGTATAAAATGATAATCATGCTGAAGGATAAAAGAAAATATCCCAATAACAAGAGATGGGCTGAAATACATGATTTCTAGCCAATCTAGGAGAGATTGCTAGAATTTCCAGAACATACAAAAATGTGACAAATGAGTTGTCACTGTAACTGATACAAAATATGAATGAGGCCATGGCAGATCTTAAATGTTATTTCCCTCCTCTAATAGTGTCTCCAATACAAAGGGCTGATCCCTTTGTCTCAAAAACATCCTCCTTTGAAGCTCCAGAACCCCTCTCTCACTGCCTACTCTAAAATAATGCAGTTTCCTCCATGGACTATGCAGTGGGAGATGATGGAACGTTGGCCCATGCCAACAGATCTGAAATCAAGCCCAGGAATCCTCCTTTCAACTCCTCCAATGAATATACCACTCCTCCACTAAATAAATCAAACAAGAATGACTTCATGAGTTCCTCTCTCGCTGCACCCAGCAACACAACGTCCTATCTGCTGCAAAGCTAATGATGTAGGAGATGAATGTAGCTGTGGCCACTGCCGGATTGAGGAAAATCAGGTCATTCCTCATCCTTCCTTGAGGAAGAGGTAGGGATTCCCGACCAGGAACACCCTAGTGCTCGAGGGCACCATCACCTTGCTAAACAGCCCAAGGATGCAAGCCTTTGCAGACCCAAGTCTAAACTCCAAAACATAATCCAAATGGGCTACTATCTCCTCCTTATAAATAAAGTGAACTCTTCTCCACCGTGGTCCCACCAATTAGGGTTTCCACCCTCATGTGAGTGTCTTCCCTCCAAAATTGTGCAGCTTCTCTAGGAAGCCTCTCCTCCTTGGGTAGCGATGTTGACTTTAGTCAAAGATGACTAAATATAGTGATCTGAGTTCAATTCACACCATTAGGTGCTTTATTCCAGCTTCTTATTCACCTCCTTTTCACATAAGGATTTTTATTCCTTCATTAGAAATGAGCTAAGGTGTCTCCTTCCCCATTTTATTTAACAAAAATAAAATGTGCAACTATAATGTTCCATTTTAGCTTGAGGCTAAAAATTGGGAACATTACAGAAAATTCATCCTAATCATGTACTTGATCCCACTATTTGATATGTTCACTTAGTAGACTTCTTAGGATATTTCAAAAGATCCTATTTACCACTTATGATTGTCCATCTATTTTTGGGTGATATGCAAAACTAAAATTCAATTTAGCGCCTAGTTTTCTCCACAATGTTCTCCAAAAATGGCCTCCAAATCTTGTATCCCTATCTCAAACAATAATTTTAGGAAACCAAGCAACCTTACAATTTATTTACAAAAAAAATTAGCAACATTGGTTATATCAATAGTCTTTGTACATCCTATGAAATGTGCCATCTTTGAAAATGTGTCCATAACAACATAAATCGAATCACTACATGTTTGAGTTCAAGGAAACCTTAAAAAAAACACTATACTCATTGAATCCCATGGTATATTTGGAATCATAAATAGCTTACATAAACATATATTTTGACTCCTTAATTTAGCATGTTTACATACTTTTGCACCTTTCAAAAAATATCTTCACATTAGTTTGCATACCCAGCCAAAAAAAAACATTCAACAAAGAAAATGTTTTATCCTATCCAAAATGTCCCAATAGTCCTCCAATGTGCTTTTGCTTTATCAAATTATCCCTCATTATGAATTTTGGTATGCAAAGTTTATTGACTTCGGACAACAATCCTTCATGAATCATATAAATCAACCATTGAGTTTTGATATTGCTAACTGGATTTTCACATGTTACATATGCATCTTTAAAATATACATCATATTTGTACATCTCTTTTAACTCATCAAATAACAAAAAATTAACTTGGAAATTATGTATAATTACGTTAATCCTACTCAGGGAAAACTTGAAGGATGGAAGTTTATATTAAGTTTAGAAACCTTGGTGAATCTTACTAGTCCCTGATATGAAAATTGTAAATTTTTTGGTGATATTTTTGTAAAAATATTTAAATTTCCAATGATTTTATATTAGTCAATATAATTTTTTGGTGATTATTAAGGTAAAATAATGGTGTACTATAAAATTTTGGCAAATAATTTTAGAAAAATGGAAATTGGCAAATATTGTTTTTCGAAAAATCATGGAAAATTAGCCCACCTACATATATTAGCCCCTAAAATTTTCCCTAATCATACTCAATGCATCAACTACCTTATTTGATTAACCACTTATGTGTTTAATTACATAAGTGAAAATTTGTAGGAATTCTACCCACTTAGCAGTCCTTGATTCAATTTATATTGACTATTTATAAACTACAAAGCATAGATGTAGGTATATGAAACAAACTCTTTGGGAATAATATAATGTCTCCATTTCATTCAAGCTTGAACTATGACATAGAATTCCTTATCATAAGAGGAATACTTTTATTTTTTGTCATTCAATTTTTCACTAAAACAAACAATCAATCTTCCCTCTTGGCTTAAAATATCTCCAATAGAGGCTCCACTTGCCTCTATTTCAGTGTGAAAGAATTTATTGATATTTGGTAAGGGAAATACAAGTTGTTCTATTATATTTTATTTTAACAATTTAAAATCTATATAAGCTACTTTTGTCCATTTGAATGATTTTTTTCTTTCTTTGATGGCCTTTACAATAGGATCATAAATTATACTAAAATTCGTAATAAACATCCCATACAAATTATTATACCATGAAAACTTCTTACCTTAGATGCATTCTTTTCAATAGGCCAACTAATAATTTCTTCAACGTTTTCCTAATCAACCTTCAAACCATCTTTAAAAATAAAAAACATGAGTATAACAATTATTTCTTCATAAAATTGCATTTATTTAAATTAATCAATAATTTCTCATACTTCAGGGTTCTTAAAACTAATCTGATATGTTTCAAATTCTCTTCCATTGTTTGACTATATACCAAGATATCATCTAAGTAGAAAATGACAAACTTACAAGTAAATTCCTTCAAAACCTCTTTCGTTAGACTTATGAAAGTTCCAGGAGCATTAGTGAGACCAAAATACATCAATGACCATTCATACGATCCATGAATTGTTTTGAAGGTTGCCTTCCATTCATCCTCCTCTAATGCTAATTTTACAGTATCCACTTTTCAAATCAATCTTAGAGAAAACACAGAATCACTAAAAAACCAATTGAATCTTCAATACATGAAAGTGGAAACCTATAATATGATTTTAATATTATTAATGGCTCTAAAATTGGTAAGCATTTTCCATCCACCATCCTTCTTTGGGATAACCATTGTAGGAATGGAATATGGAATAAAACTCTCCCTGATGAGACCCTTATCCAACAACTCTTGTGCTTCTCTCTTCATTTCTTCATTATCTTGTGGAGTCATTTCATCTCCTACTTTATTTGGAAGGATTTATCCTTGGATTAATTCTATATGATGACTAATGCTTCTGATAGGAAGTAAACTACTTGGAAATTCATCAACAATGATATCAAAAAATTCATCAAACATATTTTTTACTTCATTAGGAAACCATCTAAGTTTGTGCAACTAATAATTACCTTGAGATTTCCAACTATAAGAAAATGTACCTCATCTTTCTTGGCTCCTTGCAAAAATTCCTTTCCACTCACAAAAATACCTAGGAACCAACTTCTTCCTTCACTCATGCATCTTGCAAAGGTAACAATGTGTTTCTCTGGCCATTCCTCCCAAGTGTATAGATGTTTATTCTACCATCATGAATACATTTACTTTCATAGTTCCATGGTCTTCCCCAAAAAATATCAAAAACATCAATGGGTATTATGTCACATAATCCATCATCCTTATAGCTTCCAATATGAAATTCCAACTTAATTTTTTAATCCACTATAATTGTATTCCCTTTTTGTATTTATGACTCTTTATAACGAATAGTGTGTGTTGTTATTTTCAAAGGTATTTTTTCTACCATCGTAGTAAAAACCATTTTTTTGTGTTACCACTATAACCCACAACTTTCCAATGCTTTCTATTTTACTTACATACAGTTCTAAATAAAATTTTCCTTTGGGTTGGTTCCTTAACTTCCTTCTATAATTTGATTAAAATTATCTTCATCAATAATGAATCTCCTGCTTCAAGGGTTTCTTCTAATGCAGCTAAATTCACACTTTCTTGTTTTTTGTCTACCACATATTCACTCCTCTAACTTGTTGGAGTATTATCTGGAAATTCCCATAACATATGTACCAACCTTCCACATTTATAACATCAGATTGGTAATACCTACCTATGATTATAGCGCTTAAGAAAGATATTATTTCTCTATGATAACCTCCTCTTGGTGACTGACTACTTGAAATTTCACTCTCTTCTCTAAAAGATGGGAATCTCCCTCTGTCACTCAATTATTATTTTCATCTCTTAATACTTCCTCCTTTATTATTTTGAATATATTTTCTAGTTATCTTTTCTTTTGGTTTCAAAATAATTTGATATGCATCTCCAATTTTCCTCAGGGAAAAGTTACTAATATCATCCCAAATTTCATGCCTAAACCCATTGATATACTTTGTAATCATTTCAACATCCTATTTAACATGAAAAACTCTAATGTTTAATTTATAAAATTCTCCATCGTATTCCTTTATTGACATATATTTCTATTTATGATCCTACAATTTCTTAAAAATATTTAAATTATAATATTTAAGCTTGAAACTACTTTTGAAAATTGCAACTAATTTATCCTAGCTCTTGATCTTGGCATTATATTTCCTCTTTCAATATTAGTGCACTTCATCTCACCATATGGCTGCATGAACTTTCAATATTGTCACTACATACTTCACTCTTTCTCTTCGTCAATATCTTCATAATCAAATTATTTTTCCATGGAATTAATCCAATCCATCAATTCATAAAAATTTAAATTACATTCACATATATGCACTTCCATATTTGGTCTAGAACTCATATTGTATTAAATCTTCATCATTCTCTCCTCTACTAATTATTCACCTTCTTCTTCACTAGAATTTTCTTCTTTTGCTTCACTAACATATCCCATGTCAAATCCACCTTTCTGATAAGTCTCCATCACTTCCAAACTTATCTGAATGTGCCTCATCTGTATCTATAGGGTTGCATTTACTACATGCCTCTCTTGCCCTCCTCCTCTAGCTGCTCTTCTATTTATTTCTTCCATTTCTAAGAGAAAATAATGTGCTTTAATACCAACCCAATTCCAAGATCTCACTCTACTGGTTTCTTTTTCCTTGACTCACAGATTGTGATTTTCCAATATTTGTGAGAGATATGGTATCCCTATCTCTTGCAGTTAGAATATGCATGGAATAGAGGTGATTGACTTATAGTTCTAAAATAGTGTTGATTTTTCTCTACTCCAGTTTAATCCCCAAATCCAATTATCAGGAACATCTCTAATTTTCTTAATTTGGAGTCTGGATGATTCGGATGTTCCTTCATCCAAATATAGTGGTACGATCTAGATATAATTCTAACCTTAGATATATTACTCTTATCTGAATGTTCTTTGAACCAGACACCTTCTATGTGGTTAGTGATTTGATTTAGATCTGAACATATTCTTATGACCCTGATGTCCTTGGGCCTGAATTTAAATTGTTAGCTAGATGAGTTTTAGCATAGTTCCCAAAATTCAGGATCCCCTTCTATTTATCACTTAAGGTGGGGTCTACATTGAATTCTCTTTATGAATTATAAACTCTTATTCATAGATCTGGGGGTTAACTCAAAATTTTGTTGGGTTAGATATGTTTTAATCTAGATATGCCTTCACTACTAATTATTTGGCTAAGATTCAAACTATTTATCTTTTGAACTAGTTTGGGCCTACAAGGAATGGATCCAGTCGACTCTTGTAAACCAATTTTCTACGTTGTGGATTCTAATGATGATAATCCTAGTTTAATAGTCGATTGATCGCTACATTCAACCACTTCTCCAACACAAGGAAAAATTCTCTAATCTATATTCAACAGTCACAATTATAATAAAAAAATAGGGGAACATAATAAATAGATGTTGTTTCTTATATTTAATAATTGATCCATAAATTTTCATGGATATTCCACTGGACATCTCATCATAACAATTTTTATGCAATTATATTTAAAATCTGAAATTTTTACACTATTATAGTTTTACTAGATTTATGGATTTGTAAATTTATTGTTAATAATGCATGCATGCAAATTAAAATTATACAGAAAATAGAGAAAGGAAAAATAAAATATCACACACGTATTAGACACAGGATATGCTCTGGGAAACCCTTTCGGGAGAAAACCTAGCTGGAAGGTGAGGTCGCTCTACTCTTTTTCTCTAATTGGAAATATGGATTTGAGTACAAAGAAGTATGGTCAGTGGCCCATGGGATACTACAGTGAAAAAATCCTCTATATGTGTTGTATCTCTTATTCTCGTTGGCTATTTTTTCTCATTTATGGAACAAATGCATTTGACAGAATAAAATCCCTTTTCTTCCTAGTGGCCCAGTTATAACACAACCTGATAACCTACTAGTGGTTACGTTTCATTGTACCAAAAATATTAACGAGAGTTACAATAGCCTTGAGTCGCTCTATAGCCTAGTATAGGGGAGATGTACTGGCATAATGTAAGATAGTATATATCTCTCTCTCTCTATCTCTCTCTCTCGTAAACATTAGCACCATAGTCAAATTAAGTTTATTGTGTTGGATTTAATATTTTAATCAAATATTCAATATCTTTAGTTTCAGAATAAAGATATATTTAGGTTTCTTTCAACCTTTAATTTGTGTGGACCAAGGCTATAATGATTCATTTTCCACGATGAATAAATCTTACGTTGTGCTTCCTTTAGCTTTTGTGTTCTACCGACATTGCATTGGTTGATTCATATTTCTCTTTTAACCATTGGTTGTCTCATATTTCTCTTTTATTGACTGGTGTTTTCACCTTTCTCTTATATCAATTGCCTTTTTCAAAAGAAAATTACTAGTTCAATACAGTGCTATGATGATGTTACAAAGCATATAATAGAGTATTTAATAATATAATTATGTGGAATTGGATTTCGTTGCATGGTTAGGGTTATATGTGTGTGTGTGTGTGTGTGTGTGTGTGTGTGTGTGTGTGTGTGTGTGTGTGTGTGTGTGTGTATATATATATGTATGTATATATATATATATATATATATATATCTATATATATATATATATATATATATATATATATATATATATATATATATATATATATATATATATATATATATATATATATATATATATATATATATATACACACACATATATATAGATATATGTATACACATATATATATATATATGCATACATATATATAGATATATGTATACATATATATATATATATATATATATATATATATGCATACACACACACACACACACACACACACACACATATATATATATATATATATATATATACATATACATATACACATATACATATACATATACATATACACATACACACACACACACACACACACACACACACACACACACACACAGATATATATATATATAAGTTAAATAAGTCATTTTTAAACCAAAAATATTTAAAAAAAAAATAGTGGAGAGAGGGGGGGGGAGGGAGAGAGGAGGGGAGATGGATAAGGAGAGAGGGAGGGAGATAGATATGGGTTTATAGGGGGTGAGAGAGGGGGGGAAGAAAATATATATAGAGAGATAAATGTGGGGAGAGAGAGAGGTAGAGAGTGAGGGAGAGATGGGGAGAGAGTGAGGGAGAGAAGAGAGGAGGATGGAAGAGAGATAAGGAGATGAGATGAGGAGGTAAGAGAGAGAGAAGGAGAGGAAATAGGGAGGAAAATAGGATAATAGAGAGAGAGAGAGAGAGAAGGAGAGGAAATAGGGAGGAAAATAGGATAATAGAGAGAGAGAGAGAGAGAGAGAGAGAGAGAGAGGGACATGGAGATGGAAGGTGAAATAGGGGGGGAAAGAGAGAAGTATAGAGGGAGGGAGATAGTGAAAGAGTCAGAGGGCTGAGAGAGAGAGAGAGAGAGAGGACATAAAGAGGTGGAAGATAAAGGGATAGAGAGGAAGGAAGAGCGAGAAGGAGAAATGGAGGGAGAGGGAGGGGGTGTTAGAGGGGGAGAGAGAGGGAGGGAAGAAGAAAATAATAGAGAGGGAAATGTGGAGAGAGAGAAAGGGAGTGAAAAGGGAGATATGGAGATAAAATGAGAGAGAGAGAGATAAGGGGAAGAGAGAGCGGGGGGAGGAAGAGGGAGGGATAGAGGGAAAGATATGGAAAGCTTGTGTGTATGTTTGGGGGGGAATATAGAGAGACAAATAAGGAGAGATAGATGGAGATAGATATATAGATGGATGGGGGAGAGAGGAAATAAGAGAGAGAGAAAGAGAGAGATTGTGGAGAGAGGGAGAGAGAGAGAGAGAGAGAGAGAGATACACAAAGAGAAAAATGCATATATTATATAGACTTATATAATATTGGACATTATTAACCATAAATGAAGAGAAAGTAAGGCTTTTACAAAAGGTAAAAGAAGTTGGATTTAGAAAGCCATGAATATTTTGGTTTTCATTAAAATAGATGCAATGATTTGAGTGTAGAAGTTTATTCCTAATCTTATTTGATTGATTGCACTATATGCATTGATTTCAATGTTGTCGTTGATTTCTAATCCTATTTGATTGCTTGAACTAGATGCATTGATTTCAGTGTAGATGTTGATTTCTAAGCCTATTTGTTTGCTTGCACTAGATGCATTGACTTCAATGTAGATGTTGATTTCTAAGCTTATTTTATTGATTACATTAGATGCATTTTTTTTAGTGTAGATATTGATTTCTAATCCCATTTGATTGCTTGCACTAGGTGCAATGATTTTAGTGTAGATATTGATTTGTAATCCTATTTGATTGTTTGCACTAAATGCACTCTCTTCATTGTAGATGTTGATTTCTAATTTTATGTAACTAGATGTATGATGTAGATTTATTTCAAAGTAATTATATTAATAGTGTACAATGATTCAATGTAAGAAAAAAAAAATTAAAGACGATATGTGTTGATTTTTGTATTATAGTAATTCAACCATAATTAAAATACTGGAATTTTCATCTTAAATAAAATTTTCAACTACCTAAAATGTTTACTTATTAAAACTATAAACTATTTGTAATTGATTACATTATTATTATTCTCATTTTCCATCATTTAACCTTGTTAGTCACTTTTCATTCAAATGAGGTAATATAAAAAATAAAATAAAAAAACTATCATTGAAAATTACTTGGGGTTTAACACTCTGTAAGTCACAATGATTTACTTTGGGGAAAGATATTATTAATATTGGAGAGCAAGAGGGATACTATATGATGTTTACTACAATAGCTCGAGCTAAATATTTTAATGGTGAACGAATTCAACTACCAATTTCATATGATTGATATCAAAAGATGGAAAAACTAACAAGTGTGACAATAAGAAAAATAGAAGAAAATAGTTTGATATTGATCATAATGAAGACTATTTGTAATTGACTAGATTCCTATTATTCATATTTTTATATTATTTAAAATTGTTGCATTGTCACTTTGCATTCAAAAATTTCATTTCTTCAATTTTTTTCATCATTCAATTTATTAGTAGCCTCTATCATCTGAACAAACTTAGTTAAATAAACAAATTTAAAATTAAAATTATAAATTTAATATTAGATGCATTTAGCATATTTAAAATGATCATAATAATTAGATATTCAACATTTTTTTTGTGATTGCGCATGAATGAAACCATCCTAGATGCATCTTAACCTCAAATCTATCAAGTGTCGAGAGGGATCAAATCTCTCGAAGTGCAAACCTTTCCTCAAGTTTTGAACTAAAAAAAGAGGTTTGCACCCAAAGAGATTTGATCCCTCTTGGTTCTTGATAGATCTGGGGTTATGATGGATCTAGGGTAGTATTTAATATAATTAAAAGGCTATATATTAAAAGGTGGAAAAATAATATTTTTAGAATTTAAACTACCATAGCCATATAAATTAAATTGTTGGTAAACATAAATAAGTAGCAAACGAATTTCCCGATAATATATGTCATATTGCCAAGATTTAAAAAACATCATCAGATTTAACTAAATTATATTATTATTATTATTATTATTATTATTATTATTATTATTATTATTATTATTATTATTATTATTAAGACAATAATGAATATATCATTTAAACATAAAATATTTTAAAAAAAAAAAAACATGTAACAAATTTATCAACCATGGAGATTCACCCCCACTTTATGATGGAGAGTCTTAGCTTATTAATATAATTTGTTGCAATATTATGGGTTACACCATGACTGACCAATACCACGTGCCCAAAATATCATAACTTGTTTTTATATGAGACATGTTTCTATGAATTTTTTTCCAGTTTATCAAATTATTTGAAAAGGATGAAAGGGTATAAGTACTTTTGAGATAAATGTCAACCTTTGATTTGTGATTACTATTAAGAAAATTTTAGAATATTTCATGGATTTTAAATCATTACCATCCACATAATATTTATTAATAATTAAATTCAAATTCTATAAGTCTATGCCTATCAGCATAATTAACTACATTATAATTTCATTTCAATTATTATTGTTATGCATTATAAAAGGAATTAATATATGAGTTAGACATGTATCCATTTAAAATAACATGTAACAAGAAAAACATGGTAAAACAACTATCTTTGAGATAAATCTAGAACCTTTCTTGTTACTACTACTTGAAATATTTCGTGCAAGAATTTAAAATTCACACCTATCTATGATAAATATCGATCTTATAGTTACTAGCTTAGATCCATCCTAAATCCAGATCTACCAAGCACTGAGATGAATCAATTCCACAGTTAAGATGAATCTAACCTACTACTCTTGCATTTTGTAATACAATTCCTCAACCCTTTATAATAGGCTTCATCATAACAAACATCATGGACAAATACCATTGGAAAAACAATTGGTTGTCAAAATTGAAGCCTAAAAATTTCTTATTAATTTTCTATTTTATTGTTATTTGACCGAGTCAAAATGTTTAGATAACATAACATATCTTCCATACTAGGTTGGAAAACACCTCTCAACGCAATAGATTAAAGATATTGTTATGCGGAATTATGGATAACGGATTAAAACAATCTTCTCTAAATGTGGTGTGCATTTAGAACGACAGGTTAAAGAATTTGCAACTACTTTTCCTAACATTAAATAGACACACAGAATATATCAAGAAACTTACTTGGAGTCCAAGCGCTTCCAAGTCTCCTTTTGTCGCTCTTGCTGTAGCTTCAAATCCAAGCTAGATCGCCAAAATATTTCCTACAAGAATGAACACTAAACAAAAAAGAGATTGCAATATATAGATGTCTATTCAAGTTATTCAGTTAAATCAATGAAACATGAACCATATACATCAGATAAAAATTCATAATATGAAATACAAAATCCTATATAGAGACATATGTGGGAAATTAAGCAACAATCGTTTTTAATGGATAGAAGGGGATGTTACAACCAGTGATTGATTTGATGTAACCATCTCCAGCATCATCCCAGCCTCATCACAATGCACAGCTCTCCAACAGCATATCACTTAAACCAAATCCTCAATTAAATTCCACCAGCATTTCTTCACTCAATTTCTTCCTTCTCAAGCACTAGGATCTGTGCTCAATTTATGGATGAGTTAAAGGTAGTTTCACAATCAATGACTTTCTAATAATAGGCAAGACATGTTTCCCACTTCAGAGGTGTTTAATGGACACATGGATTTTAAGTTTGACTCATATGCACTCTTCTAGAAGGCACTGGCCATGTGGAGATTACGGAACAATGAGAATTTCTCTCCCAATTGACCAACACACCCTTGAGTGTAGGGAAGTGCTTTGCAAAGCACCCTTGAATGGAGTTGCTGCATATGAAAACCAGTTAGCCCCTTGAGAGACTGTGTTGGTGAGCTCATAGGTGATATAACATGTACTTCAAATCCTGGAAACCTTGCAATGGAAGTCATGGATGATTTGTCTTTGTTCTTTGTCTTAGGGCATGTAGCAACTGAAATGATAGGGGATGATAGACCCTATTCATTAGTTCTGGGGATGATGTGCAATTAACCTAGTCATTGGGAATGGTGCCCAAACTGACCTATAATAGATTGCACCCTAAAACATGAAGTTATAATAATAATAACAATATTTTTTGAATGAGATTTTTTACATTGTGATGGGCTATAGCTAAATCGGAGTGGTGACCTAAATCAATCTTACAATACATTACATCATGATATATCCTCTTGATCACGAATTATTGAGGGAAGGCATTCCCATGCTCAGCACATAAACTATTTAATAACATGTACATAGTGCAGAAAGTCATCTACATTGGAATGTTTCCCAATACAGACATGCCTACAGATATAGGCCTATGTTCAGATGACGATATTTATGTAAGGTCACTGTATAGATGATTTGTACAACAATCCTAAAATCGCACCCCGAATGGGTGAAACTAGATGTGGGGTCTTCTTATCTCGTTCACTCGATTGTTCGAGTACAACTCTAGCCATGCGAATATATGATTTGTATTCAAACATGGTAAGACATCGTTTGATTAGTAGCCAATGATTTGAGTTGTTAACAAACAAGAGAGAACCACCGTTAATGTCAATGGCCCTCAAGGTACTGCAGTACATTTCGTAAGGCATGAATAGATGATTTGATGTTGAACACCAAACAAAATATTTCAGTCAAAAGTATAGAAGCAAGGATCTTGTCGATGCTGTAACAAGCCTCATGGTACTGGAATATGATGTTTCTAAGAGAACTTCCTAGATAATGATTTCTCGTTGACAAGAAGATTCTTTATTGCGAACAGGGAGTTACTAATTTCGGAGACAAAGGCATGACTTGATATAGCAATGTTCAAGGATGATTGTCATGAGAATGAAGGTTTATGAGTATTGAAAAAGGATGAGTATTCACTGGATGACTTCTCTTGAACATATCGGCGACACTCAAATGATTTAGCAGCATTGACCCAAAACTGAAGTGAAGGTATGATGAACCATAGGTATGAATGAACCGTCAAGAATATTACCCAACCCAAATAGTCACGGTGATGGAGTGAAGTGTCATGTTCAAGAGTGACCTGCAATAGTAAAAATTTATGTTCACTTTCCAAAATTTTCCCCGGTCATTTGTCGACCAATACCTCTTTATTTTTTAACAATCTTGAGGAGGATAACATATGCTGGATCTATAATTCAACCCTTCGGGTGAATAATGTATCACTATTTAATAATTTAATGAGTCTAATGATGAATGAAACTCAGTTCTTTCCATGATCGACAATCCCATCGCTATTTTATGTTTTAACGAGCCTAACGATAATGACAATCTAGTCCTTTTTCATATTTAGAGAGTTTGAAAAGGAGGATGAAATAAAACTCCATAAGTACTTTTTCGTAAATTTTTCGCTTAGATCTGAAAAAGTGTAAAATAATATCTGAGAGAACCACCTAGCCATGTTCTACTAAGGCATTCCTTTTTCGTAAATAATCTATATTAGTCCAGAAAAGGGTTAAACTTATATTGAGTAGATATCAATTCATTTACTTTTATGAGCTCGAAAAGGCAAGTTCTCGGCAATCTTTTCACATTATCGGAGTCTGAAAAGAGCTAAAGGAAGACTCCAGGGGTTCCTTTTTCGTTTTTATCGAAGCTCGAAAAAGAGATAAAAGCGTGCTTCAAGTCTTTTTTTGTTTTTACAAAGCTCGAAAAATAAGGATAAAAGTATTCTTTGTGGTCAAATCACTCTTCAAATAAATCTGCACGACTAATCTATTCATCATTTTGTAAAACCTATTTAAAACAACATCAAATGGATTAAAAAATACCTGTTTCATGATACAAATATAATAAAACCATATTCAAAATGATAATATTATTTGAAAATAATCAAATGACTAATTAAAAGAGTTTTAATATTAATTTTTACCATTTGAAAGATACCATTCGCATTTTGGAGCTCTGAACCTGTTTTTTCCCCCAAACTTCAGCCATTGATTGTGATTGATTATGTGGATTCTTTTCATCTCCGTTTGATAAATGTTAGTGCCATAAACCCTATCTTTCATTCAAAAATCTATTCATTTCCTTTCATTGCAAATTTTTAGGGTTTTGGGTTGTAATATCCCCAAATTGGGATTTCTAGCAAGGCATGCCTGAAAAACACATTTTTCAGGAATGTATGCTACAGCACTGGAAATCAGCCCTTGGATCCCTTAGATTTGATAATCTAAGATCCAAATCCAAGAGGAGATCAGAAAAAAATCTTTCTAGATGGGTTAAACGGATCTCCCACACCTAGTACAACTGGAAAATTTCCCAAAGAAGGGACTGCAGCACTATGTGACAAAACTGCTCAGAAAATAATGCAGTTCAGCCAAATATATGTAGGAGGCCAATATGGAGGCTCAATATGGTTGTTTATAATAGTACATCATAGTTATATTGAAGCCCTTTCATTACAGAACAGAAAGAAATAGACTTTACATGAAGAAATACATCAAAATAAGAGGTTGCAAGCAGATGATATGACTGTACAAGCTTGACAGCGTTATTTTATTAGCTGAAAAGAGTTTTAAGTTACACTTCAGATCTAGAGCAGATATGTGTACAAAAGGATAGATATATATCATATTTGTACACTATAGTGTCTCCTCTTCAAAAGCCCCTTGGGGTTTTCAGCAGAAAATGATGTACATGGAGTAGATATGAGATCTAATGCAGTTGATCTGCAGAATGATTCAGAATTTCTAAAGAAAATACATCAATATTTAGATTATATCTGAATGGAACATGGATTAGATCTGTAATCCATGGATCACCATAGTGAAGGGTAGATTCCCAACACTAGAGATATCTCCTCCTTGAAGTGCCAAAAGACCCTGCAACTTCTCCTTGAAAATAATGTAGTTCTAGAAGATGGACTACACTATAGGATATAGAAAATGATGTGGCCTCAAGCCAAGATCTGAAAATGAGCTCTCCTCATCCAATACTCTCTTTCCAGGGGGATAGAAGGCTTTCCCACTGAAAAGAGGCACTAGAATGGCTTAGATCTGAACACATCTAACCTCCACTTGCTGTAGCTTACAAAGACAACCAAAACCCTCAACTGGATCTGTGTTGTAGTTGGAATAAGAGCTTGGAAAAATTCCTGATAGTGGTCAAGAAATGCAAGACTCATCCAAGAGGCCTCTCAAGGAAGAGGTGGGATTCCCGATCAGGAACACCCTAGTGCTAAACATCACTATTCTCAGCTAAACAACTATAGAATGAGAAGTTTCTAAGAGGAAAAATCCTTCATAAATAATATCTTAAACAACCCTCTCATGTTGTCCTCCTCCTCCTTAAATAAGATGGAATCCTTGCCAAACCCTAAACCATCTCAATGATTTAGCTGCATTCACATGATTAGCCTCCAACTAAAACTGCGTTGTGCATCTAGGTGGTTCAATGTATCTAGACAATGCTATTGAATTGGTCTATTTGACCCAGTCAAATGACTTAATCCCTTTCACACATAAGGGTGTTTTGCTAAGGAAACCCATATTTAGCCTTGTTCACATGGGCATTGATTTATTTTGTTGTTTTAGGAGTTTAATTTATCCTTCTTTACACTTTTATTCTTGCAACAAGAAAATGAAAACAAAATAGTATATTCCTATTAGCTTGGGATAATTAGGAATATTACATGGGCCCCTTAGGGTAAATTATTTTTCCAAAGAGGGAAACACACCCTTGAGCATCGAAAACTACGTTGTGGAGCACCTAAATTGAAGCCTAGGTGTATATGAAACACAATGTCCCTTGTTCAAGACTGCGTTGGCCGCAATTCTCATTTTTTATTGTTGCAATGTACCCAAAATTTGTCTAATTTTTTGCATGAAAATGAGTCTAATGGGTCTCATGGTTATGTTTCAAGATTCCATCGAACTAGAATGATGATTACATGGAGAGAAATAGATAATGAAGAACAAAACATGATTGCTCCTGAATGATCCATGTACAGTAAAAGCCCTAAGATATTTTGTCTTGTTAAAGTACTTTCGTTTGTCAGGGATGAGGCAACAAATATAACTCTTGGAGTTCTTAGTTCGATCATGGGATCCAGCTATTGAGGCATTTCAAATTAGGACCAAATTGGTTCCTATTACAGTGGAGGATGTATACTTTCTTACATGCTTGTCGAGGAGAAGCTTTCCTATTTCCCTCTTAGGGTCTACTCTCGAAGGAGTGTTAGGATATTCCGACACATAGGAAATAGTTAATAATAACTTGTCAGATGCAGATGGGTTTACAAAACCAAGTTTGGACCAGATGGAAAAGTGGATAGACATAAAGCTTGTCTTGATTCTAAAGGATTTTCACAAGTTGAAGGCATTGACTATACTGAAACCTTCTCCCTTGTTTCCAAAATGAATTCTATCCGCCTTGTTCTTTCCCTTGTTGCCTCCTTTAAATGGGAATTCCATCAGATGGATGTTAAATCTACCTTCTTACATGGATATTTGCATGAATAAATCTACATGGAACAACCCCCTGGCTTTATCCAAAAAGACTCCAGCCTTGTTTGGCACCTTAGGAAGTCTCTCTATGGTCTCAAACAAGCTCCTCGGGCTTGGTGTGCCAAAATGGATAGATTTCTATTAGATAATGGCTTTTCTAGGTGTCATTTTGACAACACTGTCTACACCAAGAAAGTGGGTAAGTCCTTCACCATCCTTGTTCTTTATGTTTATGATCTTATTCTTATTGGTAGTGATCCAAACCATATAAACCATGTGAAGTATAGCCTCAAAAAGAAGTTTGAAATGATAGACTTAGGAAACTTTCATTATTTCCTTGGTCTTTAAGTCTTGCAATACAAGGAAGGCATTACCCTCTCTCAGTCCAAGTATGCCTGTGATCTTCTACACCACTTTCACATGGAAGACTGTAAGCCTAGCCCTTCTCCCTTTTAATCTAGAGTTAAGCTTTCAGTCACTTGTACTACCCCTGAAGTTGATGCTACCTTATATCGTCAACTTGTTGGTAAAATTTTATATCTAACCCATACCCATCCTGACCTTTCCTTTTCCGTTGGTCTTGTCGCTCGGTTTATGCACCAACCTCATGAAAGTCACTGGAAAGAAGCTAAAAGAATACTTCGATATATTCGAGGTAAATTTCAATTCGAGATTCATTATAGTGCAGGAGCATCTCCATTTTTTATTGGTTTCACTGATTCTGATTGGGCTGGTGACCCTAATGATCGAAAGTCTACTGCAGGATATGTATTCACTCTTGGTTCAGGACCTATTACTTGGTCTTGTAAGAAACAAAGTGCCATCTCTCTTTCTTCAGCAGAAGCAAAGTATCGTTGTGCAGTTGAAGCCAACAAGGAAGCCATGTGGCTTCATCAAATTCTGTCTGAATTTGGTCTTCATCAGCAACATCCAAATACACTTTGGTGTGATAATCAGAGGGCCATTCAGCTATGTAAATATCCAGTTCATCATCATCATATGAAACACATTGAAATCCACATACACTTCATCAAAAATCTCATTCATGATCGTGTTCTTGAAGTGCAGTACAATCCAACCAATGATCAAGTAGCTGATATCTTTACAAAGGCTCTCACATAAGTGAATTTACCAAAATTTGATCCATGCTTGGAGTTCAGGAAAGTTTTCATTAAGGGGGGATAGGCTCTAATGCCTCCTTCCTTCTCCTATTGTGTCACTTTTTTAAATCCTTCAATCCTATCCCAATTTGTTCTTAAGGGGGAATGCTAGGATATTTCAACACATAGGAAATAGGCTCCTTTTGTGTCACCTTTGTAAATCCTTCAATCCTATCCCAAGTTGTTCTTAAGGGGGGATGTTATGATATTCCAACACATAGGAAATAGTTAAGAATAACTTAGTCTAGTGTAGAGTTAGGTAAAGTGTGTTTCTTTACCATGTACATTTGTAACTTATAATTCGACGGTCACGATTTGTAGTGATCCAACGGTTATCTCTCACCTCGGTATTAACGACACTTGATCCATGTCTTAACACCCGACTGGTCCATGATCTATATTTAAAGAGCATGGAGGGTCCTTTGTCCGGTAACTGTTTATGAGAGAAACATATGTAACATTTCTTTTTATATTAATAAATTTCCTGAAGTGGCTGTGTTGGCTCAGGCCGTGGACTGTTTCCCTCTTTGAGGGTTTTAACCACATGATTATACTAGTGTACTGATTTTTGATCTGTTTGTGAGCAGTGACCTTTGGTTCTTGATCTACGGAACTTACCCTGTAAATTCCTACAAGGAGAGATCATGAGAGACTATGTTTTGCAGTATCTCTATCCAAGGGCAGAGCCAAGAAAGGATGGGAAAATAAACATCTGTAACGTTCGAGATTTTCCTTTGAGAACCATTCTTTTCACGATCGCAAAACTTGTTGGCACCGTTACACTACATGTAGTGAATAGATCATATATGCAGTATGCACTAGAGTGCATGGAGCCAACAGTGTTCAACTGGTCTAAAGCTGTACTTTCTCAGATAAAAGAACAACTGAACAAGGAAAAGGGAGGAAGGAAGAAAAAATTCAGTTATGGTTCGATCCTCATTTCATTTGCCTTAGAACGAATTCCACTGATGTAGCCTCATCATGTGACACTGGGTGTGTCTAACCCTAAAGATCCGAGGATGCAAAGATGGGTAGAACTAATGGCTAGTCATGTAGTCCAATCATCCATTATGTTCTTGACTATGTTCTTTGCCTGGTTCAGGTGACAGGTTGTTGCCATCAATGAGTATGCATATGTAGCCGCAAATTTCTAAGGAGATATAGACTTAGCTTTACCAGAAGGTGCTCAGTGGAGTGCAATAGGTAAGAATGTTTTGACCATTTTTTTTATTTTTCTAAGGTTTATAGAATTTTTTTTTTTTTTTTTTGATGTTTTCCCAAGACTAAACTAAAGGTTTAAAGTAATACAGATGTAGGTCGAGTTCAACCAGTAGAGGAACCAGAGCATGGAGTGGATGAGATAGTAGAGAGGTTTGTCGAGAGAGTAGTCCTTCAGGATCTAGACATGGCTAAGACTATGTCTAAGCTTCGACAGCACATAGAGGGGTTAACATTCGGGATTTCGGATTGTCGGATCGAAGAGTTACCCATGTGACTACAGCACCACACTATAAGCGTTCCTAACCATTGGATGTGGTTACTGCGTAGGATAGCTAGATCTATAGCATGCTACCATGAGCATCACTAGTTTACTTTTGACATGTTGCATACATTTTGAGGTTAGATGACTAATGTGTCTTGGGCACAATTTTTTGTAAAAAACTATAACTATCTATCTATTTGATTTTAGTTTTTTCCTATGTTTATTGTCCAATCCTATTCAATTATGTGAATTTTTTCTTTACATGTGTTGCAAATGTCTATCTAAAACTTAATTAGCCAAATAATCAGTCAATGTGTTCAAATTTCTGGAAATGTGTTGATATTCAATAAACTCAAAGTGTCTTTCCAAAATTCAAACTCTTAGGAACAAACGATGCAGTGTTGGATTTCTAACAGTATAAACACTAGTAAGTTGTAATACCACAAGTTGTGAGTCTAACCTTATGATGATGCGGTTAATCCAAAATGAAATGGCATCAGAGAGAATTTCGATCAATGCGCTATACTCAGCGATATTGCTAGTCAATCTACCAATACAAATCCCTTGAAAACTCACTAACTTGTCGTTCGGAGCGAAAATGGCCCACGCTGCAAAGGATATATTCTACGTACTATGACTAGCACCATCAACATATCCAAAAAATGGTTCCAAAGATTCAGACATCTGCGATGAAATGTAACGCAGATTACTAACGTCAAGAAAACTCTAAAAACAAACTAAGACAGTGAATGAAAATCAACAACATATATCTACAATATAATACAAAAAATTACTACACTCATGATTAAGCATAGTAATGTTTTAGATACAACCCATTTTGGGGCTACACCAATGGAATCCCATCGTAATCCACCAACTCATAGGCACCCTTAGCAAGAACTCTTTTGACAATACAGGGGCCATGCCATAATGGCTCAAATTTCCCTGTACCTATTACATCAGCTTCTTGATCATAAATAAGGACCAAGTCGCCCTTTGAGAAAATGTGAGGCTGGAAATTTTTGTTATATTTCACCTTTATACGTTTCTTATGTGCTTCATTGGCCAATTGGGCTTCATGACGCATTTCATCAAGATGGATGGGGTTAAAAAGACGTGCTTCTTCTTCTAAGGTGTCAGGTAACAAGTCGATTGCGAGTTTTAACGACGGTATTTCACATTGGATTAGTAAGATATCTTCCAGACCATACACCAATTGAAAGGGGGTAAATCCAATTGTGTTTCTCAATGATGCTCGGTACGCCCACAAGGCTGAGTACAGGATCAAATGCCAGTTTATTTTATGAACTTCTATCATTCGTTGAAGCATACATTTAAGAATCTTGCTGATGGCCTCAACTTATCCATTTGATTGTGTATAATGAGTAGAATTATCATGTGACAATCATAACTTGGCAGTCAATTCAGTCATCATTTGGTTCTGTTGTTGAATGTAGGCATCGCTTCGGCCCATTTGGTAAAGTAGTCTACTATGACAATAATATAACCATGCCCCTTGGATGAACGAGGGTTATAGGTCATGAAGTCAATACCCCATTTCGAAAATGGTCCCACAGAGACAACATGATGCATTGGAACTAGCAGTTTGCGGATTTTAGAATCAAATATCTAGCATGTATGACAACTTCTAACCGCGAGGATGCAGTCGCAAAATATGGTAGGCCAAAAGCAACTGGCATGGAGTGTCTTTTCCGCGGTAGAATATCCAGACAATTGTCCACCACAAGCCCTAGCATGACAATCATTTAAAATTTTTTTGGCCTATTCATGAGTGAGGCACCGTCTTAAAATTGTATCGACACCATGACGATAAAGTGTATCACCGGCGATCAAATAATCTTTGGCTTGGTATCAAATACGTTGCTCGTCAGAGCGAGAGGTATCAAGCCAAAAATTTTGAGTCTAGAGATAAATGATAAAATATGTATACCAAGGATCAGATGATCTAATCAGAAATAGAGTCTCATCAGGAATTGATGGTTCCAACATAGTAGCAGTACTATCATAGGGAAGGTCACAGAGAAGCTCAGCCAAAACTAAAGACTTCTTTGACTTGGATTTGATGAATTCCAAATCAAATTCCTGAAAAATGACAATCCATTTTAAATATTTTCCTCCCAGCAATTGACGTGATAAGATATAAGTATTGGGGTTGCAATCTGAAATGAAAATGGTCTCTCGGAACAGGATCTAGTGGTCAAATATTTGGACATCTTGAACAACTGCCAACACAAGCTTTTCTATGTACGAATACTTAACTTCTGTATCATTGAGATTATGACTCAAATAATAGATAGGCTATTTTATCCCATTTTATACGTGGACCAATACCATAGCAATGGTCATATCAGTTGTGGTGACATATAAGAAATAATCACTCTGATAATTGGGGGGATACATTAATGACGCCCGGACAAGAGCATCCTTGACAGCATCAAAAGAAGCTTGTGAAAATTTTTCCCAATGGAAGGGAAACCCCTTTTTCAAGATCCGAGTAAATCCTTTAGCCATTTCGGCATAGTTGGGTATGAACCTCCTTAGGAATTTAGCCTTTCCTGGAATTTTCTGTATCTGAAGTAAATTCGTTGGCGCAGGAAAATCAAGAATGGCCTGAACCTTCAATGGGTCGATTCAAATTCCTTCTTTTGAGACAATGAATCTAAGAAAACGACTAGAACCAACACAAAACACACATTTATGTGGATTGAGGTATATTTTTTAGTGTCAGCAGCGTAAAAATATGGCTCTCAAATGCATCGGGTGATTAGTCCGATTTCATGAATACACTGGTGAATCGCCTAGATGGGGTTGAACAATGTGCTTGATGTCATTGAAAGCATAATCCATTACTCTCTGAAAAGTTTCCCCAACATTCTTCAAACCAAACAGTAGTTTCCTATAAGTGAATGTTCCTAGGGGTAGATGAATGTTGTCTTATGTTGATCCTATGGGCGGACATTGATTTGATTATAGCTGGAAAATCCATCCATGAATGAAAAGATTTCGCATCCAGCACAATCGTCAATAATCTGGTCGATAAACGGAGTAGGATAGCTGTATTTTGGACAAGAAATATTGACATCCCAATAATCAATGCGCACTCTGATGGTTCCTTGTTTTCTCATGACGGGAACAATGTTGGAAACCCACTCAGTTAGCAGAACAAGGTAAATGAAAGCAGCACGCAAAAAAAATTCAAATTCTTCTTTAATGGCAGCGATCTTCTTTGGATGAACAGGATGAAAGCATTGATGCACCCTTTTGACATCAGGATACATATTAATAGTGTGTTCAACAATATTAGTATCTATGCCTGGAATTTCCTTGTAAGACCAAGAAAATACATCATGGAATTCATGAAAAAGAGAGTGATATGTTTCAAGTTCTGATGGAGAACAATATACACTGACATGAATATTTTCTACAATGCTAGGTTTGTTTGAAATATTGATAGAAATGGTTTCTTCAATATTTGACAAATTTCGCTCGGAATTGATTTCATTAATAAGTAAAGAATTCAAAAAGAAATTTTTGATTGATGGGTGATATAGTTCACTATGATTATTTTCTTCATAATTAGGAAGATGGGAACAATGATGATAATATTCCCATGGCTCTCCTTCTGACATCATGGTTTCCAATATATTCTCATCTGTCAAGAAAGTTGAGGAAAAAGGATCAGATGGAGTACCAAAATATAAGGAACGATCAACCCAAACAACCGGCGATGTTGATTTCATATTCGTCGCCCAATCCAGATAGATTAATTGCTATGCTAGCTCAATAGGGCTGGGCAATAGAAAATCATCCAACGTAACAATTTTAGAATCACCCGTACTCTTCTTTAAGCCAGATGGAGTGGAAGAGATCATGTAGCAAGTCTCTATGCTTGCAATTTCTGCCGACGTCGCAGACGGCGTTGAATGCAAAGGTTCCCATGAGAGTGGAATCCTTTAAGATTCCTACACCAATGTTTTGAAGTGCTAGTTAGGGTGCATGAACTAACAGAAAACTTCTAGTTACCTATGAATCGAAGGAAAAGAAGGATAGTTGATTAATGACTGTGATGGCACCTTTATATGGAAAGGTAATCATTCTAAAATATGTAGAAACAATTGAAGTCATAGCATATACCCATGACCTTCCAAGTAGAATATTGTAGTCAAGGGGCTCGTCAACAACCTCGAAATCAACATTAATTGTTCCCCCCCTAGTTCAACATGCATTTTATTAATAATACCACAAGGCTTATATGTACGTCCATATAAATTATTCAACATCATTGATGATTGAGATAAGCGCGGCGAGCCAAGTGACTTCCAACAGTTTAGAGATACAATGCACGTAGATGCTCCCTCATCAATAATAGTATGATGAACAAGGTGATTGAGAAAATTTACTTGTATATAGAATGCCAATTTTGTTGGTAATTGTGGCACATAGCCTGTATGATTAAAGACGACGATATTAGAATTAGTCGCATCAATTCCACCAATAGCCGACAATAAAGCATGTTTCTGGGAGGGAAAATTTTGTAATACCTTAAGAGCTGACATAACTGAAGGGGATTGAGCCAAATATTCAACTATATTATAATTTTGAGAAGCTCTTGCTCGAGGATTATATGTCGATTTATGAACGACTCCCTTTGGTGGCTTAATCGTCAATTCAGGAATATAAGTAGGTAGTATCGATTCCATAGATGGATTCATGGTCAAGGTAGTAGATTGATTAGTTGCCTGACTACCATAATATTTATTATGCATTGACACCAAAATATTTATTGAAGGTTTTGTGACATATAACATAAGCACTTCGAAACTAGAAGTTGGATCCGTAGCAACCAAATTTGTGTCGGGATTCGGAAACGGATTTGTCAACACAACTGACACATGTGAAGTCTTAATCATTTTTCAGACTTCAGTGAAGTGAGGAAAATCCCAAACAAAGTTTTCCTTATTACATATTATGCATGGATAACGAGGTTTCCTATTTCCAGACGATTGTTCAGATGATCTTTCCTGCGGGTTAGAAGTTTTCTTTTTCTTAGATTTCCCTTTTTATTACTTTCGAGTTTCTTGTCAGTTTTTCCTTTATCAAATGACATGACATTAATTTAGGAAGAAGGTGCAGATTAGACGTAGTAGTATGATGTTTTCTTGCAGTACCAATAAAACCATCTCTGGCATGAGAGTCCTTTGATGAAGGAGGAATAGTAAAATTTGATTGCGACGCATTAGGAATTTTTTCGTAGAGTGTGCCAGACTGAGTATAAATTAAGTTTAAATATTGGGCATGAGCAATGACCTAATCTTTAGTGACGATGCCACCCTTAGCCACATCCTCAGTTATAGATGGTAACAGAGACTTAATGAACCACTCACCAAGGAGCTGATCAGGAACAAATTTCTTAACCATTCTACGACGACAACGCCACTCATGAATATGATTAGAAATGTGAGTAGCATTAGTCTATTTAAAAATTTTCAAGAGTTCTGTTCCAGTTTCATATCTTATGGGTAACTGGAAGTGAGTCAAAAAGACAGTAGGGCAGTGAAATTATCAAAAGAAGATCTAGGTAACTCAATGTACCATTTTGCATCCGGACTAGTGATCGTACGCTAGAAAAGATGTAGCCAAACATAATCATCATTTAGGGAATTTGGTGAAAACCACAAATGATAAGTTATAACATGAGTTGAAGGGTCTTCCCCAGGGTTTCCATTGAACTTAGGAATATCCAAGGGTAATTTATGGGGTATCACCAACCACCAAGGAGCATAATTTATTGGATCATTGGTGAGCCAATTTAAATCTAGTAACTTTAAAGTTGCAACAAAGGGAAACTATCTATTAAGGTCAGGTTGAGCATAGCCAGGGTATGACGAAATTTCTTGAGAAATAGGCCTTTGAGCACTAGCATAACGAATCTACTACTAGTAACCCATATAGGTGTTGTTTGTTGAAGATTGCAACAAGAAACAGTGAAAGTGGCATCTGGAAACATCATCCTTGATCCTGGTGAAATATAAGCACCTTCACTAGGTGGGACCCACATAGGCTATTTTTAGGTGTATGTCTATTTTTAGACATGTTGAGAAAAATCTAAAAGAAGCAAGAGGTTGATTCTAGATGGCTGAGCAAAATCTATTTTTAGATGATTTTCTATTTTTAGATGTATGGGAAAAGTCTATTTATAGATCTCTTGTATAAAATTATAATGCATGTCGAATATTATTAGCCCTTAATAATAGTCAGACAATAAATAGTAACTTATTCTCTTGGAGCACTTGATTTCAGTTAACTGATGTGGAAAACTAGTGGATTGAAGGAGTTTCGAATTCCTAGGGTGGTTGGTGACTCATGCATAGAGGACTTAGTTATAACTGATAGTGCCAAGTTGTAACAGAGTTGGAAGAGTAGTTATGTGAGTTGTTATTTAGTTTAACTCAGTTCAGTGAGTTAAACTCAGTTGTGCTAGTTGTAACTAAACATACACTAGTGAAATATGAGTGAATTAATTAGTTAATTAATTCACAAGTAGTGTCTTACTTGCAACTGAACAAATACAACAATTAACTACTTGCATGTCAGATCCAGTGGAGACCCAGTGGAGAGATAGGTGAAAGGGTGAGATAGACTATTTTTTGTGACTATAGTGGAGCATTAATTGCATCCACACACACATTGGAGATGCCTATGATTATTGCGCAGTCAAGGCAAGGTAAGGTCGAATTCATTTAGGGTTCTTCTTTAGCAGGGATTTCGCAGTGGAGGTAGGCTATCAAGAGGAAATAAATTGGTGCATGGAGGTGCAAATTTTTGCAAGACAGCGTGAGACAATTGTATATTGTACTGAGAGCTCTATGAGTTGAGCTTTGTATGAGATATATGAGATTGTTTCATGGACCATTGATATGCATAATATATGATAGTCGGGGTTTTTAGCTTTAAGATTTTCCGGTAAAACAACTATGTTATGTGTGATTGGTTTTTTCTTCATGTCTTTTCAATTGGCGATCTAATTTCTGCAAAGAATTAAGTAGAAGGACTATGTATTTAAGATAAGGATTAAATTGTTAGATCAGGAGAATCTGGTAATATACATGCACATTTTATATTTTCTACATGGTATCATAATAGTGTTAATCACTGAAGATTGCAATATTGAAGCAATGCTGAGTTTTTTGTTGGTGGAAAAAATTCGAAATTGCTGCAAGAATTTCTCAATGCGACAGTTGAGTATACATTGAAATGGATTTCAATGGTTTTCGGTTGGATTTTTCACTTGAGGGCAGCTTGAACTACATAGCCTAGAAGGACAAGATGGAAGCAGTGCTTGAAGATAATGTCTTGATGGAATTCATCGAGAAAGATGTTCCTAAGCCCACTTTGACGGATGTTGCAGTACTTGACGCATGGAAAAAGAAAGTAGCAAGGGCGAGGAGGATTCTGTTGGAAGGTGTGAAATATTGTGTGAATACTTCATGGGAAAGCCACTCCATATTCTATGTGGAAGGCTTTGATATATCTTTTCCAAAGCAGCAATGACCATAGGAAATTGGTGCTGAAGGATAAACTCAGAAAAGTAAAGATGGAGAAGAACAACATTATTTCGGTATACTTGAAAAAGTTTTTCCAATGCAGGGATGATCTTGGGAGTGTAGGAGTCAGTGTTGCTAATGATGATTTGGTGGGCTTGGCTCTCCTTGGACTTCCAAAGAGTTGGCACAATTATGAAGACTCTGTCAATGGATGGGAAAAATTGCCAAATTGGGAACGACTGTGGTCTGTTCTAGTGTAGGAGGAGATAAGGCGGAACACTAGGGATGGCTCTTCATCAAAGAATGATGATGAAGAGGATTGTGCTTTGGCTACCAAGGTGAAGAAGAATAAGCGGAAGAAATTCCATTCTAGATCTAAGGCCGGAGAAGATGGAAAGGAGCACAACATGTCCAAAGTGAAGTGTTTTCACTGTCACGAGTTTGGACATATTGCCACGAATTGTCCACATAAGAAGAAGAACAAGATGGCTGCTAGAGATGTATCTGGTGAGGCTCTTGCCTCAAAATTTGAGCTTTACTTCTCATTGATTTCATGCATGGTGTCTGCAACATTGGGATTGGGGTGGTACTTTGATAGTGGTGCTTCCTTTCACATGACCGGCGATGAGAAATTGTTCAGTGACTTGGTGGAGAAAGATCTCTAGATGCATGTTGAGTTGGGCGATGATGGGCGACATAGTGCGACCGACATTGGTACCATTACCTTTCATAGAGCGTTAGGTAAAATATTTCATCTAAAATATGTTGTGCATGTTCCAGGTTTAAAGAAGAATTTAATATCAGTCGCAATGTTAGAGGATATAGGCTATGATGTTGTCTTTAGTGAAGGAAAAGTGTTCCTGTGACACAAAGCAACAGGGAAAGCCAAGAAGGTTGGGATTCGAGTGAAGAATCTCTACAGAATTTAAGTAGATGGGATAAAGCCATGCAATTTAAGCTTGAGAGGGAGCAGGCTTTGCATGCAAGTAAGAGTGAACCTCAAGATGTGGGGCAACCACATGTGGAGGATCATGGAGTGGGAGCAACCAATCATGCAGAGAAATTTTGTGCCAGTTGGGTAGAGGGAGTGCATGTAGCTATACCACCAGGTGAGAGGTGGGGCGACATGCATGAGTAATCCCAAGAAGAGATTTCTTGGAAGGATTCATTGAGATGCTGTGGATCTCATGAATTGAACCTGGCTACGAGGCACCCACAGAGCAGAAGTAGCATGATAAGTTGGATTGATGCATTCAGATCAAAGTGACAGTGTCGAATACTGGAGTGAGGATTAGAGTTGACAGCAAGTGCAGAGTGCATAGGTGTAGATTTAAATAGTGCAGTGATTCCTAAAGACATTTACAGTAGCTAGCAGAAGTTAGAAGACTTTGATGATAGATGCATTAGACTGATTGAGTTGTTTGGAGGCTATTCAGTTTCGGAAGTGTTGCATGCAAAGACAATCCTTTCTTTTTGAGAGGGAGTGTTGAAGATTGCAACAAGAAACAGTGAAAGTGGCATCTGGAAACATCATCCTTGATCCTGGTGAAAAATAAGCACCTTCACTAGGTGGGACCCACACAAGCTATTTTTAGGTGTATGTCTATTTTAAGACATTTTGAGAAAAATCTGAAATTAGCAGGAGGCTAATTCTAGATGGTTGAGAAAAATATATTTTTATATGAGTTTCTATTTTAAGATGTATGGGCGAAGTCTATTTATAGATCGCCTGGCTAAAATTATAATGCATGTTGGTTATTATTAGCCCTTAATAATAATCAGACAATAAATAGTAACTTATTCTCTTCAAGCACTTGATTTCAGTTAACTGATGTGGAAAACCAGTGGATTGAAGGAATTTCAAATTCCTAGGGTGGTTGGTGACTCGTGCATGGAGGACTTAGTTATAACTGATAGTGGCAATTTGTAACAACGTTGGAAGAGTATTTATGTGAGTTGTTATTTAGTTTAACTCAGTTCAGTGAGTTAAACTCAGTTGTGCTAGTTGTAACTGAACATACACTAGTGAAAGTGATTGAATTAATTAGTTAATTAATTCACAAGTAGTGTCTTACTTGAAACTGAACAAATACAACAGTTAACTATTTGCATGTCAGATCCAATGGAGACCCAGTGGAGAGATAGGTGAAAGGGTGAGATGGACTATTTTTTGTGACTATAGTGGAGAATTTAATGCATCCACACACACATTGGAGATTCCTATGATTATTGTGCAGCAAAGGCAAGGTAAGGTCGAATTCATTCAGGGTTCTTCTTCAGCAGGGATTGCACAGTGGAGGCAGGCTGTCGGGAGGCAAGAAATTGGTGCATGGAGGTGCAAATTTCTGCAAGACAATGTGAGACAATTGTATATTGTACTGAGAGCTCTATGAGTTGAGCTTTGTATGAGATATATGAGATTGTTTCATGATACATTGATATACATAATATATGATAGTTGGGGTTTTTAGCTTTAATATTTCCCGGTAAAACAACTATGTTATGTGTGATTGGTTTTTTCTTCATGTGTTTTCAATTGGCGATTTAATTTCCACAAAGAATTAAGTAGAAGGATTCTGTATTTAACATAAGGATTAAATTTTTATATCAAGAGAATCTAGTATTATACACGCATATTGTATAATTTCTACATTGTTTTGATAAGAAAACGCTTGACGATTCTGTTGACCAAAACCTAGATATGATACTTATTGAAATGAAGGTTGAGGAATTTGCGCTTGAGGCTGCCAAGGGGTCTATCCACCAATTTTATAACCCAAATTAGGATAACTTGGATTCGGTTGAGGATAGGTATAACCTGGTTGTGGCTATGACATCCCATAATATGGTAAACCAACTTGTGAATAAATAATTCTAGGTACAGGCTGTTGTAAATTAGCTGAAGGAATTGGAGTCTGAGGGCCCAATAATTGAGGGTATTGGGTTAAAGGACCCACGTGAAATGGTTGTTGTACAACAGTTTGAGTCTATAACACGGGTAAAGATGTATTAACAAGTTGAATTTTTGTGGGTGTAATAGGTTGAACCGATTGATACGAGTGTATAACTGTTTTTGGTTAGATAGGTAGAGTGGGCTGCCATTGACAAACATTCATTTCATCATTAGGTTGACCAAAAAATGACAGAGTACTGTAAAAGTGGGTAACCAAAAGTTCCCCCCCAACATGAGGAGGATAATAAGATGGAAATATTTCTCTCCAAATGTAGGGATTCTAGTTGATATGGTACTGGATGGAATAGACCCAGAAGGACCAGCTTGATATTTCCCTGATGATGTGTATAAAGGATCAAGCCGTTCAGTACTCACTATAGTTTTACTAGTTAAAATACCAGACGATGACATTGGTGAAGTCCATGGGTTTGAAGATGCACCAGTGAAAATTCCAGATAAAGATTCATAACCTGATGGGACCAAAGGGCCACCATGAAAATATAACTTTGGTGAATTTGTAAACATTGACGGGGTAGCGAGAGCAGGTGCTGACACAATTAGAATAGATGGTCCAACCAAAGATGTTGGTTCAGTCATTGTTACTTGACCAAATGTATACCCTTTTGAATTGACAAGAATTTGAATAGGAATAGGATCAACAAAAGTAGAGGATGGTGATTGAGGAAAAGACTCGTACAGGTAAAGATCATCCCCAAAATTGGTTGGATTTAAAGGTGTCTCGTCTTATGGGATTTCTTCAATCAAAATTAAACCAGATGGAAGGATTATGTCGTGAGACCCAAAGTATATTCCAGGAGATTGAATGCATGATATGGGAGACTCAATGGCTACAAGAGAATGTGGGATGACCCATACAGGAACAACTTTCGGTCATTCAACTTCGGGATGCAGATGTTATAGCAAAAAAGAGATAGGATCTAGATCAACTTCCAGTTGAACAACATCGGGTTCAGGAGGTATGGTCTCACTGATTGGATGGATCATGACCACAGGTAGCTGTGAGGACTCTATCTCGACAACTAGTAGATGAACCAGGATTTGTAGAAACAACTTGCGTTGATTTTGGTATATGGGAAGATGATGCTTCACCAGAGGTATTGATGGTATTGGTTTCAGTAGATTGATGTCACCTTCACCGCACAAAAGTAGCTTCTGGTGGTAAAGGTGGCTTCAATGCAAGTCTATGCGAACGACGAGGAAAGGTATTTTATTCTTCCACAATGACTAAATTATTTTATGACCAAAAAAAATAAACAAAATAAAAGGGTAATGCGAGGAAAAACATTTACCAAGAAACTGTGAACTACAAAATACCTCTTGGCGAACCAAGAAGTAAGATCAGGCAATCTCCCCGAATGTTGTGTTCAGTGTATCACAATTTACAAGGCAGTTGACTCGGTTCAGTATGGATGGATAGCAACCTAAAGTTGTCCTCCCAAATATACACAAAGGTATGTGAAGGTCCAAGTATGTATTAGAGTTGTCTGATGCGAAACCGAATAGTGAGAGCACCCCTTTATACTTTTTGTGCTGTAACACCGCCCTATATACTCGAAAGTACGTGGACGGGCTATGATATACTTAGGTACATGGAGTGAGGTATTGCACTCAGAATGTATCGCAGATAATTAATGACAACTGCTATTTTTTACAACGCTGGAACATGTCTCTAGCCTAGACCTTATAAATGTTATCGTTATGGTTCCAATGATTTTTTAGGTAAATTGATGTAAATTTTAAGTTGATCTTGTTTATCAATTTGCCTTTCAAGGTTCACCTTGATGATGTCATGGAAATTCCTAAAATGCAAACTAAAATGATAAGAAAACTTTTCACTTTTAGTTTTTTGAATGAAAATCTTAGCTACTAAAGGGAAAGAGAAATCAGTTTTGAGAGCAAACAACAAAGAGCACAAACTAACATGCAGCTTTCCTAATTGTTCCTATGCAAAACACAAAATCCACTATATGAAAATGCAGGTTTTTCTTTTCAGTACCCTTAATGTGAATGAAAAAAAATGAAACTAAATGCATCAAATAAAAAAAAACAAATGCTTTCTTCTTTTATAAATTATGAATTTAACAACAATTTCTCTTTTGGGAAAAATTAAGAATGGAACTACAATTTTTGCTACAAGAAACGAAGAATTTGACGACAATTTCCTTTACGAAAAAAATGGATCTAATGTAGCAATAAAATAATTTGAATTTGATTTTTCAATGATAAAGAAAAACACTTAAAGGGACATTGAACAAACTTACTTTTCAAAGGAGGAAGATTCAAGTCACTGGTCTCTAGGAGGCATCAGAAAGTTGAAAACATAGCAAAAAAAGGGTTGAAAACAATGACAATGACAAATTCATAGGGAATTTAGTTGGCTTAGGGGGCAACAAAGTCTCTAAAGGAAAATAATGTGTTGCAAAGCACCTATTAGTGGGAGACCGTGCTATGCAAAGCACTCTGTCTTGACCAACAGTGTGTTGGGCGCAACAGAGAACAAAAAACTCAGACTACTGACACACTTCTAATGCAATTATTAGTTTCAAAAGTCTAATATTTAGGAGCAGATGCTACTGGGTGAATAACAAAGGAAAAATACACCAAGGATGAAGGGTAAACTCCCTAGCGGAGTCGCGAAATTTTTTATGCGGAATTATGGATTACCGAAAAAACATTCTTCCCTAAATGTGGTGCACATTTAGAACAATAGGTTAAAGACTTTGCAACTACTTTTCCTAACAGTAAATATACACACATAATAGATCAAGAAAATTACTTAGAGTCCAAGCACTTCCAAGTCTCCTTCTGTCACTCTTGTTGTAGCTTCAAATCCAAGCTAGATCGCCAAAATATTTGCTACAAGAATGAACACTAAACAACAAAGAGATTCCAATATACAGATGGCTATTCAATTTATTCAGTTAAATCACTGAAACATGAACCATATACATCAAATAATAATTCATAATATGAAATAAAAAATCTTATAGATATACATATGTGGGAAAGTAAGCAGCAATCTTTATTAATGGATAGAAGGGGATGTTACCACCAGTGATTGATTTGATGTTACCATCTCCATCATCATCCCAGCCTCATCACAATGCACATCTCTCCAGCAGCATATCACTCAAATAAAATCCTCAATTGAAATTCCACCAACATTTCTCTACTCAATTTCTTCCTTCTCAAGCACTAGGATATGTGCTCAATTTATAGATGAGTTGAAGGTAGTTTCACAATCAATGACTTTCTAATAATAGGCAAGACATGTTTCCTAGTTCAAAGGTGTGGATTGGACACATGGATTCGAAGTTTGACACATATGCACTCTTCTAGAAGGCACTGGCTATGTGAAGATTCAAGAACAATGATAATTTCACTCCCAATTGACCAACACACCCTTGAGTGTCGGGAAGTGCTTTGCAGAGCACCTTTGAATGGAGGTGTCTGCATATGCAAAGAAGTTAGCCCCTTGAGAAACTACGTTGGTGAGCTCATAGGTGATATAACATGTACTTCAAATCTTGGAAACCTTGCAATGGAAGTCATGGATTATTTTCCTTTGTTCTTTGTCTTAGGGCATGTAGTGAAATAATAAGGGATGATAGACCCTATTCATCGGCTCTGGGGATGATGTCCAGTTAACCAGGTCATTGGGAATGGTGCCCAAATTGACCTATAACAGATACTAGTATATCTTGGTCATCTCCTCTAAATCAACCAATAATATTTTCAGTACTAAGTTCCTTACATTTACAAATATCAATACTATTCACATTTTCTTAATACAATTAAAAAATTACATAGATAAAAAATATTATTTAACGGAAATTATAATAAATTAATTAACCACTAATTTTATGGAATAATGTTAATATTGATTTTACCATATATCAATCAATTATATATGTGACTCTGTATTAATTAACCATAAAATTATAATAAATTAATTATTAATGAGTTTAAAAAAATCATATATTTATGTCCAATTTGTTGATTATTGTTATAAATTTAGGATCCACCACCAACATCGATGTGTTAATTTATATAATTATATAGGTATTTTAGTAGAGCCTAGATCTTTATGTAACTAGCTTAGATATATTTTAACTTCCGGATCTACGAAGCTTTAAGAGGGATAAAATCTTGAGATACAAAATATTTTAGTGTGAAAACAGTTTTGATCCCTCTTGAGAGATCCCAAATAAATATCTTGAGATACAAAATATTTTAGTGTGAAAACAGTTTTGATCCCTCTTGGTAGATCCCAAATTAAATGGATCTAGATTAATTTAATTTCACCCTTTAAATAAATTATATTCCACATAAATACCATATCTCAATAACGTGAATCATTTTATTTTTTATTATTATTTAATTTCTTATTTATTATGAGAAAATTAAATAAAAATTAAAATGCTTACATTACAAAATTTATTTATTTATTTATTTTTTAATTTAATTTAAATTTTAAAAAATTTCACTTAATCGAAATGAATTATATTCCATTAAATGATATTACATTACAACATCTTTGTTGAAGATAATGGAGAACCTCCTATATTAGAGAGAGTTGGTTCACAAGACCTTAGGATATGAATTAGTTTATATTTCTTAGGGTATGGTTCTAACTTCCCTAGATCTTGTATGCTATATAATGTTTGAAATGTATTGAGATCATAGAGCATTCTACAGAAGCTAGACTCTCTTGGTTTAGACTCTCTTTCGTAGAGTTGACCAGTGGGATTTTTTATTAATCCATTCAAACATATTTTTTATCTTAGTATCAGAGTAGGATCAGAGGCCTGTGTGAGTGTTGTGAGGCTAAGTAAAAGATCAACCTACGGATCTGCCCACTTGCGTTGAGTTATGAATAGACTGCACGCCTAGTAGGACTGTGTTAAGTGTTGCCTACCTCTTGATTGTGTAGTGCTATCTAGTGAGTGCTGCCCTATTACACAGAATTTTGTCACTGTCCCTGCAATCCCCATCTTTCCCATTGGAGGGTCATTTCTATGACCAATAAGCAGTTTCATGCCTTGAAAAAACCATCACTACATTCCTTTGCATGAGAGTAACATTCCTCTTGTTGACAATTCCCTAAGTAGGACTGTAAAAAACCTTGATTTTTCCTTGGTGCGAGTAGCCAGTTACACTCCCGCACCAAGCTAGAAAATTAACAATAAGCCCATGCCAGTTGGTGCTCTGTCCTAGTTAAGCACCTGTGCCAAGATGTTTATGGAATGTTTATTAAAAATAGAGGCATAGGTTCTATTCCAACCACCTCGAGGATGAGTCATTGGGAGTGGTTGAACTAAAACAACCATGGACTCCCTCCTTTAGTTAGTAGTTTCCACCTCCCTTGGAACTCTCCTAAAGGATAGGACTCCCTCCCACCTTTGTAGGGATCCCAACCTCCTCCTTTTCCTCTATAAAAGAAGCTATTTCTCTTAGTACACGCTAGCTAAACTTGGAGAACTAATACTATAGCTGAATGACTAGATAAGATAGATAGAAGGAATTACATTGAGGAGAGCTTAAGTCTATGCTGTCACCCCATCCGAAATCCCTGACGAACATCTAAGACGCGCTTCACCTAAAACCCACTGGAGCAGACTGTGACATCAAAGCATTGGTTGTAACTCTTCCTTCTATTCATTTATATACATGACTACTGTTTGGTTCCACTATTGTGTTATGATGTTTGGGTAATGCGATATGTTTAACCCTCTTTGACTGGTTAATAGTTATGAGTGAGACTATGATGTTGTATGTTGTTCTTGATTCTTGTTCTATGTGCAGGTATCCAGGTGTAACAATGAATGGATTGTGATTTACCAATGCAAGAGCGAGAGGCTACTACTCTTTCCGCAACAATGACATCATTGGATTCCAGGTAGGTTGATCTACCATGTCTCTTGTTCTTTCATTAACTAGGAAGCAACACTTTAGCATGTCCCTTTGTTTCTAGACCCACTCTAGGGCTAGAGGGATCGTCTCTGTCTGGAGAGAGGATTTACCTATGTAACAAATTGGTGACTCCGATGGGGATTAGTGTGAGTTTTTTGTTTCATCCTATTGGGTCAGTTTCGATTATCGATTTTGTTCTCTGTCTTTTTCTGGTTTGTTTGCTTAATTTCTATCCTCTGTTCAGCTCCAAAGTGTTAAGGTTGGCCTCTGCTCATTAAAGTTTTGTTTTTTCCTCTTTTTCCCATAGGTATCTAGCTTGGCGCGGTTTTTTTCTGAACAATCACGCCGATTGGCGCAGGTTTTTCTTTTTGCACTCGTGCCAACCCCTATATGGCACAGATTATAGCCTTACAGTCGCGCCAACCCCTGTAGGTTTTGGCTTGACCTCCTTAATGAGTCTTTTGGTCAATTGTGCTTGCTTCTAGGTTATGTTTTGGGTGTGATTTAGCCTTTCGAACTGTGTTGACTATTGTAGAACTCTTTCTTTCATTTGTTTTACCATTTTCCTATCGGTGTCATTTAGGGCCTTAAGGTTTCTAAGTGTTCTTGTACACTGAGCCTTCTATTTGAAACACAAGTCTCTTTGATTGTTGTCAACCTCATTTCATTTTGAGTCATTGCGCTGAGTTTTTCTTGATCCTTTTGAGTTTTTTGGTTGAATGGTATTTTCGTTTCATCGATTGATCCTTCCCCTTAGTGCTCTAGGCACCTATTACATTGCTTGTGTTGGGTCGATTTGGGAAATTATCTCTATTTGATTGAAATTTTGCTGCATTAGCTTGAATGTTTTTGTGTTTGCTTCGCTTCAGTTGAATCATTCAATTTTAAATCCCTACATTCGCAAAACTCAAACTAGTGTTTATTTCGTTTTCCATTTGAATTAGTACATTGTATGCTTTTTTCATTGAAAAATCAAAAAATATGTTTTTCATTCTTTCGTTGCATCGAAATTGAAACATTCCTTTGCATAACTAGTCTTTGTCATCTAGGAAGGAGTTTCATTTTCTATTTATTGCATTATAGGAATTAGAAGTTTTCTTTGTATACTTTGTTTGTTTGTTATTGTTTGAAAGATTTCTATCCTTCTTATAACTAGCATTCATCGAACTAAAATGATGTTCATTTGCATATAGTTTGCATTTAGGAAGTGAAGCTCCAAATTCGATAGGGCCTTGAAATTGAAACATAATTCAAGATTAACTTTAAAATTTACTTAATGAAACTAAGGCAACATTGAAACCTAACGCGATATTTCTAGTGGTCTAGGCTACAGACGTGTTCTGGCGTCTTAAAACCTAGTAGTTGTCGCTTTCCTGTTGGCTTCAGACAGTGCTAGGACAGACTTGTGCTCCTCGTATCGTCGAGTATATAAAGTGAGACTCCTTTAGGTTGCAATCCTTTATCCATAGGAAGCGGAGTCTACTGCCTTGTAACCATGATACACCGAACATAGCATTCGGGGAGAATACCTGCACGTACGTCAAGTCCTTGGTCATTTTTGTTTCATTTGATCACCAAGGTGTATATGGAAGTTCATGGAAACCTGGTACACCCTCTTGCTTAGAATTCCTGAGAAGTCATTTCAATATTTTCGCGACTCTTTAAACAAGAGAAGAGATCATGGAGCACTTGTCCGTTCATGCTCATTTCAAATTGAAAGTGACTAGAGTCATCTTTTTCCTATTTCTCGACTCTTAAAACATGAAACAATGAATTTTGGTTTCAGTGTTATAAAACTAATCACCTACGATCACACACCTATTAAAATTTTATTACTTGGCCTAATTAATTTCCTTGGTTCTTGTTTTGGCACCTTCAATTGGTTATCTCTTTTCCTTCTTGTTCTGATATACAGTCAAAGTGGCGAAACATCCAGTTTCGTCATCCTCACTGCCTCCTAGTGGTGGTTCTTTTCCGGACATTTCTTTTGAAACCCCTCAGTCCACTAGGTCTATCGATTTTTTGTAGCCTATTCTTTCGTCTTTCCAACCCCTTGCTACTCGATCTCCGATTGACGAGCCAGTTGAGTTCAATTGGCCTCCTTCAAGTGCTTGGTCTGGTTTTGGGGAAGAAGGAGACTTTCCTCCTCTTACATCAGGATTGCATTTTGTTGCTGTTGTGATACCTTCTAGTCCCCGTAGTCTTTTCGAAGATCTTATGGTAGACTCAGATATGGATTCCCCCAGTCCTATTGGCAGTGAAGGAATGCTTGTTTCCACAGGAGAATATCAACTATTTTTAGAAGATCTCTCTCGTGCCTCTATCTAATATTCTCCACCATCGGTATCACTTCCGCTTGGATATAGATCCTTGAGTCAAATCATGTCTAGCGTTGCCTCCATTGCACAATCCAGTACAATAAATATCCTCAGATTTCGGTCCTACCTTCGTTAGGGCTATCACCTTCAACTCCTAGTTCGTCGGTTACTATCACATATGTTCCATTCCAACCAATGGTTTGTGTGGATTCTAGTTCAGTTTCCACTCCTCCTGTGATTCCTGGCAGTCTTACTTTTGAAGAAAATATGTTGGTTGTTCAGCAGCAGAGTTCTCAGGGTTCTCAGCAGTCTCAGGTTCCTGGCAGTCCTTGATTCCATCACTATGATGTTGTTGGTAATCTCGTATATATCTATCCACACCATTATGATGTGTATGGTAATCTGGTCTATTTGAGTCCTATTGATCCTTATCAAGCTGTTTATGATCCTTATCAGATGATTACTCATTTGGGACCTATCCTACCTGTGCAACCCTCTGCCTTGCAAGGACAACCCTCATCAGGACAACCTTTAGCTTAGAAGGGCCCTGCTTCTAGTCCACAGGGACAACCATATAGTCCACAAGGCCAACCTTCAAAAGGTCAACCTTTTCCCCAACATGGACAACTCTCCGGTCTTTCGGGTCAACCTTTGAATCAACCAGGACCATATTTTGGTCTTGGGGGGAAAAATTATCTATCACATGGACAACCTGTTGCATGTCAATCCCAACCGCACGTTCAGTATGGTCCAAATACTGTGAAACCAGGACAACCCTTTGGTCCTTCTCCAGGTCAACCTAGTTATTAAGGACAACCTGGTATGTCACAACCATCAGACCAACCTTTCCCACAAGCACAACCTGGTGGTCCCCAAAAATAGTTTCAACAGCCGGTTCAACCAGCTCAACAGTCGTTTCAACTAGCTCAACAGTCGTTTCAACCTGCCCACCAGCAGATTCCTTCAGTTTTGCAGCTGGTTCTACCTGTTTACCCTGCTCAACCTACTCCGCAGGGTCAACCTACTCAACCGCAGGGCACTTATTACCCTCAAGTTTCATATCAACCAGTATATAGTTTGCCCAAAATTCCATACCCTCAAAATCAACCTGTTTATCATCAACCTCAAAGCCATGCTTGGATTCCATAGCAAAATCCTTATACTGCTCAGCGAGGACCTCCGTGGCCTACTTCGACTCAATATCCTGGTCCTTAACCCTAGTATCAACTGAATTATCCTACTTCTAATCCCTATGATCCGAATTTTTTGGGAAAGAATGTATGGGGACAAAATCCCGCTCGGACTAGGTGGAATGTACACACGGGTCCTTATCAAAGACCTCTGATGACTTTTAATGCTCAATTACTATTTCTTGCTACATTGGAATTACCTGATGTGTCAAAATTGACAAATGATCCTATTCTTCATAATCCGTATTAGCCTCTAGTCTCGACCAATATTCCTGGTGATTGTCCTAAATTTGAGGGTAAACCTAGCGAAGACACGCATGTTATGACTTACCACTTTTGGTGTTCCTCTAACTCTTGGGTTGATGATTCTATTCAGCTTCGTCTTTTCCAGCGAACTCTTACTGGTGCCGCTACAAAGTGGTACATTGAGCTGTCTCACAGAGTTTTTCAAGATTTCAATTCCTTAGCTATGGCATTCCTTACACATTTCCAGTTACAAGTCCGTTATGAGACCGGGACACACCTCCTCACTTCATTAAAATAGGAATGAGCTACTCATATCTCGAATCATATTCATGAGGGGAGGCGACATCATCGCATGATAAAATTTGAGATTCTTGATCAACTTCTAACTCATTGGTTCACTACCTCTTTTGTCAATCAGATCACCAAAGACATCGCTATGGGGGCATGTGTAACCGAGGAAAAAACCATTTCTTATGCCCAGTACCTCGATCTTGTGTACTCTCAATCCGACGCTTTATATGATATCTTTCCTGATGCTACTCGACTTGCAACTTCTAAACCACTAGCGACTCCATCCGTTGATGGTATTATTGGTTCCGTATCTCAGACTTCTCAGAAGTCTCCTTCTAATTCTTGGAAGCAGAAGTCTACTTCTTCCAATAATTTTGCTTCTCAGTCAATTCTGAATTCTTGCAAGCCTGCAGAAGTGAATGTCGTTCAGGCCAATCCTATAGATAACGCTTCTAAAGGTAAGAAGAAGGGTAAAGGTAAGGCCAAAGCCAATACCCCAAAACAGGATTCTTCGAAACCTTGTTCTGCTAATAGTACTCAACGCAAATCGAAGTATCCTTGTTTAATTTGTGACGAAGAGCACTTCACCAAATACTGTCCTTGACAATCTGAAGTGAGCCAATTGCTCAAAGGCACTCAAGCAGCTCCAGCTGTTCTTAAAGAACCTTTTCCTACTCAGAAAAATCATATGGTAGAGAAACCTCAGTCCTCTACCCCATTTGGTTCTCAGGTTTTTATGATGAACAGTTTTGCACCCATTTCTATTACTACTCGATCAAAATATTATTCCAATTCACGTCAGGCAATGGGGATAAAGATCATTGATGGTCCTCCTCCTCCACCTATTTTTATCCCTCTTGAGATTTAACGGCCTAATATTGAATCCATTGTGTGACCACCTTCCAAAGGTGTGCTCCGTTAGTCTTCGTACAATCCCAACACCCGTGTCGCTTAGCATTACAATATTGTTGAGGATTTGGCTCAGGAATCATCCGCAATGTCTACATTAGAAGTACTTCAGAATTTTCTGTCACAAAGGAAAGCGTTGTTATCCGTGATAGGTGGGGTTGATCCTGCCAATACTATCTTTCTTTCTTTTGATTTAGAGAATTTTGTCCAGCGACTCCCACACCAAATTGCGCTCATCATTCAAGTTGGTATTAATGGTTTGAACATTCACTGGGTAGTCATGGACGAGGGTGCATCTACCTGTGTTATGTCATATAATTATTGGAAATCCATTGGTTCTCCAGCTCTCACCTCATCATCCAATGCCCTTGGAGCATTTGATGGAAGAGAGTCTAAACCTCTTGGTGTTCTTACTAGTTTACCGATCACATTAGAAGGGAAGACAGTCAATGTCGAGGTTGAAGTCATTGATGCTAAACTCAATTATAATATTCTCCTCAGTCGTAGTTGCACTCACCCAATGCTATTTGTTCCATCCACTATCTTTCTTGTTTTGAAATTCTTGCATGAAGGAAAGATTATCACTGTCGATCAATTTTATTTTTACACTTCTTCTTCCGGGAACAACGTTCCGTATGTGGATAAGATTCCTACTCCTTACGAGAGTGTAAGGCCAAGCCTTTTCAAGGATCCTGCCCTCTTGGGTATAATCCCTCTTCCACCACCAAACACTATTCAAGTCAACATGATTTCTTGCACCGATGACACATGGGTTATCCCTTCTCCTGAACAGATTTATTCTTTCATAGATTCGATGACGTTGAGTCTGATTGAAATTGGTTATTGTGAACTCATCACCACATCGGACACTCCATCCTCTGATTCTGCTCCTTTTCATTCCAAGGAATCCATTGCAGATGATACACTTTTCTTGATTAGCCCCCTCAATCCGTGGTATAGTGATATCATAGTTTATCTCCAGACTTCTACTTTCAGATCTGAGTTGACGAAGGATGCCCGCCGATGCATCCGCCATCAATCACAACCTTATCGAATAGTTGGAGATACACTCTATATTATTCGAATCAATTCTATACTTCGTCGATGTTTGACCCTCGAGGAAGCTAAGAAAGTCCTCAATGATTGTCACAGTGGCACCTGTGGTGGTCACATGTCTGGTTATGCTACTACACAGAAGATTATTCGTGTTGGTTATTTTTTGCCTTCTATTTTCAAAGATTTCATTGTCGCGGTTCATAAATTCCATGATTTCCAGTTTTACCAATGCAAGATGTGTGCGCTACCCGTTCCTCTTCATCCTGTCATTACTGTTGGTCCCTTTGCAAAATGGGGCATTGATTTTATGACATGTAACCCTCACTCAGCTAGGGGGCATGCTTATATTATCATAGTCGTGGACTACTTCACCAAATGGGCCAACGAAATGCCTACACCTGTCGTCGACAGTAAGACAAGTGCTCAGTTCATATTCAATCACATTATTGCTAGGTTTGGTATCCCACAAGCCATTTTTACCGATCATGGTTCCCATTTTCAGCATTATATGGTGGTGGAGTTTACTTCTAATTTGGGTCTGCGTCATGACAGCTCAACGCCATACTATTACACCATTTTTTGGTCATCTAACCTATTATCATTAGATGGACCCAAGTACACCATGTAAGACCAATTTTACCCTAAGTAATATTGCTTTCACTATGTAAAATAACTTAATAAACCACATTTATTAGGTTGTTTATGGTCTAAACAGGAAACCCCAAAAGGAAATATTAAACAAACCTATATTTGTTTGATTTTTCTCATGGAATAATTAATTAAACCATAATTTAATTATTATTCCTAGTCATGTTTAACCCAAAACAAAGAAATTAATTAGATAAACCTTTATTTATCTTATTATTTTCTAGGAATAATTATTTAAATCTCATTTAGATATTATTCCTTGTTAAATATGACCAAATCACCCACAAATAATTAAATAAATCATTATTTATTTGATTATCCTTCAACCACTTCCTTAAAAAGATAAATAAATCATTTATTTATTTATTATTAACAAATAAAGGTATTTGACCCAAGTCAAATACTTTTTCCCTCCAACAAATATAATAAAATATTCCATAAAAGGTGGATCTAGATTTGGTTAACATTATTTTAATCATGCACCAAGATCTAGAATGACCCAATATTTTGTTATAAATAGGAGGGATTTTCCTACCATTCTTGACCTTTTGTTGCCTATTAGATCACTCTGGATCTATACACTTGGTCACATTTTCCCACTATTTGCTGTGTGAGCTCCCTTTGAGTTCTATTCTTTGTGTGGATTTTCTACACCAACAAGAGAGAGAGATTCTAGATCTGAAGTGCTGAGGACTTCCAAGAACCCATCCCATTGAGGAGAATTGGATATGTCTTCTTGTTTTCCTCCTAGGTGCCCTTAATACAAAAAATTCATTCAAAAATTGTTCTTGTCTTGTCTATTGGTATATGGAGCAAACCCTTATTTTTACTGCTTAATGTCTTTCTATGCATAGATCTGGGTTTTTGCAGCTCTTTTCTTGATCAACTAACTACAGATCTGAAGATATTGGCAGCCACTTTTGTTGTTAGGGCTATTAGTTATGTGTAGCTAAAGTGGTCATTTTTCGTACACTTCGACAAAGGATTCATACTAACAAATGGCGACTCCAAACGGGTTTTAAATTACGACCGTTGTCATTTTTCATATTCCTGCATATCCAGCTACTTCAGACCCTAGGGTTTCTTTTCAGCTGTTCATTTTTCCTATTTTTATGTTGTTTTTCTCACATAAAACCCTAAAACATTAAAATTTTTAACTTCCGCGTGTTTCTGGCCCTATTGCGCAGGTAAGAGACATCAGCCACAACTGAGACGACAACTTTTCCGGAAATCTGCCACCGAGACACCCGGAGCTTCAGGTCGCACTTTTAAGCCCATAAACTGTGACCTGGACCTCCAGGTCGCACTTTTCTGCCCATTTTCTGCGACCTGCACTGAAAACAGGTCAGAACCTATGACCTGCCAAATTTTCAGCTGTTTTTCTGCAATTTTTCTGGGTTTTTCTGAAGCTTCTGTCAGGGTTTTCCAGCCTCTGTCTCAGCCCGTTTCGACCTGTTCCTAATCTGTTTTGCTCATCTAAGTGGGAACCTAGCCCCCTAGGGCTTCAGTACCCTCCACTTTTGGTGGAAGAGTTTTAGCTGCTTCAGGTGTCTGATTTTTCAGAGTTTCAGCCTCCCCTTTTCCAGATCTGTTACCTCCTTTTTAGATCCCTTTTAATCAGCTCTTCTACCTCTCAAATCACCTCCTGAAGATTTGTTTGGATCTAATTTTAGGGCCTCCTCCTTGCCCCTTCTGTTTTTTGCTGATTTCCTCCTTTTTTCCAGCCACCTTGCCTCTGCCTCTTGGCTATGATCTGCACCTCTTTTCAGCAGCTTTATCCTTTAGATCCCTGTCCCTCTTGACCCTAGATCTATTGGCCTCTTTTTAGGTGTGTTTTGACTAGATTTTTGCCCTTTTTTTTAGATTAGTTTTGAGTGACTTGCCTTCTTGGGTTGAATCGATGCACTAGTAGCTGTTATTTTTCTGTTATTTCAGCATTATATATTGTTCTCTGCAGATTTATTTTCAGTTACGCGGCACACTTTTTCTCTTGCTCTCAAAACGAAAAGGGTTTAAAAATTAAAATTAACGCATGCCACACACTCACCCTAAGCGAAGAAGAGCCTGGTTTACACCGCCAGGCAAAGACTTTAAAATCAATTGACACTGCACCTACCTGCCCTTGTTTCGACTTGATTCTGCACCTCCTTGCCCTTGTGGTTGTTCTTCTTCCCCTTGTGCCGTGTTTGTGTCATCATCATTGTGCCCCCAAGGCGCACTTCCCGGAGACTTCTTGGCCTTCACCCTCAGTTTTCGGTCGATCGACCTGCTCCGTCCCGCCGTCGTCGAGCCAGTCCTCCTCCGAGTCCGCACTCCGACTCCTCTTCTGATTCATTGGGTTCTCCTTCTCCTTCTGGTTCTCCCCCTGTCACCTTCACTATGTCTGGTCCAAGGCCTAATGCTAGCGGTGCTCCCGACCCTAATGCTGGAACTACTACTAGCGGAACCGCCACAGGAACTACCTTGGCCATACCCTTGCTGCCGTACATCGCAGGCCTTAGCCTCCCCGATTTCAATCAGTTGATCAATGACCCTATCCGCCACGATGTTGGTTGGCCTGCTATGCCAACCAAGCTCCCCTCTGACATCCCTAAGTTTGAAGGCCTTGCTGGAGAAGATCCAACCAATAATGTCCGATCTTTCCACATGTGGTGTTCCTCCAATTCCATTACCGATGACTCCATCCGTCTTCGATTGTTCCAACGCACGCTTACCGACGAAGCTTCTAAATGGTATGTAGACCAAGCCACCTCTTCCCATACCACCTTTGCGACCATTTCCCAAGCCTTTTTATCTTACTTCCATCTCCCTCTCCGATACGATACTGGTACGGAGCTTTTGACCTCTTTTAAGCAAACCTCTTCAACCCGCCTTTCCGCTCATATCTAGGAATGGTGACGAAGACGAAGCTTATGTCGAGCTCCCCCCTTCGAAGATCGGATCTATATGGATTGGTTCCTTCACTCTCTCTTAGCTCCCATTGGCAAAGATTTCGCCTCCCATTTTCCTCAAACCGAAGAAGCCGCCCTCCAAATAGCCTTGAAATATGACCTGATCTATGCTCAGTCTGGTTATGTTTATACCGTTCTTCCTGACCTTCCCAGGCCCAGCGGCGGTAACGCCCCGGGGGCATCTCATTCCACCGACGGTATCGTTGGATCCCTTTCCCATCTGTACGCTCAACCTCCTATGGGCTATGGTCTCCCTCAGGGAGGGGCCAGCACCTCTAGCACTCTTCCCCCTCCCGGTAGCATGTATCCAGGATACGGCATGCCTCCTCCTTTTTCCCAACCTCCTGCTTACCTCAATGTTGCCCAACCTAACCATTACCTTTATCCGCAGCCTGGTGTGCCAGCTCCTCCAGCATATGTGCTTCCTTCTCCCTTGCCTCCTCCAAACCCGCAACAGCACCTATAGCCCCCTCCAGGGCAAGTATTTGCATAGCAGGGCGCGAATAATCCCCCTTCTTCTCAAAGAAGGTGGAGAGGCAATCCAAACCAATATGCCCCTGGTACTCATGGACCCAATCCTCAAGGTGCTGACCCTAACACTTCCAACCAGCAACAGGGCACTCAGCCCAAACCGGACAGGCCGCTTCGCACAAATAAGCCTTGTTCGTGTTGCGGTGTTTATGGTCATTACACCCACGATTGTCCCCTCTTACCCCAGATGCGGCAGATGTGGGAGTCTCAAGCCACATTGCACTGACAACACGCCTCCCCTCATGCTCCTCCTAATGTGGTCACTACCCAACCAGCTGTGTTTACTGATCCTTTCCCTCAGCAAGGATTCGTGGCTACCCAACTGCCTAACAGCCAGGTCGCCACTCCACCTTCCCTTTCTGGTTCCTCCGATTACCAGATCCTTATGATGAACTCTGATCCTTCCCCAACCATCGACCTTCACCTTCAAACTCGGTCTCGCCAGTACCCCAAGCCTCCCGCTCAGTCTGCCCCCGAGTCCCCTTCTTCTGGTTCTACAGAGCCTCTTTCGACAACCAATGGTCCCTTACATATCCCTCAACCCAAAGTTGAGGTCCATCCCAAGATTCCTAAAGGACCGTTACGTCGAAATGCTGCTTCTGGTCGAGCTTCTCATTCGTATAGCATATTAGATGATTTGGCGCAATCTTCTGCTGCCATTTCCACACTGGAACTCCTCTAGTCGTGCCCTTCCCAAAATAAGGCTCTACTATCTGTCGTGGGTGCTGTAGATTCTGCTGATGACCAAATGATTGTGTTCGACGCCCATCAATCAGACCATCCTCCCTTTCCTGCTTCCGTCGCCTTCCAAATCCCAGTCAAAATCCGGAACGCCAACGTTTCTCGGTGTATAATTGATGAGGGGGCATCCACTTGTGTGATGTCCACTTTGGTTTGGAAGCAACTTGGATCTCCTGAGTTGGCCCCTTCCACGATCACCCTTTGAGCGTGGGACGACCACGCCTACCAGCCCATTGGCCTTTTCTGTAATTTTCCTATCACCCTTGCCGGTAAGACCGTTTGCGTTGACGTCGAAGTCATTGACGCCCCTCTAGACTACAACATTCTATTGGGGCGAAGCTACACCTATGCCATGTCAGTTGTCCCATCCGCGGTTTTTCGCAAGATGTCTTTCCCTCACAACGGAAAGATAGTCACCATTGACCAGTTGTCTTACCATGAGCCGCCATCTCAGACCTCCCTCGAGACGACCATCTCTTCTATAGCCAATAGCAAAACCGTCGATTCCTTGACCAGTGTCTCCCCCGACGTCTACAAAGATTCCTCCCTGCTTGGAAATTTTCCTGGTCTTCCCCCACCTCATATTTCTGATCCTAGCTTGTCGAATTTTTGCATGATGCAATCGTCTCGGGCTGCCCTTAAGCGACCCACTTCGGCTAGTCAGCAACCTCAGACTCAACCTCGCCCACCGCAACCTGCTCCTAGCCTTTCATCTCTGCCAGTCGGACCTCCTCCTTCTGGCCCTGCTCCTACAGCTGGTATCCCTGAACCCCTTTATCCCCCTGGAACGGTTCCCGCAGGCCTTAATCATCTCGGAGCCGTCCCTCCTGGTCATTATCCCGCTGGTCAGATACCGTTCCTGGCTCCCCCTTCCGGAGTCTACTCGGTCCCTGTCATGGCCACCCTCTCTCTCCCTAACCTGACCCTAGGTATACCCGTCTGGTACCTTGACCCTCCAGCCGCTACCCCTCCTGGTCACCCCAAACCCTATCTTGCTTTGACACCGGTTCAACCGGTCCCCCTTGCTTCCTCCATTCCTACAGTGCCCCCTGCACCTCCCCAGGACCGTACCCCTGTGGTGACAGCTCCAGGAAAGAAAGGCAAAGCTCGCAAGGGGGCATCCAAAGACAAGGCCACCCCGACTGACCCAGCTCCTCCTCCGCTCGCAAAGCCTTGTGCCTTGTGTGATGTCGTCAGTCATGCCACCCATACTTGTCCTGAGTTGCTCTGCATTCAACCCATGGTTAAAGTCACGTTCCTTGAGTCTACGGTCTCCGACCCTTCTCTTCCGTCCTCGTCCGTAACCAAGAACCCCAAAACTATTCGCACTAGCAAACCCTCTGCTTTGTGTAGCGTCCATGGCCATTACTCCCACCATTGTCCTCACCTGACGCATTACCGCGCCTCTTTAGAAGTATTCCGAGAGTATGAGGTTGAAAAAAATCAATCCGCCTCTCCCATACTCGCACAGTATGCTTCGGGCCAGCCCGAGGATCTCCCCGCTCCCATCGACATTCCCCCCCCTGATGTTCAGATGACGGAGTCTACTACGACCATTCTTTACCTATCCTCCTATGTGCGACCTTTGGAGCCCAGTCCCCTTGCATCCTCCCCTGTTGTTTCACCTGACCCCCTCTTTTCTACCAATACACGAGATCACTCCACCCGTATCTCTGTTGCCCTCTACAGCCCGAGTCCCCGCCATACCTCCTATAGCCCTCATATACCACCCTCTAGTTTGTATATGAGCCATAGCCATCCTGCTCATTTCACTCCCTCCCACAGTTGCCGCTCGATGTCTTCTGTTCACTCACGCTGCCGTCATTGTATCTCCTCCCCCCATTTGTTGTCTTGTGACACCATTCTGCAGGACCTCCCGTCCCCACCCTTTATCAGTTACGCCGATGGTGCAAGTCGTTACTCCCGGAATCTAGCTTCGGTAGGTTGGGCCATTTTCACCCCCTTGCATGCCCTTGTCCTCTCTAACGGGGTCTGCATTGGTACTGCCACCAACAATCAGGCTCAATATGATGCAGTGTGTGGTCTCTTAGCCGATGCCCTCTTTCATCGCATCCTCCATCTGCATGTTCATTTGGATTCCCTACTTCTTGTCATGCAACTAAATGGTGTTTATCGTGTGCATAACCCTGTGCTGTTTAGACGATATTTACAAGTGAAACTCTTGATACGTGAATTTGAAACCATAACTTTCAACCATGTACCTCGAGAAAAAAATCACTATGTAGATAGTATTGCAAACCATGTTCTAGATTGGCATTTATCACACGCATTTCATACAAGACAATAACATTCATAATCATTAAAAACGATGCATATCCATAATATGTGTCGCAAAACATGTGTTTAGAGTCCATCTACTTTGATACATATGACATGCCCATAGCATGTTACAAAAAAATCAAAACTGGGGGCACCACCTGCCCCTACATACACACTGGGGGGCACCACATGCCCCACACCTACTCACTATCTGGTGGATCTCGAGCCAATGGCTCTGCCCCTGCAGCCCGTAGATCACGTATGCCTTGACCTCCCATCGCCATGCACCGCATGACACCTCGTCATTCCGAGGGAAGACCAATGCATGCCTCCACGTACTGGTCGTCTAAGTCTTGCCACCCGCGCTCTGAAACTTTGGTCAGCAACTTCTCGCATCTACGACGGATTTCCTCCAGAAGGGCGGCCACATCCTCATTGCGTGATGCTCTCGACCCACTCGACCCTACAGCTCCAGAGGTTGCCGGGCGTCCCATATATCCGGCCGATTTTACCAGAGCTATATCTGCATACCAAAAGTACATGAATCAGTACCATATCTACTATTCAATAACTTTAACATGCCCATACAAGAATAGTTACTTATCACTTACCATCGGGCCCCCATACTCGACCAGGTGGAAGTGGTAGGTCTGGATCCCCACAATAACTCATCCCACTATAGGGATAGTCGTCTATGTATAACGGCATCTGATCCCAATGGGCAAAGAACTCAGGTCGAAACACTCGTCCGACCGCCCCTCCTCCTCCTCTGCACAGTAGCCGCCCCCACCGGCGCATCCTGGGCTCTCTCGGGCCCCCATCTAGGAGCTGTATACGAGGTCGTAAGGTCGGGATCTTCTCAAAAAAGAAGGAACACAATAAAGTCCCATATGAGCAATCGTGGTTCACTTGCCGTCATAGAGGACAATCGTCTCAATGACACCAACATCGCCTGGGCCCACCCATAGTAGGTCCCACTCAACACACTCTCCACAATCATCATCTCGCCCCCGTTGATGTGATGGAGCACTCGGTTGCCCAGATACGCAAGACCGCGTGCCATCGCACGGTTCCCACCTCTCTAGGTCTCCTCGACAATATCCTAGTCCCCAACTTGGAGACCCGTCGACAATGTCACTCGTCAAACCCATGACATGCCGCCCCCGCGCTATCATCCTCAAACGCAGCCCCACCATCCCCAGTGGCGGGAGACCCGTCAGGAAATACACATCCCGAACTGTCAGTTCGATGCTGCACCCCTGCACTACAAAGACTTCATGCTCTGGATCCCAGTAACTGATAATCCGGGCCAACAAAGGCTCTCCCGCTCTCATCAAAGGGTTCTCCAAAAACTTTAGAACCCCAAACCTGGCCAACACACGATGGACGCCCTGATTTGCCTGGATCTCTGCCCGTAATGTACCCAGGTATCTCTCTCTCTCCAGTTAACCCGTATATCTGCCATATCTGCACAAAAACATCATTTTTGTCAGCATACAGATCGGGAATACCATAACCAAACACAAAAACCCAACTCTCAGCCATAAAACAGCACTAAAACCCCCTCATCTCCTGTGCCGCGCCGCCCACCTCGGGACAAGCTCGTGTCACACGTTTTGGGCCAAAAAGTGCGACCCAGCTGTAGAGATGCAAGAGGGTCTGTTACTGAGATTTTGGGCTCTAAACTGAAATTTCAATCCATCAAAATGAAAGAGTAAGGTTAGGCCTCTTACCTGCAATTGATGGATCTCGATTCCAATGGTTGGTTTGTCCGCTACGCTCACTGCAAGATTTAGGGCCTTCTCTCCTCTCTACATTCACCATAGCAACACTAGCAAATGAGTGAATTTGGAGGGAAAATTGCCTTATTAAAAGACCACCCTTGTTTCTTCTTTCGCCTGCTGCGACCATACCGTAGCCCCATTTGACAAACCGTCTGCACCGTTGGAAAGATCTCACCGAGCCCTAAAATGGGTATCTGTTATTTTTTTGTGATTTGATACTTCACCAGGACACATTTTTTCCAAGAAGGGTCACTTCACCTCTCCTTAAAATCGCATTTCTTCACTTCCAACACTTATACTTGGGGCACCATTTTGCCTCCTTACTTGTCTTTGTTCGTGTTGATTTTCGTCATGAGTTACCCTCTTGTACTCATGTTTTATGGTCCCCCATTGGACCTTTACTGTGTGCCAGCACCATCGAGTCGCCCTTGTTTAGAGCATCCAAGTTGAGTCATCATCGCATTCATGGAGTCTATCTCGAGTCCCTTTGTACCCCGCTATAGTCCTCCATCCTTCATTGCTTGGTCTCTCCCTTGTGTCGCACATTATGGCCCTCAGTCCCACTGTCCCCTATCTTAGGATATTGCTGGCCACTGGCCTATTCCTTCATGCCCTTTTTGAGTGCTCTAACAAAGGAAGTCGTCCATTCGCCACTCAATCCTTTCCATTTCACTATCATCATCAATGTCAGTCTGTCCGTCGCTCCACTATTTTCTCTCGTGCCTTAGTTGAGGGCCCTCATTTCCTCACCTATGGCGGACCTCCTTCTGTTGACATCAGCTCATTCATTCCAGAAGCCAGGTCTAGAGGACGGTGTACCTTGGTTCCAGCTTCCACTCTTGTTCGGTGCCTCGGATCAGGCAAAGGGATCTCTCATTACCCTTTGACTTGATTGTTTCTCCACTCCAGCTCCTTTCAGCATGATCGAGATCCGTATGCTTGATGGTTCAGTGATGCAACAACAGCTATTGGTGATTCTCAGGTGTGTGTGAGATGTCTCAGCCCTCATGAGGGGGTGGCCCTGTAGGTAGCCCCCCACATGCCCAGATGACCTCTTCATTGTAGCCTTCGATGCAGCTCCATATATTTGATGATGTCATCCTTAGCCGCTTGCAGCGCCTCTTTGATTTGCATGTATCAGTCAGATTTTGTGAGCCCTTTCCCGCTTATAAGGGGCATTTGGGTTGTATTTGTATCTCATGTACTCAGATATTGTTGTATAAGTCCCGGCTGTTATCCTAGGCACAACATGTATGTGGGATCCCTCATTGTATTTTTATCTGGCTCATGTTTATGCCGGCTGTACTTTATGGTTCGGTCCCTTGTTTATTGGACACAATATTCTTTTGTACATTGTCTCGGCGGGCATAGGTATGCCTCCCCCGCCGCCTTTAGCACAGGTACCCTCTCATAAAAAGAGACTTGTCGGACCTGTAAGTCTCGCCTCGTCAAGGTCTAGTTCTTTCAGCACTTTGGTCTACCTTATACTCCTCTCTCTTTGACTTCCCCTTCGAGGTCTAGTGATTGATTTCTTACAACGTACTTCGGTCATACAATTAGCTCCTAACGATCGCAAACTGGGGGGCAACTGTTACACCATTTTTTTTTCATCTAACCCATTGGTATTAGATGGACCCAAGTACACCATGTAAGACCAATTTTACCCTAAGTAAAATTGCATTCACTATGAAAAATAACTTAGTAAACCACCTTTATTAAGTTGTTTATGGTCTAAACAGGAAACCCCATGAGGAAATATTAAATAAATCTACATTTTTTTTATTTTACTCAAGGAATAATTAGTTAAACAATAGTTTAATTAATATTCTTGGTTATATTTAACCAAAAAGAAATTAATTAGATAAATCTTTATTTATCTTATTATTTTCTAGGAATAATTATTTAAATCTCATTTAGATAATATCTTGTTAAATATGACCAAATCACCCACAAATAATTAAATAAATAATTATTTATTTAATTATCCTTCAAATACTCCTTAAAAAGATAAATAAATCATTTATTTATTTATTATTAACAAATAAAGGATTTGACCTAAGTCAAATACTTCTTCTCCTTCCAACAACATATAAATATTCCATAAAAGGTGGATCTAGATTTGGTTAACATTATTTTAATCATGCACCAAGATCTAGAATGACCCAATATTTTGTTATAAATAGGAAGGTTTTTCCTACCATTCTTCACCTTTTGTTGCCTATTAGATCACTCTGGATCTATACACTTGGTCACTCTTTTCTACCATTTTGCTGTGTGAGCTCCCTTTGAGTTCTATTCTTTGTGTGGGTTTTCTACACCAACAAGAGAGATAAATCTTAGATCTGAAGTGCTAAGGACTTCCAAGAACCCATCCCACTGAGGAGAATTGGATATGCCTTCTTGTTTTCCTCCCAGGTGCCCAATTAATATAAAAATTCTTTTAAAAATTGTTCTTGTCTTGTATATTGGTATATGGAGCAAACCCTTGTTTTTTCTGCTTAATGTCTTTCCATGCATAGATCTGGTTTTTGCAGCTCTTTTATGTTGAACTAACCGCATATCTGAAGATATTGGCAGCCACTTTTGTTGTTAGGGCTATTAGTTATGCATAGCTAAAGTGGTCCTTTTTCGTACACTTTGACAAAGGATTCATAATAACATATACTACCCTCAAGCCAATGGCCAAGTTGAAGTTTCTTGTCACTATGCTTCAACGTACGATTCAGATCCATAAATCAAATTTGCATCTGATGTTATTTTCGGCTCTTTGGGCATACTGAACCTCAGTTAAGAGTGCAACTGGGTTCACTCCTTTCCACTTGGTCTATGGCCTAGAAGCTACTCTCTCGATTGATTGTGAAATACCTTCGCTCAAGTTAGCCATTGAATTACTGCCGAATACTTCACCAGAGGAGGAAATTCTCCTTTATTTAGAAATACTAGATGAAACCCACCACTTTGCTACTTTGGTTATCGAAGCACAGAAAAAGCGGGTCAAGGCTCATTTTGACCAATCAGTTTCCCCTCGTTCTTTCGTTTAAGGAGATCTTGTCCTCCTGTATGACCAAGCTCATGATAAGCTGGGGGTAGAAAAATTTCAACCTATGTGGCATGGGCCCTACATCATTAAACGTGTATTATAGAATGGGGCTTATGAGCTTATTTATTATGAAGGTCATCCTCTTGAACAACCTAGAAATGGGTTGTATCTCAAAAAATATTATGCATGAGTCATCCATGTGTAATAGGTGTACATAGGTGTCATTTTTATTTTTTGTACATGTTTTTGGTTTGATGTGCTTTGTGAGCGTTTTCTTGCTTATTGGATCTTGCTTATGGTGCAGATGTCTATTACCCCTTATGTCGATTTTGCGGATGGTGCTTCCCGCAGTACCAGGAATTTGTCTTCGGAAAACTGGGTAATTTATGATTCTGCTGGTGAGTTGATAGATCTACAAGGTATTTGTCTAGGACAAGCTACAAACAATGTCACTGAATATAGCACTGTTATTGAGCTATTAACCAAAACAATCAACCTCGGCATACGCACATTGCTTGTAAATCTAGATTCACAGCTTATCGTTCTGCAACTCAATAGTCATTATTCGGTTAGAAATCCACACATTTTGAGATTGTATTTATGTATTCATTTGCTAGAAAGACATTTTGATTTTATTACATATCAGCATATTCCTAAACGAATGAATACATTAACTGATATAGTGGCTAACATTATATTATATAGACATTTGCGTAATTTGTAAATCATCATCACATGTAAAAGATACATGTAGGAAAATAGATGTATATATGTATATCGCATGTTTGCAGTTGTGTGCATCATAAATTCAAAAAATATATGTGTATTTTTGTTACATCCTAAGACATCATGTCTCTCAAAATATGCAGATGAAAATAAAACCTAGGTGTCTATTCAGCATGGTGCTCGTGATAACATGTCCCTGCCTATACAAGTCGCCTTAGCAAGCGGTGAATTCGGTTGGGCAGCCCTACAATATGTCTTTGGTAGGCACATGGAACATCGTCAAATCGTGCATAGTCCAAAACTCCTCGGGTGATTCCCTCCATATTACGCATTATCTCATCTTCCTCGCTACCCTTGCCTTGAGTGTCAAAATCGTGAGGGATTCGCCTCGCTATCGGTGACATACCTGTGGGTCTCTTTGGGCCAACATTTGAAAACACATGGATTTAATGTTAGAACACGCATAGATAAAAAAAATCATAATACTCATGAAACTTAAAAATTATTCTCACCCAAATCTTCATCCCAATCCTCTCCCTCTGGGAGTGGGAGGTCCGGATCTTCAGTGAAATCTGTACCAGAGTAGGGCTAGTCCTCCACGACAATCAGTTGTCGGCGGAGCCATTCGAAGAATTTCGATCTCCATGAAATTTATTGACTGCCCCCTACCCTTAGCATTAGAGTTGCCCATCAGGCCATCCGTGGGCTCTCGCTGGTGGTGTCGGGACTATGACCTCCTGTTGCTGGAAAATGGGTAGTCATTCTAAGAAGAACGATACTAGAATAGATCCATAACCAAATTGTTTCAATTTGGTCTTCTTGCATTTTGTTAGTTAGAGTTTCATGTTTATTTTCACGACCTCTGCCCAGTTGTAGATGGTTGGTGCCAAGCAGTCTACAACAAGGAGCAACATTGTCTTTGTTGCTTCGTGTGGTGATTGTGATCCCACAGCTCGTGTGATGGTATGTAGCGCTACTCTGAGTGTCAAGTCTGGGATAGTCTAGATATCAACTTTCCCACTGCCTGATCCTTTTCATGCCCCTGGACATACCCTGTCTATCACCATGTTCATCTTTTCCATGCAAGGCCAAGTACCGGTCAATATTGGTGCTACTCTCCTCTGCGATAATCCTGTTATGAAATAGACATAAGAGACTTCAATCTCAAGTTCTTGATCCTGAAGGATGAACTTCTCTTGATTTTCGTCCCATATACTGATCAGATACTGTAATAAATCTGGTTGGGCTCGGAGACATGGCATTAGGAAGAATTTTTTCAAACCACAATTTCTCAGAGCTTCCATGAATCTCTCATTGTCCATGGCCATCTCGTCTTCTTCGCTATGTTCCTGTTCTTTCCATTATATGACCATTTTGCCTCTTTCTACCTGCAAACACATTTATATGAGTAGTATTAGCCATTTTTGAACCTTAAATTTGTGAATAATCGGGGTATTTGAGTAACATTTTACATAAAAATGTTTTTCCCTGTTGGCGCAACTATTTTCCAAACAGTCATGCCCTAGTGTAGAAAAATTGGGTGGTTGGCGTGATTCCGTGCCCAAAACCCGCGCCGACCACCGTGCCATAGTATTTACATTTCTTCCGCCAAAATTCAAAATTGGAAATTGCAGATAGTAATAAATGACTTACAATGACAAGAGGGATCTCAGATCTTACCTGGAACTGACGGATTTAAGATTGGTCTGTTGGATTGACCATTGTCGTCGCCACAAGATTGCACAGTGAAATGGGTAACTATTGCTCCACAAGAGGTAAAAAGTGAAAATTAATTATTTTTTCCATTTTTGGTATTTTATAACTTTTTCACAACCCTAATTAGGTTTTAAGTCATATCTTCCAATTATTTTATTATATTATTTTCGATAAATGGGTTTTACATGTGTCTCTTGTGCAACAACAGGTTTTTATGTGCGACAGTGATGATGTAACGAGTTAAATTTTATACTTTTTTGGACTCGGTAAAAACATGAAAAAGTCACTACTGGAGTCATCTGTCAAATCTTTTTTGACTCTCTAAAATTGAAAAGATTGCTGAGATTCTTGTCATTTTGAACTCGTTAAATGGCTGCAAAACAATACCCACCCAATATACGTTTAACCCTTTTTCGGGCTGGGATGGATTATTTACGAAAAAGGAATACCTTAGCCTATTGCGACTAAGAGGTTCTTTCAGATATTGTTTTCTACCTTTTTGGATATGTGATACTACCTACGAAAAGGGACTGCTGGAGTTTTCTTTTCCGCCTTCTTTTCAAACTTTCTAAACATGAAAATTTGCCGAGTTCTCCCTTTGTCAGACTCGTTAAAACCTTATGACATCAGATTTCATCGCCATGATGTTACTCGAGTTCCTCCTTCCTAGGGGCCATAAAATGTACTAGGTTGGATTTGTCTGAAGGAAAAACTTACAACACAAGCATATGTTATCCCCTTCAAGCTTGTTTTAAAAAATAATTGGGGTACTCGCTAGAAATGGTGGGGGAAAATGGAACCAAGATTTAGTTATGTTGGAAGTATGTCGCTCTTGAACATGGCACTTGTCTGCATTCATGTCGGGGTGGGGACATCTCATTTCGCCATTTTTTCTGTTACCTCCATGGGTTTGGATAATCTCTTTTGACATCTCATCTGCTCTTTGCCACATCATTATGACCTCAGATCCTTTGATGTCAAATACTGCCAAATCCAGTGTCGTGCTGCTGATATGTTCAAGAGAAGTTTGCCTCTACAGTTTTCAACCTCCCTCTAATTCTCTATTATTCCTTATTCATCATTATCATGTTCCTTTGTCTCGTATCGATGTTGTGGGAAACATTATGACCCACCTTCGATCAGGTCACTTCCAGTCGACTTCAGCTCATTATCCAAGAATTTTATCAAGAGAATCTATTCTGGTACCTTGGAGCCTGCATGCCTTAATGGCAGGTTTTTTTCGCATTTGACGCAAGGTCCACATCATTGGCTTTCGATCGAGTGGTTCTACGGATGTTCGATGCCATATCATTATTCACATCTCGTGGATTGTACCGATTGTACCTTGAGAGCCATTATCATTATTGGTGGTTTCTCTCGTACCTATTAAAAAATTTCATCATTGGTTGGTAATCAGGTAATTTTCTTGCATGTTTGACTTCAGCTCATATATTCGCATGCTTGAATTTGTACTTGTTCGGGTCGATATGGAGCGCAAGACCCTAGATTTTGTCTGATGAAGTCCAGGCTGCAGATTTTGGTGGATTATTATGACTTATTACATGACTCTTTTGATTGGATGGTTGCGACCAACCTGAGTCTATTTGTTGATCCTTACTGCTAGATGGCTGTGTCCATACCTCGGATCTCCATTTTTATATATACTCTATCATGGATGGCTGTGCCCATGCCACATGTACATGTATCAGAGATATCAGTTGTATTTGTAATTGCAGGTTTTCTGATAGTGGTGTTTGGTTCGAACGCGTTCTCATAAAGCATTTCACCCCTCCCTCTCCCTAGAACCCCTTGCTTTAGGGGGCATATGTTACACAACATTTTTTCATTGTCCCTACAATCCCCATCTCGCCCATTGGAGGGCCATTTTTGACCAATAAGAAGTGCCATGCCTTGCAAACACCATCACTACATTCCTTTTCAAGAGAGTAACATTCCTCTTGTTGACAATTCCCTGAGCAGGACTGTTAAAAACCTTGTTTTTGCCTTGGCGCGAGTATCCAGTCACACTCCCGTGCCAAGCTAGAAAATTAACACTGAGCCCGCACCAGTTGGCACTTTGTCCTAGTTAAGCACCCGCACCAAGATTTTTATGGAATGTTTTTTAAAAATAGAGGCAGAGGTTCTATTCCAACCACCTCGAGGATGAGTCATTGGGAGTGGTTGAACTAAAACAACCATGGAATCCCTTCTTTAGTTAGTAGTTTCCACCTCCCTTGGAACTCTCCTAAAGGATAGGACTCCCTCCCACTTTTGTATGGATCCCAACCTCCTCCTTTTACTCTATAAAAGAAGCTATATCTGTTAGTGCAAGATAGTTGAACTTGGAGAATTGGTACTATAGCTTAATGACTAGAGAAGATAGATAGAAGGAATTACATTGAGGAGAGCTTGAGTCTATGTTGTCACCTCGTCCGAAATCCCTCATGAAAATCTGAGATACGCTTCGCTTGAACCCCGCTGGAGGAGACTGTGACATCAAAGCATTGGTTGTAACTCTTCCTTCTATTCATTTATACACATGACTACTGTTTGGTTCCACTACTGTGTTATGATGTTTGTGTAATGCGATATTTTTAACCCTCTTTTACTGGTTAATAGTTATGAGTGAAACTATGATGTTGTATGTTGTTCTTGTTTCTTGTTCTATGTGCAGGTATCCGGGCGTAACAACGAATGGATTGTGATTTGCCAAGCCAGGAGCGAGAGGCTACTACTCTTTCTGCAACAATGAAAGCGTTGGATTTTGGGTAAGTCGATCTACCATGTCTCTTGTTCATTCATTAACTAGGAAGCAACACTTTAGCGTGTCCCTTTGTTTCTAGACACACCCTAGGGCTAGAGAGATCGTCTCTGTCTGCAAAGAGGATTTACCTATGTAACATGCCCCTATGCTTACTGAGCCATTTTTCAGAAGCTGCCACAGTTGGTGCAGTGAGCATGGAATTTTCAGGACTATCTTCCATCTATGACACTACCAAGAGATCACTCAGCCACCACTTCAAGCTTGAGTGTTGCTTGAGCACTGCCATAGCTACTTGCTGCCAGAGCTTCTTGCTACTTGAGCGCTGCTGGAGTGCTAAGAATTTTCTGGACCGAGCGTACATGTAGAGGAGGTAGGTGCTAGGCTGAGCCAGCATCAAAGTGCAACTACTAAGGATCTAGACTAGAGGAGGCCCAAGAATATGTGCAGAGGAGGCCAATGCCAGGCTGAGCCAGCGTGAAGAGTCCATCCTTGGTGGAGAGGAGCTCTTCATGCCAGGAGAATTTCCATCCACTCAGAAGATCCTAAATTTTGAACGATGCCATCCTTGGCTGCTAAGAGGAGCCTGCACGGAGAGGTACACTGCCATGGCCTAAGCCTGAACGTTGCCATCCGCTACCATCCTCTAGAGTTGATCACACTTATCCTGGTGTCGTTTATTGGGCTCTACGCTTAATATCATCTACACCATCCAAATTTGAATACGAGTGATTTGAGAAGTGCTCTTCCCTTACGTAAAGGTTTTTCAAATGATTTTTAAAAGGAATTTCTCATACGTGAATTTTTCATACATGGAAGTTGAAACGTGCACATGATTTCATGTTTTAAAAGGGAATTTTTTAATATTTCTTTTTATGAGTGGAAATATTTTTTTTAATGATTCTTCTCATGAGTGGAGCTTTTTAAAGGTTCTTAATTTTTTTTTTTTGAAAATTAAAAAAAAAAAAAGGGATGATTGCTTATCCGCTTAAGAAGAAAGGTAATTCTTTTTTTAGTGCCGAAGAGATCTAAGATAGATCTGAGCCAATTGACACCACTGATGAAGGAGGAAATTAGGTGAAAGGTCATCGACGAAGGGATACGATGAACATTCACTGATGAAGGAGGAGATATGAAGTAGATCTGTATCGTAACATTGCCTTTGGTAAAGATCTTGGGTATATCTATCATTATTTTCTTTTCCTGTAAAGTATTATTTAATCGTTAAGATGAATAATCAAATAATCGAATCATGTAACAAACTTGATGGCTCCAATTACTCAAATTGGAAATTCAAGATGCAGATTGTGCTAGAAGCACGGAGCGCTTGGACGATTGCAAATGGGGATGAGCCGAAGCTAGCAGCGGGAGAAACATCGGTCCCAGATTGGAAGAAGAGAGAAGGTAAAGAAAATATGGTGCTGAAGATGTCGGTGAAATACTGCATCATACCGCATATCAGAGAATGAAAATCAACGAACGAAATATGGACTGTATTGAAGGATTTGTATGAGATCAGGAATACAAATTGTCTTATGTTCCTGAAGAGTAATATTTTGTCCATAAAGATGGAGGACAATGAAATAGTTGCTTTTTTTATATCATTGTTGGGACTCAGAAATGTCATATTTTCATCCACCTTTCCCTTCACTATTCCTTACATTTCATCATCCCATTAACCTTTCATCATATCATTTTCATAAATACATTTGGGTTTCACCTTCTTATTTTCCACTTTATTCATTTTTGTATTATTAGTGAATTTATGATTAAAAATTAGAAAATATACATGTTTTTATATATATCTCAAGAATATGTGAGCTTTGTAATGTGTAGGAAATATGTGAAGGATTAATTCCAAGAGACTTCTCAAATATCTCCTCCACCATATTAAGGAGATAATTATTCAAGCCTATTCCTAAGGAGAAGATCATGGAGGATTTGGTTGGCATATCTTATTCAAGATATGTGAGAGATGTGTGGAGGATTAAAAGGGATCATATCTTGTAATAATGGGAAAGTAGTTGAGAGTGCTTGAGAGAATAGTGGACATGTCATTATGAGATGGTTATCTTCTTCATGTATATAAGAGAGTGCTCTCTCTTCATTTCAGAAGATATATAAGTTGATAAGTTTTGAGTTTGGAGAGATAGTCTTGTAATTAGGAGAAGGGAATTCTTAGCTTTGATTCATATTCTTTTATTGTTACACTTTCATGATTTTTCATTTGATTCTTGTAATGTAATTTGAGATAGCTTTATTGTTGTGAGCTCACATATGTTGTTTTTCATTCAACTCTTCACATGTTATATTTCTTTTCCCTTATGCAATTTCCTGCTTTCCTAGTTAGTCTTTCAATGCCTTCCTAGATTAATTTGATTTCAGTAATTTAGATTAAATTAGTTCCACTTCGGTCCTGCATATATAGTGCATGTGCCTCGTAAGCCTATGAACCTTGGATTGACAAATTAAATAGTTGGACAAGTACTACAACAGAATTAAACGAACATATTTTCACCCTACATTTTGGCGCCGTTGCCGGGGAGGCACAATGGATTGAAGTTTAGTTGATTTTTCATGCAAGTGTGTTTAGACATGTTCCTAACTCTGAGGTGTCAAGGCGGTAAGACATGGGGAACAGCCTACGCATCACGTTCGAGATACTGTAATGGGCTCGGCCTCATATGGATCAGGGCATGTAGGGTGTGTTTACATTTATGCAAAGTGTGAATTTCAATTTCTGCAAGTGTGTTCGATTTCTGCAACTGTGAAGAGTGTTATAATTGAAGAATTCGATTACTGAATTAATGAACAGTCCTTGTAAGAGGGTTTAATTGAGTATTGAATTCAAGATTATCTCTGTGGTCTTTGTTTTTAATGAATTCAAATTTTAGTGTGCTGATTTGAAAGAGTTTTTGTGAACTAAAACCTTGTAAAAGGATTAAAAACTCAGACAATTATTAGCACTCTATTTTTAGTATGTAAGAATCCGTTTTTGAACATGGTTTTACAATGAGTGTCAGCTTGGAACTACTCACTCAGATCCTAGCAGAAGTCGGGATCTCCTCTTCCCTAGAAAACGAGATTTTGACAAAAATTAAAGGTTCAACTACTCCCCAAGAAATAAACGAAGATTCAACATTTGAAGAATCCTCCATATCTGATGGCGAAAAATCATTCGAACAGGAGATCGAGGAAGAACAACAGGAGTTACAACATGATCTAAGTGAGAGAAATTGTGCCTATCGAAGCCTTATTGAAAAATGGTTCCAGGTAAGAACTCAATTAGATTCATCTTTTTATTTTTATTTAGTTGATTTTCAGTCACAGCAACTAGACTCATTCACTCTCGAATATTTTCATCCTTCATTTAAAAAATTGCTACTGAATATATTGTTGTTACTGCTACGTGAATGGCTTCATTGGAAGTTTAATTACACGTAACTATTTTTTTAAATTCTCTTTAGTATAGAGTAGGTAGGATATTATTTTCTTCAGTTTTCAATAAGTATGCTCTCCTCCTTCGTTTTTACACGATCTCGAGGATCAGAAAATAAGTTGTCAATAAAGATTTTCAAGAATGAATAAATTGCGATTTATCAAAGACATCTTTTCACTTTATGTCCATTTTCAATAAAATCTTCTGAGATTGGGAATTTAATAAAATTTCGTTTCTTTTTAGATTTTAGTTTAAAAAAATAAAAAATAAAAAAAATTTGATTTTGAAAACTAACAATTTTTCTAGGATAGGATACAATTTCATTTTTTGTTTTTAAATTTAAAAAAAAAAAACATTCGGTGAATAAAAAACAAACTGAGTTTTTACATCTGAAACAATCGCTAAAACTGTGTCTCACTTGCAATTGATTGCATCTGGCCATACTAAAACTTGCAGCAAGCAATTAGATGATAAAACCTGCAAACACAATTAAATCTGAAATTCCCCAGGTTCATCGTTTTTCTTGGGGCCAATAAAAGAACTGTGAATTTCGTTGGAATGTACACAAACTTGTGTTCATAAACCTGCAACTAGCAACAACAAACCAAAATGATGAGCAACAGATGGCTGGTGGCTTTGACAAACTCACATTGGATAGTCTATATGAAGATGCAATGGTTCAGAAAACTGCATATAATCGACAAGGTGGAACTATGAAGCTAGAGGGGTCATCTCTGTTACAAGTAACATGGTTCCAGGTTTGATGCATGATCTTATGTTCAATGGGAAGGATGAAGCTCTGAACAAAATGGTGTTACCTTTAATGGACTGGCTCTTTTGTGAGCCTAATCCGATTGCTCTTAATACAAATTTGGCACAACTTGGTGTAATAAGGCCTATATTTAGGTTACCCTACGCCCCTCTTCCTATTGAGAAAAGGATCCAATTTTGCAATATTTTTCGAGATTTTGGCCGCATCCTCTATCCTTGGCTAGTGTATCATTGAAAAGATTCCCTCCGCCCTCGCAACTCCCTCAGCAACGCCCACAAAATCCTCCAAAACATAAATTAAAAATCCGGCTCTTTGTCCAGAAAATTAGGAAACGATAATACAAATTCCAATTTTGCAGGAACAAATCACTGCACGATAAGTCAAATCGGATTTTTCTATCACCAAATCAAATATCGAGGAGGCAGTTTTGTAGTAATATCTGGGGAATTCTTGGTTAGAATGGTGATGAACTCCAGCTTTTCGTTTAATAGAGGAGACCCCCACAGAGTGAAGACGAGTCCTTTTGTTCTATGCAGGCGTTGAACCAGTTAGAAGGTTTTACTTGCAATGAAGTAGAAGGTGCCGTGTATGTCTTCCCTCGCATTCACATTCCACAAAAAGCAATCAAAACTATAGTGCGTACCTGACCCTGAAACTTGAATTAACGAGGATCTGCGATTTTATTGTTGTTTTTATAGAGGGAATTCAGTGATCGAATACTATTGAAAAAAATGAGTAAAATGGAGGCCTACCGCTGTGGTGTTGGAGATCTGTGGAAACGCTAGACCGATGAAACAAATCCAAGAACCTTCGCTCACCGCATGGGTGGTTGTGAGGATCTTATTCAACAGCTTGAGCTCTCTGTCAAGATGGGAAAACACAAGGGATGTGTAAATACTATGCATTTTAATCCAATTGGTGACCTGCTTGTGTCAGATTCTGATGACAAGGAAATTATAATTTGGGATTGGGATGCTAATATTAAGAAACTATATTTTCATTCTGGACATACAAACAATGTATTTCAGGGCAGAATTATGCCTTTCACAGATGATTTTTCTATTGTAAGCTGTGCTGCAGATGGACAGGTAAGGCTTAGTTAACTTCAGGATCCTTGCTATCCTGTCATCTTTCCCAACACAAATGTATTTTGGAATTGTCAATTTACTGTGCATGCGCTTCATTGCCTTTGTGAAAACAAATGGGTGGTCTGAGTATTGATGAAGGTGACATCATAATACACAGTTGATATTCGGAAATCATGGCCTCTATTGATTATATCATTATATCTTTTAAGTTCAGGAAAATTCGTCAGAATGACTACAATGGAGAAATGTCAATGGATAATCAGGAGTGTACATTGCGATGAAAACAGGCCAATTCGTACCTCGAATGCTATGAAGGGATGAATCTTTTTGGTCATTACATAAGGTATGAATTTTTACATAAAAAAATTTAGAAGACCTTTCTATGTTAGTTTGGTGTTAAAAATAAAAATTGTTTTTTTAATTTTTTATTTAAAAAAAAAAACAAAAAAAACAAAACCTTGATGAATTTGTTGATGAGTTTGTATAATTTAATTAGGGTTAGTTTCTTTTATTATTTTCATTATTGGTTTTGTTTTTAATAAATAAATAAATAAATAATCGACATAAATAATAAATTAAAAAAAATTGCCCTCATTCATTCATAAACTAACTACTTGTTCCCTAACAAATACAAAAGCCTTTTCAAATGTTTTAAATCAATTTTCCTGCAAATCAATAAAAACATTTTGAAAAAGTATTGCACAATCAAGGAGTACATTGCATGAGGACATGCAATATTTCTAGTTGGAGGGAAATAAAAGTATGTTGGATTTTATCATTTATTTTAAAGTGAATTTGTGGGCAAGAGTTAGGATGCATATACTAACAAGTGAAATGAGATTGGTGTTATGTGTAGGTCAACAAGAAGCTTATGCATAAAGCTCAACATTACGATGCGACACCCTTTTCATCCACAATTAGTGTAACTTCGAAAAATAATTAAAAAAAAAAATGGACATTTCATAAATTCTTGAAAATGAGCTAATTTGTTTTTGAGTCACTTCATACAGGAATGACCGATGGAGATGGCACACAAAGGTGACAATTTTTATGCAGGAATGGTGCTAAGTTTTTTAGAGTTGAAGACAATCTAATGCAAAAGTGATTTTTCGAAATCACAATGAAACATGCATCATTGGACGCTTGAAGGAACTAATTCTTCACAGCACATATCATGACATTTTCCACTACACAAAAATCTTTTTGCGTCATGATTACTCACCTTTTTCCTTCCAAACGCCTAGACCATCCTTGTGTTGAAGCCCATTTTCCATTACCTTATCTTTCACGACTTCATGCACGCCTATTTTTCTGAATCACATACATTCCTTTATCCTTTTCAGTTTATTGCCTTCTAGTTTGCCTTTTGAATAAAACTTATTCCCTTTCCATGATTACATTGCCTTGTTTTCCTCACCATGCTGATCCACACTGCTTTCTCGTGAGTTCTTTCCATTTATAGTCCTACCAAATCTCTTTGTACAAACTCGCGTTGACTGATGTGGGATTCCTTAAGGCCCACCTTTCAACAAGTGTTGCCCCATCGACATCAACACCTTATCTGGGAAATAGACTAGAGTTCCTTTTGGGTACCTTGAGACTTGCATGCCTCAATGGAAAGTTCTCTCACTGACAATCATGGGAATAAATCAATTTCCCTTGATCGTCAGATCTTGCAAATGGCTCGACTTCAACCCCTTTGTTCACATTTCGCAAGATGTACTCGGGTACCTTGGCACTCATTGACATCAATGGTGAGTTTGCCTCGCATTGGTTAACGGCATGCATCAATGGCCGGTAATCCAATGATTTCTCTTCATGCTCGACATCAACACATTCTTTCGCATGATTAGACTTGTACCATCAGTTTTGTAGCAGACGAAGACTATACACTTTTTCACGACTCCCTCAGCAGTTACCGCAGCATGAATTCTGATCGACGACAGTACCACAGTTCCACTTTCAGCCTTTATCTTTTCCATGATTCAGCATCAGCAGTTCAGATTCCTTCATTTCCCAGGATCCAGTTACAACAACATCAGTCACATTTTCCTGATCCAGCAGCAGCAGCAGCTACATTCCTATTGCATAGTTCATCATTCTTGGGTAAGTAGAGGTATGTTGTTTTCTAATCTTTAATCATGCAATTCCTTATATGCTGACTTGAATATTTTGGAAAATTCCTCACCATGCTCCATTTCCTTTCATGACCCATGTCAAGTTGCATGAGGACATGCAACCAATTCAGTTTGGGGGGGGGGAGGGGGAACTATATTCACTACATATTCACTACCATGATTCCATTTCTCCACCACTATCACTCCATTTTTTTATCTCATTTACCATTCACCAACATTTCTTTTCCAACGATACTTTGTTGCACTTTGCTTCATACGCATTAATATACATATTGGCATGTTTCATGAATATTACAAAAAGGGCTTTCTTATGCACATTGATAGCTTATGATTTCCAGTGAGTGTTTACATTATTATTGCAGCAAGAGAACAGAAAACGAAATGAATGTTGCTAACACAAGAACCAACATTCTTTGTATTCATGAGAACCAACCATAAGAAAAGAGAACAAAAAACGAAATGAATGTTGTTAACACAAGAACCAACATTCTTTTTATTCATGGTTGTCACACAAGAACCAACCATAAGAAAATGTAATTTGTTACTCATGTCTTTCACATATCCTGGAAACATTCATTATTAAAAAGACATCATCATGTAAAGCCAAAGTTCAGATGCCAAATGTTCTTAAAGAGATCCATGCATGGTTGCATGAGGACATGCGACAAGTTCAGTTGGGGGGAATGTTGGGACTCAGAAATGTCATATTTTCATCCACCTTTCCCTTCACCATTCCTTACATTTCATCATCCCATTAACCTTTCATCATATCATTTTCATAAATACATTTGGGTTTCACCTTCTTATTTTCCACTTTATTCATTTTTGTATTATAAGTGAATTTATGATTAAAAATTAGAAAATATACATGTTTTTATATATATATCTCAAGAATATGTGAGCTTTGTAATGTGTAGGAAATATGTGAAGGATTAATTCCAAGAGACTCCTCAAATATCTCCTCCACCATATTAAGGAGATAATTATTCAGGCCTATTCCTAAGGAGAAGATCATGGAGGATTTGGTTGGCATATCTTATTCAAGATATGTGAGAGATGTGTGGAGGATTAAAAGGGATCATATCTTGTAATAATGGGAAAGTAGTTGAGAGTTCTTGAGAGAATAGTGGATATGTAATTATGAGATGGTTATCTTCTTCATGTATATAAGAGAGTGCTCTCTCTTCATTTCAGAAGATATATAAGTTGATAAGTTTTGAGTTTGGAGAGATAGTCTTGTAATTAGGAGAAGGGAATTCTTAGCTTTGATTTATATTCTTTTATTGTTACACTTTCATGATTTGTCATTTGATTCTTGTAATGTAATTTGAGATAGCTTTATTGTTGTGAGCTCACATATGTTTTTTTTCATTCAACTCTTCACATGTTGTATTGCTTTTCCCTTATGCAATTTCCTGCTTTCCTAGTTACTCTTTCAATGCCTTCCTAGATTAATTTGATTTCAGTAATTTAGATTAAATTAGTTCCACTTCGGTCCTGCATATATAGCGCATGTGCCTCGTAAGCCTACGAACCTCGGATTGACAAATTAAATAGTTGGGCAAGTACTACAACAGAATTAAACGAACATATTTTAACCCTACATTTTGGCGTCGTTTCCGGGGAGGCACAATGGATTGAAGTTTAGTTGATTTTTCATGAAAGTGTGTTTAGACATGTTCCTAACTCTGAGGTGTCAAGGCGGTAAGACGTGAGGAACAGCCTACGCATCGCGTTCGAGATACTGTAACGGGCTCGGCCTCATATGGATCAAGGCATGTAGGGTGTGTTTACATTTATGCAAAGTGTGAATTTCAATTTCTACAAGTGTGTTCGATTTCTGCAACTGTGAAGAGTGTTATAATTGAAGAATTTGATTACTGAATTAATGAACAGTCCTTGTAAGAGGGTTTAATTGAGTATTGAATTCAATATTATCTCTGTGGACTTTGTTTTTAATGAATTCAATTTTTAGTGTGCTGATTTGAAAGAGTTTTTGTGAACTAAAACCTTGTAAAAGGATTAAAAACTCAGACAATTATTAGCACTCTGTTTTTAGTATGTAAGAATCCCTTTTTCAACATGGTTTTACAATGAGTGTCAGCTTGGAACTACTCACTCAGATCCTAGCAGAAGTCGGGATCTCCTCTTCCCTAGAAAAGGAGATTTTGACAAAAATTAAAGGTTCAACTACTCCCCAAGAAATAAATGAAAATTCAACATTTGAAGAATCCTCCATATCTTATGGCGAACAATCATTCGAACAAGAGATCGAGGAAGAAGAAGAGGAGTCACAACATGATCTAAGTGAGATAAATTGTGCCTATCAAAGCCTTATCGAACAATGGTTCCAGGTAAGTACTAGATTAGATTCATCTTTTTATTTTTATTTAGTTGATTTGTAGTTTCAGCAACTAGACTCATCTACTCTCGAATATTTTCATTCTTCATTTAAAAAATTGCTACTGAATATAGTGTTATTACTGCTACGTGAATGGCTTCATTGGAAGTTTAATTACACATAACTATTTTTTTAAATTCTCTTTAGTATAGAGTAGGTAGGATATTATTTTCTTTAGTTTTCAATTAGTATGCTCTCCTCCTGCGTTTTTACACGATCTCGAGGATCAGAAAATAAGTTGTCAATAAACATTTTCAAGAATGAATAAATTGCGATTTATCAAAGACATATTTTCACTTTATGTCCATTTTCAATAAAATCTTCTGAGATTGGGAATTTAATAAACTTTCATTTCTTTTTAGATTTTAGTTTAAAAAATAAAAAATAAATAAAAATAAAAAAATAAATAAATTTTGATTTTGAAAACTAACAATTTTTCTAGGATAGGATACAATTTCATTTTTTTTTTAAATTAAAAAAAAAAAAAACATTCGGTGAATAAAAAACAAACTGAGTTTTTACATCTGAAACAATCGTTGAAACTGTGTCTCGCTTGCAATTGATTGCATCTGGCCATACTAAAACTTGCAGCAAGCAATTAGATGATAAAACCTGCAAACACAATTAAATCTGAAATTCCCCAGGTTCATCGTTTTGCTTGGGGCCAATAAAAGCACTGTGAATTTCATTGGAATGTACACGAACTTGTGTTCATAAACCTGCAACTAGCAACAACAAACCAAAACGATGAGCAACAGATGGCTGGTGGCTTTGACAAACTCACATTGGATAGTCTATATGAAGATGCAATGGTTCGGCAAACTGCATATAATCGACAAGGTGGAACTATGAAGCTAGAGGGGTCATCTCTGTTACAAGTAACTTGGTTCCAGGTTTGATGCATGATCTTATGTTCAATGGGAAGGATGAAGCTCTGAACAAAATGGTGTTACCTTTGATGGACTTGCTCTTTTGTGAGCCTAATCCGATTGCTCTTAATACAGCTTTGGCACAACTTGGTGTAATAAGGCCTATATTTAGGTTACCCTACGCCCCTCTTCCTATTGAGAAAAGGATCCAATTTTGCAATATTTTTCGAGATTTTGGCTGCATCCTCTATCCCTAGCCAGCGTATCGTTGAAAATATGCCCTCCACCATCGCAACTCCCTCAGCAACGCCCACAAAATCCTCCAAAACATAAATTAAAAATCTGGCTCTTTGTCTAGAAAATTAGGAAACGATAATACAAATTCCGATTTTGTAGGAACAAATCACTGCACGATAAGTCAAATCGGAGTTTTCTATCACTAAATAAAATATCGAGGAGGCAGTTTTGTAGTAATATCTAGGGAATTCTTGGTTAGAATGGTGATGAACTCCAGCTTTGCGTTTAATAGAGGAGACCGCCACAGAGTGAAGACGATACCTTTTTTTCTATGTAGGCGTTGAACCAGTTAGAAGGTTTTACTTGCAATGAAGTAGAAGGTGCCGTGTATGTCTTCCCTCGCATTCACCTACCACAAAAAGCAATCAAAACTCTAGTGCATACCTGACCCTAAAACTTTAATTAAGGAGGATCTACGATTTTATTGTTGTTTTTATAGAGGAAACTCAGTGATCGAATACTATTGACAAAAATGAGTAAAATGGAGGCCTACCGCTGTGGTGTTGGAGATTTGTGGAAACGCTAGACCGGTGAAACAAATCCAAGAACCGTCGGTCACCGCATGGGTGGTTGCGAGGATCTTATTCAGCAGCTTGAGCTCTCTGTCAAGCTGGGAAAACACAAGGGATGTGTAAATATTGTGCATTTTAATCCAATTGGTGACCTGCCTGTGTCAGATTCTGATGACAAGGAAATTATAATTTGGGACTGGGCTGCTAATATTAAGAAACTATCTTTTCATTATGGACATAAAAACAATGTATTTCAGGCCAGAATTATGCCTTTCACAGATGATTGTTCTATTGAAAGTTGTGCTGCAGATGGACAGGTAAGGCTTAGTTAACTTCAGGATCCTTGCTATCCTGTCATCTTTCCCAACACAAATGTATTTTGGAATTGTCAATTTACTGCGCATGCGCTTCATTGCGTTTGTGAAAACAAATGGGTGGTCTGAGTATTGATGAAGGTGACATCATAATACGCAGTTGATATTCTAAAAGCATGGCCTCTGTTGATTATATCATTATATCTTTGAAGTTCAGGAAAATTCGTCAGAATGACTACAATGGAGAAATGTCAATGGATAATCAGGAGTGTACATTGTGATGAAAACATGCCAATTCGTACCTCGAATGCTATGAAGGGATGAATCTTTTTGGTCATTAAATAAGGTATGAATTTTTACATAAAAAAATTTAGAAGACCTTTCTATGTTAGTTTGGTGTTAAAAATAAAAATTGTTTTTTTAATTTGTTATTTAAAAAAAAAAAAAAAAAAACCTTGATGAATTTGTTGATGAGTTTGTATAATTTAATTAGGGTTAGTTTATTTTATTATTTTCATTATTAGTGTTGTTTTTAATAAATAAATAAATAAAGAATCGACATAAATAATAAATTAAAAAAAATTGCCCTCATTCATTCATAAACTAACTACTTGTTCCCTAACAAATACAAAAGCCTTTTCAAATGTTTTAAATCAATTTTCCTACAAATCAATAAAAACATTTTGAAAAAGTATTGCACAATCAAGGAGTACATTGCATGAGGACATGCAATATTTCTAGTTGGGGGGAAATAAAAGTATGTTGGATTTTATCATTTATTTTAAAGTGAATTTGTGGGCAAGAGTTAGGATGCATATACTAAAAAGTGAAATGAGATTGGTGTTATGTGTAGGTCAACAAGAAGCTTATGCAGAAAGCTCAACATTACGATGCAACACCCTTTTCATCCACAATTAGTGTAACTTCGAAAAATAATTAAAAAAAAAATGGACATTTCATAAATTCTTGAAAATGAGCTAATTTGTTTTTGAGTCACTTCATATAGGAATGATCGATGGAGATGGCACACAAAGGTGACAATTTTTATGCAGGAATGGTGCTAAGTTTTTTAGAGTTGAAGACAATCTAATGCAAAAGTGATTTTTCGAAATCACAATGAAACATGCATCATTGGACGCTTGAAGGAACTAATTCTTCACAGCACATATCATGACATTTTCCACTACACAAAAATCCTTTTGCGTCATGATTACTCCCCTTTTTCCTTCCAAACGCCTAGACCATCCTTGTGTTGAAGCCCATTCTCCATTACCTTATCTTTCACGACTTCATGCACGCCTATTTTTCTGAATCGCATACATTCCTTTATCCTTTCCAGTTTATTGCCTTCTAGTTTTCCTTTTGAATAAAAATTATTCCATTTCCATGATTACATTGCCTTGTTTTCCTTGCCATGCTGATCCACACTGCTTGCCCGTGATTTCTTTCCATTTATAGTCCTAGCAAATCTCTTTGTACAAACTTGCATTGACTGATGTGGGATTCCTTAAGGCCCAGCTTTCAACAAGTGTTGCCCCATCGACATCAGCACCTTATCTGGGAAATAGGCTAGAGTTCCTTTTGGGTACGTTGAGACTTGCATGCCTCAATGGAAAGTTCTCTCGCTGACAATCATGGGAATAAATCAATGTCCCTTGATCATCAGATCTTGCAAATGGCTCGACGTCAACCCCTTTATTCGCATTTCGCAAGATGTACTCGAGTACCTTGGCACTCATTGACATCAATGGTGAGTTTGCCTCGCACTGGTTAGCGGCATGCATCAATGGCCGGTAATCCAATGATTTATTTTCATGCTCGACACCGACACATTCTTTCGCATGATTAGACTTGTACCATCAAGTTTTGTAGCAGGTGAAGACTATACACTTTTTTTTCATGACTCCCTCAGCAGTTACAGTAGCATGAATTTTAATCTATGAGAGTGCCACAGTTCCACTTTCAGCCTTTATCTTTTCTATGATTCAGCATCAGCAGTTTAGATTCCTTCATTTCCCAGGATCCAGTTACAACAACATCAGTCACGTTTTCATGATCCAGCAGCAGCAGTAGCAGCAGCTACATTCCTATTGCATAGTTCATCATTCTTGGGTAAGTAGAGGTATGTTGTTTTCTAATATTTAATCATGCAATTCCTTATATGTTGACTTGAATATTTTGGAAAATTCCCTCACCATGCTCCATTTCCTTTCATGACCCATGTCAAGTTGCATGAGGACATGCAACCAATTCAGTTTGCGGGGGGAGAACTATATTCACTACATATTCACTACCATGATTCCATTTCTCCACCACTATCACTCCACTTTTTTTTTTTTATCTCATTTACCATTCACCAACATTTCTTTTCCAACGATACTTTGTTGCACTTTGCTTCATACACATTAATATACATATTGGCATGTTTCATGAATATTACAAAAGGGCTTTCTTATGCACATTGATAGCTTATGATTTCCAGTGAGTGTTTACATTATTATTGCAGCAAGAGAACAGAAAACGAAATGAATGTTGCTAACACAAGAACCAACATTCTTTGTATTCATGAGAACCAACCATAAGAAAAGAGAACAGAAAACGAAATGAATGTTGTTAACACAAGAACCAACATTCTTTGTATTCATGGTTGTCACACAAGAACCAACCATAAGAAAATGTAATTTGTTACTCATGTCTTTCACATATCCTGGAAACATTCATTATTAAAAATAAATCATCATGTAAAGCCAAATTTCAGATGCCAAATGTTCTTAAAGAGATCCATGCATGGTTGCATGAGGACATGCAACAAGATCAGTTGGGGGGAATGTTGGGACTCAGAAATGTCATATTTTCATCCACCTTTCCCTTCACAATTCCTTACATTTCATCATCCCATTAACCTTTCATCATATCATTTTCATAAATACATTTGGGTTTCACCTTCTTATTTTCCACTTTATTCATTTTTGTATTATAAGTGAATTTATGATTAAATATTAGAAAATATACATATTTTTATATAAATCTCAAGAATATGTGAGTTTTGTAATGTGTAGGAAATATTTGAAGGATTAATTCCAAGATACGTCTCAAATATCTCCTCCACAATATTAAGGAGATAATTATTTAAGCCTATTCCTAAGGAGAAGATCATGAGGATTTGGTTTGCATATCTTATCCAAGATATGTGAGAGATGTGTGGAGGATTCAAAGGGATAATATCTTGTAATAATGGGAAATTAGTTGAGAGTGATTGAGAGAATATTGGATATGTAATTATGAGATGGTTATATTCCTCATGTATATAAGAGAGTGCTCTCTCTTCATTTGAAAAGGGGATGGAAAAGTTGATTAGTTGATAGTTTTGAGTTTGGAGAGATAGTCTTGTAATTAGGAGAAGGGGATTCTTAACTTTGATTCATATTGTTACACTTTCATGATTTTTCATTTGATTCTTGTAATGTAATTTGAGATAGCTTTATTGTTGTGAGCTCACATATGTTGTTTTTCATTCAACTCTTCACATGTTGTATTGCTTTTCCCTTCTGCAATTTCCTGCTTTCCTAGTTAGTGTTTCAATGCCTTCCTAGATTAATTTGATTTCAGTAATTTAGATTAAATTAGTTCCACTTCGGTCTTGCATATATAGTGCATGTGCCTCGTAAGCCTACGAACCTTGGATTGACAAATTAAATAGTTGGGAAAGTACTACAACAGAATTAAACGAACATATTTTCACCCTACAATCGTGAATCAAGGATCTGAAGAAAAAATTGGTAGATATCAGCGAGATAGTTGCAGATGTAGGTTTGTTCATGATTACCAATGGTATGACTGATGATTGGCAAACTTTGATGAGAATATCGATGTAGACACCTAGTATGTAGATTTGGGATTATCCACACATATGTCGGGGAACAAATAATGGCTCAAAGATTTTAAATAAATCAACAATGAAGAAAAAATCTACCTTGGTGATGATATATTTCATCAGATCAAAGGGTGTGGGAAAATTTCAGCTATTTTACCTAATGGTAATGTCAGATATATTCATAATGTAATGTATGTGCCCGGAGTGACAAATAATCTGATTTCTATATCCATGATTACAAATCAGGATCTCAAGGTAGAATTGTTTAAATCTAATTGTTATATTAAAGATCTGTTGGATGGCATGAAGACTATTGCTTCAGGAATTCGAACAGGAGGTCTGTACAAATTGGATGTGAGAAAAAAACCAGATCGAGCTTTAACAACATCGAGTTTGACTACATAAGAGTTGTGGCACCAAAGATTTGGTCATATCAACTACAACGATTTGTTGTTACTTCAGAAAAAGGAAATGGTAAGATATCTTCCGATATTAAAAAAAAGTGCATAATGTTTGTGATGCTTGTGCATTAGGAAATATGCATAGAGAAGAATTCCATGTTCGAGTAGAAAGGAAAAAGAGAGACATACTTGAATTAGTGCACACAGACCTTTGTGGACCCATGTAAACAAAGTCATTAGGAGGTGCACTCTATTTTTTACTATTTTTTGATGATTGCACAAAGTTTTCTTGGGTATATTTCATAAGTAATAAAAGCCACACATTTGAATATTTTAAGCAGTTCAGATATATGATTGAAAAGCAAACAGGGAAGCACATAAAAATTCTCTACTCCAATCAAGGGGGAGAATACAGGAAGGAGGAACTTACCAAGTATTGTAAATACCATGGGAAATTACAACAATTCATAGTACCCCATACCCCTCAATAGAACAGAGTAGCGGAAAGAAAGAACAGAAAATTGGTGGAGTGTGTTAGGAACATGTTGAAAGGTAAGGATATTTCGAATGGTTTTTGGGCTGAAGCATTGAATACTACAGTTTATTTGAAAAATAGGATTCCTACAAGAAGTCTCGAGTTTACAAATCCTTTTAAAGAATTATGTGGATTTAAACCTGCAATAAAACATTTAAGAGTATTTGGGTCTAAAGCATTTGCCCACATTCCAAAGGAAGACAAAATAAAACTAGATTCAAAATCCATCAAATGTACCTTTGTAGGGTGTTTTTCACAACTTAAAGCTTATAGATTACTTAATCCCTCTACTCACAAGATTTTTGTTAGTAGAGATGTCATATTCCATGAGTAGGTTTATGATGAATCTGATAAGCGCAATGAGGAATGGGATATATTTTTGGTGGAAGAAAGTGAAGAAATAGGTAACAGGAAGCATCAGAAGAAAGAGGCAGAAGAAGATAATCCAGATACAGAAATCAAGCCAAGTCTGTCAAAGGCGTTGAGATTCAACAAGATGATGAGCTTAGTGAAAAGAGTTGCCTTCACTAAGTGGGCTCGCGGGCTATTTTTGGCGTAAGTCTATTTTTAGACTATGTCTATTTTTAGACATGGTGATCATATTTTAGAAGTTGCAGGGTGTTATTTGTGGATGGCTGGTCAAGTTGGAAAAATAGAAGAAATTATATTTTTAGAATATTGGGCGAAGTTTATTTATAGATCGCTGATCTAAAAATAGAAGTGTTGATTATTATTAGCTCTTAATAATAATACAACAATAAACAACAACTTATTCTCTTGAAGCACTTAGTTTTAGTGCACATATTTGGAAAATCAGTGGGCTGAAGGAATTATGAAATTCCTAGGGTTTACTAGTGGTTCATGCATGGAGGACACAGTTATAACTGAAGTGGCAAAGTTATGACAGAGTTGGAAGAGTAGTTCATGGAGTTGTTATTTAGTTTAACTCAATCATTGGAGTTAAACTTAATTGAGCTAGTTGTATCTAATCTAACTGAATGATACACTAGTGAGAGTGGAGTGAAGTAATTATTTAATTAATTCACAAATAATAACTCATTAAACAACTAAACAATACAACAATTAACTACAATTCATGGCAGTTCCAGTGGAGACCCAGTGGAGAGATAGGTGAAAGGGCAAGATGGACTATCCGTTGTGACTATAGTGATGCATTGATTGCACCACACACACATTGGAGTTTCCAATGAGGATTGCGCAGTCAAGGAAAGGGTAATTAGAATTCATTCAATGCTATTCTTTAGCAGGGATTGCGCAGTGGAGGCAGGGTAGCAGGTGGCAAGAAATCGGTGCATGGATTTGCATATTTCTTCTTATTAGTGTGTGACGATTGATTGTACTGAGAGCTTGATGTACTAAGCTTTGTATGAGATTGTTACATGATCTCCATGATACATAATATATGATAGTTTGGTTTTCCAGCTTCATGGTTTCCCATTAAACAACTGTGTTATGTGAGATTGTTTGTATTTATGCTTCACATGTGTTTGCTATTAATTTTCTGAAAAAGATTAACAGTGGAATGATTATGTATTTTGCAAGAAGTTAAATATTGTGAGATCATGGGAATCTGGATGTATGCATGCTTAGTGTATATACATTCTACATGGTATCAGAGCAGTGTTAATTCTTGAATATTGCAATTATGAAGAATTTTTGAGTTTGTGCTGGTGGACAATTCGAATTTTCCACATAAAATTCTTGGTGCGACAGTTGAGTATACATTGAAATGTCTTTCAATGGGTTTCGATTGGAGTATCCCCTTGATGGGAGCTCGAATTACATAGCCTATAAGGATAGGATGGAGGTGGTGCTAGAGGATAATGGACTAAAGGAGTTCATCAATAGCAATGTTCCTAAGCCGGGATCTAGCGATACTGCATTACTTGATGCATGGAAAAAAAAGATAGCAAAGATAAGAAGAATTTTGTTGGAAGGTGTGAAGGACCATTTCGTGTCCAGCCTTCACGGGAAAGCCACTCCATTCTTAATGTGGAAGGCTTTGAATAATTTGTTCTAAAGCAGCAATGACCAGAGGAAGTTGGTGCCAAAAGACAAGCTCAGAAAAATAAAAATGGAGAAGGGCAACAATATTCTAAAATATCTCACGAAGTTTGTCCACTGTAGGGATGAACTGGGAAGTGTGGGGATTACTATTGATGATGAATAATTGGTGAGCTTGGCTCTCCTTGGGCTTCCGAAGAGTTGGCATAGCTACGAAGACTCTGTCAATGGATGGGAGAAACTGTCGGGATGGGAGCGACTTTAGTTAGATCTTGTGCAGGAGGAGATAAGGCGAGGTACCAGGGATGGCTCTTCATTGAAGAATGAATATGAAGAGAATTTTGATTTGGCTACCAAAGAAAGGAAAGGGAAGGGGAAGAAATTTCCTTCAAAATCTGAAGCTAAAGGCAAGAATCAGGATTTGTCTAAGGTGAAGTGTTTTCACTGTCACAAACATGGGCATTTTGCCACTAACTGCCCACAGAAGAACAAGAAGAACAAGAAGGTTGTTGCAGCTGCAGCTGGAGAGGCCTTAGCCTCGCAATTTGAACTTGATTTCTCTTTGATCACATGCTTGGTTTCAATCTATATGGGATCGGTGTGGTATCTTGATAGTGGTGCGTCTTTCCATATGACAAGAGACAAAGAGTTATTTAGTGACTTGGAGGAGAACAACCTCCAGATGCATATAGAGATGGGCGACGATGGTCGACACAGTGCGACCGGCATTGGGACCATTACCTTTGAGAGGGAGTCCCGCAATCCATTCTTGTTGAAGGATGTTATGCATGTTCTAGGTTTTGAAGAAGAACTTGGTCTCGGTTGCAATGTTGGAAGACAAAGGTTATGATGTTGTTTTCAGTGAGGGAAAAGCCTTCCTTCGAAATAAAACAATGGGTCAAACCAAGAAGATAGGGATTCAAGTTAAGAATCTCTATAAGATGGAGGTATATGGCTGTGTTGCAATGGTGGGAAAAGTAGAAGAAGTGGTGAGCCGAGATGAGGGCGAATTATGGCACAGGAGATTGGGCCATCTTCACCATGGCGTTTTGAAGATTTTGCAGCAGATTTCTACTGGACTTCCCAAGGGTACTCCTGCGTAGTCAGATCAGTGCAAGGGGTGTACTATGGGTAATTTTGTTAAGACCACATTTCATGAGAAGGAGAACCGTGCTTTGGTGATCCTGGAGAGAATTCACACAGATGTGTGTGGACCTTTCTCGGTTGCTTCAACATCAAAACACATGTATTATGCTATATTTGTTGATGAATATTCTCGTAGATGCTAGATCTTCTTCATGCAGAAGAAGAGCAAAAAATTCTCAAAGTTCTGTGAGTTTAAATCATTGGTGGAGAAGGAGTCGGGGAAGCAAGTGAAAGCTCTACGGAGTGATAATGTTGGTGAATACATCTCGGGTGAATTCAAAGACTTTTGTAGCAAAGAATGAATTCGAAGAGAAATCATAGCACCTCATAACCCACAGTAGAATGGGGTCTACAAGAGGAAGAACAGAACGATCGTGGGTGCTGCACGAGCTATGCTTGAGAGGGAGCTAGACTTGCATGCAGTGAAGGAACTTCTTGTTCCAAAAGATGAGCCTACGGATGCAGATCAACCACAAGAGGAGATTCATGGAGTGGAGGAGTCCACTCATGTAGAACCAAAAATCATACAAGGAAGAAAGCGTACCATATAAGCTAAGAGACTGAAGCTTGATGGGGCATAGAATGTAGGAGTCCCTACATCACAACGCAGACAAAGACAGTCACCTGACCGATTTACTAGATACATGGCTCTGATGAGAAAGTGTATCGTGACAGATCCATCTTATTTTGAAGAAGCAGTGCAGGAGCCCACATGGGTAGATGCCATGGTGAAGGAGTATGACTCCATTGTTAGAAACAGTGCTTGGAATATTTTTCCAAGGCCGGTGGGAAAATCAGTTGTAGGATCAAGATGGATCTACAAGGTGAAGCAAGTTAGTGATGGGAGCGTCGAGAATTATAAGTCAAGATTTGTTTCTTGGGGCTTCTCACAGATCGAGGGGATTTATTATGAAGAAACCTTTGCACCTGTCGCATGGTATTCTTCCATAGGGACCATCCTTGCTCTCTCAGCGCAGATGGGTTGGCACATTCATCAGATGGATGTGAAGATTGCATTCCTTAATGGGATCGTTAAGGAAGAGGTGTACATTGAGCAGCCTAAAGGATTTGATATCTTTAGTAACAAGTCACATGTGTGCAGGCTCAAAAGAGCATTGTATGGGCTGAAGCAAGCACCTCGTGCTTGGTAAACACATATCGACAACTATTTCACTAGACTTGGCTTCACCAAGAGTGAGGCGGATGCAAACCTGTACCAAATTGTGGTGGAGGGTAAGCTTTTAATCATTGTTCTTTATGTTGATGATTTAATACTAACGGGTGATGAGCATTTGATACACTCATGTAAGGTAGATCTTGCAAAGGAGTTTGAGTTGAAGGATTTGGGCTTCCTTCATTATTTCCTTGGATTGGAAATATGGCAGCGAGAAGGTGAACTGTTTGTGTCTCAAGGCAAGTATGCCCAGGAGATACTGGAGAAGTTTCACATGCAAGGTTGCAAGCCTATCGACACTCCTATTCCAGGAATTTGGAGGAAAGAGGATGCTACATCGGCAGAGGTAGTGGATTCCGTTGTTTATCGACAGTTGGTGGGTTCGCTCATGTATTTAGTTAATACAAGACTGGGCATATGCTATGCGGTGAACCATATTTCACAAGCGATGGTTAAGCCTACCAAGCTCTTTTGGAAGGCGAGAAAGAATTTCCTGAGATATCTCAGGGGCACATCTAAGTATGGTTTATGGTACAGACAGACAGATGAGGTGAAGTTGCATGGCTTCACGAATGGAGATTGGGTAGGCAACCCAACAGATAGAAAGAGCACATCAGGAGGTATTTTCAGTATTGGATCTACGACCATTTATTGGTACAGCAGGAAACAAGGATCTGTGGCACTCAATTCAACGAAAGCAGAATACATGGCAGCAAGTCAAGCTGCATGTGAGGCTATCTGGATGAGGAGGATCCTAGTTGGTTTGTCCGGTTCACATTTAGATCCTACAGTGATACATTGTGATAATCAGAGTTGCATTAAACTCTCGATTAATCTTGTGTTTCAAGATAGATCTAAACATATTGATATCCAGTATCATCATATCATAGATTATGTGTAGTGGAAGATCATGTTGCTTCAGTACATTCCTATGGAAGATCATAATGCAGATATTCTGACAAAGGCGCTCACTAGGAGCAAATTCGAATACCATAGAGGTAGTATTAGGGTGAAGGATAATCCATATCTTGTTGAGAGGGAGTGTTGAGATTCAACAAGATAATGAGCTTAGTTAAAAGATTCGCCTTCACTAAGTGGGCCGACGGGCTATTTTTGGCGCAAGTCTATTTTTAGACATGGTGATCATATTTCAGAAGTTGCAAGATGCTATTTGTGGATGGTTGGTCAAGTTGGAAAAATAGATGAAATTATATTTTTAGAATATTGGGCAAATTCTATTTATAGATCTTCGATCTAAAAATAGAAGTGTCGATTATTATTAGCTCTTAATAATAATCCGACAATAAACAACAACTTATTCTCTTGGAGCACTTAGTTTTAGTGCATAGATTTGGAAAATCGGTGGGTTGAAGGAATTATGCAATTCCTTGGGTTTACTAGTGGTTCATGCATGGATGACTTAGTTAGAACTAAAGTGGAAAAGTTATGACAGAGTTGGAAGAGTAGTTCATGGAGTTGTTATTCAATTTAACTCAATCATTGGAGTTAAACTCAGTTGAGCTAGTTGTACCTATTCTAACTGAATGATACACTACTGAGAGTGGAGTGAATTAATTAGTTAATTAATTCACAAATAATAACTCACTAATCAACTGAACAATACAGCAGTTAACTATAGTGCATGGCAGTTCCATAGGAGACCCAGTGGAGAGATAGGTGAAAGGAAAAGATGGACTATCCATTGTGACTATAGTGATGCATTGATTGCACCACATACACATTGGAGTTTCCAATGAGGATTGCGTAGTCAAGGCAAGGGTAGTTAGAATTCATTCAAAGCTATTCTTCAACAGGGATTGCACAGTGGAGGCAAGGTAACAGGTGGCAAGAAATCAGTGCATGGATTTGCAAATTTCTTTTGATTAGTGTGTGACGATTGATTGTACTGAGAGCTTGATGTACTAAGCTTTGTATGAGATTGTTACATGATCTCCATGATAAATTTTATATCATAGTTGGGGTTTTTAGCTTTAGGCTTTCCCGTTAAACAAATGTGTTATGTGCGATTGTTTTATTTATGCTTCACATGTGTTTGCAATTAATTTTCTACAAAATATTAACAGTGGAATGATTCTGTATTTTTCAAGAAATTAAATATTGTGAGATCATGGGAATCTAGATGTATGCATGCTTAGTGTATATAATTTCTACAAAAGGAAATTCAGAATGGGTTGGAATCTACACCAACACTTAGAAGATCAAGTAGGCATATTCAATTGCCTGCTAGATATAGGAAAAATGTCTTTATAACTAGTATGATGAATGTTGTTGAACCTTCTAGTTATAGATAAGAAAATCAATGTAGTGAATCGAAAACAACTATGGAACAGGAATATGAATCTATTCTAAAAAACAACACTTGGGAGCTGGTTGAACTTCCTAAAGGGAAACAAACCATAGGGTGTAAATGGTCATATAAACCCAACATTAATGCAAATGGAACCATAGATAAATTAAAAGCTAGATTGGTAGCAAAGGGGTATTCACAAAAAGAAGGTATTTAATATGAAGAAACCTTCACCCCCGTAGCTAAAATAAATACTATCAGAATGTTGATTTCTTTAGCTCCTAAGAAACATTGGATGATTCACCAACTAGATGTAAAATCTGCATTTCTAAATGGGGAATTGAAAGAGGAGGTCTATTTAGAGCAACCTGAGGGGTTTGTCCAGAAAGGGAAAGAACATTTAGTCTGTAGATTAAAAAAATATCTATATGGACTAAAACAAGCACCCAGATCATGGTATGAAAAGATTGACTCATTTTTTCTGCAACATGGTTGCAATAGAAGTAAAAAAAATCCTAATCTGTATACCATGAAAGATGAAAAGGGGCGCATAATGTTGATTTATTTGTATGTAGGTGATCTAATTATTACAGGTGATTTTGTTGATATAATCAAAGAAATCAAGCATCAAATGTCATAGATGTTCAAAATGAAAGACCTTGGTGAATTAAGATATTGTTTGGGTCTCGAGATATGGAGAGATTCAGGACAAAATTTTATGTCCCAGGGTAAGTATGTCAGAGGTCTACTGGAAAGATTTAGGATGGATCAATGCAAGGCTGCAGCAGTACCACTACAACAGAACATTAAACTTCAGAGTGAGAATGGCTCTAAAGAGGTAGATGCGACACTTTATAGACAGCTAGTTGGGAGCCTAATCTACCTAACAACTACTAGACCATATTTGGCTTATGCAGTCAATGTGCTATGTCAATACATGTCCAAACCACTTGAGATTCATGGGAATGCAACAAAAGGTGTTTTAAGGTATCTACAAGGAAATATAGATTATGGTATTATTTATACTGATTCTTCTCATGTTATATTGACAGGATTTTCAGATTCTAACTAGGCTGGAAATGTAGACGACTAAATATCCATAACAGGATATGCATTCAGCATTGGATCCGGGGTGATTACATGGTGCAGTAAGAAACATAACACAGTTTCCTTGTCTTCAGTGGAAGAAGAGTATAAAGCCATGTGTGCAGCAACATGTGAGGCAGTTTGGTTGTGGAGACTTATCCAGGATGTCAGGGAAGAACAAAGAGATGCAAAAGAAATCAGATGTGACAACTAGAGTTCAATCAAACTTGCTAATAATCTGGTGTTTCACAAGAACAGTAAATACATTGATGCACAATTCCACTTCGTCAGGGAGAAAGTTTGATCAAAAGAAATACACATTGTATATTGTAAAACATGTGATAATGTTGCAGACATCTTCACTAAGCTTCTTGGAAAAATTAAGTCTAAAATGTTTAGGGAGATGTTAAGCATATTTGTGAACTCGTTCTCCATTAAGGGGGAGTGTTGAAGATAATAGAGAATCTCCTATATTAGAGAGAGTTGATTCCTGATACCTTAGGATAGGAATTAATTTCTATTTCTTAGGGTATGGTTCTAACTTCTCTAGATCTTATATGCTATATAATGTTTGAAATGTATTGAGATCATAGAGCGTTTTGCAGAAACCAGACTCTCTTGATTCAGTTCTGACAAGTAGGATTTTTTTATTAATCCATTCAAACACTTTTTTTATCTATCTTTATACACGAGGTAGGAAAATAAGTTCTAATTCTATTATATTTTAAACAAAAATAATTAAATAACTTTTACAACTCATCAAATTCAGTTTGTAAAAGGTAAATATTATGTCAATACTCCATCACTAATCATTTGCATGAAGCCTCATTTCTTGCAAATCGATGTATCCTATCATGTTTTTCTCTTAACAAAGCTGTCATAATGTTAGAATTTTTAAGGCTTCCAAGTGAATTGTTTATTTAGGCTTACATCTATTACAATTTTTAAATATTTAGAATTTACAATAATTATAATTATATCTATTACAATTTTTAAATTAAGACTGAGATATATTAAAAATAAATAAAATAAAAATTATTAAATATACTTTATATAATTTTATAATAAATTCAAACATGATTTAATATTGCAAATCAGTGCACTAAAAATAAATAAAATAAAAAATATTGATGAAATAATTGATTTTTTTTTTCAGAAGAAAAAAACGTTGTTTATATTAAAATATAAGCAGTACATAGTCAAAATATTCTCAAACTGTTAGACCACAGCGAGAAAAGCAACATATAAAGGCCATCTGGAAATTGCTCTGGAAATTGCTCCCAAAAAGAGAGATAAGTATTATGATGGCCACCACATAGCAGGATGTGATCCTACCTTTACATATAAGCTCAGCTTATGAAGCGAGCAGAAGACACAAGAAGAAAGATACATCAAAGAAAAACGTGTGGGATGAGCATATGATATGACCAACTATAAAACATAAATGACAGATTAGATATAAAGAGAAATATATCGAAGACGAGAGGAGAGGATCCGATCCAGCCTAGTTCTGCGCTGGCAGAGATGAGATGAAAATCCATAAACATTACGACAGGCAGAAACTGTGGATTGCTGGAAAAGGCAAATTGAATCCTTCAAATAAATTTATAAAACTCCATAATGAATCCAAACATGATTTAATATTGTGATAATCCTTCAAATTATTTTATCAAACTTCATAATGAATCCAAATATGATTTAATGTTGTGATAATCCTTCAAATTATTTTATAAAATTTCATAATGAATCCAAACATGATCTAAAAAAAAATTTTATCTGAAAAACGCCAAAATTGCAATAGTGACTTGCCATTTACCTGATATAATGGGAATAAATTTATATTTTATAGCATATGCTGTCTAATCAGGTCAAGTCATGACAACATAATGCTATACATGCATATCTTCGCTTTGGGAATTCTCCCTCCTGACAAGACCAAAAGTGTTGCCTTCCCCTCGTTTTAGATCCTAATGTTCCCTCATTGTTCTCCTCCATTTACATTCTATTGGTTCCCAGCTATTCTCCATGGAAAATTCTTTTGTCTTTAAATGTTTCCACTATATGCCCAGCCAGCTCAATCGTTCTGAAAATTCTTTTGTCTTTAAATGTTTCCACTATATGCCCAGCCAGCTCAATCGTTCTGAAAATTCTTTTGTCTTTAAATGTTTCCACTGTATGCCCAGCCAGCTCAATCCTTCTGTTTCTTAATGATTTTGGCAACTTTCCATTTTTGTTGGAGCATTGAGTGCACGTGTGTTTGTTTTTACTGAAAACAACAAAAATAAATAAATAAAACTTATGCAACTCTTTGAACTCAAATAAATAAACATAGATACAGTAATACAACTTGAATTCATGATATGAACTTTGCCTTCAAATAATAACACATAAAATGATATAAACATGGTGTGTACTTGGATATATCATTCTATTTTCTAAATTCGTCCTATAAAATTTAAGGACTCTCTTGATTGAGACTCGCTTTGAAACTTTAGTTTTGGTACGATGTATTTGTTTATATTGTAGAGTTATTTGAAATATGAAGTTGTTATTTCAATTTTATCTAAATGGTTAGTAGACATAAATTTAAAATTTATTTTATTATAATAATTAAGAGAATAATATAATTTTTTTTTAAATAATAAATATTCTTTTTATATATTAATATTAAAAAGTTTAATTTTTTGATGAATATTGGCGATTACTGGCAGCAACAAAGGCATCCACTTGGCACATGTTCAAGATGTGTGCTAAACATGCTTCTTGTTATGAGCATTTAACAATCTTTTTAGAGAAGGAAGTTGATATATACGGTAGAATTGGTTTCGCAAGACAATGTTGTATGAGCGTGGGTATGGGAGTTAAGGTGGCGAGAGTAGTTGGATGTCTAAGCATGCAGGGTGGTATTCTGACTGTGCCAATCCCTACTTCTCAAGCTATGGAAAACTGGGAGGGAGCTCAAGAAGGTTCTAGTGGCGTTGTCAAATTCTCTTTTGTGGTTCGTAGCAAGCAAATTTGGGACTCAGGCACAGGGTTCCTTCCCCAGTCCATATTTTGTGTCTTCGTGGTTTTGTCGAGGTGGCCTAGGTGAGGCTTAGGAAAAGGTGCGTAATTTCTAGAGAAATTGTTGGCTTTCAATCTTCTAGTGAAGTTTCTAGGCCTAGTATTAAGGTTGGTTTACTTTTCCTACAACATTGGTCTACTTGCATTTTTGTTGGTTACGTGGGCTTGTTCTTAGAAATTATAGCCGAGTCTAGGGTTAGAATTTAGAGGGTCTTGAAGGCCAAGGAAAAGAAACCTCTTTGCACATTGGTGTTATGGGTTTTGGAAGTAGGAAAAGGGCTAGCTGGTGGGCCTTTTGGGTTTACTTCTAAATTAGCATCTTGCTTCTTTTTTGGAAGGGTAATTCTAGAAAGTTATAGGCCTTATCTGATTTTTGGCCTACTCTTCCTATTATCTGGAGATTTTTCGATTTTGTGCAATGGTTTATGTTTCTCCCCACTAGTTTTTAAGTTCTGGAGTATTTTGGAGCTTTCAGGGATGGTTCGTAGGCATTTTATCCTGTACAAGTCGCTTCAATTGTTTCTCCCTAGTGGTAGGTGAATGGCGGGGTGGTGAACATGATCGTTGGTGTGATGGGAGAACACTTGGGCATAAAATAGTGGAGTTGGGTCATTGGATGGAGATTAATTGGTATCGAACAGGATTGTTGATTACAATGTCTTGAGTTCATTGGTGTTACACAGTAATTTGTCACCGTCCCTGCAATCCCCATCTCGCCCATTGGAGGGTCATTTTTGTGACCAATAAGCAGTGTCATGCCTTGCAAATACCATCATTGCATCCCTTTCCATGAGGACAACATTCCTTCTGTTGATCATTTCCTGAGCAGACCCCTAAAAACACTTGTTTTTGCCTTGGCGCTGGTAGCATGTTATGTACTCGTGCCAATGAGGAAAATTAACACTGAGCCCACGCCAATTGGTGCTCTGTCCCAATTAAGCACCCGCGCCAATCTGCTTTTGGAAAGTTTTTTAAAAAAAGTGGCGAAGTTTCGATTACAACAACTTCGTGGATGAGTCATCAGGAGTGGTTTCGACTGAATAACCACGACCTTCCTCCTTTGGCCTCTTGTTTCCACCTTATGGGGAACCTCCCAAGGGATAAGGCCTCCCTTCCACTATTTTAGGGATCCCAACCTCCTCCTCTCCTCTATAAATATAGCCTTCATCCATTGATGAAGGGGCTGAATGGCTGAATAGCTAGTCTCCAAGTTCCCAAGAGCCATCAGAGCCTTATGCTGCAAGAGCCTTGATTCATTCCCTTAAGGCCAAATCCAAGAAAGGAGATTATTGTCGAGACATCCGAAGAGAGAGGTTTGTCCCATCCCCGACAGGCTTTTTCGAGACGTGTTCCGCTGGCGACCCTCCGAAGGAGAATTCAGCGTCAGAGCTATGGTTGTATTCTTCTTTGATTGATTAATGATAAGTGACTATTGGTTATGGTTCCACTCCTGTTGTTGCTTATGATGTTGAGTTATGTCTTCTCTGACTGAAGTATAGTTGCATATACTGGATTTTACGCTTACGTTTGTTTTGTTTCTTGTGCGTGCAGGTGTCCGATCACGGAGATCGTGAGAATTGTGATCTGCCGGAGCTAAGGAACGGGAGCACTACTTTCTCTACAAGCAACAACGTTGGATTCCAGGTAAGCCTTCATCGCTAGTTGGTTTATTTGCAATTAGGAACCTGCACTATAGCGTGAACGATTGTTGCTAGACCCGGTCTGGGCTAGTAGGGATCGCCTCTGTCCGCAGAGGGGATTTACCTCCACAACAATTTGGCGACTCCACTAGGGACAGAGGCGATCCCTACTAGCCCAGACCGGGTCTAGCAATAATCGTTCACGCTATAGTGCAGGTTCCTAATTGAAAATAAACCAACTAGCAATGAAGGCTTACCTGGAATCCAACGTTGTCGCTTGTAGAGAAAGTAGCACTCTCATTCCTTAGCTCCGGCAGATCACAATCCTCATGATCTCCGTGATCGGACACCTGCACACGCCAGAAACAAACAAACGCAAGCGTAAAATCCAGTATATGCAACTACTTCAAATAGGAAGACAAACTTCAAATAGGAAGACATAACTCATCATCATAATCAACAACAAGAGTGTAACCATAACCAACCAATAATTAAACATCATTAATCAGAAGAATACAACCGCGGCATGAATTCTGGCCTCTTGATGCAGCGGAACCCTCTTCGAAGAAACGTAATCGGTCTCGACAATAATCTCCTTGCTTGGATTTAGCCTTAAAGATGAATCAAAATAGCCTGCGTAACATAAGGCTACGATGGCTCTTGCTCTCGCTATTCGACCATTCAGCAACTTTCGACCATTTAGCCCTTCATGAATGGATGAAGGCTATATTTATAGAGGAGAGGAGGGACAGGGCCCCTAAAATGGAAGGCAAAGAATTTGGGAGGTTCAGAAAATTAACCTAAGAAGACTGAGGAAGGTCATGATTGTGGTCGAACGCCCTGCATTGATCATCCACGAAGTTGATATGTCAAAACTTAAATACTCTTTTTTTTTTTTAAATTCCAAAAGCAGATTGGTGCGGGTGCTTAACTAGGATAGAGCGCCAATTAGCACGGGCTCAGTGTTAATTTTCCTCATTGGCACGAGTACATAATGGGCTACCAGCGCTAAGGCAAAAACATGTGTTTTTAGGGGTCTTCTCAGGAAATGATCAACAAAAGGAATGTTGTCCTCATGGAAAGGGATGCAATGATGGTATTTTCAAGGCATGACACTGCTTATTGGTCACAGAAACGACCCTCCAATGGGCGAGATGGGGATTGCAGGGACAGTGACAAATTACTGTGTAACAATTGGGTTAGAGAGGGTTGTGAAAACTATGGGGCTTTAGAGGGCTTGGAATTTATAGCTGCAGGATTTTGAATATTGACTCAAGCTTGTTAACATTTTTTCCATGCAACATCAACGTGGCAGGACCTGTGGAAGCATAAGGCCTCATGGTCATAGTGCAGAACACCACCTAGAAAATCAAGACATGGGAGAGGAATTGGACCTGAATCCAACACAATCCCCTGGCATAATTGAATTTCTTCCTCCTTTTGATTCGCTAGACAACTATATTCAACACATCACCTTAATCCTAAATCAGCTTGGGCGTGAGCGATGTGATGATAAAAATGTGGTCATTGGTTTCATGAATGACCTTCAACAAAACTAATGGCATATGCAAGATTAATTGGGTACTCTTTAGCATAGTCATAGGAGGATCTATGAAAAGTTAGAGCATATAGAAGGAAGATTAGAACACATGGAAGGACATGTACATTGCGTTTTTAGTCCTCCTCCATCACCAGCCACTGGTCCAGACAACCCAACTTTGATTAATTCTTTAGACAAGGGATGGTTGATCGTTGTATCCATATTATAGGGGTATTTTTGTCACACTGGGCTATCTATATGTGGTTTTCTAGTTTTCCTTGTCTTTTGGTAATGTGGTTTTATTATTACCTTCTGGCCAACAAATCTCGTAGGAGTGAGGCCGAAAGAATTTTTCCTATTAGCTCCTCAAGATGTATATCTGATTTGAAATAATAGAAAAACTTGATTCACAAAATAAATATTAAAAATTTTGCTTATATATATATATATATATATATATATATATATATATAAAGGTTGATCAATTTATATGGTTGTTTTATTGTTATTTATGTAATATTGTGCTATAGAATTAATTCTATAGTTTTATGTTGATATTTTGTTCAAATACATTAATATACCCTTCATGATCTTTGAGCACATTCATACCTATTTAACTTGTCATATAAATGCATTGAAATATTTCACCTACGGAAACAAACAACCTATAAATCAAGAAGTAGGCACCATTCCATATGTTTCAAACGAAGAGTAGTCACAATTCATCATTATTTAATTTCCCTTGCATGCTCTCTTATTATATATCTTGTTCAAGTACATTAATACTCCCCGTCACACTCGTTGAGCACCTTCGTACCACTTGATCCTATCATATAAGAGTATTAAAAGATTTCATCTACAAAACAAATACCTTCGTAATTAAGAAGTGGGAAGAATTCCATATGTTTTAAATGAATGGAAAACATCATTATCAATTAACAATGTTCAATTTTCACAACTCATGGGGTAGAGTCATTATAGGATTTTTTTTTTTTTTCAAATTAGTATATTATACGCTACTTATGTGATTTTGAAGAGATGATGGAAGTATGATATTCAATTATTGGTTTAAACACATACATGTAATTCCAAATAATAGTATCAACCTCCTATCTAGCTACATATAAGGTACAATGGTTCCTATATACACTAGACAATATTTAATATACTCAAATTCATTAAGGCTCGATATGCTTAGGAAAATATTATAAGTTCTATAAATATCTCAATGGGATTTGTGAGGCTTTATCTAACCATCCATTCTCAATGAAGACCCATCTCTTACGATACTTATCACTCCTTCCAAAAACCTTCTTAAAGTTTGTAATATTCCAAATTTTCCATCAGGTAATTGGAATATTAGAGTTCTTACTTTTCTTAATTAGTTAAGTAAATAAAAGGGTGGAGGGACCCATAAACCCAATAGATGAAAAAAATCCACTTCTATTGTGTGAATGTGGGTTAGTAGGTAGTGGATCAGCATTATGGAGTAGTGGAGAAGCTTATTAATGAAGGAAGAGTGGAGATCATAGAAAAATAATGAGGAAGATGATGGAGATAGTGGAGGAATAAATGTAATATCATGGAGAAATAATGATGAAGTGATGGAGGAAGTGGTGCATTAAATGCACACATGATGGAGGGAGTGGAGAGTAAATGTAGAGATGATGGAGATCGTGGAGGACAACGCAGTCTCTATGGAGGCTAGTGGCCACATGTGCAGTGCAGTAATGAGGTGGGCCAAGGCTAGGGAAGGCTCACAAGAATGAAAGGAAGGCGAGGGCAACCATAGAAGGCATTCTAGAATTTGATATTGTATTGTTGTTTATGACATTTCTTTGCATGCTTCAGCTCTTTAGCTAAGTCTGTTGTGTTGTTTATCACACGGGTGTCTCCGAGCAGAATCCTTATCCACCAGGGAATTCAAGTGCCTACTCTGGAAATTTTTCTTTGATTATTCATTCATCATCTGGAAATTGTGCCACATTCAGCCCCTCTCTTCAGTACTACAGCTTCAGGAATTATGCGTTCCTGCCTTAGGGTTTGAGAGGAGGAAGGTAGTTCTTAGTATTTAAGTTGGGAAACCTTGGGGGGGGGGGTGGGTCAGCCCTTCACTTTTTATATCCATTGTAGTCTTCCGGGAGAAGCATTACTATATCCAACATGAGGCCATCATTCTACTCCTCTTTTCAGCAGCAGATCCTGCAAGAATTACACATTCCAATAGTGTAGATCCAGTGGAAGAAGTAAGTTTCAAGTATTTCATCTTGGAATCCTGTGAGGTATTATCCCCTCACTTTTGTGAGATAATTTCCATCAGTTGTGAGAATTATTGCCTCATCTAGCAACAGGCTACAACATCAGCCCTCTTGACAGCGCAGTCACTTCCAGCAGTTATGCAGTTAGCAACTGCAACTTGAGAGGAGGAGCTAGATCTTAAGCTTCCAGCTTGGGAATCAGGAGAAGGGGCCAACCCTTCATGCATTGATATGATTGAGTGAAATTACAGCCATTATATCTTTCATTTCATGTCATATATCTGCATACCTAGCAGTTACATATTGCAAGCCATAGGAGGGTGATTTTCCGAAGTGAGCCAATTCAGAAATCCTTTATGGGTTATTCTGGGTTTTCATCATACAGTCTAGATTCCAAATCCCAACATTTTTTGAGCTTCGAAACAACCTTATCTATGCATTCCTTTTCAGCTAGTAGTTATATTTCCAGCATTTCCAATAGGGAAAATGCATTAGGGTCTCTAACAGAGAAACAGTTACGCAATGTTCTCTATGAGAGGACTTGAGGGTAATTTTATCCATCTCTGTCGGATTGAGTGCTACTATTTTTTAGCACTGTTGTACTTGTATTTCACCTCCTTGTTAATAAAATGGCTCAGTTGTTCTATCTATTTTTATGGTGTTTAAAATTTATTTCCATATTGCTGTAGTTTCCAGTTTTTGTGTTTTGTATTACTGTCTTTTCCTATTTTGGGATATTACAGTGGTATCAGAGCATGATATTTGGCTCAACTTATGGGCACTACATTTCATGACATCAGATGAAGAATAAAAAAAAGAAGAGATCTACAATGGCAGAGGAATTGATTTTTCGCACACGTCTCTTCATATCTATGAAGGATCTCACCATAGAGCTTAAATAAATGAGAAGGGAAAGGAAAATGGAAACCTCAAGATGGTTTAAAAATGAGGAAGGTTCAAGTACTTCCTATCAGCAGCATAAGCAACCGACAGTGCAAAAATTTCCACAACACTCTTCTATGTCCACCTTCCATGTAGAAGGGAATGAATGGCGTGGATATGGAGGATACTTAGAGCATGAGACTCTAAGTGATTATATTGCAGAGTACAAATCTCAATCAAGCGCATTCAAAGAGAATCTGTCTCTTTAACCATTTTTCCAAATTAAATAGAACCGAAGACCTCACAGCAACAATAGAGGAAAAGGGCACATACAGAATAGATTCTTCTTGCCTACATTTGATGGGTCATCCACAAGCACGAAAAAATCTTGGATGAATGAGTTAGGTGATTTCTTCCAACTAAACCTAGTAGCAGAAAGGGAGGCCATTTAGATTGCAGCACTCCACCCTGAGGGTGAAGCAAATGATTGGTGGTTCAGCCATATGGAGCATGCAAGCGTGACTGTGTATACAGACTTCACTTAATGGTTGGTAGAGAGGTTTGATAGAAGAAAACCAGAGGCAATTCCCATTGAGACATTTTCCAACACTGATGAGGAAGTATATGAGGAGAAAAAGGAAGATGACAACATTGTTACTTCGAGAGAAGAGCAACTACTACCACCCCCTGCTTCAGTATAAGTACTTGCATCAGTGAGAGGATCACTTGCATCTTTGCAAGATGCTTGTGAGAATTTGATATTGAGAGTCCTAGGCATGATACATGAGGAAGAGGAGGCAGATACCAGCGCTGGTGCAGCAGTAGAGGAGTATCCATCACCATCACCATTAGTTGGAGAAGAAATTGCACCAGTTGGAGGAACTCTTGTATCTTTGCAAGATGTTCCCAAGTATCAGTTGATCTAAGGTTTGCAAACAATTCCACCCCATATTGAGATATTATTTTAGCACCTCAGATTGAGATATGTGGGTTCATGCCATCAGAGCAATTGCATGACCAAGGGTTAGAGCACCTTGCTTATTTAAAGCAGCAAACTATCACAGTGTAGAGGACCCTTGACTTGTTCAAGGAGGAGAGGTATAGTCATCCCAACTTTACATTGTTGATCTACACACAACACTTTATGTTGGAGTGTGGATTTTCAGAGGAGATGAACATAGTCCTAATGAAGGGAAGCTATAAAATATCTTTCGAGGACCAAAGGTTATTGTCGCATGAACTGTCGTATTCTATTTACAACAAAGAGATATTGGCCATTATGCATGCATTGGTCAAATTCCAGCAGTTTTTGATTGACAATAGATTTCGAGTGAAGACCAACCACTATGGTCTTCGACATCATTTTGAGGAGGAGCAAAAACTGCAGGAGAGGTAGCAACGGTGGATCCGTACAATGCAGGACTATGAGTTCATCATTGTGTATGGAGAGGGCCATGAGATAGCAGATGCACTATCATGGAGATCAAAAACATTGTCACTGAGGAGCAGTGATGATTTTGGGGCCCAATTATTCTTTGATCATTCCGATGACCACTTCACTTATGAAGCATTGGATGGGCAGATGGTAGATGATATACATCTTGTAATGGATAACATCTTCCATTATCAGGATAGAGCTTTCTTGATGAGCATCTCACAATTCAAAGGGAAGCTTCTGCATACAACATATTTAGAACCTCATATATTCTACTAGACCATCGGTGAGATTTTCTCATGGAGAGACCTCAAGGAGGATGCAATTCGACATATCATGGAGTGCAAATATTGTCACCAGATTGTGGAGGATGGTATTCTCCATTGGGTGGATACCGAGTTGGAGCATGATATGATTCATCACCCACATTTGGATGGATGGATGGATGGGGATGATGGGAAAGTGGTTGAAAATCTACTTGTAGATCTATGAAACGGGGCAGCAGGAAGCATAGTTGTGTTGGATGCTCTTGGGTGAGTATGGTTACCACTTGACATTTCACATTTGTATGATCCATGCCTTGCATAGTACTGGTGTGATGCAACATCCGGAGGCATGGCTGTGTTGGTTACTTTTGAGAGAGTTTGGCCATCACATGACATATCACATGTCCATGATTGTTTTATTGTTTGAGACATTGCATGACACCCATATGGTGTGGCTACAGGGAGCTTGGTTATGTTTGTCTAGTGTGACATTCTACATATCAATCAATATATTAATTCTTCATGCTTTAGATTATGATGATGTTGGGTGGTAGCAAGAGTCATTGCTACTCTGGTTACTCTTGGGAGAATATGGGTTGGCATTATCCCATACCTTGCATGATGATGATGTAGGATGGCAACGAGAAGCCTTATTGCATTGGCTTCTATTAGAGAGTATGGCCACCATACTTGGTATGATGATGAGGTGGTATGGAAGCACGAGACATTGTTGTGGTGGTTTCTATTGGGAGAGTATGGTCCGACATTTCACATGTCAACCCATATGTCTCTATTTCCTATTTTTCACAGTATTCAGATGATGCTTAGAGCAATTAGGGCCAACAGGGCCAATGATGGGAGCATGGAGAGACACAACCTACTCCATGTAGCATGGGCTAGAGAGATAGTTCATGAGTTGGGACTTTCCACTTGGGGGAGGAACCACTACACTTCATATATCTCATGCAGAGAAGAGGCTCTTGCACAACTTATGGTTACCACTTGGGGACTCATTGATGAGGAGAGGCATCTAGCTACACATCTGGAGGCCATTCTAGACATTATAGAGAGGCAACTATGGAGCTGGGAATTCATAACACATTGGAGAAGATGGGGAAACCTTCCATATGAGGATGCCACTTGGGAGGGAGATGAATCGCTGCAACATTCACTTTTGAAGTTGCTTGAGGAAAAACAACATTTTGGTGGGGAGGACTGTAATATTCCAAATTTTCCACCAGTTAATTGGAATATTATAGTTCTTAATTTTCTTAATTAGTTAAGTAAATAAAAATGTGGAGGGACCCACAAACCCAATAAATGAATAAAATCCACTTCTATTGTTTGAATGTGGGTTAGTAGGTAGTTAATCAACATTATGGAGTAGTGGAGCAGCTTATTAATGATGGACGAGTGGAGATCATAAAACAATAATGAGGAAGATGATGGAGATAGTGGAGGAATAAAAGTAAGATCTAGAAAAATAATGATGAAGTGATGGAGGAAGTGGTGCATTAAATGCACACATGATGGAGGGAGTGGAGAGTAAATGTAGATATGATGAAGATCATGGAGGACAGCGCAATCTATATGGAGGCTATTGGCCACATGTACAACGTAGTAATGAGGTGGGACAAGGCTAGGGAAGGCTCACAAGTATAAAAGGAAGGTGAGGGAAACCATAGAAGGAATTATAGAATTTGATATTATATTGTCGTTTATGACATTTCATTACACAATTATGTTGTTTAGATAAGTCCATTGTGTTGTTTAGCACATGGGTGTCTCTAAGCAGAGATCCCACCCTTATCCAATGGGGACTTCGAGTGCCTACTCTAGAAAGGTTTCTTTGAGCAGCCAGATATCATTCGGAAATTGTGCCACATTTAGCCCCTCTCTTCAACACTTACAACTTCAGGAATTACACATTCCTGCCTTAGGGTTTGAGAGGAGGAAGGTAGTTCTCATTATTTTAGCTAGGAAACCAATGGGGGGGTTAGCCCTTCACTTTGTACATCCATTTCAGTCTTCCAGGAGCAGAATTACTATATCTGGCATCAGGCCAACATTCTACTCCTCTTTGCAGTAGCAGATCCTGCATGAATTACACATTCCAACAGTATAGATCCAATGGAGGAAGGAAGTTCCAAGTATTTCAACTTGGAATCCTTTGAGGGATCATCCCCTCACTTTTTTGAGATCATGTCCATCAGTTGTGAGCAGTATTGCCTCACCTAGAAATAGGATACATCTTCGGCCCTCTTGACAGCGCAGTCACTTCCAACAGTTTTGTAGTTCAACAACTGTAACTTGGGAGGAGGAGCTAGATCTCAAGCTTCCAACTTGGGAATCGAGAGAAGGGGCTAGTCCTTCATGCATTGAGCGGATTGAGTGATATTGCAACCATTATATATTTTAGTTCATGCTATAGATCTTCATACCCAATAGTTATGTATTGCAAGGCCTAGGAGGGTGATTTTCCGAGGTGAGGCAATCTGGAAATCCATTCTGGGTTATTCTAGGTTTTCATCATAGAATCCAGATTCGAAATCCCGATATTTTTTGAGCTCCAGAATAGCCTTATCTACGCATCCCATTTCAGCTAGCAGTTATATTTCTAGCATTTCTAGTAGGGACAACGCAGTAGGGTCTCCAGTAGAGCAACAGTTACGTTGTGTTCTCAGTGAGAATACTTGAGGGTCACTTTAGCTATCTCTTTCGGATTGAGTACTACTATTTTTTAGCACTGTTGTACTTGTATTTCACCTCCTTGTTAATAAAATGGCTCAGTTGTTCTGTCTATTTTTATGGTGTTTATATTTTATTTTCATATTTTTGGAGTTTATAGTTATTGTGTTTTGTATTAATGTATTTTCCTATTTTGGGATATTACAAAGTTTCTTTCCTCATCGATTGATCCACATCCAATTCCATCATGAACACAATTTCTAAATGTGGGATAAATTGAAGGAGTATTGAACTGCAAAAATAAATAGGGAATCAACGCCTCTCCATGTTGGTTAAAAAAATTAAAGTTTGTGAGCCATCGAATTTGCATAAGGATGAGTTACAAGTGGATATTTTATTAGCACCAATGTGTGAATGCATCACATTCAAGAAATCCAACATCTGGATTAATCCAACATTCCATATGATCTTCCAAAGTGGATGAATGGCTATGGAAATAGAGCTAGGGTTGCTAATCATTTTCTTCCAAATTTATTGATTGTTGGAGAGAAATCAAAATTCTCCTTGCTTACCCATGTTTTCCATAGGTTATTTTCCTTTCCTTGGTTAAGTGAATTAAAATACTTACTCATGTTATCTGCCATCAATGTGATTTCATTCATATTTGGTCATTTTTTGCTTCATATCTAGCCTTGTGTAGTTGTATGCAATGTATGCACCTTATCAATGGAAAAATGTTATGCATTGGTGTTTGAATACAAATAGCATGACCGTGCCTTAATTTTGGTATACATAATTGTTTTATGAAAGAGTTTCTTTGATAAAAGCAAGATAGACTCTTTTTATCTTAACATTTTGAACTTATATGTTGTATTTGAGTTTTGATTAATATCAAGGTCAATTTGATTTCTTAGTAATCACATATGTGCACAATTGGAGTTAATTAATTAGTTTTTTAGTTCTTTCCATGATACTATGTTCCAAGAGGATGTTACCAGCAAGTATCAATATGTATTAGTGGCATAAATAGGTTTTTGAGAGCATAGATGAATTAATTATCACATAGACAATTTTTTGTTAGCCTAAGTGGATTATTTTTTCAGTAGCTAAGCTATCAGTCCTTTCATTTTGCTTCATTCTCATAAGTAGTTGAAAATTACAATATTGAATTGATGACTTCCTTGATTAATACATGTATTACAACTTGCTTCTAGTATTTGAATTTTCCTTTGAATTCATAAATTTCATGAACAACATTTAAGAAAATTATCAGTGGAAGTATTGATTCGAGTATTTCTTTTAGCTTTCCACTTTGCTTCTCTTTAAACCAAACTGATGCTTGATAACAATTTTCATCATGCATAAAGAGTACATAACATATTTGAAATAACATAATTACCTTGGTTTGATGAGTTGATTGTTCTTAGAGGAAATTAATTTACATCAACATTTTGGCATCATTGTCGGGGAAGTTGTTAAGGATTCAATAGTACATCAAATGTTTGTTTTTGTTTGTGCCTAATATTGGGATAGTTGGAAGGAGGTTGATAATTGAACCTTCTAAGGAATTCTAACTAAAGTAGTTTCATTTTAAATTTAGGAGCTTCACTAGAAGTTCTTTGAACATAGAGAATAAGAAATTACAAGAAAAGAGAAAAAAACATTCACTCACCATGGAAATTATGTGGTGAGCTTATATTCCACTAGTGTAAAAACCCATAGCATGCATGAATAGAAAAAATAACCCCCAAGCATCCAGTACAATAATATTCATCCATAACACTAACAAATTTGTATATGGACAAGGATGATATAGACCAAAATGATAGAAAGGCCTTGGAAAGAATAAAACAATAACATTTTTTCCTTCCAAATAATATTCCAAAGTTGAATCATAATATATTCCTCCATATGAATGGCAAGGAGAGATGGGAAAATTCATAAGTGGATAACCTAGCTTCGAAGTTAAATCTCAAGACAACTAGTTGTTGAGCCAACCAATTTTACAAGATCCTAAGAGTGAAGAGTTATAAAGATACTAAAATTCTATGAGAATTTTATGGAAGAATAACAAGTATCCTCTAATATAATTTTAAAATTTCCAGTTAGAGATACTGCAAGGAATCCTTGATGAAAAATATTCCTCTCTTAGCTCACTCAAACTTTCATGGGCTATCTAGTGAATATCCTAACACCTTTATTTTGAGTTTGATGTTTCATACAGGTCTAATGACCATATTTTAGATTCCTAAAGTTAAATTGTTTCCATCCATCCTCAATAATGTTGCATTATGTTGGTTTATTGGGATTGACAGAAAATTTGTCAACTCATTGAATGACATGAAGCATAAATTTATGCAGAAGTACCAAGACTATTGCAAGGCAAGATATATTCAGGAGGAGATATTTAAAATGACCCAGAAGGAAAATGGAGGCCTAGAATATTTTTAGTATAATATTTAGAGCTCAGGGATCATATTGTATAAAAATACACTCTGCACTATCCTATTTAAGGGGATAATAGGAAAACGTATAGATCTCCTAAATATCATGGGTGGGGGAGACATTTTCTAAGAAAACATGATGATATTTGTGAGCTATGTAGAAAATATTCAAAGGAATCTCCAAGCAAGGTAAAGGATTGCGATACTCTCGTGAGAGTTACCAAGTTGGTTGTAGGAAGAGTTACTACGTTGAAATAGGTAATATTCTAGATAGATTTAAAACCAACATTCTTAGCTCATTGTTTTTTGCAAATTGATACTATGAAAAATCAACAAAATCAAATTAAGTTTGAAAAATGATTATATATATTATTTCCAAAATGAAAATAAAATAATTCCTTGGGTGAGTTCTCACTTAACACTATTGAGATCTATAACGATATTGAATAATATCTCTTAACCAATGTTTCCCTTCCTTGCCAAAATTAAAAGAAATATATTATGGTTGTAATGAAGAAATGTAACAACTTTGCTTAATCTCTCAAAATAAACCTCACATTCTCAATCAATAGGTATGGTTCATAAGCATTCTAAATTTTCTAATGATTATTGGCCTAATTTGAAATTGCAATAACCTTTCCCATCCCAACCACGATGCCTTTCTACACCATGGTAACCATCTCCACCATAATTAACTTGTGGATATTAATGGTCATGAAATTGGAGTGGAATTATTATAAAAATAAAATATGTTAGGTCCCTATATTACTAGTGTAGTCCCTTATTATTGTTAGTGTAACCCCCTTATTGTTATTGTTGTACCCCTGTAACCCCCATATTTTTATTATTGTGCCCTTACAATATTAATGTTAGGTCGGCTAGGAATACATTGTGGCCCCATGGACTCCTATATATAGAAAGGAGGTTTTGTCATTTGCAGCGTTCAAGAATTGTTCATTTATGTAATGTATTGGAGGTTTCCCCCTCGAAGTGGCTGATTTCTAAGGCATTGATCCCTCTTTTCTTCTATTTTTGGAGCTATTTTCACAACATTTGGTATCAGAGCTTTGGATTCTAGGGTTTCACTGCTCCAAATAGGTCATCGTGAAATTTTCACTATAACGCTTTTTCTACGAAGGTTAAGAAGCTGAAATTTTTAGAGCGTGAATCTGAAATCCGGAGGAACCTCATAGAAAATTTCAAATATTGGTTCGCAATAGTTTCGGAGATATGGTCTGTGGAAGTTAGGGCTTTTTGCAAGCTCTTGAATTTAACCTAAACAGGTTATCGCAGAATTTTCACTATAACTATTTTTATACAAGGGTTCAGAAGCTGAAATTTTCACAGAGCAAATATGCAATCCTGAGGAACATCGTGGAAAAATTTCAGATATTGATTCACATTATTTTGGAAGGTTGTAGGATCTGTGGAAGTTAGGGCTTTTTTAGGCTCCTAAATTTCATCTCAAAGAGGTGATCGTGGGAACATCTTCATAACTCTCTTTCTAAGCATCGGATTGGAATTCTGTAAAGAGTGGCTACAAGCACACGGTCTGTAGTTTCTTGTCTATCGATTTCATAGACGAATCAGGAAAAAGTGACACGTGGAAAGTTGTACAAGTTCTCTCTGTTGAACTAGTCCATAATTAGGTCATTGTGGGAGACTGGACATAACTTTGTCTTGAATATTCCAAATCAGGTCAGACCTATTGCATTCAAAAGAGGATTCATAGGGATACCTCAAGGCTAAATTTCAAATATTGAAAATCTGAAATCATAGAGATAATTCAGTTTCAATATTGAGCTCCTGAAAAGAAAGAAAAAGGTGTGTATTTTGTTTTCGAATTGCATGTCTTGTGTAAAACATCAGTTTGAAGTGATTCCAAGGGCCTATTGAGCATATATATCAGTATTGGGTTCTAAAATGACTTCTAAAAACAATTCAACACCCATTAGGCCTTTAGAATACTCTACTATGACCCATGAAGATGAAGAATGGCAACATGACATATCAAAATTAAAAGAGAAAGTGCAACAAATTTTTCTCTCGCAAAGAGAAACAAAAAATGACATGGAAGTTTTGAAGAAAGGTGTGGAAACTAATATGGATGGTTTGAAGAAAGGCATGGAATCTAAGATGGATGGTTTGAAGAATGACATGGAAGCTAAGATGGATGGCATGGAAGCTAGCATGGAATCTAAGATGGTTGACATGGAGGCTAAGATCGATGAAAAACGGAAAACATGAAGAATGATCTAAAAGCGGACATGGAAGGTTTGACAAAGTTGATACAAGAAATGTTTCCTAATGGTGAAAAGATAGTAAAGGAAACTCATGATGAGAACAAAATAAATGTTAATTGTGATTTCATAAACTCTAATGTTGGAGGAAAGAACCACCATATTCCAAACATGGATATGAGGAAGTTTGCTGGCAAGGATCCCGTAACATGGATACTATAGATGGAGCAATATTTTGATCTCAATAATGTCAAAAACACACAAAAGGTACGCATTGCAACTTTACATTTAGAACAAAATACATTTGTATGGTATCGATGGCTTTTCTCCCATAAAAAAATTGTCACTTGGTCAATTTTTACAGAGGAAATGATAGCACATTATGAGGATACAGAGAGCAACACCTTTTTTAGCCAATTGATAAATCTCAAAACAAAAGGGTTCAGTGGGGGAGCACATTTAGGACTTCCAAAAATTAAATATAAGGGTAACTGATATTCCAGAGGAACACAGGATGGATGTATTCATAGGGACTTTAAAGGATAACATCCAACATGAAGTTCACATTTGGGAACCTGATTCATTGGAGAAGGAATTCAGGTTGGAAAGAAAAATTGAATGTAAAATTATGGCGACAAGGAATCCTACCACTCACATCTATAAAGATGGAAGTGTTGCTACTCCTAGACTTCCACAACCTACAAGGTTGACACCACAACAATTGGAAGAAAAAAGAGAAAAAGGGCTTTGCTACAGTTGTGATAGCAAAGACACTAAAGGTCATAAATGTGCTGAGAAGAAATTTTTTTACATATATTGTGAAGAGGAGGAAGAAAATGAACAAGAAACTTCAAAAGTAGAGGATATACACCAGGAAGCAACCCTAGAAGAAGAAGAAATGAGTATTACCATATCATGTAATGCAATAGCAGGAATTACCACTCCTCAAACTCTCAACATCGAAGGACATATCAAGAATAAAAAGGTAATAGTGTTGATTGATTCGGGTAGTAGCCATAATTTTATTCATTGTAAGGTAGCCAAGGAATTGAATTGTTTCCTATACCCAGCACCAGAATGTCAAGTGATGGTTGCAAATGGAGGAAATATAAATTGCTCTGGAAAATGCCATAATATCAAGCTATCCATGGGGGAATATGTATTGAATAGTCCAATGCTTTCCATCCCAATGGGAGGTGCTGATGTTGTACTAGGAGTACAATGGTTACAATCTTTGGGGACGATAGCGTTTAATTTTCAAGAAATTTTCTTGAATTTTTTTTCGAAAGGAAAGGAAATCAAATTACGGGGTGTCAAAGAGAAGCCAAGAAATATAATAAGCTCTAATGTCATGAAAAAACTTCCGAAGAAAGAACAACAAGGTTTAATTGCACAATTATGCTCACTAGAAGTTCCAACATCAAAATCATCTATTTCTCCAGATCTCCAAAAAGTCTTGGACAATCATTCCAAGGTGTTTGATACTCCCAAAGGACTCCCACCTATTCGTGATCATGATCATGCTATTCATTTGATTCCAGGAAGTGTTCCTCCAAACATCAGGCCTTTTAGATATCCTTATGTCCAAAAGACTGAAATAGAACGTATAGTTGCAGAAATGTTAGAGGCTGGTAAAATTCAACCTAGTCAAAGTTATTTCTCTGCTCCAGTACTATTGGTGCATAATAAATATGGATCATAGCGCATATGTTCGGATTATAGGGAGCTGAATAAGCTCACTATTAAATATAAATTTCCCATTCATGTGATTGATGAATTATTGGATGAATTACATGGAGCAATTTATTTTACCAAGTTGGATCTTTGTTAAGGAAATCATCAAATTAGAATGAAGACTGAAGATATTTCGAAAACAGTATTTCGAACTCATGAGAGTCATTATGAATTTTTGGCCATGCCTTTTGGCCTTACCAATGCACCTTCTACATTTCAAGGGTTGATGAATTACTTTTCCAAACCCTTCCTTAGAAACTTTGTGCTAGTATTTTTTGATGATATAATAATCTACAACAAGTCTTGGAAGGATCATGTTCAACATGTTGACAGGGTGCTCAAACTATTGGAGGAGAAACAATTATATTCAAAAACATCCAAATGTTTCTTTGGAGTACAAGAGGTGGAATATTTGCGTCATATTTTATCTCATGAGGGTGTTAAGGTAGACCCTAACAAAATTAAAGCCATTAATGAATGGAAAGTCCACACAACCATAAATCATATGCGTGGATTTCTTGGGTTAACAGGGTATTATTGCAAGTTTGTTAATAATTATGGGAGAATAGAAGCACCTCTAACAACATTATTGAAGAAAGATGCAGTTTAATGGACCCCTGAAGCAACTAAGGCCTCTGAACATCTTAAAGAGGCAATGTGCCTAGCACCAGTCTTAGCTACACCAAACTTCACAAAAACATTTATTGTGGAATGTGATGTCCCAGGAAATGGAATTGGTGTTGTTTTAATGCAAGAAGGAATACCCATTGCTTTTGAAATTCATTCAATCAAAGGAAAGTATTTACAAAAGGCTATTTATGAGAAGGAAATGTTGGCAATACTACATGCACTAAAGAAATGGAGGCCTTACCTAATGGGAAGAAACTTCAAGGTAAAAACTGATCATGATAGTCTTAAACACTTTTTGGAACAAAGACTATCTTCAGAAGAGCATCAAAAATGGGTCACAAATATGTAGGGTTATGACTTTGAAATCATCTATAAAAAAGGGAAGCTAAATGTTGTTGCAGATGCACTCTCAAGAAAGGATGAAGAGGTGGAAGCATTGCTTTGTGCCATTTCAATTATCCAACCAGATTGGATAACCGAAGCAAGGGACAAATGGAAGAAGGATGAAGAAGTGTGGACACTCATTGAAAAGTTGCAGCAAAATCCTAGTATATCTGATACATTTAGTTGGAAAAATGATTCCCTATGGTACAAATATTGCTTATACATTTGCAAGAATTCTCAACTAAAATAAAATATTCTTTTGGAATTTCACACTTCTCCTTTAGAAGGACACTTGGGATTTTTAAAAACTTACCACAGGGTGAAGAAAGAATTTTTTTGGGATGGCCTTAAATTTGATATTCTAAATTTTGTGATAGAATGTTTGGTTTCCAGCAAAATAAAGTTGAGACAATTAAGACCCCGGGTCTTCTACAACCTTTATCCATTCCAAGTCAATGTTGGGAGGATATTTCAATGGATTTTATCACAGTTTTACCTAAGTCCGAAGGAAGGAGTGTCATCATGGTGGTAGTTGATAGACTTACCAAGAATGCACAATTTTGTGCATTATCTCATCCATTTAAAGTGAGTACAATTGCTACTGAATTTATGGAAACAATTCAAAAGCTACATGGAAACCCGAAGATTATTGTAAGTGACAGATATCCCATTTTTAGAGAAAATTTTTGGGTGGAATTGTTTTCTTGTTTGGGTATTCAACTAGCTCATAGCTCATCTTATCATCCTCAATCTGATGGTCAAACAGAGATAGTGAATAAATGTTTGGAAGGATATCTTCATTGTTTTGTATCTAATAAGAAAGCACAATGGGTCAAGTGGTTACCTCTCGCTGAATGGTGGTATAACACTTCCTTCCATACTGCAGCAAAAATGACCCCATTTATGGCACTTTATGGATATCATCCACCATCCATCACATCTTCTTTAAGGGAAAATTATAGGGTTCAAGCAGTGGAGGATCACATCGAGCATCAACAAGAAGTTCTCCAACTCTTAAAGGATAGCCTAAATTTTGTACAAAATCGAATGAAACAATAGGCATATCAACATCGCAGTGAGAGAATTTTTGATGTGGGAGACTGGGTATTTTTACAGCTACAACCATACAAACAAATGTCCCTCAAGAAAGCTAAGAAGGATAATAAATTATAGCCAAAGTACTATGGTCCTTACAAGGTGTTGTAAAATATTAGTACTATGGCATACAAATTGGAGCTTCCTGCTTCTTCGCGAGTGCATCCAATTTTCCATGTTTCATGCTTAAAAAAGGTTATAGGGGTTTAAACTTCTAGTTCAAACAATATTGCCATAACTTGATGAGGAAGGAAAAACCATATCAGAACCTGAAGAAGTCAAGGAAACAAGAACTCGACAGCTACGAAGTAGATCAATTTCAGAGTATCTCATCAAAAGGAAGAACTTACCCACTGAAGATTCTACATGGGAGGATGAAAATTTTATACAAAAGCACCTCGAGCTACTCAAGCGTTGAGGACAACACTTTTTTGAAGGAGAGGAGCAATTAGGTCCCTATATTACTATTATAGTCCCTTATTGTTGTTAGTGTAACCCCCTTATTGTTATTGTTGTACCCTTGTAACCCCCATATTGTTATTATTGTGCCCTTACATTAGTATTGTTAGATCGGCTAGGATTACATTGTGGCCCCACTAGGATTAAATTGTGGCCCAATCGACTCCTATATATAGAAAGGAGGTTTTGTCATTTGTAGCATTCAAGAATTGTTCATTTATGTAATGTATTGGAGGTTTCCCCTCGAAGTGGTTTATTTCTAAGGCGTTGATCTCTCTTTTCTTCTATTTTTGGAGCTGGTTTCACAACAAAATATATCCCCCATCAACAAAAACCCCCTCAGTGAGGTCAAAAACTACCCAAACAGCTTCAACAATCACAATTTCCTATACAACATTTACAATTTTTTCCAACTAATCCCCACGTCCCCACAAGACCAAATATTCTTATGCAACCCACAGATAACCCCAAAAATAAAGGCACCTGACACACATACATTACCAAATCGCATGAATACCATACATGCTCTACCTCCAATATTCAATTTCAAGGAATTCATACAATAAGAATAATAAGTCTTCTCCAATTATTACCGAACACAATGATGAGGAAGCTAATGAACCAATATAAGATCATTTTGATGAAAATCCCTTAGATAATTCTTTTATTATACTATATTTTTCTCTCCCTAGGAAATGAGTGCAGCCATGTCTTCAATGGATAATTAATCATCACCCTTCCCAAAAATAATATAGGCCTAGAAAAACCCATAAAACAACCTAAGTTTGATCTATTAGGTGAAATCTGAAATTTGTGTATCCAAATTACCTTTACATGAAATAAAAATGTTCTAATTTATACTAAAATTATTAAAGCAATGTGGACTAAAAATCCCAATAGGGAACCAACGGATCCTCAAATGATTCATGTAATTGGTCAACTCGTAGATTTTATTCTAGGAAAATATTTCAGCAATAATATTACAATCATCACAACCTAATTGTTGATTTCCAAATCTGTAATATATGTATCTCTAACATTAGTAATTTTTTCCTGTGATGGCTCGTAGGTTACCACCAATTATGAGTGTTAAACCCTAGAAGTAGTAACCATTCATGTGTTATAATAAGATCAATATAAAAGAATGAAAATAATATAAACTAAGAAGTAAACGATATATCTAAAACATATAATGATCGAAGGACTTGATTTCCCAAAGATAAAAGATTTTTTATTAAAATGATAGCACATGTGAAAAAAATCCTTATTAGAATGGATAAAGGGGCCTCCTCCTTGGAAAGGTTCTTTAAGATCCTTGATATGTAGCTACAATCACTTCCTCTCCCCAAAATACAATTTAATGATCCACGTAAAAAAGAAATAATAATGGTGAGCTTCTAGTGGAGAACACTCAAATATCACGATATCAAAGGTTAGATGATGATAATGGTCATGTGAAATGAGGAGTGAAAACCTCTCTATTTATAATAAAATCCTAAATAAGATTTGATGTGGTCAAATAGTAAAATATATGTTGGACCAAATAAAAATCTAATCAATTTTGGTATTTTGTTATTATTTGTGAGTAAAAGAGGTAAAAGAAGTGGTCAATATTCTTTATTTAGGTAATTGACTCAAAAAATAATAATTTATTTAGTTAATTGATAAAAATGGGTAAAATTAGCCAATGGGTCAACTCAATTGACTATGGCCATGTTATGAAATATTATGTAAACCATGAAATTCTTTGTTCAAATCCTTTGTGGGTCAAACCAACAAAAAAAAATGGAGTAAAATAATAAGAAATAATTAAAAAACAAGTGAGTAAATATTAAATTACTTATAGATGAAATTGTAAAATAGGCTAGAAATAATTTATAAATAATGATTTAATAAATTATTTCTATGATTATGTTTAAAGGATTAAAGAATAATAATAATAAATTATTCCTAAAGAAACCAAAAATATGAGTGATTTTTTTTTAAAATTATTTTTACTTTAATAAGCAAAAATATCAGAATAACATAAAATTAAGAATTTATGAATTATTCTCATATAGATAAATTAATTAATGAAAATAACTTAAGAAAAGTGATTTCTAAGCTCTTTCTTAAAATGAAAATGAGTTTTAATATGTAAAAATCCATATCACATTACATATTTTAATCCACCTAATTAATTAAGGCATGCGATCACTTTTTATGTGATAACATACCAAGTTGAATTTATAGTACTGCAAACAAATTCCACTTTGGTGGATCACCTACTTATCCTATGGATGTCATTGCTAGCCTTGGCTAATTCTTACATTGGCTACAAATTTGGTAGTGTTCCACAAAACGACTTACTTTATAACCCCCCAACCAAACCTAGCGCTAACCATGAAATCCATATGTGGATAAAATATGAAACCAATGATAAAGAAAGTGTTAAACAACTCTTTATAATTAATAGAGAATTTTTTATTAAGATTGATATACACGACGACATAATTATTGGCTTCGTAATCAAACCCCATACACCTTCTCACCAAAAAAGTAGTTTCTAAATTGTGTAATGAATGTTGTTGAATAAATAAACATAATTGTAGTTTCATATATATAAATTTTATCAATATGCATTCTTAATCAAGGTGCAAGACTTAACCAATATTCTTATATAAACTAGTCCTAGAAAAAAAATTAACATTAACCCATAGCTCTCCACTCCATAGAAACAACAATTGGCTCATTTTTTATGTGAATAAAGTGCAACATTTGCATGGGATTACAAACGTATGAAGGGCCTTCGTCTAAGGCTATGCACTCACCAAATTTATATAATGGATTATTCCAGAGAAATTTTAAAAAAATCAATGTTCAATGAACCCAACACTAAAGGACACAATAAACCAGAATTATAAAAATTGTTAAATGGGAATATTATGTACATTGTTTGCTAGTGTATCTTCCCTATAGTAATAATGTTGGAAAAAGTAGAAAATGTTTTCTATAGAAAATTAAACAAGGTCACCTAAAATTATCACTTTCCTTTCCCATTTATCAACAAAGTCCTTAACACTTTAGCATAAAAAAAAATCATTTCATTTATCGATATATTTTATAGATACAATCAAATCTAGAGAGCTCTAGAGGATTAAGATAAGATCATTTTGATCTAGATTTATGTATGAACACAATAAAATACAGAAATAAACATAAACACAGAGATGAAACAGAAAATATACTTTATTTCATTAATATCATATAACTGAAATAAGCTTACAGACAGAATGGAAATAAACTAGCTTGAGCGATGGTAGCTTTTTCTGAGAAGATATGTGGCGGCTACATGCCTCTAAACTGTGTTCTTATGAGGCTCAAGGGAATATTTATTATTGAACAACATGAGAAAACCATAAACAACAAAAACCCTAACCCCAGGAGATGGAACGCCAAGATTTTGTTGGCCTCGTTGGGGTTAGTTAGGCATCCAACTTCCCAGGGTCGTAACTTGGTCATATTATCTTCGTTTGGTGCATACAATATATCGTGAGCAATATCTCTTTGAGTACTACGGTATTTTCCACATGCCCTTACCTATGGCTATGAGCCTACTACGGACCTCAAAAAAACATTTTTTAGGGGGTCAAAATTGCTCTGGAAGTTTAGGACCCAAAAAAATGCTAAAAATAGTAAATGTTGCTATAAACAAAGAAACCGATGAAACCAACTGGAGATCTAGATGGAATAGGTGGGTGGCCACGAATATCCACCTCAACCACACATTCACTTAACCATAGAAATATTTTCTTATTAAGTATTACCCTTGGAAATGTGTAATATTATTATAACTTTTCAATGAGCTTTCCCAAGAATTTTGTCTGACCTAATTCATGGTTGCACCAAAATCTATAAAGATGAATTTACAATATATGGTCAAACATTTGAAGAATCCCTCAATAATTTGGAAAAAAAGTTCTTAAGTGTTTCAAATACAATAATATTACCCTAAATAAAAAAAATGCCACTTGTTTCTTCCTGAGGATATTGCTCTTAGTCACCATATCTCACCTATAAGCATAAGGAATATCTATTGAATGTACACGTAATCAACGATCTTCCTACCCCAAGATTATAAAAAGAGGTATGTGGCTTGTCTCGAAAATTTTGTTATTGTCATTGCATTATTGATAAATTTAGTAAACTTTGATCTCTTTTATTTCTATTTCCATTACTTTTTAAAGAAACTAAATTACTTTATATTGATGACTTCCAAGTCGCTTTCAAAGTTCCTAAAGAATGAATATTTAATTCTCCTATTTTAAGAGGACCTAACTATTCCCCACCCTTTCTTTTCCCTTTACATATCTACATATGATTTATAAACAATCATTAGAGTAATGTTAGGAGAGTAAGAATATTAAGCCCTATTCAATATATTATGTTAGAAAAAACCTAACTTTTGTGGAATTGAACTACGTGTAATGACATAAGAGGAGATTTTGAAACTATTTATTCCATTAATAAAACTAGACATTATATAATTCGTTATCATGTTTTTTTAAATGCAAATTATTATGTTATTTCTGGTTCATGAACATGCCTATCATTAACGGTTGAGAAAATAGGTGCTTACTATTATTAAAAGAATCTTATATCATAATTATTGATAAACTTCCTCAGGATAACATCATTGTAAACTTCCTATCAAGATTTACCACTACTATATATGGTGTATAAATCTAATTGGCAGTTTTAACGATATAGATTAAGTCAACCATATAATTGGAAATTATTAAATAATTATCAAATTTTATTATTTTTTTAATCCGAAGTTAGTGTCATGAAGTTCATTGGATTTTTTACTTAGTTTATTTATTGATTTACTAATGATACATGTTCAATGAAAGAATTAAGACATGTGGCACTCTTTCATGACCCACCAATGCCTCATCATGATCCACTAGTGCCTTCTGCCCTATTGTTGTGTTCTAGCATGTGGGATCCATGTGTCATTTCCATGTTCGCAAAGTATTCATCATGTGGGTGGATTTGGCACCTTGGGCTTAAATATGGTTGCTAAGTTGTAATAGGTGGAAAATAGTAATATAATGAAAGGTTTACTACCTGTTAACACTGGAAAATCATACAGGAAAAAGATATGAGAAAATGTCAAGCAGAAGGTACAAATAAAGATTTATAAGGAAGAAATACAATAGAAGAGCTAAAAGTTTAAATTTTGCTAAGGTTAGCAAGAATTTTTTTTAGACCGCGCACAAAAATCACTGGCTCTGAGTACTCATTGTGGATTTTCCTTCGATTGCCACGAAGAGCACGACTATCCCTCCAATAGTCATGTGGTCCTGGAGATGCAAAATTTCACTATTCAGGAGCACTTGGAAAACTTGGAGAAAAATATTCTCACTCAACCTAACCAAGTATCGTCGCCTTTGAGCCACCTTGATGCTTTAGTGCAGTAGACAAAGGAATCATACCCCCACTCTTGTGTCGCCATCCATCTTGGACCAAGAGAGGGAGGGAAATTTTGAAATTGGCCTATAAAAGCCAACCATGGGAAGAGAAATGGGAGACACATTGTTATGTTGGCCAAATTTCTCGCCAGCAAACTAGCTTGTTTTGTCCAGCAGTAAGAGGATTGGAAGGATTCAGTTTTTGGCCACCCAACACCTCAATCCAAGAGAGAAGAGTTCACCAGGTGTCCATCGATCTACCATCCTTTGAGAGGGAAGAGAGGCTTGCTATAAAATTGAGGGTAAGAGACCCCCTTGTATTGGATATTGGAGCCTCATAGCTCAAAGGATCCACTACAAGAGATTTAACATTATATCTTCTACTACTACCAGCACCTAATAAAGGGGGAAAGCTCTCCATTGTTGAGTTATTAGTGTATTTTCTCTATTGAGTGTGTTTCTTATGCATCTTGTTTTTTTTTGGTTTAATTTTTTATGTAGCATGCTATGTTTCCATTTAACTTAGCTTATTACATGTTGAAATTTTTCCACTAATGTTTGACAAACCAATTTGACATGTGACTTGCATGTAGGTAAGAAGCCTCCCTACTAAGAAAAGTGTATTTTGTCTGCCCATGCACCAAATACTCTACCACAAGAATGGTGACTCCACTAGATTCTTTCTTTTGAGTTAATGGTTATTGATTCAGGCCCTTCTTCCTACTCATCTTGCTGCAAAATCACTCATGCATCCTCTTAGCACTTTCAGTCATCTTCAATGAGAATTTTTTCCCAGAGAAGGAGAGTTTTTTTTCTTATGTCTTACCATGCGCATTTTGTTTATACAAACACACACTTCGTGCCTGTGGGTGGATAAGCCGTGCGGTAGGCAACAAGCCCATTTTTCACTTTTTTTCTCATTTTTACAGTTGTAAAGTGTTGGAAACCCATAAGAAATTTTCCATCATTGTGTCTTGGTATTTCATGACCAGTTAGGACACTTATTTGCTAGAATTTAGCTTAAAAACTAAGTATTTTTAATTTTAGTTTTTTTTTTTAATTTTTTCAAATCACACATAGTTTAAGTAGGGGAAGTAAGTGGCCTTCAATCCACATATACTATCAAAACAACGATTTGCTGATAAAAGATACAGAACACCTAGAGTAATTAACATAAAATTAAGTGGCCCATATATCCACATATCTTTAGGTAATTCATGTTTTTTCAATTTTTACATTAGATTAGTTCAATTTTTTCATTAGGAATCGGGACCGGGACCAAACTTTAGAAAATAAAGCAAGTAATATATGCCACCCTTTCACCATATGGTGAGCCTGGGTGTTGGTGTCCCGTGTTTTGATAGTTTGGCAAATCAAAAGACAAGGCAACATCAAAACCAATCTTTAGAGTTCTAGGATCTAGTCCTCCTGTTCTTAGAGAGGGATCTCTCAAATGTTTGTTTGCAAAGATTTATCTTGTGTGCTTTGAGTATTGGTTTTAGACTAGTTATTAAGTGCAGGTGTTTGTTTGTTTGTTTGGTTGGATTGATACAATAGAACATGAAAGGTCTAGGAAAGATATATAGAATAGAGAAACATCTGGTTCATTGGGCAATGGAGTCAAGAAGAGGTCATAACATACTCATCAATGGATATGGGATATCAGAGGGCAAATCTAACTTGGCCGCAGGATCCTTTGGTTTTGGAATGAGATGAACATCAATGATTTGGAAAGAGAAATTTGATTCTCAACGAAGGGAACTTGAAAAAATAACTTGAACAATAAAGAAATATTTGATAGATAGGGCTAACCATAAATTATACAAACATTCTTTAAGCAAATAATGACTTCAATACAACTTTCAAAATGAAATCTAAGATTCGGGGAACACCCTATTTCCTCAAAGATTTTATTTTAAATGACTTAGAAAACATAAAATATTCACTGATAATTGCAGTCATAGAAGAGGGAACACCTAATACATCTATGATTACAACTATAAAATACCTTCAAAACAACTGTTCAAGCAATGACAAAGGGCAAGATCAAAACAGACCTCTTTGACTAACTTAAAACAATGGTACTTCAAAGGGAGACTTCAATAAGAGCTTTCAAGTGATAGCAGACAAGCAGGGAGAACCATAAATCATGCTGAAACCAACTATTTGAGCTATTATAGAAATAAACAAGCATGAGGAATAAAGAGAGAGATTGAAGACTCTAAAATACCTCAGCAGAAGAAAACATAAAACAGTGAAGGATGAACAGGTCTAAGGTGGTTCCAGGAGTCATTTCTTAGCCTAAAACTTTCAACCTACTGTAGTAAGAAATTATGGAACAAAATGAAAACAGGAGAAAACATTAAACAATTCAGAATACTTCACCAACAGCCAAGCTCATGGATCCAATGATAGAGCCTTCTCATGAACAAGCATGCAACAACATCATCAAGGCCTCCAAGACTTCAATTTCTTCTTCAACTTCAATAGACAATGTATTATTTCGGAGAGTTTTAATATTACAACTAGTGATCAACCAACAACCATCTTCTCATCTTCTACAGAGGTATTTATAGAAGAATGAGGAGGTGAGATCTGATAAAAGATCTCCCAAGATAATTAATATAGATTAATGACTTCTCGGCCTTTGAGGGGCTCGATGGAGAAGTTTACAGGTGTTCTCATTGTATTAATAAATTTACATTTAAGATTAAGCTCATTGGGAGCTTTCGTTGACCTTTGAGGCTCTGTTTTATATTAAAGTAACTCTGCTGCTATTTTGTGCATTGAATTCTCTGGCAGAATTAACTCTCTGGCTGCGCTGAGGCAAATATCTTCGTTTGATTAATAAATTCAGCCTCTGCTTGTATGTTTGTGTTTACAGGTGGCATTGTGGTAGCTAGGAGGAATAAATTTGCCTCAGATGTGGCGGTGGAGGCCTTTATGTCTGATCAAACACTTATGTTTTTCTTTTAACTGTGTTTTAATTTGGGGGATTAGGCTTTTGATAATAAATTTTAGTCGTGATCCCCACAAATTTGTCTTCGATCTTCTGTTCTGCTACGTTTTGTCTTCAACACTGATATTCTTTTAATTGTGATTTAATAACACAATGTCTTGTTAATGTGCAGGCCGCGCAGGGCTCAAATGGCATCAATGACTCATGAAACAATGAGGAAACACGGAGTAGAGCCCTGTGAATAGTTCTCTTTTATGAATTTAAGGCACGGGAATCTTCATTCCCGGCTTTCGGCCTTTATATAATGGAAAACCCATCAAACACCTGCAAAATACAGAAAATATTATAAAATCCTACGTATTTGGGGAAAAAACTGCTTCAGAGGGGGTGGGGAGGAGCGTAGCCATTAGATGGCAGCTTCCAATGATGGAGATTTATCGAGAGGTGGTAAAAAGGAGAGTAGAGGGAAGTAATAAGTTAGATCCGTCGATCTGCAGAGATCGACGGTTGGGAGCGATCCGGGATGTATAATAGAGAAATAAAGAAACAGGTTAAAAAACCTTAGGCGGAGGGAAAATCAAAAAATTGAAAAGGGTTTCGGGAGGAACACGAGCCGTCAGATGAGATCGAATGGACGATCCAGATGCAATCGGAGGCATTCAATCGGCGAGGAAAGATTTTGCATGGCGCTGAAAACTTGCGATGCGATTGAGCGCGGGCCGTTGATCTAAGGATCAGATCAACAGTGGAGAGTGAATCAGAGGGATGGCCGATCGGGAGAAACAAACAAACGCACCGATCGAAAAATGCGATGCAATTGAGCGATCAGGGAGGGTTGATGCGATGGTGCAATCGGGCCATTGCAATCCGAGATTTCAAATGAACTTAATTGGAGGAGCTTTACAAAAGTTTCCGATGCGATCGGGCCATCGCAATCCGAGGGGAAGTAATATAAATTTTGGCTCCCGTTTCACGGGGCTATGGGTTATATGAATGAAATGGAGGGGTTGGAGCTTTTATATATATATATATATGACCCAATCGCATCGGAAAGTTTTGATGCGGGTATTTACAATCAGCCCATTTGAACCTTTCCGATGTGATAAGCACTTCGGCCTTTGCGCTTGGTTTTTACAAAGAAAACAAAGGACCAGGGTTTATACATATGGGTCTTAATCGCATCAGAGTTTTTTGTAACGGAAAAAAGACTTGTGCATTTGGATGTTTGCGACGCGATAAGCACTGAAAAGGGTTAGCGCTTGGTTCCAGCCCCAAAGCCTATGGTGGGGAAGTGGTTAGGACTTAGCCCAAGGGGGCTTAAGTCCATAGTAATAAAAACTTTTTTTTATGAAAATTTTCAGAGTTTTCAATGGATTTGGGGGTTTCGGTATAGTTTAAAAATGAGTTTTAAACTATGTAAAGAGGATTTTCATGAATGGAAGAAGGGGAATTATGAAAATAAAGGAGTTTATGGATAAAAAGGGGAGCAAAATGAAGGTTAGTTTTGGAAGAGGGGAAGGGGAAAAATGATGGTTTTACAGCAGTATTTCTCTTGGAATTTGGCATAAATTTTTGAGGTTAAGGAAACAACAGTGAGGATTTGGACAGAGGCATGAGGCCTTCAAGAGTCTTCAAGAGCCAACACTTTTTTGCAATAAAATTTGTTCCTTGAAGGCTCTTAAAATGATTTAGCCACCTTTTGGTATAACAAACTTATAGGTGGCTAACAGTGGCTCCACTTGGGGATGGTGCCTTCTTGAAGGCATCAAGAACTTCAGACTTGCATTCTCTAGGAGGTTGACCTGTGCCTAATCCATTGGGCTGCCCTTCCTTTGCTGGGATGATCTTGCTCTGAAAACATATTAGCAGCTATAGAAAACAATGGATCTTTCATCAACGAGCTTTCTACCTACCCAATCCTACTGATCTAACATTTTTTCTTCCTTAGAGTGCACTTGGATAGGCAAACTCTCTTACAACATTTTATTCTTTTGAAAATAGGAAATCTAATCTATTTATACTCCTTATTTCTCCATGGACTCAGATTTAAATAGTTGAGCCCGTATGATTCTCTACCTAATCTACTATCTGTTGGGATTAAACTGTCCAACAGATTTTTATTCTCTAATTTCTAAAACAGAAATTTAAAAACAGTCAAGTCAAGATTAAGTTGTTTGACTTGATGTTGATTCTATGGCATGAAAAACAAGCTGCACATAGACATTATTTTGCAGAAAATTAAATCAAAATGGAAGGCATAAGTTCTAATTTTTCAAAGCACTTCCTTCCTCTTTTTACAGCTCTGTTTTTGAATTTGTTTGAGCTATTTTTTCTTATCCCCTGGTTCAGATTTTGAGCTAATTAGAACTAGATTTACCTCTTGTTTGACTCAGGATTTGAAACATATTTGAGTCACTCTCTTTTCTTGGAATATTTAGGTTCGGATTTTGAGCATATTTGAACCTTTGGTTTCTATCCTAAACTATCTACTGATAAGCCAAGATTAAAAAGTTTGGCAAATCAAATTCTCTATCATATCAGCAGAAAATTTAAAGCTAATTAGTCAAGATTAAACTGTTTGACTAACTAGAAGTGTGTTTTTTAGGAGTGGCATTTGAGCTTGCACACTTTCAGACTTGTTTCTCTTTTTTGGTATGGGGCTATACCTTTCTTGTTTTCACAATCTACCCTCTTTTCTTTCTTTTCTTTGTTTTTGTATTTTTGAATTTCATAACCTTGAATGCAATGTTAAGACTATGATATTTACAATGGTAAAATAAAATGCTTTAAAACTTATTATTTTTGGCAGAAGTAATGCTTGAGCATTCTGCCATTGACAGGACCTCCATACAGATCTTCTTCATTCAATTCCTTCAAGAAAAATGCATTATGACCCCTCTCAGCATGAATAATATATGGTCCTTTCCACAAGTTCTCGAACTTACCATGTTTTCCCTTCTCTTCTCTCCTTGAATCCCATTTAAGAACAACATTTCCAACTTGGAGATTGTCTGCCTTAGTCCTCTTATCAAATAGCTTTTTCATATTTTCTTGGACCAACTGTGTTCTCTCATAAACTTCTTCTCTGGTCTGCTATAAATGGATTGTTTGGTTGATTCTTCTCTGCATATCATTCTCTTCAGTCTGCACTTCTTGAAGGAGTTTCATGACTGGAACTCCTAATGAGGTGGGAAAAACTGCATCAAACTAACTGATAGGGGGACATATTTATTGATTTCTTTGTAGTTAACCTATCAGTCCACAAGGCATGAACCAGCTTACTGTGCCATGATTTGATATTCTGTTCCAACAGTTTCTTAATGATATTGATTAGGCTCTTGTTGGAAGATTCAACTAATCCATTTCCTTGGGGATAGTAAGCAGTGGAATGGCCCAAGGTTATGTGGTATTTGTAACAAAAATCAACCATCTTCTTTTTAAAAGCAGCAGCATTGTCTGTTATGATTTTTCTGGGACAACCAAATCTGGATAGGATATTTGTTTCAAGGAACTTGATAATGACAAAGACATTAGCCTTTCTATATGGTATAGCTTCTATCCATTTGGTAAAGAAGTCAGTGGCTGTGAGGATCCATTTATGTTGAGCTGAGGAGGATGGGTGAATTTCCCCAATGAAGTCTAAACCCCATTGTTGAAAAGGTGCCTCAACTCTGATAGGATGTAAGGGTAAGGGAAGGAGTTTTCTTTTGCCATAAAAAATTTGACACTTATGGCAAGACATGACCAACTTTTGAGTGTCTGGGAAAAGGGTAGGCCAATAGTAACCAGATCTAAGAATTTTGTTCGTTGTGGCCTTCCAGTAGAGGTGTCCTCCACATTCTCCATCATGCAACTCATGTATGATTTTTCCTACATCATCTTCAAGTAAACATTTAAGCAAAATTCCAACAGCATTTTTCCAATATAATACCCCATCTAAAATGCAAAAACTCAAAGCTTTTTGTTTCAAAAATCTAGCTTTGGTTTTGGACAAAGAAGGAGGGGCATTTAAATATAAAAGCACATAAATAATGTCAGCATACCAAGGAGAATTTAGAAATTTTTCTTCAATAAAAGGAGCAGTAGATTCTTCTATTTCTTCCAACACATCCACCACATTCATGTCTAGTGCTTGGAAGTTAGACTCGGCCATAAGTTTTGCTAATCCTTGCCCTTTAACTAGTTTGGTGGGCCTAATTTCTAAGTCATATTCAAGAATAGTTGCAATCCATTTTCCCCTTTTACCATCGGGGTCTTGACTTAGAATGTCCTTGACAACAGTATGTGGAACAAAAGCAATTATGTGAGAGTGTAAAATATAGACCCTAAAGTCTTTTAATTCTTTCACTAATGCTAAGGCTTGCTTCTCCATGATGTTATATTTGAGAGGAGCATCTCTTAAGGCCCTACTAAAAAATGATATTGGTTGTTCTTGCCCTGAATCATTCTTTTGAAGTAAAACTGCAGCTATTGTATGTTCAGATGCAAAAGAAAAGATATAAAAGTCTTTGGTGAAATCTGGACTAATCAGGACTGGTGTTTGAGTAAGAGCTTGTTTGACCAGTTCGAATGATTGTTTAGCTGGTAAAGTCCATTTTACACCTACATCTTTCTTAAGCATGTTTGTAATGTTTTTTAATAGCTCAGCAAGGTTGGGGATGAACCTCCTCAGAAAATTAATCTTTCCAATGAAAGATTGCAACTCTTTGAGGCTTCTTGGATGGCTGATTTGTAATATGCCATCTATCCCTGTAGGGTCTATTTTGATTCCCTCTTCTAAAATTATATGGCCAAGAATTTTACCTTCTTGGAGACCAAAGAGTGTTTTCTTGGGATTCAATGACAAGCCAAATTTCCTACACTTCTCAAAAACATTTCTTAGGTGAATCAAATGTTCTTCATCAGTTTTTGAGAAAATAGTTATGCCATCAAGGTAAATGATTATGAAATAGCCAATATATTCAGAAAAGGCTATGTCCATGGCCCTTTGAAAGGTGGCCCCTGCATTCATTAATCCGAAAGGCATTTTGACGTACATAAATTTGCCCCAAGGTGTGGTAAAAGCAGTTTTGATTTGGTCACTTGGGAGCACTAACACCTGGTTGTAACCCGAGAACCCATCTAAGAGGGATATCCTTCTTGACCCAACTACCCTTTGAAGTATATGGTCCATCTTGGGCAAGGGGTAGTTGTCCTTTAAAGAGGCTCTATTTAAATTTCTGAAGTCAATACAGAGCCTGATTTCCCCTGTTTTCTTTCTAACAGAAACTAAGTTTGATACCCACTCTGAAAATCTAATGGGTACTATGATTCCAGCATCATGCATTTTTTCAATCTATGCCTTAACTAGAGGTATTAAGAGAGGATTTATTCTCCTTATTTTTTGTTTGAAAGGCTTTTGATTTTCTCTTAAAGGAATTTTATGTTGGATGATGCTGGTATCATATGATTTTAGGTCTTTGTATCCCCAAGTAAAAACATCTTTAAACTCTTTGAACAACTCTATGTACTGCAGTTTTATGTGAGCTGGGAGAGTGCTGGATAGCTTGATCATCTTGGGTTCTGCTAGACTTCCTATGTTATGCTCTTCTGTATTTGTTTCCACAGGCTCTATTCTCGGTTCTTTGGCTACATCGTTAAAATAAAAATTGTGTTCTAAATGTGCTAGACCTCTTGGAAATTTATCATTTTTGCATTGTAAAACTTCCAGGTCTTCTTGGTCTGTGTTGTCAGTTATCTCTGCTTCAAAAGGATTTTCATAATGATTTATATTAGCAGTATATGTCATTTCAACTTCTGGGATTTGTTCAATATACAAGCAATTTTCTTTATGGCTTGTTTCTGATATTGGTATGCTGAAATCATTTTCTGATTTCAAGAAATCATCTATGTGTTTGTCAGAATCAAACACTTGCCAGTGATCTTCATTATCAGGCACAACAGGCCTGTGTTTTACCTTCACACCGATTTTTTCATTTATTTCAGGTATTTGGCAATTGCTGGCATTGAAAGCGAGTTCATTTGCTAGATGATTTAGTGCTCTAGGGATGAAAATGAGTTCATATTTTTCAAAGGTTTTCAATAGATCAAGGGCAGCATTTCGATATTCCCTAAGCCTTGGATTTCTAGTTGAGTATTCTCCTTTGATTTGTTTTATGATAAGTTCAGAATCTCCTAGGGTGGATATCTTTTGGGCTTCTAACTGCTTAAGCAATTGTAAGCCTAGGAGAAGTGCTTCATATTCAGCAATATTGTTAGTGCATAGGAAATCCAATTTGTATGAAAAACTCTATTTTGTATTTTGAATCCACACACATGCTCCTGCACTTGTTTTATTACAAGATCCATCAAAGTTTATTTTCCAAAGTATGTCATCCTTGTTTTCATTCTCTCGTTGCTGTTGATTTTCAATGTTTTGAAATTGATTGAGGGGAAGATTGGATTGTTCTAGTGAACTGATTGGGTCCATGTTTTCCTTATCTTGTTGAGTAATTTCATATTCGTTACATAAGATAAAGGAATCTAAACTTGATTGAATAGAATAGATTGGATATTTGTTTGGTTTTTCTATGTTGCTCACCATGTACTTCATGTGAGATTCCCTATATAGTCTTCTGTTTTGACTAAAAACGGGAATGGTGGCATAAGACATGTCCATTTGAAGGCTTCCCTAAATTTTGGCTCCCCAAGATCTTGATAAGAGCATGCCATACTTAGGGGGAATGTCAGCTACAACTATGTCCATGACTAAACTCTTAGCAGGGATTTGGGATAATTTTACACACAAATCTTTGATTAAACCCAAACATTTGACTCTGCTTGAGTCCAAGGAATACAAGTCTTTGTATGGTTTAGTAATTTCTAAGCCTAAGCTTTCCATTACTACCTTGGGCATTATATTGTGTGAAGCTCCTGAGTCTAACATAGCATTGTGTAAAATTTTAGCATGTATGTTCAAGCTAACATAGAAGGGAGGGACAGCCCCTTCTTGGTATTTTCCTTCAACTTTTGGACCAAACAACAACTCAGGTTTGTCATCTGTCAAGTTTAAGGTGTCAGTATCACTTCCTAAGTTTAAAGCTTTCAAAACTTGGTTTATGTACACTTCTTGGGTTACTAGTTCAGCTAGGGGAATGGTAATTTTTATCTTAGCAATCTCTCCCTCAAGACTGAAAGGAACAATAGACTTGTTCATATTTACATCTGTCTTTTCACTTGAATTCCTTTCGGAAATTTTAATTTGCTGAACCTTATTTGGACTAGTAATTGGGACAGTTTTATTAGGACCACTAGCTGAAGTGCTAGGGGTACTCTGTTCAACATCTTGCTGGACACCTTTGTCTTTGTTTATGTCTGGTTTCTTGGTCAAAATGTTGGTCTTTTCTGCTGTCTTTTTGGGCTGAGTTTCTGTGCTTTTCTTGATAGCCGTGTTAGTGTTTTTTTCCTTGAAATGATCTATGTTCCCCCTGCTCCTAAGATTATAATGTTTGTGTACCTCCATGATTTCATTTTCGAAACCCAATCTACAGTCATCAGAATCTCCATAAGTGTTTGTACCTTGATTAGAAAATAAACCTTGTTCTTCTTCAGTGAGGAAAACATCATCCTCACTGTCTGATCCAATCAAGTTTACATGAGATTCTCCCAACCTTTCCATCTCTCTATCTTCCTCATATTGATCTACATATTTTTGTTGGAAGAGAGCTCTAATTTGCTGGTCGTTATCTCTTTGCCCACCTGGATTGTTTTCTCTCCTAAAATTTTGATTTCTGTTTCTATTTTGGGAGTTGTTCTGATTGTCTCTTGGCTGTGTTCTCTCAAGTATGCTCATCCTTTTCATCATCTCTTCCAACATCTTTTCTGTTTTTGAGCTAGATGTGGAGGGTGTAGTGTCATATTTATAAGTTGTCGTCTTCTATGATCTCAACCTATTTCTTTTCTCAATTATGTTTATTTCTACGCTCATAGCTCCTTTCTGCATGTCTTCTAAGGTTAAGTAATCCCTCTCCCTTAACTAATACATCATGTTCACATCAAGGCCTTCAAGATATATTACTAAGGCCATGCCTTGAGGAGGCTTCATGTGAGGTGGAAGAACATTATAAACGCTATTGAACCTAGAGGAGTAGTCAGGAACACTCTCTCCTTGATTTCTCTTGAGGTTGCTATATTCTGCTAGTACTTGGAGAGGATTCTTTTTGAGTTCCCATTTGTTGACGAATGTTTGATGCAAGGCAGGGAGATCATTTGTGATGTTAGGAAGTAAGTTTTTAAACCATTTATTTACATCTCCTCCTAAAATTTGAGCGAAGATCCTCATTTTCATATTTTCTTCTTCTATCTCCATGTAATCAAATGCATCTTCCATCCTATCTACATGTTGTTGAGCTGTTGTAGACTCTTTTCCAGTGAAGTGAGGGATTTTGGATTGGTAATCGTTTGGCAGGGGAAGTAGAGGTTGTGGTAACACTAATGGGGCATACCATGTTTCCATGGCTGGAAATAAGGGTGGATTTACAAGAGGTGGAATTACAAAAGTGAAAGTGGGCTGAAATGGAGTGTTTTGAACAGTTGTAGTATGAATTGGAGTGGAAGAAATACTTGGGCCAGAAAATTGATTTTGAGAAGACTTGTTATGGAAAAGACTAAAGTGATGAAGAAGCTGGGAATCAGGAGGAGTGGAAGGTGAGGCTTCTCTACTGAGGCTTTGTTGAAAATCTGCAATATCAATGTCAGTTTGGTTTAAGTCACCTTGAGATCTAGTTCTAAAGATGTTCTTTGTATGATGTAAATCAAAGTGTGAATCCTCTAAGACAACAAGGTTTTCAGGGACATAATTTTCTCTTAGGAGGCTCCTGTTAGCAGCTAATTTTCCAGAGTTAGAAGTCTGCCACAGAATTCTCTCAAGATTGTCAACGATTAAAGGAGGATTTGGGTCTGGATGGGATCTAGTGCTGATCCTATGTGAAGATAGACTGATTTTCAAAAATGAGAGAGGTTGAGGTTTTTAGGGATTGTTTTTGGGAATTTTACCTCTCATAATGTTTTATCTAGTATGGGACTAGGCTTCTAAACTTCCTCAAGGCTGGTTAACACAATCCTAAAGAGATATGGGAACCTAGATGAGTAATAGTCCTACTGGGGCTAGTGGAGTCACCAGGTGGAAACTTTTAGCTTTTATGGAGGTAAGATATTGGATGGTTCCACCACCATGTTTATTATGAAGCCAAACTGAAATATTTTGGGTTTTTCTGAGTTATTTTGGTCTTACAGGTTAAGAGAGTGTCTTAAATCTAATTTAACACTTAGCTAGGGTGTCAAACATACAGAGTTCACTCTTATGGCTTGGTGACTGATAACTTCAAGGTTTGATAAGGTTTGATGAGAATCATAAGGGTTACTTAGTTTTTCACTGATTCAAAAAGTCCTCTCATGATTACCGTCATGCTTGGTAGTGCTTGAAGAAGGTTACTTATGTTATACTAGACAGTGAGTGTTTAATTTTAAAGATTTTACTCAGGGTCCCACTTTGATCATCATTATGTTGGCGGCGATGAGGTGGCTAATAATCACTGGATATTATTGAAAATAAGGGATTTTTGGAGTCCTGAAGGGTACTTATATTGTCGCTAACTCAGAAGGGTCCCACCATGATCGCCATTATGTTGGTGTTTCGTGTTTTGATAGTTTGGCAAATAAAAAGACAAGGCAACACCAGAACCAATCTTTAGAGTTCCAAGATCTAGTCCTCCTGTTCTCAGAGAGGGATCTCTCAAATGTTTGTTTGCAAAGATTTATCTTGTGTGCTTTGAGTATTGGTTTTAGACTAGTTATTAAGTGCAGGTGTTTGTTTGTTTGTTTGGTTGGATTGATACAGCAGAACATGAAAGGTCTAGGAAAGATATATAGAATAGAGAAACATCTGGTTCATTGGGCAATGGAGTCAAGAAGAGTTCATAACATACTCATCAATGAATATGGGATATCAGAGGGAAAATATAACTTGGCCACAGGATCCTTTGGTTTTGAAATTGTTTTTGGAATGAGATGTACATCAATGATTTGGAAAGAGAAGTTTAATTCTCAACGAAGGGAACTTGAAAACATAACTTGAACAATAAAGAAATATTTGATAGACATGGCTAACCATAAATTCTACAAACATTCTTTAAGAAAATAATGATTTCAAAACAACTTTTAAAATGAAATCTAAGATTCGGGGAACACCCTATTTCCTCAAAGATTTTATTTTAAATGACTTAGAAAACATAAAGATTCACTGACAATTGTAGTCATAGAAGAGGGAACACCTAATACATCTATGATTACAACTATAAAAGACCTTCAAAACAACTGTTCAAGCAATGACAAAGGGAAAGATCGAAACAGACCTCTTTGACTAACTTAAAACAATGGTACTTCAAAGGGAGACTTCAATAAGAGATTTCAAGTGATAGCAGACAAGCAGGGAGAACCATAAATCATGTTGGAAATAATGGCATTTGGCTATTATAAGGAAATAATAAACAAGCATGAGGACTAAAGAGGAGATGAGCCTAAAATACCTCGGCGGAAAACAAAAAATAGTGAAGGATGAACAGGTCTAAGGTGCTTCCAGGAGTCATTTCTTAGCCTAAAAATTTCAACCTATTGTAGTAAGAAATTATGGAATAGAATGAAAACAGGAGAAAACATTAAACAGTTTAGAATACTTCACCAACAGCCAAGCTCATGGATCCAATGATAGAGCCTTCTCATGAACAAGCATGCATCAACATCATCAAGGCCTCCAAGACTTCAATTTATTCTTCAACTTCAACAGACTATGTATTATTTCAGAGAGTTTCAGTATTACAACTAGTGATCAACCAACAACCAACTTCTCATCTTCTACAGAGGTATTTATAGAAGAATGAGGAGGTGAGATCTGATAAAAGATCTCCCAAGATAATTAATACAGATTAATGACTTCTCGGCCTTTGAGGGGCTCGATCGAGAATTTTACAGGTGTTCTCACTGTATTAATGGATTTACATTTAAGATTAAGCTCGGTGGGAGCTTTTGTTGACCTTTGAGGCTCTGTTTTATATTAAAGTAACTCTGCTGCTATTTTGTGCATTGAATTCTCTGGCAGAATTAACTCTATGGCTGCGCTGAGGAAAATATCTTCGTTTGATTAATAAATTCAGCCTCTGCTTGTATGTTTGTGTTTACAGGTGGCACTGTGGTAGATGGGAGGAATCAATTTTCCTCAGATGTGGCAGTGGAGGCCTTTATGTCTGATCAAACACTTATGTTTTTCTTTTAACTGTGTTTTAATTTGGGGGATTAGGCTTTTGATAATAAATTTTAGTCGTGATCCCAACAAATCTGTCTTCGATCTTCTATTCTGCTACGTTTTGTCTTCAACACTGATATTCTTTTAATTGTGATTTAATAACACAGTTTCTTGTTGATGTGCAGGCCGCGCAGGGCTCAAATGGCATCAATGACTCATGAAACAATGACGAAACGTGGAGTAGAGCCCTGTGAATAGTTCTCTTTTATGAATTTAAGGCACGGGAATCATCATTCCCGTCTTTCGGCCTTTATATAATGGAAAACCCATCAAACACCTGCAAAATACAGAAAATATTATAAAATCCTACATATTTGGGGGAAAAATTGCTTCAAAGGGGGTGGGGAGGAGTGTAGCCATTGAATGGCAGCTTCCAATGATGGAGATTTACCGAGAGGTGGTAAAAAGGAGAGTAGAGGGAAGTAATAAGTTAGATCCGTTGATCTGTAGAGATCGATGGTTGGGAGCGATCCGGGATGTATAATAGAGAAATAAAGAAACAGGTTAAAAAACCTTAGGAGGAGGGAAAATAAAAAAATCGAAAAGGGTTTCGAAAGGAACACGAGCCATCAGATGAGATCGAACGGATGGTCCAGATGCAATCGGAGGCATTCAATCGGCGGGGAAATATTTTGCACGGCACTAAAAACTTGCAATACGATTGAGCGCGGGCCGTTGATCTGAGGATCAGATCAACGGTGGAGAGTGAATCAGAGAGATGGCCGATCGGGAGGAACAAACAAACGCACCGATCGAAAAATGCAATGCAATTGAGCAATTGGGGAGGTTTGATTGGGCCATCGCAATCGGAGGCTTCAAATGAACTCAATTGGAGGAGCTTTACAAAAGTTTCTGATGCGATCAAGCCATCGCAATCAGAGGGGCGGTAATATAAAGTTTGGCGCCCGTTTCGCGGGGCTATGGGTTATATGAATGAAATGGAGGGGGCGGAGCTTTTATATATATATGACCCAATCGCATCGGAAATTTTTGATGTGGGTCTTTACAATCAACCAATTTGAACCTTTCCGATGCGATAAGCGCTTCAGCCTTTGCGCTTGGTTTTTACAAAGAAAACAAAGGACCAGGGTTTATACATATGGGTCTTAATCGCATCAGAGTTTTTTGTAACTAAAAAAATACTTGTGCATTTGGATGTTTGTGATGCGATAGGCGCTGAAAAGGGTTAGCGCTTGGTTCCAGCCCCAAAGCATATGGTGGGGAAGTGGTTAGGACTTAGCCCAGGGGGGATAGTAATAAAAACTTGTTTTTATGAAATTTTTCAAAGTTTTCAATGGATTTGGGGGTTTCGGTATAGTTTAAAAATGAGTTTTAAACTATGTAAAGAGGATTTTCATGAATGGAAGAAGGGGATTTATGAAAATAAAGGAGTTTATGGAGAAAAATGGGAGCAAAATGAAGGTTATTTTTGGAAGAGGGGAAAGGGAAAAATGATGGTTTTACAGCAGTCTTTCTCTTGGAATTTGGCATAAATTTCTGAGGTTAAGGAAACAACAGTGAGGATTTGGACAGAGGCATGAGGCCTTCAAGAGTCTTCAAGAGAAAACACTTTTTTGCAATAAAATTTGTTCCTTGAAGGCTCTTAAAATGATTTAGTCACCTTTTGGTAAAACAAATTTATAGCTGGCTAACACTGGGTATGCATATGAACGCTTTCCTAAGACAAGAATTGGACAAAAAGGCACCCAGTGTGTTGGGACCTTTATCCTCTTCTTACGGTTACTTAACCAAGGAACACCCTAAGAAAATTGAGACTCTTTAAAAATAATCACTAATCAAACTCACTAAATTCTCCCCACAGGGGCCACAAAATAAATTATAGTTCAGGTTCGGGCCATCGGGGGTAGGCATCCAATAAGCCACCATGGTCATTCTACATTTTGAAACATATATGTTGAATTTTTAGGGAGCTTCAAATCCGTCTATCTGCCCATGAAACAAATACCCGAACATTACCAGAGACCCATTTTAGAGGGGGTTAAGCTTAGGCCCGGTGTGTGTGGTACTCTTTGGGGATACCTAGCCCATCTAGTGCTCGGTATTGGTAGATGAATACCAAGAAGCTCAAGACTTGAAAACTCACGTGGACAACAGTACTTTAGTGGCCAAAACTATGGCATCCTTCTCTATAGGTGATGGTGTAGGCAACACTATATCATCTTACCATTACCTTGGTCGATTCTTCGGCTGCTGGAAGGCGTCGCCAGTTCTTTCGAGACGTTAGCCCCAGTACCCATCAGAAGACATATTCACAAGGCCCAGTTACATTGCGAGTGTAAGAATGATTAGGTCTATTTAGGCTTTTTAGTATCATATGCAAAAAAAACCAAACCATATTTTTTGCTTGCTTGATCGCATAGCATTAAAATAAAGGAAAACATACCTCTTATTTTTGTCACTTTTTTTTATGCATGTGATCCTATTTTATTTGATAAAAATCTTCCTTCCCCTAGCAAACTGAAAGTATCACCAAGATTAAGCTAGTAGACACCATAACAGACCCAACGAGACCTCGTCGATCTAGGCCTTTTTTGGACCTCCCCCCATTAAAGGGAGGAGTACCAGTTCATTCACCATTTAAGTGCCAAAGACAACACACCACCATCATTATAGGTTCATCCTTTATCAAAGCATCTGTGATGGAAAACCCCCAAGGGTCACCCAACATCACACCAGTGGAAAGCCCAGCAGAGCCACCACACTCAACTCCTCCCACAACCCCTATAGGGCGGAGGAGCACTACCCCTTCAGAGAGTCAACAGAACATTCATCAGGGCACACCATAGGGTAATATTCCCTAGGCACCCCCCATAAACCATCACACTCAGACACTTGTGTTTCCAAAATACATAATGGCAGTCAATACTCAGTTACCCTTTGTAACATCATTGAATATTCCACATCTAACAAAGTAACTAATGACCCCATTACACATAGCCTTAATTGGCCTCCCATGCCCTCGAAGCTCCCTTCGTATATACCAAAATTCGAAGGGAAGAAAGCGGAAGACCCAGGAAATCATATTATGACTTTGCACCTATGCTGTTCGTCCAATAGTATCACTCATTATACTATTCAACTAAGACTTTTTCAACGCACCCTAATAGGTCCTGTGGCAAAATGGTATGTTCAGAAGCCTTCTGCTTCACATGGAACCATTAACACCCTCACTACTGCGTTTCTCACTTATTTTTAGCTACCCATTCACCATGATTCAGGAATGGAACTACTAACTCTATTTAGGCAAATGCCAGCCATCCATATATTAGACCATCTCCACGAATGACGATGATGTCGTAGTTTGTGTAAAGCCAAACTTGATGATAGAGTATAGTTGGAATTATTTTTGAAATCTCTCACAGTAGATATCTCAAAAGACGTGGCAAACAAAAACATACTTATAAGGAGGACACCATTAGTAAATCCCAATAGCTTGAACTCATGTACACCTAGTTAGGATATATTTATAATTTCCTTCCAAATGCCCTGAACCTGTAAACTTATTGAGAGTTACTTGGCGCATTGAATACTATAGACGGTTTGATCAGGTCCTTGACTCAAGGTCACCTAGGAAGGAGTATCCAGTACCCATGATATTTGTATGATTCTACCCAGAACGTGACGCAACCTGTCTACCACCAAATTCAATCTGCACCTTTAGAGAATATGATGAATAGGGTGGCACCATATCATCAACAACAGGGGGACTTGTACTCTCCCTCGTAGGGGACCCAGTACTCAGCTAGGAATGTTGATGGAAGAGACTCTCCCCAATAATATTACACCAAACAGGGATAGGGGAACCTATATCCCCCTTTCCCCACAAAAAATACACCACCAAGAAACAATGCTCCGGTGAACCTAGTGCAACCATCCCAGGCTCAATAGTTAGTGTGAATTCTAATCGCAAGCATACGAAAAAAGCTCACTTTAGCTGTGCATAACAAACAGACCGAACATTAAATGTGGCTATCAATTTCCTTAGATCTGCAGTAGGTGATTAGAATAAATTCTATAAAACCAGATCTATGCAATTAAAGACATTAAGCAGCAAAAATAAATAGGATTTTCTCCATATATCCAATGGACAAGACAAGAATTTATAAAGAATTTTTTGTATTATGACACCCAGGAAGGGAACATAGAAAGATGTTACCAGCCCCCCTCAATGGGATGGGTTCTTGTATGTCCTCAGCGCTTCAAATCCAATATCGCTCTCTCTTGATGGTGCAGAAAACCCAGACAAAATGGAACTTAAAGAGAGCTCACAAGCAAAAAGTAGAAAAAATATGACAATGATGGAGGATCAAAGTTAGACCAAAAGTATAGATCAAAAGGTGATGTCGAGGTAACAAAAGGTAGTGAATGAATGGAAAACCCTTCTATTTATAAAAAAATATTGAGTTAGTCTAGATATCGGTGCATAATTAAAATATTATTAAACAAATCTAGATCCAACTTTCATGGAATATTTTATTATTTTTTTTTAGGGAAAAGGAATTTGAAATTGGTAAAATCCATTTATTTAGAAATAATAAAAAAATAAATGATTTATTTGTTATTTCGAGGATGAGGTTAAGGAATAATTAAATAAATAATGATTTATTCAATTATTTATAAATTATTTAGTCAAATTTAACAAGGAATATTATTACATAATAATTTAAATAATTAGTCCTAGAAAATAATAAGATAAATAATGATTTATCTAATTAATTTTCTTGTTTTGGGTTAAATCTGACCAGGAATATTAATTAAACAGTGGTTTAGTTAATTATCCATAGAGGAAAATCAAACAAATAAGAATTTATTTAATTATTCCTCATGGGGTATCCTATTTAGATGAGAAATAATTTAATAAACTATGGGTTATTAAATTGTTTTTCATAGTGAAAGAAATTTTACTATGGTAAAATTGGTCTTACATAGTGTGCTTTAGTCCATTTCATAGTAACAGGTTAGATGACCAAAAAATGGTGTAACAGATTTCCCCCTAGCATGCGAGCGTTAGGAGCTAATCGTATGACCGAAGTACGTTGTAAGAACACAATCAATAGACACCGAATGGGAGTCAGGGATAAAGAAATGTAATACAGAATGAAGGGAGAGAGGACGAGACCCTGTGGAGGCGAGACTTACAGGTGTGAAAAGTCTCTTTTATGTGTGAGTACCTAATCTGAATGAGGCGGGGGAGGTATACCTATGCTCGCTGAGATAACAAAGTACAAAGAATAATGGTGTGCCCAGAAAACATGGGAGTGAGCTATATAGTACATGATGGCATAGACATGGGCCAAATAAAAAACATAATGGATCCCAAATACATACCGTGCTTGGGAAAGAAACCATGACTTATACAATAATATCTAAGTACATGAGATATAATAAAAACCAAAGAGGCTCTGTAAAACAGGAAAGGGGTCTGAAATTTTGAAAGCTCTACAAGTGGCTAAGGCCAAAGCCATCAAATCTGTAGAGCTGCATCCAAGATTGTAAAGAGGTCATCTCGGTATGTGGGGGGCTACCTAAAGGGCCACCCCCTCATGAGGTCTGAAACATATCACACACACTCGGGAATCACTGGTACAATATGTTGTATCACTAAACCATCAAGTATACGGATCTTGATCATGCCATAAGGAGTTGGAACTAAGATACAATCAATTCAAAGGGCGATAAAGGGTCCCTTTGCGTGATCCTAGGCACCGAACACGAGTGGAAGCTTGAACCAAGGTACACCACCCTCTAGACCTGTCTTCTAGAATGAATAAGCTAATTTCGATAGAAGGAGGTACGTTATAGGTGAAATGAATCCTCAACTAAGGCATGAGGGATTATAGTAGAGAGACCGATAGACTGACACCAGGGATGATGGTGGAATGGGGGGTACTGAGTAGTAGGCTGAAGACTTCCCTTTTTAGAGCATAAAGGGCATGGATGACCTGGTATCTACTGACTCAACTCCGTGGGGACCATAAAAACATGAGTACAAGATGGTTAATAAATGAAAATCGACACAAGAATCAACAAGTATGAAGGCAAAGTGGTGCCCTAAGTACAAGTGTCGCAAGTGAAGAAACTTAATTTTGAGAAGCGGTGAAGTGACCCTTCTTGGAAAAAATAATTCCAGGCGAAGTATCAAATAACCAAAAATAAAAGGATACACATTTGAGTTCTCGATGAGAGCTTTCCAATGGCGCTGACGGTTTTTCAAACCAAGCTACGGTTTGGTTGTAGTTGGCAAAAGAAAAATCTGAGGTTTTTCTTTTAAAAAGGGAATTTCCCTCAAATATGATTCATGTGCAAGTGTAGTTGTGGTGAATGTAGAGAGGATAAAAGGCCCTAAATCTTGTGGTGATCATAGTGGAAAAAATGACCATTGGAATCAAGATCTGGGACTTTCAGGTAGGTGACCTTACTTGTCTAAAGGTGGCCTTAATGCTTCTTGGAAGGATGGTCCTAGTGAAGAATCAAGGTAAGAAAAGAATACAAGAATGAACTGCTAGAGAAGGTCTAGAATCATCCCCACCCACCAAGTCAAACATAGGGACCAAGTGATAAGTGTGATAGCACATAAAATAGAATATTTGAAGAAATGGTATCAAGCATCTACGATATATGGCTCGTTGGAGAGGCTGGTAGGTCCAACTATCCAAGGGGTGGGAGGAAAATCGACCATACCTAGATTGATGGGATCTAGTCTGAGACTTATGAAAATCAAGTGAGAAGGTGGCTAGGGTGCCATCGTGCCCCTAAAAATGGGATACTTCCCTCAATAATATGGGATGGAGGGGTCTGATCTGGTATGAAAAGGTGGGAATGATGCCCCTAGCAAGAGGATTTTGTAGAGCGTGATGGTGTTCCACTTGCTGAAATAATGAATTTAAGCCATTAGTATCATGGGCACTAAATCCTCAAGAGGATGATGAGAAGGTATAGGGGCATAGGTTCCCCCAAGCATGTTATGTTCATGCCAAATGTATTTAGAAAAGTGGAATCTAAACACATTTTTATGATGTGGTTCATTATTTGTTTATGTTATGGTTATCTTCTATGGGAAGAATGGATAAATGCGGTTTAAGAAAGAGAATGGAGGATTACCAATATCTTTTGGTACTAAATATATGAAACAAATTGACTAAATTTCTAGGTTCACATACATGGTGTCACTATCCCAAAGAGTGGATTTGGATATAATGAACTGGTGCTCACCTAGAAAACACACAGGTTGGTCAACAAAAATGTCTAAGGGATTGGGTTGTTGATGTAAGATAAAGGAATGATTCAGCGGATCACCCTAGAGTGATATGAAGTGATATGAGACTCTAGAGTTTCTTCTAAATAGGGAAGAATAATGGTACTAGAGTAGACACTACCAGATGCACTAGGAGGGTTGTGGAGAATTGCTTCTCCTCGACTCCCAAATATGGGTTCCCCCTTACCAAAACATTGGGTGTCAATGTAATGACAACAAGATGTATGTGGTTTGAATGCATGGTTTCTATGTAAGGGGGGATATATAAAGTCAAGGGTCGTAAATGATTCCATAATTTCGTTGTTGCAATAGAAGATGGGGCAACTGGTGGAAGAAATACCACGTGGTGCGGTGAAGTTACCTGACTTATCATTATGAGAAGAGAGGTTCACATGTGCATCATCACGAAGGGTGACAGAAGAACAAGTAGATGAAGGACCCACTGATTTTGAGCCCAAGTTAAGTTGAAACAGAAGGGGATGCCCCAGAGGGGTCTTCCACTGTGGATCTAATAGATGATGACAGTTAGAGGATAGTGGCTGAAGGCTCTGTCATCTCGACATCGGGAGGGGGAATTTCAAGGGGAGTGGATGTGTCCTCTGGTTATGTCGAAGCATAACACACAAGTAAGTGATAGGCAGACTCGTCGCAGTTGGCCTTGTATTGACAAACCACTTCCAAGGAGGTGTGGTAATCTGCGAGGTAGGGACAAAGGTGAGTATAGTGGCCATGGAAATCACACAAATCACAAGGGTTATTTGTGTGCAAAGTCTTGAATTTCTTGGTTGAATCTAGTAATTTAACATGGAATTATGGGATATTAGACTTAGGAAACACTTCTTTAGCCATGGGTTTGGTACGAGACAATTCAGGACAATTATGGGTGGCATGACTGACAACATCACATAAAGCACACAGAGGTGTACACTTTGGAGGCTTATGAGGAGCAAGTTTTATCTGGGCATCCTTGTCCTTAGGTGCCTTTTTGCGGGTTTCCCCCCCCTCACCCAAGGCTTTTGCAACAGGAGTAGGTTCTTGTTGAGGTGGTTGAGGCACAAAAGAAAAGGGAGGGGTCATGGCGGCCGTTTGGACCGAGGTCAAATAAGTGTAAGGTTTGAGTTGACCAGACGGGGTATTCGCTGGGGGATCAATGTACTAGACTGGGATCCTCAGGGTCATGTTTGGAAGCATTAAGGCAGCCATAACAGGTACCAAAAATACTCCATAAGGGGGACCTAGAAAGAGTATCTGTCTGGAGGGGTAATGTCCAGGTGAAACAACTCCTAGATGGTTAAGGCTAGGGGGAACCATTCTAGGAGGAAAAATAGAATTAGGGACACCAACTACAAGTGAAAGGCCTTGGGGAGGAGGTCCCAAAGGCTGAGTTGAAGTACTAGGAGTAGGTTGTGAAGGTGAGGCTGCTGACTAGTCGAACTAGACATTTTGAGGTTGGACTGAGACAATTGCATCATGCAAACATTTGACGAGATAGGTTCAGAGATGAGAGGGGAGAGAATAGGGAATGAACCAAGCAAAGAGGAATCGTTATAGACTCTGGGTGAGACACTGGTCAGAGGTTATACTATTTGTTTATTGGCCACCAAAGAAATAATGGACTCAAGAGAGGTCTCATACTTCGGTTCGTAATATGTCAGCTGATCTATAGTGACAATATTTCTGTTGTGAGGAAAGCACATCTTATGGTGAACCGTAGATGGGACAGTAGAAATCGCATAATTATAGCTATGACCCAACATAATTTTGTAGTCTAAGGGGGCATCAATGACTTCAATGTCAACACAAACAATTTTTCCCGCAAGAGTAACAAGATAGTTGCAGAACATGCCAAGGGGCTGGTAAGAGTGTTCATCCCATGCATAGAGGGTGACAGTGGAAGGGGCTAAATTGGGCGATCTAAGCTTCTTCCAAAAAGAAGTGAGCATCACACTGGTGGATGCCCCCTCATCAATGATATATCGGGAGACGTTAGCATTCTGGATCTTGACAGGTATTTGGAAGGCGACGGATGTAGGAAGGAGTGGGTGCCCTATAACTTGTCAACATCGAAGAAAATCAAATGATCATTTGAAGGATCCACAACGCCCATAACAGTTAGTAGAGATTTTCATTTTGAAGGGCATGACTGGAGGACTTCCAGCGTGGACATGGCGGAAGGGGATTGCACCAAGTCATCTACTATATTGTAGGTGTGGGAAACTTTACTAGAAGTAGCGTTTCGATGTAACAATCCCTTTGGATCTTGGTATGTACCTCTGCCTTAGGCTGAGGTATATTTAAAGGACCATTGGGTGTCGAAATTGGCTCTGTGGGACCTAAAGACTAGGAATCAGTTGCGGACGTATCAAGAGGCTTGGTGTACTAACACGACCGAGTTTGAAGGTTGAGATTGGTAGTATTGGCCTGGTCAGAGTTCATCCTGAGAATCTAGTAATCAGAGGTACCATACGGGGGAGGTTGAGTGGCCGCCTAACCTTTAGGGGGTTGGGAAGCTACATATCCTTGCTAGGGGAAAGGATTTGTAAACACAGTCGGTTGAATGGGTGCAACACTAGGAGGAACCGAAGAAGAGTCTTGTTTTCCTCGAGATGTTGCTTGAGCTTCCCACATTTGATGCATCTAAGGTAAAAGGGGACAATCATGGGTATAGTGACCAAGGACACCGCAATAAGAACAAGTCTTATTCGTGCAAATAGGCATGTTCTGCTTGGGTTGATCACCATGTTGTTGGGTTGCTATGTTAGATGTATTCCCCTAGGGATTGTTTCCTATATTACCTAGAGCAGTTTGGTTATGGTTGCCTTTCGTCTTCTTTTTGGAAGTGGGAGGATTAGTCGCACTCTGATCCACATACACCTGACCTTGAGGGGGGGGGTGGTTGTTTCTACGGAGCTTGAGAAGGCATGCGAGGCAGAGGTGCTTGTGCTGGAGGAGCTAGAGCACCTTGTTGTGGATAGAGATAGTAAGGAGGTGGAGAAAAATTGGGGTGAACAGGTTGGGGAAAATTAGGCCCTGAAATCGGAGGATGTCGTTCGGAAAAGGCTTGAGGCATGCTGTGTCCTGGATACATGCTTTCGGGAGGGGGAAAAGTGCTAGAGGAGTTGGCCCCTCCATGAGGGAAACCATAACCCATAGGAGGAAGAGTGTATGGATGTGAAAGGGACCCAATGATATCGTCAGCGGCATGAGATGCCCCTGGTGCGTTGGCACCACCAGGTCTAGGGAGATTAGGTAAGATGATATAATCATAACTGGATTGCGCATAGATCAAGTCATATTTCAATGCAATTTGGAGGGTTTCTTCCTCGGTCTGAGGAAAGTGAGAGGTGACATCTTTACCAATAGAGGGAAAAAGGGATCTGAGAAACTAGTCCATGTAGACACAGTCTTCAAAGACAGGGACTCAACATAGGCTATTCGTTCTGTGCCATTCTTGAACATGGTCAGATAGGAGGGTGGTAGAAGTTTGACGGAAAGTGATCAAAAGTTCGGTATCGGTGTCATAGTGAAGGGGAAGTTGGAAGTAGGAAAAAAATGCCTTTGCAAGAGTCACAAAAGTGGTATGAGAGGAAGAGGCCTGGTCAACATACCACTTGGAAGCTTCTCCAGTAAGAATACAATGGAATAACCAAAGATGAATAGAGTCATTAGTGATAGATTTGGACAAACACCACATGTGGAAAGAACGAACATCGTTAGAAGGATCCTCTCCAGTATTTCCTTCAAAATTAGGGATTTTTGAAGGAAGCTTGGTTGGCATAGTAGGCCAACCTGGATCATGGTGTATAGGGTCATTAATCAACTAGCTGAAATCGGGAAGGCTTAGGCTCGCCATATAAGAAATAAAGGGAGCAGCCAGAATTGTTCCTGTTGCAGCTCCACTAAAATCGGTTCCAACATTAGAGCTGAAGCAACCACCAAAGGTAGGTACTACACTAGACATGATGAAGGTGAAAGGTGGAGGAGAATCGATGATAGAAACATAAGGAGAACCTGATGAACCAGAATCAGAGTCGAAATGGGGATTCAGTGGAGGAATAACTCAGACCCTACGTGGTGGGGTAATTCTTCCTAATGGAAACTAAGGATGAAGGCCTTGGAGTCTCCAGGATAAATTCCTTGGGGGCGCAATGATGGAAAATATACACAGAACCTAGTCAAGAAGAGAAGTAAACAAGGGCATGGAGGTGCATATAAATTAATAACAATGTTTAAGTCACGGCCTGGCGGTGTAAACCAGGTGCTCTTCGCTTTAGGTGTGTGTGTTTGTGATAAGTGTGTTAATTTTAACTAAGCCCATACGTGTGTAGAGAGAAAAAAAAAATGATGTACAACTGTAAATAAAACTGAAAGCGATAGTAGATAAAATTGAAAGCGACAATAAAATAAACGGCTAAATATGCATAAAGTTAAACATAAAAAGGAGGGCTTCCCAAAAACTAGCCTATGGGAGGGTGAAATATAGTCAAAACATACAAAATGGCCAATGGATCTAACATCAAGAGGGACATGGATCTAAAGGTCAAATCTATTGGAAAGAGGTGTAGAAAACAACAAGAAACCAGAGGGAAAAATGTTGAAAAATAGGTGGCGAAAGCCTACAAACTAAAGGAAAATGGAGGGGACCCTAAAGGAGGAACAAAAAAAATGAAAAGAGGTGTTTTATATGGATAAATAAATGATATAAAATGGATCTGAAAGTGCAGGTTCGGATCTAAAAAAATGGCTGGAAAACATTGAAATCTTAGAAGACCTGCTCCAGCTAAAATCCTCCTAAAAAGGTGGAAGCATACTGAAGCCCTAGGGGGCCTGGTTCGATGAGTAAAACTAAGAAAGTACAGATCCAAGATGGGCCAGGAAGGAAGTCATACAACCTTGAACGGGGCCCCAGACAAACCCTGAAAATCACAGAAAATATCTCGCAAAAAAGTATAGGTCGCAGGTTTTGACCTATTTTCCGCCGAGGTCGCAGTTTTTGGGTAGTTGTCTGCTACGTGAGAGCTGAGCTCACAAGTTTTGGGCCAAAAAGTTTGACCTACACTTCTGGTTGTCTTAAGAGCAGGTTTCAAAAAAAGGTGTCGTCTCTGTTGTAGCTGATAACTGTTACCTGCACAGAAGGCCCATAAACACACGAAAGCTAGAATTTTTACTGTTTTAGGGTTGAAAAGGTTAAAAAAAACATAAAGGAATGAAAAATAAGAAGCTGAAGAAAAACCCTAAGGGTTGAAGCAACTGTTCATGCAGGGACCTAAAAAAATACAGCGGTCGTAATTAAAATCCCTAGTGGAGTCGCCAGTTGTTAGTGTGAATTCTAATCGCAAGGGTACGAAAAAATCTCACTTTAGCTGTGAATAAAAAATAGCCCTAACATCAAATGTGGTTGTCAATTTCCTTATATCTGTAGTAGGTGATCAGAATAACTGCTACAAAAATCTAGATCTATGTAGTTAAAAATATTAAACAACAAAATAAACAAGAGTTTCTCCATACATCCAATGGACAAGAGAAGAATTTATAAAGAATTTTTTGTATTATGACACCTAGGAAGGGAACATAGAAATATGTTACCATTATCCCTCAATAGGATTGGTTCTTGTATGTCCTCAATTCTTCATATCCAAGATCTCTCTCTCTTGATGGTGCATAAAACCTAGACAAAATGGAACTCAAAGGGAGATCACAAACAAAAAGTAGAAAAAATATGACAATGATGGAGGATCAAAGTCAGACCAAAAGTATAGATCAAAAGGTGATCTCAAGGTTAAAAAATGTAGTGAATGAATGAAAAACCCTTCTATTTATAATAAAATATTGAGTTCATCTAGATATTGGTGTATAATTAAAATATTATTAACCAAATCTAGATCCAGCTTTCATGGAATATTTATTATTTGTTTTTGGAGGAAAAAGGAATTTGAAATTGGTAAAATCCCTTTATTTAGAAATGATAAATAAATAAATGGTTTATTTATTATTTCGATGATGAGGTTAAGGAATAATTAAATAAATAATGACTTATTCAATTATTTATAAATTATTTAGTCAAATTTAACAAGGAATATTATTAAATAATGATTTAAATAATTATTCCTAGAAAATAATATGATAAATAATGATTTATCTAATTAATTTTCCTATTTTGGGTTAAATATGACCAGGAATATTAATTAAAAAATGGTTTAGTTAATTATCCCTAGAGGAAAAACAAACGAATAAGGATATATTTAATTATTCCTCACGGGGTTTCCTCTTTAGACCAGAAATAGATTAATAAACTATGGGCTATTAAATTATTTTTCATAGTGAAAGAAATTTTACTATGGTAAAATTGGTCTTACATGGTGTACTTTAGTCCATCTAATAGTAACAGGTTAGATGACCAAAAATTGGTGTAACAACAGGGCCAATCTTAGGACCAGGAGAGCCACAATAACCTTGCTAACATTGTGAAAAAGAAGACTAGGACTAAGAAAAAGGGAGACTCTGGACAGGGGGACAGTAATCAACAACGCCCCCCACAATCTCAGTTTGGGGGCAACCCCAACCGCAATCAAAACCAAGAGCCAAATAAGAACTCCTAAGGGAAAAACAAGAGATCCATTCTAAGGAAAAAACATTCTTGTGCCAGATGTGGTGAATATGGCCATTACACTCACCACTGTCCCGAACTCCTCGAACTGAAAAAAATTCAGGGTAACCATGGAAAAGGGGGACCCACTCAACATCTTGTTATAATGAAAGATATTTTCCCTTTCCAGGGAGTGGTTAACACCCAACAACATCAACCACCCCAAAATGATACCAGAGGTAGAAGCCACAAAATTTACATGACTCGAGAAGAAATGTTCTTCCAAAAAAGGAATAGGAACTATGACATCCCCCTCAGACATCAACCCATCAGGTATGAGCATGAGTGTACCTATTTCACTGTTAACTATATCCAAAGTACCTATATATCCTCTTTTGAAAATGGTCAAGTGACCATCCAGGCGTGAAGGACATCATTCCAAAGTTTCTCATAGCTACAGAATATTGTATGATTTAGCACAGTCACCTGCTACCATGTCAGCCTTGAAAGTCCTATAATCGTGCCCAAGACAATGGAAAGCCCTAATTTCCGCATTAGGCGCAATCGACCCTTCCGATTTTTGCCTAATGGTTTTTGAACTAGACAAAGCAAGCCCCTGGCTTCCTTCTCTAGTCGCCTTCCAAATACTGGTTTTAGTTCACAACATCACCATACACCAATGCATCATTGAGGAAGGAGCATCCACATGCATCATGTCCAAATCTATTTGGAAAAATTTAGGATCACCTCAACTGAAACCATATATATGACATCATGCTTAGAGAATATGATGATCACCCTTCAGCCCCCTTTGGTTTATATCAAAATTTCCCTGTAAACCTGGTTGGGAAGACAATACTTATAAAAATTGAAATCTTAGACGCACAACTAGACTAAAATATACTCCTCGGCTGGAGTTATATGTATGCCATGACCGTAATAGCATCCTCCATATTTCCGGTGATGATGTTCCCCCATGATGATTTGATCATCACCATCAACTAGCTTACATACTATGATAATAAACCCATGACCGCTCTCGATGTCGTGTTATCATACATACACAGATATACGAAACTTCTTACGCGGTATACATGATTTGGCCCCGACCAATTCAAACGATCATCGGTCCTTGGATCATTCCTAGGAGATCCCCCTATCATATGAGAGACAGTCACAGAAAGAATGAGGGCCTCAGTGTGCATGATGCTCTCATCAAACACTGAAACTAGCTCGGACATAGAAACTAGTAGTACGGAGACCGAAGCCACTAGCACGACATTCCTGCCCTACGCCATTTCGCAAACTCCATTTTTATACTCCCCACCTGGTTTTGTGTCAAATAAATTCTTGGAAAATATAATGTTTCCAAATATGTATTTCACAATACTTTTGTGGTATTTCGTCCCACCAGCCATGCTAGGAAGTCCTGACATCACTACTACAGGGATAAACCATATCACCCCTTAGGAGGCCATAATGGTTAGTCAAACACTCGTATCAGTGCCATCTAATGCGACCAAGAAAAATAACAAAAGAGGGAAGAAAGTTAAAACCCAAACATACCTAGGGCATTACAACCTTGCACATTATGTGATATCGTAGGCCATCCTACTAATATTTTCCCAAAGTTAGATGAATTAAAACCTCTTCTACACACCGAATGAAATGTTGTGACCTCAAGTTCCCATAAAAATGAAAATGCCACAAAAACCAAGGGAAATCATTGTGCACCAACCATGCATGCGCCATATGCGACCATTATGGGCACTATACCCACCATTGCCCAGAGATGCCCTGCAAGCCCTAGAGAAATATTACCAACAGGAACCCTTAGATTCTCCCATGAAAATGGAAAAGGGAGAGCCTAAAACCATATTGTACATATGAGAGGAGCCTACATCATGCTCATATGCAGTCACCCCAATGGACCAAATATGACAAACAGAGGCCACTCAGCAGGCCCTAGTTTGCGCATTATGCAACGAGCCTAAACACTTAGTCACATAGTGTCCCAAATTAAGGGTGTCAAACCCTTTGTACCAAGTCCCTCACATTTCCAAAAGAAACTTAGTTTGGCATCGATGACCTACGTGTCACATTTGTCAGAGAAACAACCACGTATGTCGTTGTCCCCATATCCATCGATTTCGGTCTATGTTGGATTTCATACGATGCTTCATCACTGAAAACCTTGACTTAGCCGGTTCTGACACAGAATCCACGAACAGTACTACAACTCAAGGGACGGAAGCAACAAGGACCATATTGTATTTTTTTGAGGAGCATCAATCACCTGAACGACCACCTCCCCCCCATAATTGCCCTCAAGCTCCAGTATAGCTCTGTGCACTCTGTGATGAACGAAATCACTTCATCGCTGACTGTGCAACTCTAGATATATTCCAAAGATGGTACCCAATCAGCCCAATATATTACGGCGACTTACGATAAATCTAGTATTCATGTCGAGCGTGTTCAGGGGACCACCCAGTTCATTGTTGTCCCTACATTACCCAATTCTGTTCAGCATTAAATTGTTTGCGCCAGGCCATAACATGCCTCGCCACAACAGACGGATTAGATTTAGAATCCGTGGAAAGTTCAACAACTCAAGAAAATGAGGCATCCAGGTCCATTTTCTTCATATCAAAAGAAAAACAGCCAACAAGGGGACATATCATCGCCCCCAAACGCCCTCCATGGATAAACCCAACCTGCACATTATATGATGCCCACAACCATTTGGTTGCCCAATGTCCAGATTTAAGATCATTCTGCAAATGGTATCCAATTACTCCAGCAGCCCAAAGGGAGTAGAGAAACAAAGAGAAACAGTCTTGTCTGATTTGTCACAACAACCATCACACTCGACATTGTACTTACATCTCCCAATTTCTACCTTTTTTAGACACCATATTCTCATTAGTTACTCGATACCCGGATGTAACTAGTCTAGAACTAAGGCGTCTTGGCGCAAGGTAGCTCGACACAAGGCAGACTACCCCCCATCATTACCAAAACCCTTGGGAGGCTAAGATGACCCATCATCCTAGCAGGTCCTAAAACTAACTAAGAATGACATGTGTTATATGTGATAGAAATGACCATAGGGTCAATCAATTTCGGGAACTCAAAAAACTCACTCACACTCTGTTGTGAAGCCAACTCCAAAAATAGAAGAAAAGAGATATCAACGCATTATAAATAAGCCACTTCGAGGCGGAAACCTCCAATTCATTACATGAATGAACAATTCTTGGATGATAAAAATTACAAAACCTCCTTTCTATATATAAGAGTCCATGGGGCCATAATGTAATCCTAGTGGGGCCACAATGTAATCCTAGCCGACCTAACAATAATAATTTAAGGGCACAATAATAACAATATGGGGGTTACAGGGGTACAATAATAACAATAAGGGGATCACACTAACAACAATAAGGGACTATACTAGTAATATAGGAACCTAACATGCCCCTCTCCTTCAAAAAAGTGTTGTCCTCAATGCTTGAGTAGCTCTGGGTGCTTCTGTATAAAATTCTCATCCTCCCGTGTAGAATCTTCAGTGGGTAAGTTCTTCCACTTGATGAGATACTCTGAAATTGATCAATTCTATAGCTGTCGAGTTCTTGTTTCCGAGACCGCTTCCGGTTCCAATATGATTTTTCCTTCCTCATCAATACATATTCCCCCATGGGTAGCTTGATATTATGGCATTTTCCAGAGCATTTTATAGTTCCTCCATTTGCAACCATCACTTTACATTCTCGTGCTGGGTATAGGAAACAATTCAATTCCTTGGCTACCTTACAATGAATAAAATTATGAGTGCTACTTGAATCAATCAACACTATTACCTTTTTCTTCTTGATATGTCCTTCTATCTTGAGAGTTTGAGGAGTGGTAATTCTTTTCAATGCATTACACGATATGGTCGGACTCATTTCTTCCTCTTCTAGGGTTGGTTCCTGGTGTATATCATCTTCTTGTTCATTTTCTTCTTCCTCTTCACAATCTATGTAAAATAATTTCTTCTCAGCACACTTATGACCTTTAGTGTATTTGCTATCACAAATGTAGCAAAGCCCTTTTGCTCTTTTTTCTTCGAATTTTTGTGGTGTCAACCTTATAGGTTGTGGAAATCTAGGCATAGCAACACTTCCTTCTTTATAGAAGTGAGAGTTAGGATTCCTTGTCGCCATAATTTTACATTCAATTTTTCTTGCCAACCTGAATGCCTTCTCGAATGAATCAAGTTCCAAAATGCGAAATTCATGTTGGATGTTATCCTTTAAAGTGCCTATGAAGATATCAATCTTGTGTTCCTCTGGAATATCATTTAACCTTATATTCAATTTTTGGAAGTCCTCAATGTGCTCCCCCACTAAACCCTTTTGTTTGATATTTATTAACTGGCTAAAGAAGGTGTTTCTCTTTGTATCCTCATAATGTGCTATCATTTCCTCCGTAAAAATTGACCAAGTGACAATTTTTTTACAGGAGCAAAGCCATCGATACCATAAAAATGTATTTTTTTATAAATGTAAAGTTGCAATGCATACCTTTTGTGTGTTTTTCACATTATGGAGATCAAAATATTTCTCTATCTGTAGTATCCATGTTACAGGATCCTTTCCATCAAACTTCCTCATATCCATTTTTGGAATATGGTGGTTCTTCCCGCCAACATTAGAGTTTATGAAGTCATGATTAACATTTATTTTGTTCTCATCATGAGTTTCCTCTACTATCTTTTCACCATTAGGAAACATTTCTTGTATCAACTTTGTCAAACCTTCCATGTCTGCTTTTAGATCATTCTTCATGTTTTCCATGTTGTATTTCATTTTTTCATCGATCTTAGCTTCCATGTCATCCATCTTTCCAACTTATCTAGCCTCTCCATGCCATCTAACTTAAATTCCCACGCCTTCTTCAAATCATCCATTATTTTTTTCTTGCGAGAGCGAAATTTGGTGCACTTGCTCTTGTAATTTTGATAGATCATGTTGCAATTCTTCATCTTCATGAGTCATAGTAGAGCCTTCTGAAGGCTTAATGGGTGTTGAATTATTTTTACGGGGCATTTTTTAGAACCCAATATTGATATCTATTCTACAATATGCCCTTGGAATCAATTCAAATTGATTCTTCAAACAAGACTTATGCAATTCGGAAAAAAAAATACACACCTTTTTCTTGCTTTTGAGGAGCTCGATAATGAAATTGGATTATCTCTATGATTGCAGCTCTTCAATATCTAAAATTTGGCACTAGGGTATCCTTCTGAATTATATTTTGAATGCCACAGGTCTGACTTGATTTATATTCTCCAAGATAAATTTATGTCCAATCTCCCACAATGACCTAATTATGGATTGGTTCAGTAGAGCGAACTTGTACGACTTGCCACATCTCATTGTTTCGTCCTTTAGCTATGAAATTGATAGAAAATAAACTGCAATCTGTGTACTTGAGACCAATTTTTACGGCACTCCAATACGATGCTCAGAGAGAGACTTATGAATATTTTCCCATGATCACCTCTTTGAGATGAAATTTAGGAGCCTGAAAAAGCACTACCTTCCACAGATCATATCTCCATAAATATTGCGAACCAAGCTCTGAAATTTTTCGAAAATTTTCCTCAAGATTTTAGCTTCGTGCCCTAATTTTTTTTTATTCTGAACCTTCATAGAAAACAAGTTATAGCACAAATTCCACGATGACCTGTTTAGATTAAATTGAGGAGCCTACAAAAGGACCTAACTTCCACAAGTCATATCTCTGAAAATACTGTGAACCAAGCTCTAAAACTTTTTGACGATGTTCCTCCATATTTCAACTTCCCACCCTAAAAATTTCAGCTTCTGAAACTTTGTATAAAAAAAGTTATAGCGAAAATGCCATGATGACCTGTTTGGAGTAGCGAAACCCTAGAATCCAAAGCTCTGATACCAAATGTTGTGAAGCTAGCTCCAAAAATAGAAGAAAAGAGATATCAAAACCTTAGAAATAAACCACTTTGAGGGGGAAACCTCCAATTCATTACAGAATGAAAAATTATTGGATGATACAAATTACAAAACCTCATTTCTATATATAGGAGTCCATAGGGCCACAATGTAATCCTAGCCGACCTAACAATAATAATTTAAGGGCACAATAATAACAATATGGGGGTTACATGGGTACAATAATAATAATAAGAGGGTTACACTAACAACAATAAGGGACTATAATAGTAATATAGGGACCTAACACACTCTTCGCATGGTCACCACCATATCACAAATCAATCTCTCTTATCAGGAGAAGATCACACATTGATATTGTAGGATTTGCTCGCAATTCCACCATACTATGAAATGTGAATACCTCCCAAGGCTACAAGTGACAACGGAAAAATTGTGTTTGAACTCCCTAAAAGAGCCAAACCAACAAAAGCCAAAGACTCAGAGATGGAAAAAGTGCAAGCATGCCCCAATGTCCACTCATCTCCAAACACCCACTTCGGGCACAAAGAGTAGTGTTGGTTTGCACACCATCTACTCGATAAAATCCTTGACACCATGCTCCATTTTCACAAGTCACAATCATGAAATAGAATTGTACCCCTCATTGGAAAAATTTTGGAACCTCTGCACTCAATGCAGCTTCCAAATCCAAGAAAATGTGAGTACCCTTAGTACGCCACTAGAAGAACGCGAGTTTTCTCTCAAAAAACCACCAAAGTAGAAATTATTCCACCATGCAAATTTGAAGACACACAACACCATATATGATTCATCTCATCATGCATGGGAACCATGACTCATGTTTTTTTCTCATCTTTCACTTGTGTTGATACCACTATGACTACCACAACAGTAGTTTTAACATCAACGGTGCAAACTCAACCCATCTGCACCCTGTCAAGATCTGGTTCCACAAAATCAACTATGGAATCATATTCATGTTTGTCGACCAGCACTGTTAGGCCCGAACAAATTCCTCATGGCCTCACACAAACGAATACCCCCTTAGACGTCTTTTTCCATTCAGATGAGGATATTCTAAAGGCCATGACGAAACCAGATTGTCTGTGGGAATCAATGCATCACTGCTTGTTTTTTCTTCCAGAAAAACATTCGTACCTAACAACCCAGAAACCAAATATATATACGCCATTGAATCTAAAGACTTCCTCCCATCTGGGAAGGTAGACTGGTTCAAAAATATCATCCCAATGGCCGATGCATTTGAAGAAGGGAATATGTCGAATATTTCGCTAACCATTAAGGTGAATATCTCGAGAAAACATGGAAAAATCGAAGCAATCTCATTAGGGGAGGCATGATCCCCATATGAGGTAGTCACTTACACAAACTTGTTACAAGGGTATATAGACATATCTGCATGGGATTATTCAAAAATTCTAGGGCTCAGCCCCACTATCGTAGAACACCACATTGACACCTAGCCTGACATACCACTAGTTCGCCAAAAATAGTATCAATTACACCCATCTAAGGCAGAAGCAATCAAGAAATAAATTAACAAGATTCACAAAGTTGGGTTCATCTACCCAATCACTCACACATCGTGGGTTTCCAAACCTATTCCCGTCATGAAAAAACAGGGTACCATTCGAATCTGCACGGATATCTGAGATTTGAATAAATCTTGTCCTAAGGAAAACTACCCTACCCCAATTATCGATCAATTTATTGATGATTGCACTAGTCATGAGGCCTTGTCCTTCATAGACAGATTTTTCGGGTACAATCAAATTCAAATCCATCACATGGATCAATATAAGAAAACATTCACTACCCCTTGGGACACATTCACATACCATGTTATGTATTTCAGTCTTAATAACATTGGAGCCACGTTCCATAGGGCCATTAATTATATCTTCCATGACTTGGCCCATCTCATCTTAGCTTACTTGGACGACCTCACCATGCGATCCAAGAAGCGAAGTGATCATCTAGAGGATTTATAGTTGGTATTCCAACAGTGCCGACACTACAATGTACGCTTCAACCCTCTCAAGTGCATCTTCTGCATCAGTAGACTATTAGGATTCATTCTATCCCAACAAGGGATCGGAGTGGACCCCCTCAAGGTCCAAGCAATCAAAGAGGTACCACCACCCAAAACTCTCAAGAAAATTCAAATCTTGCATGGGAAAGCCAACTTCTTAAGAGGCTTTGTCCCTGACTATGCCACTTTTGCACAAATATACCAACGCCTACTTCATCAAGATATCCCTTTTAAATGGGATTATCAAGCTCAAAAATCATTTGAGGTGCTAAAAGACACATTTTCTTCTGCCCCTTTGATCAGCCCACCAAATTTAATATCCCAAAATGGAAAATACAGGAATATAGAACATAAAATGGAAAATGCAACGATACATTAACACATAAATATGAGAGAAGATCATATAGCCTTCTTATTAAAAAATATAGAAAAAAATGTGTACAATATCTTGAGGAAAAAGACACTCAAGTTAGGCAAAACAAGCCTCTAGAGACCTAGTACATAAAACATGAAGAACAACCGCTATACAAGATTTCCAGAGGCTAAGACAACATGGTTTCTGATGGGGTTTACTACTACTGTAAATTTAAACACATGGATCTGATGATATGGTGCTTCGAAAATGTCAGGATGAAAGATCTAGGCCTTTTAGCACTATTCCAAGAGAGTCGAGGAAGGGTTTCCGGAAATAATCAAAATGCAGAATATATAAAATGTGGCCCTAGGGATGAATAACACTATGCAACTAGAATATTGGTGGGAGGTGGCTAATCTGATATGATAATATTTGATATCCCTCCTCACAACCTTCCTGGATGAAGGGCTGATCCCCTCACTGGAAAATTGGGTCAAGAACTTGGGTACTTGACCTCCAACTGCAAAATAATGCAGTTTCTAGAGGAGACTGCGTTGTGGGTAGATGTTTCTTCTTAGCTTGATGCTGGATGGTGGAATAAAGCTCTAATAATTTCCTCACTAACTGTTGGGACAGGGTCCCCTAAAGCTGTGAATTATGTACAATTTTGTATATTTTTGGTATTAATTAGTCTAGCGCAGGGGTTTTGGGGTGGGTCAAAGCCTCGAATGCATTGTAATGGGTCAAGGGTAGACCTAGATTCTACAAACCACATTTTTCGGATCATAGGAAAGCGTAGGCTAAGTCGTTATAAATAGATGAACATTTTGAGTCTAGAGGTAAACGAAGAAGAATTAAGTCTGATGCTACGAGTGAATTGTTAGATTTGTTCTCGGTTGTTTTGGGTAAGGACTCCTGCTGGCTGTGTGCGTGGATATCCTCAGTCCTACTATGTGCAGACCCTGTTGGCTGTGTGCACAGGTTGGGCTTTGGATTATAACTATTTTTTAGATAATAATATATGCGGATATAGTTGGAGTATATCGGTGTTAGCTGGATCTATTGTGTTACTATTGATGCGAACCTTTGGAATCTGTTCGGAGCTGCGAATACATCTGTGCTATCTGTTATGTTGCAAATATATATGTGTTATGGTATAGAGTATATCTATGATCTGTTATATATTCGTTTATGATATTACGTGTTGGTAAATTGCTGATACACACGTGAATGCGAAGGTACCGACTAGATCTGTGGATGGTAATAACTCTATTATGATTAATTATGGATTATACTATTAACAAACCTATGAATAGACCTATTCTGTGCGAACTCGACAAGTAGCAAACATAGATTTGCTGGACTTACCTACTCTCTCCCTCCGGGTGCGGAAACCTGGTTCCAACACCCTCCCATACTGCTTCGGGTGAGACTGTGACCTACGCACGTAGGTCATTGCCGAAAGGGCTAGTAGTATAGGGGTTTTTTGGCAAACCTTAACCTCCAAACCTAGGTCAGGACCCCCCGAGCCAACAAATGGTTACATTGCCGGGACCTGGAGCATTTTGAGAGAGAGATCAGGTAATGGCACGAGAAGCTAGAGATCGAAGAGTGGTTTGAAAGACAGATTCAGGAATTCTTTGTAAAATAGAATCACAGCATGAAGCTGATAGCTAAGAAGTGAAAAAATAGGTATATTTTTACGGAAGTATATGAAATATTCTTTGTAACCTTCGCACATGAGCTGCAGGAGTGGATAGCCCGACTTGTAGATTTCCAGACATGTTGGAAGGATGAGCAGATTACTCAGTGGACCCAGGATTTGGTCCAGCAACTAGAGAAGACTGACACTACCATCACCCGTACGGTAGATCATTGGGTAGACAACGTGCTGGGGGGATTTTTGACAGAATTCATAGTCGATCAGTTCGTATCAGAACAAAGGTTCTTCAAAGGGTTCTGGGGTAAGTTCTTGAAAACATTGCCATTACTAAGTAAAATATTATTGTGCGAAAAGGGCATTATGTGCAGCCATACAAAGTGAATGAGATCTTATCAGAATGAGGGTACAACCCGAAATGGTAAGTACTACAAAGTCAATCAAGAAGGGGACAGATCCATTTACATCCCATTAAGAGAACCGGCTGTGCACGAAGGAAATAACCCTCCTACAACACCACATTTGAATCCACATAAGGGTAAGAACTCACCCACACCTCCTCCACCGTCTCCACCCCAAGAAGTAGATATGGTCGCGCACATGAAGTTACCCACCTTCAAAGGTGTAGGAGACGAAGATGTGGACCGATTCTGGTTTATCGTAGAGTCAGTATGGATTGCGCAGAATGTGGTGTTAGAAAATTATATATTATGGAGCAATGCAACACATATAATATGCAGAAAATACAAGCACACAGAACACATAAAACCAGAGAGACACAGGTATACGTTGTTCACCCAGTTTGGGCTACGTCCACCCCAAATAGCTAGTCCTTCTTTCTATTATCCAGCAAAATTAAGAGACAAAACCTACAGAAGATCCGCTGTAATATCCTCTGTTCTCTCTCACAGTCTCCCTCTTTGTTTCTCGCTCCGATAATACACACGCAATACACGACCAAGCCCCAGTACCTCACAAAATGAGATTTGCCTTCCTAGGGCAAAAAACCTAATATAAACATAACTTCTCTGTCTGAGTCTTTTCAGATGGCTGATTGAATAAGAAATTACTAACTTTACAGAGAATTTTACATCACTTTTTAACTTAGGCGCCCTCGAAACCCTACTTGAAGAACTCATGCCCCCCCTAGACCCCCCATGATAGATATTAATTACGGGCGGCGTTGTCGCCCCTTTTTAAGGTACAGGGGTCCAATGTTGTGATACAAAGTAAACAAGATAATCAGGCTCCACACCCAACAATCTCCCACTTGGAGACTGATTGTAGCAACTCCACCACTGCTTCATTTGCTGGACAATGACTCCTATTTGGACCTAGCTATTCCTCATCTTCACCGTCATCCTTGAAAACCAATTGAAACTGAGCACATTCTCAATTTCTCCCTGGTTACAACTTTTGTTAGCATATCTGCAGGATTCTGGCTAGTGTGTATCTTTTCCAGCTTCAACTCTCCATCTTCCAATACTGACCAGATGAAATGGTACTTGAGATGTATGTGTTTAGTCCTAGAATGAAATGCTGAGTTCTTTGCAAGATGAATGGCACTTTGGCTATCACTGTATAACGTGCCCATATCATGCTCCTTACCCAATTCATCCATAAACCTTTGCAACCAAATTATTTCTTTACTAGCCTCTGTAGCAGCAACATACTCGGCTTATGTTGTTGAAAGTGCAACAACACTTTGGATTTTTGAAACCCAACTGACGGCTGTTCCACCTACAGTAAATACATATCCTGTAGTGCTCCTCCTGTTATCTCTGTCACCTGCCATATCTGCATCAACATATCCCTGTAGAGCAATGTTTGAACCACCAAAGCATAATGCTTGATTTGTGGTACCTCTCAAATATATGAGAATCCATTTTACTGCCATCCAATGTTCTTTTCCTAGATTATTCATGTACCTGCTTACAACTCCCACTACATGTGCAATATCAGGCCTTGTGCAAACCATTGCATACATTAAGCTTCCAACTGCTGATGCATATGGAACTTTAGACATATAATCCATTTCTTCTTGAGTCTTGGGGCACATCTCCTTACTAAGTTTGAAATGGCTAGCAAAAGGTGTACTAACTGGTTTTGCATTCTGCATATTAAATCTTTTCAACACCTTTTCTATGTACTCATTCTGAGACAGTGTTAATTTGCGATTTTTCCTGTCTCTAGTTATCCTCATACCAAGGATTTATTTTGCAGCTCCCAAATCCTTCATTGCAAATGAATTTGCCAATTTTCTTTTGAGCACATTTATTTCCTGCATGTTAGACCCTGCAACAAGCATGTCATCTACATACAATAACAATATAATATAGCTGCCATCATTTTTCCTTTTTAGATAAACAAAATGATCAGAGTGACATCTAGTATAACCTTGTTCAGACATAAACTTGTCAAATTTTAGATACCACTGCCTTGGAGCCTGTTTTAAGCCATACAAGCTCTTCTTTAACCTGTACACTAATTTTTCTTTCCCTTTGACCTCATATCCTTCTGGTTGTTGCATATAGATCTCTTCCTCCAAATCTCCTTGGAGAAATGTTGTGTTTACATCTAACTGTTCAAGATGTAAATCTTCCGCTGCTACAAGACTTAAAATAGTTCTGATTGAAGTCATCTTAACAACAGGAGAAAATATTTCATCAAAATCAATACCTTTCTTCTGTGCAAACCCCTTCACCACAAGTCTAGCTTTGTACCTCTGTTTTCCTCCATCTTCTTCCTTAAGCCTGTAAACCCATTTATTCTGCAATGTAGTTTTACCTGCAGGCAACCTGACTAAGTCCCAAGTCTGGTTATGCATTAAGGAGTCCATCTCTTCTTCCATGGCTAGCTCCCACTTCTTCCTTCTTTCAACCTGCATTGCTTCTTCATAACATTCAGGTTCACCAGAATCAGTCAAAAATAAATAATATAATGAAGGAGAGTATCGTTCAGGGGGTCTACTTATCCTGGTAGATCTTCTAACAACACTTTCAGGTGTTTGAGGTGCCTGTTGTTGTTGTGGTGATTGCTGCTGCTGTGGTTGTTGATTATTATTATTTTCGGGCACCTTTACTTTTTCATTTATCTCATCAAGAACCATGTATTCCTTGCTTTCTTTTTCCTGTTTCTTTTCCTGCAACTGATTCTTATACAAGACCTTTTCATTGAATATTACGTCTCTGCTCCTAATGATTTTGTGATTTTCATAATCATATAATCAATAACCAAAATCATTAGCACCATATCCAATAAAGGTACATTTCTTTGATTTTGCCTCAAGCTTTGTTCTGTTTTCTTTATTAATATGGACAAAGGCCTCACAACCAAAAGGCTTTAAAAAAGATTAGTTTACCTTTTTACCTATCCATGCTTCCTCTGGAATACCACCATCCAAGGAACTTGAAGGCCCTCTGTTTATTAGATAAACAGCAGTATCTACAGCATCTGCCCAAAATTGTAAAGGCAATCCTGCATGCAATCTCATGCACCTTGCACACTCCATGATTGTTCTATTCATCCTTTCTGACACACCATTTTCTTGTGGTGTTCTTGGAACTGTCTTCTCTCTACGAATTCCATGCTCTGAACAGTACCTATCAAACTCTTTGCTGCAATATTCACCTCCATTGTCTGATCTGAGACACTTCAACTTCTTTTCTGTCTCAATCTCAACCAAAGCTTTCCATTTCTTGAAAGTATCAAATACATCAGATTTATTTTGAATACAATAAATCCAAGTTTTTCTAGTTGCATCATTAATAAACGTAACATAATAGCGAGAGCCACCGAGAGATGATACCTGAGCAGGTCCCCATACATCTGTATGCACAAGCTCCAATTTTTCGCTCTTCTTTTCTTTCCCAACTCTGAGAAATCTGACTCTCTTCTGTTTTCCATAAATGCAATTCTCACAGAAATCAAAATCAACATTCTTCAAACCTGGCAACAAATTTCTTGAGTGAAGAATCTTCATTCCCTTCTCACTCATGTGTCCGAGCCTATGATGCCATAATCCTGCATCTGATCCTTTGGAAGTTAAAGCATTAACAGAGTTAGAAATACCATTGCATAAATACAATGTACCAACCTTTTCACCTTTTGCTATTACCAGCGCTCCTTTGGTGACCTTCCAAATTTTATCTGTGAAAGTTGTCACACAACCTTCACTGCCTAACTGCCCTGTTGAAATCAGATTTTTCTTCAGATCTGGAACATGCCTTACCTCCTTTAGTAGCCATTGGTTTCCATTCTGTTGTTTTACAAGAAATTTACCCATTCCAACAATTTTACAGGGTTTATCATCACCCAAACGAACTTGTCCAAAATCTCCTTGAACATAGTCATGAAAATATTTCTTATCGGGTGTGGCATGGAATGAAGCCCCTGAATCTACAACCCAAGAATCAGTAACATTTTCGAAAGAAAGAATCAAAGCATCTTGTAACACATCACTTGTCACATTTGCTTCATGATTTTTTTCTTGCTGTGCATCTCCTTCTTTTCCCTTCCAAGATATACAATCTTTCTTTAGGTGTCCTCTCTTTCCACATTTCCAGCACACTATCCCCGATCTGGACTTGGATCTGCCTTTCCTTGATTTACTGCGATAACCCGAGCTCTTTCCTCTTTCCATTCTTCTTCCCCTAGACTCTGCACTCAAAGCATTACCTGATGTCTCACCAGAGCTTTTCCGTCGCATTTCCTCGCTAAGGATAGCACCAACAACATCATCAAACTTTAAAGTACTAGATCCAGAGACAGAGTTACTAATGGCCATTACTAAACCATTCCAACTCTCTTGCAATGAGCACAAGAATAACAGAGCTCTAACTTCATCATCAAAGTTTACCCCTACAGAACTTAACTGACTGGTAACTGTATTAAATTCATTTAAATGGTCTGCAACAGATCCACCTTCCGACATCTTCATATTAAATATTCGTTTCATAAGAAATACCTTGTTTGAGGCTGAGGGTTTTTCATATAGTTTCGCCAACGTCTGCATCAAACCCTCTGTTGTTGTTTCCTTCGAAATATTGAAGGCGACTGATGCTGCAAGGCACAACCGTACTATTTTGAGTGCCTTTCTATCGAGAATGTTCCATTTTGCGTCTGTCATGGCTGCCGACTTCTTTGTTTTTTCGATCAATGGTAGGTACAAATCTTTCTGATATAGATAATCTTCCATTTTCATCTTCCACAATGGGAAGTTTTGGCCATTAAATTTCTTGACCCTAAATTTACCATCTTCCGCCAATGCTCCCACTTGAACCAGGAACCCTTCTTTCCTGCGAGTTTATCAGCCAAATAGACCTTCGGCTTTGATATCAGTTGTTATAAAATTATATATTATGGAGCAATGCAACACATATAATATGCGGAAAATAAAAGCACACAGAACACATAAAACCAGAGAGACACAGATATACGTGGTTCACCCAGTTTGGGCTACGTCCACCCCAAAAAACCAGTCCTTTCTTTCTATTATCCAGCAAAATGAAGAGACAAAACGTACAGCAAATCTACTGTAATATCCTCTGTTCTCTCTCACAGTCTCCCTCTCTATTTCTCACTATGAGAATACGCACGCAAGACACAGTCGCAATAAAATACCCTCATAAAAGTGAGGGGTTTCCTTCTAGGGAAAAAAAAAACCCTAATCTAAACATAACTTCTACCGTCAGATCATCCACCTATGAATGGCCTAGATTGACTAGAAATTAATATACTTTTACAAGGCAATTTTACATTTGCTTTTAGCTTCGGGGGCGCTGCCCCCAAAACCCCTTGCCAGGGGGGGGCTCCGAAAAGCACTACCGCCTCCCCTGGACCCCCCACGGTAGCAATTAATTACGGGCGGCGTTCACCGCCCCTTTTAAGGTACAAGGGTCCAATGTTGTGATACAAATTAAACAAGATAATCAGGCTCCACACCCAGCATGTGGCCACTGATGCTGTGAAGAGGGTGCAGTTATCCCTCGCCTTCAAAGGAAGAACCCTGGATTGGTATATGGGATAAATAGATCAACATGCGAATGTGACCATTCAAGAGGTTAAATATGCCCTAAAACAATAGTTTCAGAAGCCTAAGTCCTACTCTCAGATAGTTAATGACCTAAAATATTTCAAGCAAGGGCCCTTTGAGTTTGTATGGGAGGCTAACCAGGGACTAAAGAAGGTGATCAGAGAAGGGTAATTTATGTATGATGGCAGACAACACAAGGAATGGTTCATGGCTATGTTATTGCCTCAACTGCACGAACCTGTGGGTCAGCAAGACATTGAATCGCAAGAAAAATCTTTAGAGATTTCTATAAAGTTATAAGCCACGCCGAGAGATGATACCCAGTTGGGAGTACAAAAATTCCAAGGACAACTAGAGGCAATGCAGATGGAAATCCAGAACCTGCAAAAATACTAATGGAAAGAAGCTAGCCTAGACGTATGGTGCATACGATGCAGGGTATCTAAACATACCAAGGATCAGTGTCCACTGTTGGCATACTACCTACAAGCTAGGGGACCCAATCCGTTGTGCCCTAGGGAGACAGCGGGACCAAGTGGACCAACGTTTTGGCGTGATGATTGTTGTGTAGCTAGCCTGCATGATACTAACCATGGCCCCTACCTGGGTGTGTATGTTCCATAATTGAAGCAACAATGGTGCCGGTTTTTCCGATCAGTAGGACATGATGAACATAGCTACCAAAATTATGATTTAATGATAGACTGGGGAAACATATATAGGGTACAAGGGGACCCTTCTTCACCAAGATCCCCCTCGAGCATAGGTGGCTTTCCAGCTAGGGGCAGGGGAGGGGGTAGAGGTGGAAGCACAGGTAGGGGAAGAGGACAATTGATTTGCTATAAATGTGGAGAAGTAGGGCACTTTGCAAGGGATTGTGTGAATATTGCATGACAATATTGCAGGTATTGTAGACAGCTAGACCATGTGATTTAAGAATGCCCAATTCTAATAGAAAAAATGTAGGAAAAATAGAAGATGCCTATGTAAAACGTGCGGAGGGTTAAGGCTGAACTGCATGACGAAGGGCTGAGCATTAATATCATAACACGTAGCGACATGGCCACTGGAGGAGCTAAGGAGAAGGCTGTGTCTGAATCACTTATCTGAAAAGCAACGGTCAAGCAGGAAGGCTTGGACCTACAGTAGGAGAAGGAAACCTTCGTCGCATCCCGCAATGATTTTACAAAGGATGAGGCATCTACTTCCAAGACTCCAACACACCTAAAAACAGATGATGAAGTTAAACCATTTCTGCAAGTGTGTATGAATTTTTTGTGTAATCAGAAAGTGGTAGAAAATCTTCAAGCACTAATAGATAGTTGTGCAAAGAAAGCTAACCCCTTCACGGAAGTTAAGGACGTGAACAAACTTTACAAGAATAAGAAACACACTGGTAGGGAAATGCAACTAATAGTGCAGATTGGTGATTATGAAATGGATCAGGTTATTTTGGACCTGGGATCAGATTCAAACATATTTCCCAAGAAAACTTGGCATCGAATGGGAGAACCTAAGTTGGAATGGTCCACTATCCAGATGCGCACGACCAACCAGCAGAATATCATACCGTTGAGGAGGTTGTCCAAGATTATGGTCGATATCGTAGGAGTTAAGTTCCGGGCCGACTTTTAGGTAATTCAGATTGTGGAAGATACAGACCTCTATCCTGTGCTCCTAGGGTTAGACTGGGCCATAGATACGGGAGGCAAAATCAACCTAAAGAATGAATTATGGTGTTTGAGATTGAAGGTACGAGGGTGATAGTCCCGCTGACCCTGCGGAAGGAGAACGATATACAGAACCAGTGCTCGAAGAAGAGGATGTGGATCACATATACAAGTTGACTGCTCGGGATGAAGATTGGATCAATCCTATAGCTGACGGTATGCTTTGCTGGGAAAATAAAAGTGAATTTTTCTCTAACTCCGACGAGGATATGGAAAATTGGCAGAGTCAACTACATGATGTATCTACACTATGATGTCTTAGAATCACAAAGAAATTCCGATGCATATCCTCAGAGTTAAGATAATTTCCCTACTTTGATGGTTCTAGTAGTATTAGAGAATTTTTGTGCGCATTTGAAGTTGAGGTCCCAAAAGAGCGAAGGTTATGGGATCTTAATATAGCCATGCATGCAACACCTGCGAGGTGGTGGGACACGCATAAAGGGACGTTCCAAGATTGGGAATAATTTTTAGATATGATTGTCTTGCGATTCTTACCTCTAGCTCACCTACGCGTAAATACTTTCTTGGTCCAGGGGACTTGCGTGAGCACTTGTTCGCTTGGATGGAGAAATGGTGCGAACGATATACGGAAGAATGGGTTCACCTGTTTATTCATGTCTTGGGGCCAATCCCCACTGCATGGTATTTAGAGGCAGAGCTACACCAGCGCACCCGCCACTGGGAAACATTGAAGGATGACTTTATAGGAACATTTGGGTTTGTAGGTGGAACAAAGGCGCTCGACGAAGGTTTGAAGGATATAGATGCATTAGTATTTGATAAATCACGCCCTTACGCAGCACTTGGGGCAGCAACATGGGAAAATAAGATGCAGGATATCGTCAACTGCTACAATTTAGCAATAGAATAATGTGATGAAGATCCACGAAATGTTTCTATCCCGGATTCAGAGGGAGAGCTCGCAGTTGCTGGACCCACACTGCAAACTATCGATGTTACTAAGCCTTTGAAGCTGTGAGAATTCAACATTGGAACAGAAGAGAAACCGAAGTTGGCTAATTAGGGAATAGTGGGATGATGATATAGTAGGAAAAGTTACAAATGTGCTCACGGAATACCAGGACTTATTCTCGACAAAGTTCTCAGAACTCAAAGGGATCACAAGGGACCTAGGGGTTATGCGCATCGCTTTAAAACCAGATGCATGCCTTGTGAAGCAGTGTCCTTATCAGTTGAACCCTAAGTATAAGAAAAAGGTTAAGGAAGAAATCGAAAAAATTCTCACCGTAGGTATCATCAAACCGGTCAAACAGTTAGACGGGGTAAGCCTGATGGTGGTTGAAGAGAAAAATACTAAGGGAGAGATATGAATCTGCATTGACTTGTGTAAGTTGAATGATGCCTGCCTACATGATCCCTTCCCTACGCCATTCTCTAAAAATCCTAGACAGCGTGGGAGGGAAGGAAGCATACTCTTTTACAGATGGGTTCTTAGGCTACCACAGATCAAGATCACACCTGAAGAATGTAGCAAAACTACGTTCGCTACTGAATGGGGATCCTTTCAATATACTTTCATGTCATTTGGGCTCAGTAATTCCCCTGTCATATTTTCGTGGGCGGTGGTCACAATATTCAAAGAGTTCATCCACAAGTTTTGGAGGTGTATTTTGATGACTAGATTGTCTTTGGATTGGTGAAGAAGCATATCTCGAACCTAGGCATGATGTTGGATGCCTCTAGAAAGAACCAGATTTCCCTGAATATCAAGAAGTGTATATTTTTCATACCCTTCAAAATCTTTCTCGGGCACATAGTTTGTCGAGAAGGACTGATGGTTGATCCTGCCAAAGTCGCAGTTATAATAAACCTAGTAGTACCTACAACTGAGAAACAACTACACTCAATCCTCAGACACACAAGTTACTACAGGAATTTCATTCAACAGTACGTGCTGATCACATTTCCTATGGAAAAATTGCTTAAGAAGGATGTTTCATTTTTCTGGGATGACGTGTGTCATAAGAGCTTCGAGCTACTCAAAGAGAAGATGGTCTCTGCGCCTATTCTCATCTTTCCTGACTGGGCAAAGGTATTCCATGTTCACGTAGATGCATCGGGGATCGCCCTGGGAGTTGTCCTTATGTAGCCTAGAGATGGAGACATTGATCATCTAGTTGCATTCGCTAGTAGGAAACTCTCTGGTGCGGAGTGAAACTACTCCACTACAGAGCGGGAGGGATTGGCCATGGTCTATGCATTGCAGAAGTATCGATATTATCTGTTAGGAGGGAACTTCAAAATTTTTACTGATCACTCGAATTTAAAGTACCAGGTGAATAAACATGTGTTGGGGGGGGGGGGGTGGGGGGGAAATATGTTGATGGCTACTATTGTTTTAGGAGTATGATTTTGAGATTATGGTCAAGCCAGGGAAGTTAAATGTTAGGCCGAACTACTTGTCCCGAATCGAAAGTGGTGAAGAACCGACCAACCTAGAAGAGGGATTGCCTGATGTGTCATTGTTCACTATTAAGGTAGTTGATGCGTACTTCACCGACATCATTCAGTTCCTGACTATGGGGATGTCACCTACAGAATATTCAGTACAATAGAAGAAAGAGTTGGTAATCCACACAACATATTTTACCATCATCACAGGTCATCTATATAAGTTGGGAGTTGACGAAGTGCTACGAAGATATGTTTTGGAGCATGAAAGGAACGATATCTTAGCAGAAGCTCACAAGGGTGTAGTAGGAGGTCACTACGCAGGGAAGGAAATGATGAAAAAGATCTTAAGAGCCAGACTATGGTGGCCTACCCTGCATAATGACTCTCACGACTATTGCAAAGCCTGCGATACGTTCCAAAAAACAGGAAGGCCATCATGCAAACATGAAATTCCCCTACAACTGCAAATGGCCCTACAAGCATTTGACAAGTGGGCCATCGATTCTGTGGGGCCTATCAACCCACCAGGAAAGAAGACAGGTGTGCGCTACATTATAATTTCCACTGATTATGTAACTAGATGGGGCGAAGCACAAGCTGTGAAGGATTGTGCGCACTTCATTTTTTAACAGATCTCGACTAGGTTTGGATGTTTGAAGATATTAATGAGCGATATAGGTATGAAATTTTTTAACGAAACGATATAGGCCTTGAAGAAATAATTTCAGATCCATCATGCGAAAAGCACTCCGTATCATCCACAAGGAAATGAAGTGGTAGAAGCTTTTAATACAAACTTGGAGAAAGCACTGACTAAGGTCTGTAACACCGATCGCAACGACTAGGACATGCGCATCCCATATTTTCTTTGGGCCTTTCGAAACACCTACAAGAATTTGACAGGGAAAACACCATTTAGGATGGTATATGGCAAGGAGCCCATTATGCCCATTTAGTATATTTTTCCTAGTCTACGCATCACAACTTTTAAAAATATGGCGGAGCCTGATATCATGGAGGAACGTTTAGCACAGCTGGTGTATTTGGAGGAAGATAGTTTCATTTCTAACTTCCATCAGCAGGTTCAAAAGGCTCGGGATAAGGCATGTCATGATCGACATATCTGGTAAAAAGACATTTGTAGAGGGAAATTTGGTCCTATTGTATGATAACTAGTTTGAAAAATACCTAGGGAAGTTTCGTCAGCACTGGCTTTGTTCATATGTGGTAAAAGACATTATTGATGGAGGAGCGGTCCGGTTAACACACTGTGTGGTGATATGGTACCAGGATATGTCAATGGCAGCCAGCTCAAACCATATCAGATCAAATGACTATATGGCCAGAGTAGCTGTATGATGTGGAGTACACCCACTAGGGAAGGTAAGTGCAGGAAGTGATCGCAGGTTTGGAGGTCTGGAGAGGTGCACGGGAAGCGCAGAAGTGTGTTCAAAGCACAAAAGGTGTGTTGGATGCACAGAGGTGAGCTAGGAGTGCAGGAAGTATGCTGGGAGAACATAGGTGTATTGGGCGCATAGGAGGTGCGAAAAATAGTCGTTGGAACAATAGAACTAGGTAAAAATAAAATTTTACTGTTGAAAGGAGCGGGCGGTCGACAATTAATGTAATGTTCCCAAATTGGGATTGCATAGCAGGCTTGGAAAAATAACGCACTCCTTGGGAGATTGATGTACATAAATGAGTTTGCAGCCCTTGGATCTCTTATATCATCAGATCTTGAGTCTAAATCCAAGAGGGGAGAAAAAACAAATCAAACGATGCATTGTAAACAGGTCTCCCACAACCTAGTCTAGTTGGAAAACACCGTACAAGAGGGGCTACAGCTATGCACAACAAGAAGCTTCAGGAATAACACAGTATTTAAAAATTTAAGCAGGAGGCCATCAAATATAATTAATAAATGAATGTACAGTAGCAAATCAGAAGTAAAGTGAAGCCCTTTCAATATACAGTAGACTACATGAGACAAGAGAGCAAGATATCTTCAGAAGAGAGAGCAGCAACATATATATATCAGCGAAATGGCTCAAAAACGTTATTTTCAGGAGCTATAGCAGCTGCATATTACAACTCAAATCTAGGAAAAAACTATGGAAAAAATATTAGATCTATCTCAGATCTGGAAACTAGATAGTTTTCTTTACAAGATCCCCTTAGGGTTTTGACCAAATCATGCATAAATAAGATTAGATCTGAGATACAAGTTGCAGATATATAAAATACTGCAGTAATTTATGAATATAACATTACATTGCAAAATATAAGATCTAAACAGAACATGGATCAACAAGCTAATCCATGGATCACCAAAGTGAAAGGCAAAGCCCAGCACCAGAGATCTCTGATCAAAACTGGAATCAAAACACCATAGATAAGCTCATATAAAAATAACACAATTTATCAATAGAAAAAATGTTGTAGCTCAAAATGACATGGATGGACACTGCCAAGTTGTAGATCTGAAGTATAAACAGGAGAGGCACTCTTCCAAGAGGTTAAAAGACACACTCCATGAGAAGAGGCTCCCAAAATAAACTAGATCTCTGCAGATCTAGACTCCCACTTGCTGCATCTTGCAAGGGCAGCAAAACCCTCAATGGATCAACGCTGCAATTGTAAGTAGAGCTTGGCCTCAAGCCTGATAATGGATCGATTCAGCAAGTACTCCTCCAAGAATCCTCAAAGGAAGAGGTGAAATCCCTACATAGGAATTCCAAGCACAATCCTCCACTAAACAGGAGAGAATAGTATTTGTCTAAGCAGACAAAATACTCAGAAATATGTTCAATCAACAACCTTCTCTTGCTGCCTTCCCTCTCCTTTTATAAGATGAGAGCATTTGCAAACCCTAAACCACCTTGATGAGTTATTTATTTTCACATGAGGGGCCTCCTTCTAAAACTGTGTTGTCCCTTTAGGAGATACATTGAACCTAGATAGCGCTATAGATTTGGTCAAGGTTGACCTAGTCTCACAACTCAAACCCCTTTCACACCTGCAAGTGATTATTTACATGGCCCTGATTTAATTGTGTTCACATGGGCCCTGATTTAACTATGTTTAGTCTTCGTAGGAGTTTTACATGTCCTCCTTTATTCATTTATTCATGCAAAAAAAAAAAACAAAATTGAATATTCCTCTTAGCTTAGGCTAAGTAGGAATATTACAGTCCTCCCCTCCAAAATGTTGCTTGTCCTCAAGCAACTGATAGGGTAATAGTTGTATTACTTCTCCTCTTTCATGGTTGGCATCATCAAGTATCAATTGCTCATCATAAGCCAAGTGCTCAACAAGCCAAAGCATCATGAATTGTTCCTCCAAAGCCAACATAATATGTGCATAGTCCATCCCTTCAGGAGTGAAAAACTCAATAGAAATAAACATGGGTGGAGCAATGCTACATCTAAAACATGTATCATGAAGTACAAGTTGAAGTTCCAAACCATGTGGTACATACACACTACCCATCCTCTGTCCATACAATCCCAAAAACAACACAACTATATCATCAATGTATGGAAGCAAGACTACATATATGAAAATTGAAATCTGCACTTGAGGAGGTGGGTCAAAATCCCTCATGTGATTCCAGCTCAGTGTACTTCTTATCTTCATTAGATCCAGGTGAGATGAGTGGCATTCCCACCACACTTTTGCTACATGAGTCACTTTAACATGGCTAAAGGTGTTATATAAGTTTGGTGCCTTTGGGAAGCACCCATCATGAAAAGGAGTCTCCCTTTGCACCTCAAGGGAGTGGCCAAGTTCATAATTTCCATTGGCCCTCAAAAAACTATGAGATCCATAGGATCTCTCACTCCCTTTAGGAGTCACATCCTGCAAAAACATGGCAAAGGAATGTAATAGATCAAAAAATACAACTTGCTTATCAAGATCAAATCCTTTACCATCATAGTCCTCTACATACATGGAGTTGTGCTTGAGAATTCCCCTCCTCTCAAGCAAAGGGAGAGCTGGCTGAGATGACTCTTGCAAAAATTCCATTGGCTGCCCCAATCCTCCATAGCTATTGCACTCTTGAAAGTGCTAATGTAAGTCATCTCCCATGCCTTCCCAATCAAAACTCTTCATGTTCAGGGAATAGATCTTCATTGAATACATATGGCTGAGGAAGATTTCTTCATATGCTCCTTGCAGGATCTTCTGCTTGAGCTTGGAAGCTATAGCCAAAAAGATCTTACCATGATAATAGATGACTCCTCCTTGGACTAAGTAGCCTTCTTATTGATGCATGCCATCTAGTATCATACCTGTGTGGAGATCTTTGTAATACTCTACAAGAAGTTGAGATTTCCAATAAATATCCACATTGCTCAATAATGACAGTGCTAATGATGCATCCATGGGAGTGCTTGCCTTGTTGTTGATTGCCTTCTTGACATTACACATGCCAAAATGGTTGGTTGGAAGGTTGATCCTCCCATTCCTTTCCTCCCACATCGTTGTAGCCTGGTCCTCCATTGCTCCAATTCTCCCCGGATCGAGACTTGGAGCAGCACTTTGTGAGGTTTCCCCCACAAGATCTGAATCTGATGGCATTCCAGGTGGCTTGCCATAAGATAAGAATGTCCCTTGCAACATTCTCATGAACATGAGAGAAGGAACTGTGAGATCCCTGCTTCCACTGCGCAAATCCATCTTTGTTGTTTGTGTGGAAACATTAGGTGAAGGATAGGTGTTCATGCCTTGAATCATTTGTGGTTTCCCACTCTCCAAGTATACCCACTTCATTTGCAAAGCTTTCCAATCAGTGGTAACCTTCCCTAAGGTAATCAACCATTGGACACCCAAAATGATGTTGGTTTCTGGAATGTCAACTATAAATAAGTGATCCACCAAAGTGTAGGATCCCATAGTGACAGAGAGTGAGGGGAAATATTGCATACATTTCATGGTCCTATCTCCTGGGACCAAAATAGAAAATCCCTCAAAAGTATCAGTGGGGATTCCTCTCCTTTGCACAAGGTGAGAATCAATAAATTTGTGGGTTTCCCCATTGTCAATCAGGACATATACTCTCTGATTCATGACCGAACCTTGTACTCTTAGGGTCAAGTACTTAGGCACTCCCCTCAAAGAGGAAAGATTCCCACTTGTTGGAGCAAATACTCCCTTTCCATCTCTGGATGGTGTTTGATCTCCCTCATCTTCATCATAAGCACTGTGACCCCTCCTAGGTTCATCACCTTCATCTTCCTCCTCAAAATCTGAGAAGAATTCTATGTAGTGTGCTTTGCCAGCAACACATCTGTGTCATGGTGCCCATGAATCTTGGCAAGTGAAACACATTCTCTTCTTCCCCAATTCCCTCCTGAGATCAATATCAAGAGATTTCTTCAAGGATCTCTCCTTGGGAGGAGCGGATTTTCCTTCTTTCCCCTTAGAAAAGTGAGGGGCCTTGCTTTGGAAAGTTGCCTTTGCTTTTGGCAAGGAATCTTGGAGATATCTAGCTCTCTCAATGGCATCATGCAAGGTGATGAGCTTCGTAGATTTAAGCAACCCATGCAAAGGTTCCTCCAGGCCATTGATGAACATGTAGATTCTCCTTGCTACAGATAGATCAAGGACCATGACTGACAATATTAGAAACTCAGAGATATAAACCTCTGCATCTTCCGACTGCTTCAGCTTTTAAAGGCTTATGAAGGGTGCTTCAGGATACTTCCTGTCAAACCTCTCCACCAATATTCTAATGAACTCAGCATAGGTAGTCACATTGATGTGTCCCAATGTATAAAATCCATGGAACCACCAATTGTGTGCTTCACCTTCAAAGTGTAGCGCTGCAATATTGATGGCTTCAACTTCGGGGACTTTGTTGAACTGAAAATAGATATCCAGATTTTATACCCATGCCTTGGAAGAGCTAGAGGATGATCCATCAAACTTGGGCAAAAGGAATCTACCCATAGTGTGGTGTCTACCATGAAAGAATCCACCATCTCCATACTATTGCCCTAGTCTCCTTTGGTCCTTGAGATGGAAAAAGTCTTGGAATCTCAAGTTATCCTTGAATATCTGACTCTGAGAGTCATACTCCACAAAGTAACCTTCAAGGGAGGCTTGCTGTTGTGGTCCTTCATTCTCCACAGCCAAGAAGGTAGGCATAGTGGAGTGTTGTGACGCTTGTGGAGCTTGTAGCAGGTTCACAGATTGACCAGTCCCATGATGAGACATGTCAGAGCTTTCTCCTTGATGAAATATCCCGAGATATTCCCTCATTTTTTCCACCCTCATCTCCTTGATTTCCTTGGCAATATCTTGCATGGCCACTAATAAATTTCTTGCAAACTCTTCTCCTTCTTTATCACTGGTAGTTTCAGGGGCTTTCTGATGGTGGGGCTAAACCCACAGTCTCGATTTTCAAATTATTTCTACCTCAATATGTGTGTAAGGTGCATCCAAAGCTTCTTGCCCAATCAACTTCCCAATCCGGGAAATCCCACAGCATTCCCTTATTCTAAGCTGGAAAATTTAAATAAACAAGTCTGGTTATTTTAATATCTCAATTCAGAGAATTGAGATATTAATTCAACATTTCCTCTATAGCTATAACCCAATAGTCCATCTTCACATAATTCCATGTAACTAACACTAAGCGTATATGTGTTAATTTACCCTTCCACTCTTGGGCTATGAATCCATAGTCAAACCCCACATAATTATAATGAAGTTCCGGTCCCACATATATAATCGACGGTTCAATTAAATACATGCGCCCATACCTTAGCTTGAAAATTCCTAATCAATATAATTTAAAACTGGGGCCCAGCGCTGACGAGCCTTCCACATCCAATGGTGGATGATATGTTGCATTGACTTGTCTGACCGGATGTCCCTAATCAAATCTCACGCGGCTCATATGCATGAGCTTTAACTCGCGATGAGGGTGGTTTCTCAAAACTACTAAGGGACACGTGTCACCCAGTTTATGGGATCACTCCAAATTATTCAATACAGCTTACTCCACAAAGGCAGTGCGATCAAACTATGGGTTCAGCTCTAAACCACGTTCACTGTTCACTTATTTGTGGTTTCGCTCCCCTTACTCCAGGTTCTGTCTTAAGGTTCCAATGCCAAATACTCCGCTTTCTCTCTCATTGCAGTCAATGCACAACTTTGTCCCTCTGCCTACTCACGTTGTTTCGCCTTCACATTTTAACCCTGATTCATTCTACTCTAGACTTACAAGCTGAATGCCCCTTCACAAGGTTTGACCAAATCCACAATTGAATCTTACACGCATAACTCCAATCAATCGTCACCTTAATTGCATAGAATACCATATGCATTCGACCACCATGTTATCATGGATGTCAAATTCTCTAAGGATGCACAGAGCGCACTCAAACTCTAACTCACAGAATTCAATGCCCACAGTTACATCACACAGGTTATACAACTACTTCTTGGGATGAATCCACACATTTCCAGTGGGTCTTAACACAGGGATTTATCACACATTCTCATCACTGAACGTGCAGACATACTTTTAACAAATCACAAATTCTTAATTACACCCAGCTCACGGAACTTACACACACAATTCATATATTATTTTAACACAGGTTTATCACACAGTTGAGCACCGAGACTCATAAACAAATCAACACCTCATCAAATACCGAGTACCATTCAAGCCCTCCAGTTACACAGGACATCATTAACCTCAACTACAGAGATTATTCACATAGAGTTAAAAAAAAAATGCACAGTTACACTAAGACAACTTTCTCATTATACAGTGAATTAGCTTACAAACTTTTAGCTGGCCAGATCTTCGATCGATTGGCCCTTCTCCTCTATCCTGTCTCTACGACAGTCCTACGCAGCCTATGAAGTTCTCTATGCAGGTCTCTGTGCAGGTCTATCGACTCTGTCACAAAGGTTTATTTTTATATCAATTGCAATGAATCGATTCAAATTCCTCGATGACTCACAAACTCTTCAAATTCCTACAGTTCCAAATTAGACTAATGCTCTGACAAACAGAGATGGACTGTCTCTTCCTATGCCCACAAATCATTCAGGCAGTTACATTTTCCTCTACAAATTAACTAAATTAGCTCAAATATGGATAATTTCATAGGGAAATAAAACATGAGACCCCCCTTTACATTTATTTATGTACAAAAGTTGTCTTGGGCCTAATTCCCCTGCATCACTTTCCCCTTGTCTTGACCCTTGTCAGGATCATCAGTAGTGTAGTCATACTTCTTATGGCTTCTGTTCTGGTACCTCTTCTCCCTCTCAGTAAGAGAATCATCTTATTCTGAATGTAGCATGACTGGTGCTCCAAGGCAAGCATAGGCTGTGCCAAGAAAGGAGCTTTAATAACACTGTAATGTTCCCAAATTGGGATTCCACAACAGGCTTGGAAAAATAATGCACTCCTTGGTAGATTGATGTATAGAAATGATTTTTTAGCCCTTCGATCCCTTAGATCATAAAATCTAGAGTCTAAATCCAAGAGGGGAGCAAAAAAAAATCAAACTAGGTGTGGTAAACAGGTCTCCCACAATCTAGTCTAGCTGGAAAACACCCTACAAGAGGGGCTGCAGCTATGCACAACAAGAAGCTTCAGGAATAACGCAGTATTTGAAAATTTAAGTAGGAGGCCATAAAATATAATTTATAAATGAATGTACAACAACAAATCAGAATTAATGTGAAGCCCTTTCAATATACAGTAGATTACATGAGACAAGGGAGCAAGATATCTTCAAAAAAGAGAGCTGCAACATATATATATAAGAAAAAATGGCTCAACAATGTTATTTTCAGGAGCTGTAGCAACTTCATATAACAACTCAGATCTAGGGCAAATCTGTGGACAAAACATAAGATCTATATCAGATCTGGAAACTAGATATTTTTCTTTGCAAGATCCCCTTGGGGTTTTGACCAAATCATGCATAAATAAGAGTAGGTCTGAGATATAAGTTGAAAATATATAAAATACTGCAGTAATTTTTGAATATAACATTACATTGCAAAATATCAGATCTAAATAGGACATGGATCAGCAAGCTAATCCATGGATCACCAAAGTGAAAGGCAAAGCCCAGCATCAAAGATCTCTGATCAAAACTGGAATCAAAACACCATAGAAAATCTCATACAAAATAAAGAAGTATATCAATAGAAACAACGTTTTAGCTCAAAATGACATGGATGGCCACTACCAAGTTGCAGATCGGAAGTATAAACAAGAGAGGCACTCTTCCAAGAGGTTAAAAGACACACTCCATGTGAAGAGGCTCCCAAAATAAACTATATCTCTGCAGATCTAGACTCCCACTTGCTACAACTTGCAAGAGAAGCAAAACCCTCAATGGATCAGTGCTGAAACTATAAGTAGAGCTTGGCCTCAAGCCTGATAGTGGATCAATTAAGCAAGTACTCCTCCAAGAATCCTCAAATGAAGAGGTGAAATCCCTGCATATGAATTCCAAGCACAATCCTCACTAAACAGGAGAGAATAGTATTTGTCTAAGAAGAAAAAATACTTAGAAATATGATCAATCAACAACCTTATCTTGTTGCCTTCCCTCTCCTTTTATAATATGAGAGCCTTTGCAAACCCTAAACCACCTTAATGAGTTAGTTCTTTTCACATGAGGGGCCTCCTTATAAAATTGTGTTGTCCCTTTAGGAGATACATTAAACCTAGACAACGTTGTAGATTTGGTCAAGGTTGACCTAGTCTCACAGCTAAAACCCCTTTCACACTTGCAAGTGATTATTTACATGGCATTGATTTAACTGTGTTCACATGGGCATTGATTTATTCAGTCTTCTTAGGAGTTTTACATGTCCTGCTCTATTCATTTATTCACGCAACAGAAAATAAAACAAAATTGAATATTCCTCTTAGCTTAGGCTAAGTAGGAATATTACAATTAATGAGGTGATTTTCAAATATTTTTTACCGTTTACTTGATGGTAAGTTCTGGATAAGGTTCACCTACCCGTTGGTCGATCGCCAAGGCTATAAAAGCAGATGGATAGCTCAGAAGAGGGTTCCGTGTATCTCTAGAAGTTTTCGGTTCGTACGATTATGTGCCTAGTGCGCCTTGTTGATGTCTGAGAGTGCTTCCCCCTCAGATAGTAGCCACCCTGAGTTCATTTTTCATGCCAGAATGACTGCAACCAATCCTGCCAAATTGTCCTAGCCCGTGACCTCAACGGAGCAAGAATATGAGGAAGTAGTGGAAGTCGAACCAGAAGTTGAAGAGGTTCTATCCACGCCGAGTCAAGCAAAGAAGAAGGGGAAAGAAAAGGCGCAAGGATCGGGAAAACTTGCAAAATGGACTGGGGTGAAGGCCCACATGTCCCCTCGAAATGTGAAGTCCTTGAGGGCAGCAGCCTAGGAAAGCTCACCTAACCTTGTAAGGATACCCTATCTTTGCTCAAGAAAAGGCCCAAATAGCTGAACCAATCAATTGGCTACTGCGCTTTTTTCAGCCTTGCAGGCCCTCAACACGCACACCGAAGAATATCGATGGCCTACGTACTTATTGGTAGATGTCGCTGACTCCGAGGGAGGTCCCCATCATTAGAGAACCCTTTGGAAAACTCCACGAGGTAAAATTTGATGACCATGACCTGGCCAGTTTGGAGGCCTTCCCTGAATTGGTGCCAGAGCTATAACTCGAAATGGTATTGGAAGATGATGGGATAAATATAGTTCCCATGCACTAGGTGTCTGGATTGGCTGGCTCCGAGCTCTTAAACCTGCTACGGATCCCACATTTTGGCCATTACAATATCACAGATTGACTTGTGCGCCAATTTCTTGCCCTAGTCCATGATGGTAGCCTGTGGATCCGGAATCACATCCCTATTGATGTTGTGCTTATTCACTGGATCACTGGGCTCCCCATAGAGGGACCAGACCCTATGCTACACATGGGCAAGAAGTTTGAGTAGAATATCGCTGATAAAGTGCACGAGGATTACCATGTGCAACGGAACACTCAAGGGTTCATGATCAACACTATCAGTGACCCTACTACGTAGATGGGCACCTTGTTGCTGGTGTGCAAGATTATGCACAAATTTCAGGTTGCCACGGTTCCTACGTACGTCATTTAGCTAGCGGGCTGATGTGAAAAGGGGGTGTGCTTCAATTGGGCCCTGTACCTATGCAACAAATTCCTAGAAAATGTTCACGAGGCCCAAGATCAGGGCCACGCATTCTACTACTTCTAGCTCCTGCTTCTCATCACATTGCTTCCATGGGAAGCACCTAAGGACTCATTCCTCCCTGAGCTCACCCTAGATATGTGTAAAGGGGAAAGATATAAAAACTTGTGGGACTAAAAGGACATGCAGTGCATTGAGGACAATCAATTCTTCTGTGTCCCGTTTTAGAGTGGGCTCAGAGTAGCTATCAAATCCTGACCGCGTTTGTCCCCAACCATCTATGATAAGTATAAAATCATTGCCACATTCCAGGTAACTATGCATAATGTACAAGTCAGAGGCCGCAAGGATCCAGTGTGGGTTTTCTCCCCTATATGGTTGCTGATGAAGAGATTTACCATTTAGTTGCGACATGGCCTCCACATTGGAAGCTTGGCTTCAAAACAGGTGCGAAGGGCACTGAAGGAACGAGTACCACGAAGATCACCCCGCTTGTCATCACCAAACCAACTAGAGGAAAAAGAAAAAGTACGGGGAAGGGCGCAGAAGTAGCATCGTAGAAGGATTCACAGCAGGATCTGGGTGCAAAAGGTTAGGAGGCAGGAGGTGCTGACTCCGCTTGAGGCACAAAGCGAACTGGTGACCCTACTAAAGGGCCATGAAAGAAGCAACACTCTCAATGACGAGAATGTGATGACAACGTTACGCTAACAGAAGGGGACCTCGAGCAGATTGCATACACAATCACTTTGGCTGTAGAAGAAAAATGGATGGCTCTAGAAGAGCAGCAGAAAGCTACAGTTGACACCCTCCAGGTTGAGCTCTGTGCTCTGCAGTTAAAGACTAACACTTTTCAGACGAGTATGATCCAGGTCAGATCAGCCCTAGCTACAAGTAGCGTAGTGATTAGTACATCGGAAAGCCCCCTCTACCCTCTACCTGGCGCAACCCTCATACTGAGTCCACACAACTTAGGAGTGCAATTCTAGGCCTGCATGGAGGTACAGTTGGATATCGCCTACTTGCCACATGAACCATTGCACCTTCTTCATGCTTCCCTGTTTGAAGAAATTCAACACATGGATCATCAAGCGCACAAGTAGCTCAGTATAACTGAGCAGATAATTGAAGAAAAAAATACTGAGGCACCCCAGGCACAGGCTTCCTGTACCCTCGTCGCCGTGTATTAGAAGAGCTGGAGCACTTAATCAGTAGGCTCTACGCGGATGTTACTGAAGATATCCCGGCTACTGCCACCCCCCAGGCCAATATTGAGGGGTTGTTCATAGCATTAAAGGCCCCAAGGACCAAGATCCAGGTGGTCAAAACACATATGGAATAGAAAATTGTAGATTTATAGGCCAAGTTGGAGCTAGAAACACCACCAAAGGTAAGGGCTCAGTGAGTAGCGCTCGTTACAGAGGCTACAAATGTTATTACAGGATAGATCACTCAAGGTGCAGAATTATTGGAAATAACTATGAAACTATGGATACAGGTGCAATGTTACCCCCTCCTACAAGAAATAAACCAGGCGCTGTGCCAGAAAGAAGAATATTTTGACCAACTAGTGGCTACACTAACCACTTTGGTCCCTGCTCAGCGATTGGCCCGATTGCACACTAGCCATGCGATCAGAGATGACATGGAGGATCTCCGACAATGAAAGAAGAAGTTGAGCGATCACCTCAAGCCATGGGCGGATGAGGCCCTCAAGCTGTCCCAGGATGTTGATATCGCAGTAAAGTAGCTGAACCAAACTGAGCATACCACAAATAGAACAATACTTTCCCAAATCCATATAAGAAATGGTTATCTCCATCACTGATTTTGGTCCTAAAAATACCATGAAGTCCAAAGAGAGGCTTTCCCTCTTGTGGATAAATGCACTGTATATAGATGGTAAGATAATGTAAATACTTTTTTAGATGATCAATAAGTACAAAGACAAAACCCTTACCCTGTACTGTTGGAAAACTGGTGATGAGGTCCATAGGTGAGCTCTCCCATGAGAATCTCTCCATAATGTTCTGATATGTCTCCATGATACCTTGGTGACTGGAAAGGAATGAATAATGTGTTGCATGTAGAGTCTTCTTCCTAGTCAAGAATATCATATCATAGTAGTATATGACACCATCCACCACTTTATACCTCTCATCTTCTACTTTCCCATGAAGTACCTCATATGTGAAGTGATACTTGGAACAATTCATCAATGGCTGTGACTCCCAACATGGGTCTATACTCCAAAGTGACAATGCTATTGGCCTTTGTGATAAGGCACTTGTCATCTCTTAGCTCCCCTGTTTCACATTCCCAATGCCAAAGTCACATGCCAAAATTCTGCTATCCCACTGGTTTTTCCTCCCTTGCAACTACTTCTGCTCAGAAAAATATTGAAGTTTATGGAGCTCAAAGCCTTTTCCCATACAAAACTTCCCAAATTTAGCCCAAGCATGCATGAATTCCCACAACCTTCTACTACATATGGAATAATCCTTCCTATGTGGAAGCATCTCCTGATCCTCAAAGGCTATGGATTAGCCCTTTTGCACCATGATTGTGCCACCATCTACTCCTGAAACACCATGCAAGGTATGGGAGAAATTCAACCCATACTATCCTAAGAGTAACCAAAGAAAAAATGACTCTTGCTGCCCCCTCATATCATAATCATACAAGTCATGGAGTAACATCATGATGATTAAATTGTAGAATGTCCCATACCACCAAACTCTCTATTGCCATATCATATGAGTGCCATGCAATGTCCAAAACCATAACACACCCCTTGACATAGGATATGACATCTGATGGCCAAATTCTCTCAAGAGTAGCCAACTCAGCCATGCCTCCTGCTACCCTATGTCATAGATATGCAAGTGGCTCACCAACCCCTTGCTCGTCATCCCCACCCATCCATCCAATTGTGGGTGTCTCTTATCATGCTCCCATTTGGTATCCACCCAATGGAGAATACCATCCTCCCAAATCTGATGACTGTCTTTGCACTCCATGATATGTTGAAGTGAAACCTCCTGGAGATCTCTACATGAATACCACTCATCAATGACCTGGTAGAACCCATGAGGTTCCAAATATATTGTACGCAAAAGCTTCTCATTGAGCTGTGAGGTGCTCATAAAGAAAGATCTATCATAATAATGGGAGATGTTATCCATCATAAGATGTCTCTCATCAACCATATGCCTATCTAATGCTACATAAGTGGAATGGTCATCAGAATGTTTCAATAATAGTTGGCCCCCAACTCATCATTGCTGCTCAGTGACAACACTGCTGATCTCCATGATGGTGCATATGTTGTCTCAGGGTCATACACAATGTTGAACACACAATTCTACATTGGATTGATTAGGAATATGCTCACCCTATCCTCCAAAAATCTACTCTCCAACCCAAAGTGTTATGTGCAGCTCATCAATCAGAAACCTATATGGATATACATATCCTCCTTGAACCAGTCAAGGGTCCTCTGTGCAATGATAGTCTGCTACTCCAAATCAGCAATCTGCTTTAACCCTTGGTCATGCAATTGCCTTGATGGCATGCCCCCAAAACTCTCTATCTGATGTGCTGAAATGATATGGGGTGAAAATTATTTCATACCTTGGATAAGTTGATACTTGGGAACATCTTGTACAACTACAAGGGTTCCTCCTACCGGTGTAATGTCTTCTCCAAAATTTGGTGATGGTGATGGTTGCTCCTCTACTATTGTACCAGCGCTGGTACATGTATCCTCTTCTTCATGCATCTCCTAGATCACGCATGGGACTCCTAATGTCAAGAGATCAATCCCATATTGAAAATATGGAAGTGTTCCTTCTCCTAATGCAAGTACTCACACAACTTTTGGTGGTGTAATTTGCTCCTCTTCCGGAGTGATAGTGTTGACATCTTCCCTTGGCTCCTCATGTGCTTTCTCTACAATGTCGGGAAATGTATCAATGGGAATGACCTCTGGTTTTCTTCTATCAAAATTCTTGATCAACCTTTGAGTAAAATCTGCATAATCAGTCACTCTTGCATGTTTCAAATGGTTGAACCACCAATCTTTTGCTTCACCCTCAAGGTGCAGCGCTGCAATATCAACAACTTCTCTTTATGCTACTATATGTAGTAGGAAGAATGACTCTAACTTATTCCTCCAAGCCTTTTATTTTCTTGTGGATGACCCATTAAATATAGACAAAAGGAATCTGTTATGTCTTTTCCTTCTACTGTTGCTGCAGGGTCTCTGTTCTTCTTTGATTTGGATAAACTACTGGAGAGTTAGATTCTCCTTGAAAGCCCTTGATTGAGATTTTTAATTTGCAAGATAATCACTTAGAGTCTCATGATCTAGGTTTCCTCCATTTCCATGCCATTCACCTTCCTCTTCCAAGAAAGTAGATTTTTTTGGAGCTCTATGCAATACCAATTTCTTCTTCTGCTGATAGGAAGTGCTTGGACCTTCCTCATCTTGAAACCTTATTGCGATCTCATTTTTCCTATCCCTTATCATTTGTTTGACCTCCTTGGAGATATCCTTCATAGATATAAAAATAAATGAGGAAAAACTTACTCCCTCCATCATTAGGGATATCTTCTTCTTCCTTCTTCTTTTGGTGTCATAAGATGTATTCCCCACAAGTTGAGCCAAGTATCATGCTCTGATACCAATGTAATATCCAAAAATGGAAAATACATGAATATAAAACATAAACTGGAAAATTAAGTGTTCCATAAACACATAAATATGAAATCATATCATATAGCCTTATTATTAAACAATATAGCCAAAAATGTGTACAAGATCTTGAGGAAAAAGACACTCAAGTTAGGCAAAACAAGCCTCTAGAGACCCAGTACATAAAACATGAAGAACAACTGTTATAAAAGAATTCTGTAGGCTAAGAAAACACAGTTTATGTTGGGGTTTACTTCTACTATAAATGTAAATTCATGGATCTTCTGATATGGTGCTTAGAAAATGTCGGGATCAAAGATCTAGGCCTTTTAGCACTATTCCAAGACAACCCAGAAAGGGTTTCCAGAAATACTCAAAATGCATAATATAATAAATGTGGCCCTAGGGCTGAATAATGATCTACAACTGGAATAATGGTGGGAGGTGGCTGATATGATATGATAATGGCTAATATCCATCCTCACAACCTTCCCGGATGAAGGGTTGATCCCCTCACTGAAAAACAGGGTCAAGAACTTGGGTACTTGACCTCCCAATGCAACTGCACTGCAAAATAACATAGTTTCTAGAGGAGAATACATTGTGGGTGGATTTTTCTACTTGGATTGATGCTGGATGGTGGAATAAAGCTCTAAGGACTTCCTCACTAGCCTCGTAGATGAAGGGCTACTCCATCCACTGGAAAAAAATCTCAAAAATTGGGTCTATCAGTCCTCCACTGCTATTAGCCTGCAAAAAAACACAATCCTGAAGGAGACTGCGCTATGGATGAAGGTTGAAGCTTGGCCTGAAGCCTGCTAGTGGAAATTATGCTCAATAAACCTCTCCTGAGTAGGCACTCGAAGTCCCCTTAGGATGAAGGTGGGATTTCCGCTCGGAAACACCCTTGTGCTAAACATCACAACAGACTTATCTAAATAGCTAAATCGTGAAAAAAGTCATAGAAGACCAATACAATATCAATATTTTGAATGCCTTCTATGGCTACCATACTCTTCCTTATATTCTTGGTGAGCTTCCTCACCCTTGGTCCCACTCATTAAAGGAGCTACTCTCATGCATACACTCCTCCTCTATGACTGTGTTGTCCTCCATTAACTCTCCACTACCTTTATAACAGCGTTGTTGATTTGGATAACTTTGACACAGTCCACATGTTTTAGCCCCTTTTCACACCTTAACGTGCTTTATTCAGCTGATACAATGATCCACATTCACATGAGAAGTGTTTTTATTCCTACTAAAGATATTTATGGGTCTCTCTACCCACTTATTCACCTATATTATCATCAAAAGGACAAACTAATATTCCAATTAGCTGAAAGCTAATTAGGAATATTACACCAAATTATGACAAAGACTACACCCTATACTTATCAGCATCAAACACTTCCATAACTAGGTTTTTAGTCCAATACGAACTAGATGGTAAAGACACCTAAACTATTTCGTCAGTAAGACCTTATCTGGCCCTGCTTTAAAATATGAACCTAAAGAAAAAAATTCCCTAGCCCTTTTACACGCGGTACAAAAACTTTGGCATTGAATCATCCTATGAAATAAAAAAGTCATAGCACCTATCAATCCCATGAGATATCTTCTAACCCACCATCTCATGAATCAAAAATACGCTCGATGGGTAGTCATACTATAGGAATTTGACCTATAGTTTAGCTCCCCTGAGAGAAAAAAATCTTTAATCTTAGCTGTGTTCATCACTGACCTCCCAAGTTTGACTAAAGGATCCCTATTTCATGACTCACTACCAAATGAACATCTATTTTTAGTGACAACTAAGGATCCTTGGACGGCGATATCCTCCTATTCTTACAAACCCAAAATTTCAAGCCAAAGCTCACATGTTACGACAGAAGGTGAATATGCTAGTAGGCCCTCGGATACCTCATCATGGGGGACGTCCTTTATCAAGGACATCCTTTATCAATGAAGCGTTGACATTATTTTACGCCGATGCCTCATGCACGACCAAGCTAAGCAACCTGTAAATGACTGTCATAGTGGGGCTTGCAGCGGACACCTCTCAGGGATGGCTACTGTTAGCCCCCCTATAAATTTTTGACAAGAAAATAGGGGGCTAAAATGTTGTTGAGCCTTCAAGGAATGCATTTCCCCTGAAAACACATCATCCTTGAAGCCTCCTTGTGCCTTTGTCCTTTGATAAAATCCCCTTTGTTGTTTCCAATTTGAAGGCCTCTCTGTTGTGAAGAATAATGCCCAAAAGGCCCTTTTCCCTCTTATTTCACCCCCACTTAGCTTCTATTCTACTCCCCTTTGTCTCTCCTTCTATTTCCCTTTTTACCGTCTCAAAAGTCCCAAAACCCCCTTCAAGTTCTACCCACATCCATTGTTTGGGCTAATTCCCCTTTTTCCCCTTTATCATTCCCCTTACTAACCCTTAACATGCATTAAAATGGGCCAAAAAACCCACTTTGCCACATTATAATAGGGCTTAGCCCCTTTCCCACCAGCCCCTTCCAACCACTTCCCCATATACCTATAGCCCAAGACCAAGTGCTTAAGTATTGAGCGCTAATCACAATCGGCGGACGTCGGAGGGGTGAATTCCTTTGTTACGTTAAAAAATCCCGATGCGGTTGTTTTATTAACAAGTCCCGCGACTTTTTTTCCATCGTTGATCTGCCACATAGATCAGACGACCCACGCTAATCGCAAGTCTTCGCAATCGCAACTTTTATATTGCGTCCCCCAATCGGTTCATCGCAAATGTTTGCGATGCGATTGATCGCATCACATTTCCCTTTCGCCCCTCCGATCACAGCTTTCTGACCTCATCCTGGCAGTCCATCTTCCCGCCCGATCCAATGGTCCGCGCACCCACCGTCGCATATTAATCGCATTCGAAAGTCTGTTCCCATCGCATGTTTTATGTGGAACGCTCCGATCACTCATCGCAAATATTTGTGATGCGATTGATCGCGTCACAAATATTTGCGATGTGATTGATCAATTGCAAATCCTTCCGATCATTGCATCGCAACTCCACTCCGATCCACCCAATCACACCATTTCTTCCCGATTCGCCCAATCGCAACTCCCCTTCGATTGATCGCATCGCACATCCTCCCGTTTTCGATTGCGATTACCACCCGCTTCCAATTTGCGATTGCAATTCGTACCGCTGGGTCCCACATCCAAAGGCTCCGCTCCACTGTTTTTCCATGTTTTCCTTTGTAATTCGCCCAAATGTTAACCTTTTGGCTTTACACTGTGCATTATTTTCTCCGCCACCTTTCATGGTTTCTACTGTTTCTCCACTGCTCCACCACCACTCCTCCGGCCTCCGCAGAATTTCTCCACCACTGCCCGGGTTTTGTGACAAGTTATTTCATTGTGTAGGGGTCACAGAGAGGCCAATTCAGCGGCCAAATGAGACAGCAAAGATGGATTCTAAAGGGATTGACACCCATAATTGAATATCAACTATTATAATCACGTGTTCAAATAAGCAAGGCACAGTTTGAAGACTTAAGCACGCAAAGGGTCATATCCGCATTTTAATATCAGCAGAACGCATTCCTCCAGGCAGGACATTTATCTACAGCATTCCTCATACCTCCTTGAGCCCTGAAACGGTTAATTACACTGGCAGAAACTTATTTAAGACTGTCAGAAAACAATTATGGAGGTATGGAGAGGTCGGCAGATCCTTCAATCCAAGTCACCAATTCCAGAAGGCAGCGCAGATTTCCAAACACCAGAAGGACTTCAAGAAATATCAGAGGTCAAATCCGATCCGACAGAGATCTCCAAAATAGTCTTCAGAGTACAGTTCAGAGCTATTAAGCAGAGTGGGCTCAGACCCTTCCACCACTTTGTCTTAATGGGATCCATTTAATATTCATCTACCCCTGTAATTCTCATTCTCCTATAAGAAATCCCCGAGAACATATTGAAGTGGTTGTTGGGTGGTTGTTGTTCGACTGTTGCCGTTGCTGTTAGAGGGATTAATTTTGGACTATTACAACATTCTTGGGAGGGAGTAGCAGAGTAGTTTGTATTGTAATAGGCTGGGATGAGAATTTTGGACTGTATTAGCCATTGAGCTCAGTGTATATGACTAGTTTTGCATCATTAATCAAGCACATTTCACAGGATCCTGGTCTATTACTATTGGTGATGTTTTTCTTACTTTGTTCATTACATTTCATGCTGTTCGTTGTTCTACTGGCTTGCATCAGAAATCTGGCATAGGATTTTCCCTTGTTAGGCACCCTATGCTTCTGCTCTCCTTGCCTTAGATGTTTTCTACTTAATGTGTTATCTAAGGGTTGGTTTCAGTTAATTCAACTAGTGTAGTGGATGTCATTGCTTACTAATTGATGTATGGATTAAATGAATCTGTCCTTAGATGTTCTTGTTGGGTTTAAGCTAGAAGATTTGGGAACACTAGGGATTAGAGTTAGCCCTGTCCTCTAGGATCCTTGTGTAACCAGCTGGCCTTTCTAAGATCTCTTTATTAAACTCATCTCTGTTTTTCCTTTGGAGCATGCTAAAGTTGACCTGGAGTTAAATGACCTTTGGTCTGATCTATAAGCTGCCCCTGCGTCCCTTCTTTGAAAGCTGCCTTTGAGTATGTCCAAGCAGGTCTGGAGTTAAATGACCTCTGGCCTGATCTATAGACAGAAATTAGGCTGCTTTCCTTCTCTTGCTTTCAATCCTTAATGTTCCACCCCATCATCTATCTAAAATATCCTTTAGTATAGATGAATTGCCCTCTGAAAGCCTTGGCTAGTTGTTGCATGTAATTCCCTTTCATGACTCCATAGCCCAATGGATGGAATTTTCTTGACCTATCCTCTTTGCTGAAACATCCTGCTGCTTTGTTCCTTTTCTCCCATTGCTTTATCTGTCTATTATCTCATGACCAACCCAGCAACCACCAACCAAACCATTTTAAAACCCCCTTTGTGCTTCATAACTAGCCTAACATCTCATTTGAGCTTTCAAAGATATATCATTCTTTTCTTTATTGGATAGATCCCTCTCTGGGTCCAGGAGGGCTAGATCCTAGGGCCCCAAAGCGGTTCTGATGTTGTCTCATGTTTTGGTCTTGCCAATCTAGCCAAAACATGGGAACCCCAACATAATGGTGACTCCGCTGGGGACTTGAGTGCATTTCACCTTAAACATTCTTAGGCACTCAAAAGACCCAAGATCTCTGGTTAGATTGGCATTCAATTTCTGATGGGGACAACATCCTAATTCAAACATTCATATACATCCACCTGATGACTCCACACTCTCTATGATCCAAAGGCCTAATGACTCCATTGGTAGAAGACTCTGAACTGGTTGACCAGATACAGTGACCTCTTTCTGATTTACAAACATTCTTCCACGCATACAGAGAAGATATGCCCCAATGAATAGGGAGCATATCCCTAGATTCCCACACAAAATGCCTGAAGTGGACTGGTTAAAAAACCTGCCTATCTTTCAGGGTGAAAACACTGAGGACCCCTTGCTACATCTCATCAAGTTTCATATACATGTGTGGAGATTTAAATTTGAATGGCATGAAGACTTCCTAATGAAAATGTTCATGGCAACATTAGAAGGAAAAGCTAGGGTCTGGTATGAATGGTTAGAACCTCAGAGTTTGTTTTCTTTAAGGGACATGCACCAAGTATTTTACAAGAGTTATAAAGGAAACTCTCCATCCTTATCATGGGAGTGTTGCAATCAATCTCAGAATATCATACAATATCTGTTAGGTATTGATGAGGATTTGGTTAATATGCATCTTGAAGATCTATTAACAACCATTCAAAATTTTCATATGCATCCTAGCTATCACAAGAACATAGATGAATCGGCTGAGGAAGAAAACAGTCAAGAGACTGGGGAAATTCTTCAAGATATTCCTGAAAACTCAGATGCTGATTTATCATCCCTTATAGTTGAGGCTCAATATGACATCCTGCCTCCAATCCAGTCTTCATAGGAAACAGAGAGCTGCTGCACTTCTGCACAAAGGAACACAAGACCATCTTCCCCTTTGACATAAGAAGAAATAGATTAGATCATCAATAGACAGCCAACCTCTGAATTGTTTTACAGATAAGACATCCTTGTCCATTCATCTGATGAGCTTTGTTGTACAGAGTTGGAAATCTCACATGTAAATCAGAGTGAAGAAAAATCTACTGATAATCCAGTATGTCAGATTGGTAGCATTACTTACATTCATGATTTTCCTATTTTTGATCTATCTGATGATGATGTTCTCCAAACAGAAGATGATCTTGCAGGGTCATCATTAGTAGATTTATGTGAGGAAAATCAGTTCCCTTTACTTCCAAAAGGTAATGAGCCAGTGCATGCTATTTACGATACTGATGAAGAAATTTTTAAGAGTGCATAAGAGGGTGAAAGATCTCTAGATCTTGGTTTCACTCCATTACAACTCATCAGTAATGGTTTTCACATGATTGGAGGTCAACAACCATTCATCTCAGAAGATGAAGAGGAAAACAAGGAAGCAATTTTTGGGCAGACTGAAAATAGGGAGTTTTCTCTTGAAGAAGAGGAAGAAATAGATCGAACCCCTGCTCAAGAATACATGGATCTCTCCACAGAGCTCAGCACCTCAGAGCAGAATACATTAGAGCTCCAAGAGGACAACACTGCCATATATGATGAGTCCTCCAGTTCATAAAATGAAGAAGAAGAGGGAGATTCTCTTTCTCAAGAGAGTCTTATTCTTGATCCAGTGGAAGAAGAGGAAATCCTGGTTGAAGCCTGCCTGCCAGATATTCATAACCAGGTATCATTTCATGATCCTTATGTACATTTCCTGCAAAAATTTGAAGAAGGATCAGAGGTCTTTTTGAGCAACATGTTGCAAATAGAAAGCAAAATTTTCAAAGTTGTTGTTGTGGAACAAAAAGAGTGGGAGCATCCCTGCCTATCCAGCATGCTCAGGGAGTTGAGAAATAAAGATTCGTCATGGGATCACTTGATGGACTGGTTACATTGGAAGAAATTGTTTGTAAGTTAGACTTGTAAATATTCCAGTTAGAGTAGGGTAGGTAGGAAATCTCAATAAAGCTCAATCTGTGATCATGTAGTAGTTGTTTTTAATTTCTGCAAAGTCCAGCAAGTCATACAGTCTAATCCTAGCTTGACTGTTTTCAATTTCTGTCTTAGAATGTAGAGAAGAAATCTGCTAGATAGTTTAATCCTAGCAGATAGTAGCGTAGGTAGAGAAACATATGAGACCAATAGTCTAATCTGGTCTCATGGAGTAATAAGGGTAGAAATAGATTAAGTTTATTTTCCTGCTTGTAAAAATTGATTATGTAAAGGGTATGCAAGTCCAAATGCACCCAGAAGAAAAATGTTAGGACTATAGTATGGGTAGGTAGTTGTTTGAGAGAAATTGTATTGTTGATATGATGTCTTCATGATGTGTGGCAGCTGATCAAAGAAATAAAGGAATGAGTCAAGCACCAGGCATCTGGCCTACACCAAATATTTATTTTCTGAATTCTTGACTCCTTCAAGAAGAATCCATCCCCATGTGGAGCCACTGTTAGCACCCCTATAAATTTTTGACAAGCAAATAGGGGTCTAAGATGTTGTTGAGCCTTCAAGGAATGCATTTCCCCTGAAAAAACATCATCCTTGAAGCCTCCTTGTGCCTTTGTCCTTTGATAATATCCCCTTTGCTGTTTCTAGTTTAAAGGCCTCTCTGTTGTGAAGACGAATGCCCAAAAGGCCCTTTTCCCTCTTATTTCACCCCCACTTAGCTTCTATTCTGCTCCCCTTTGTCTCCCCTTCTATTTCCCTTTTTACCCTCTCAAAAGTCCCAAAACCCCCTTCAAGTTCTACCCACATCCCTTGTTTGGGCTAATTCCCCTTTTTCCCCTTTATCATTCCCCTTACTAACCATTAAAATGCATTAAAATGGGCCAAAAAACCCACTTTGCCACATTATAATAGGGCTTAGCCCCTTTCCCGCCAGCCCCTTCCAACCACTTCCCCATATACCTGTAGCCCAAGACCAAGTGCTTAAGTCTTGAGCGCTAATCGCAATCGGTGAACGTCGGAGGGGCGAATTCCTTTGTTACGTTAAAAAATCCTGATGCGATTGTTTTATTAACAAGTCCGGTGACTTGTTTTCCACTGTTGATCTGCCGCATAGATTGGACGGCTCGCGCTAATCGCAAGTCTTCGCAATCTCAAATTTTATATTGCGTCCCTCGATCGGTTCATCGAAAATGTTTGCGATGTGATTGATCGCATCACATTTCCCTTTCACCCCTCCGATCGTAGCTTTCCGACCTCATCCCGGCCGTCCATCTTCTCGCTGGACCAAACGGTCCGCACACCCCCCGCCGCATATTAATCGCAGTCGCAAGTCTGTTCCCATCGCATGTTTTATGTGGAACGCTACGATCACTCATCGCAAATATTTGCGATGCGATTGATTGATTGCAAATCCTTCCGATCATCGCATCGCAACTCTGCTCCGATCCACCCAATCACACCATTTCTTCCCGATTCGCCTGATCACAACTCCCCTCTGATCGCCTTCCCCTCCGATTGATCGCATCACACATCCTCCCGTTTGCGATTGAGATTACCACCCACTTCCGATTTGCGATTGTGATTGGTACTGCCGGGTCCCACATCCAAAGGCTCCGCTCCACTGTTTTTCCATGTTTTCCTTTGTAATTCGCCCAAACGTTAAACTTTGGGCTTTACACTGTGCGTTATTTTCTTCGCCACTTTTCATGGTTTCTATTGTTTCTCCACTACTCCGCCACCACTCCTCCGGCCTCCGCAGCATTTCTCCACCACTTCCCGGGTTTTGTGACGAGTTATTTCATTGTGCAAGGGTCACAGAGAGGCCAATTCAGCGGCCAAATGAGGCAGCAAAGACAGATTCCGAAGGGATTGACACCCATAATTGAATATCAACTATTATAATCTCGTTTTCAAAGAAGCAAGGCACATTTTGAAGACTTAAGCATGCAAAGGGTCATATCTGCGTTTTAATATCAGCAGAACGCATTCCTCCAGGTAGGACATTTATCTACAGCATTCCTCATACCTCCTCGAGCCCTGAAACAGTTAATTACACTGGCATAAACTTATTTAAGACTATCAGACAACAGTTATGGAGGTATGGAGAGGTCAGTAGATCCTTCAATCCAAGTCACCAATTCCAGAAGGCAGCGCAGATTTCCAAACACCAGAAGGACTTCAAGAAATATCAGCGGTCAAATCCGACCCAACAAAGATCTCCAAAATAGTCTTCAGAGTACAGTTCAGAGCTATTAAGCAGAGTGGGCTCGGACCCTTCCACCACTCTGTCTTAATGGGATCCATTTAATATTCATCTACCCCTGTTATTCTCATTCTCCTATAATAAATCCCCAAGAACATATTGAAGTGGTTGTTGGGCGGTTGTTGTTCGGCTGTTGTCATTGCTGTTAGAGGGATTCATTTTGGACTGTTAGAATAGTCTTGGGAGGGACTAGCAGATTATTTTGTATTGTAATAGACTGGGAGGAGAAGTCTAGACTGTATTAGCCATTGAGCTCAATGTATATGACTGGTTTTGCATCATTAATCAAGCACATTTCACAGGATCCTGGTCTATTACTATTGGTGATGTTTTTCTTACTTTGTTCATTACATTTCATGTTGTTCGTTGTTCTACTGGCTCGCATCAGAAATCTGGCATAATATTTTCCCTTGTTAGGCACCCTATGCTTCTGCTCTCCTTGCCTTAGATGTTTTCTGCTTAATGTGTTATCTAAGGTTGGTTTCAGTTAATTCAACCAGTGTAGTGGATGTCATTTCCTACTAATTGATGTATGGATTAAATGAATCTGTCCTTAGATGTTCTTGTTGGGTTTAAGCTGGAAGATTTGAGAACACTGGGGATTAGAGTTAGCCCTGTCCACTAGGATCCTTGTGCGACCAACTGGCCTTTCTAAGATTTCTTTGTTAAACTCATCTCTGTTTTTCCTTTGGAGCATGCTAAAGCTGACCTGGAGTTAAATTACCTCTGGTCCGATCTATAAGCTGCCCCTGCATCCCTTCTTTGAAAGCTGCCTTTTAGTATGTCCAAGCAGGTCTGGAGTTAAATGACCTCTGGCCTGATCTATAGACAGAAATTAGGCTGCTTTCCTTCTCTCACTTTCACTCCTTAATTTTCCACCCCATCATCTATCTAAAATATCCTTTAGTATAGATTACTTGCCCTCTGAAAGCCTTGGCTAGTTGTTGCATGTAATTCCCTTTCATGACTCCATAGCCCAATGGATGGAATTTTCTTTACCTATCCTCTTTGCTGAAACATTCTGCTGCTTTGTTCCTTTTCTCCCATTGCTTTCTCTATCTATAATCTCATGACCAACCCAGCAACCACCAACCAAACCATTTAAAAACCCCCTTTGTGCTTCATAACTAGCCTAACATCTCATTTGAGCTTTCAAAGATATATCATTCTTTGCTTTATTGGAGAGATCCGTCTCCAGGTCCAGGAGGGCTAGATCCTAGGGCCCCAAAGCGGTTCTGATGTTGTCTCATATTTTGGTCTTGCCAATTTGGCCAAAACATGGGAACCCCAACAACTACCACCAAAAATTCCTACAGGCATGTTATTTATGGCCCACCCTATTTCATTATTGCATTCGAGTAGTCAAACGGTGCAAGCGATGCCAATGATTCACCCACAAGGCAAGAGAACCTCCCACTCTTCTACACCCGATCATTGTAGTCGATCCATTTTGCAAATGGGGAAAATAATTTATGACTTGTAAACCTCTGCCATATGGAAATCACAACTACATCATTGTAGACATCGATTATTTCACTAAGTGGGCAGAAGCCATCCCACATATCAAAACACGATAGAAACCACATCACATTTTATCTTCAACCATGTCATCATACGATTCAACGTTCCTAAGGAATTAGTCTCCGATCACAGAAAATAATTTCCTAAATGAAATATTCTTGGAGTTCTCTCATCACCTAGGATTAACACATGAATTTGCATCGCCATACTGCCCCAGTCCAATGGATAGGTATAAGCTGTTAACAAAGTAATCAAACAATGTGAAATCATATCATCAATAACCATAAAAAAAACTAGCACCATATGGTTTTTTCAGTCTTGTGCACATATCGCATGGTAGTTAAAACCTCTATAGGATTCACACATTTCCAACTAGTGTATGTAGTGGAATTTGTGATTTCCATTGAACACGAAATCCCCAACTTACACGCAACCATCGAACTCCTCAATCATACCGAGCCTTTAGAGAAATGGTTGGTACAATTAGAACTCGTCGACGAAAATCGATGAGAGTCACTCCAACATAATGAAGCACATAAAAAAATGGTAAAAGGATCATTCGACCGCAACATCACCCCTCGCTCATTTTTAGAGGGGGAGTTAGTCCTCCGCTAGGATGTTGCAAAAGAGAACTTAGGACCCGAGAAGTTTGAAAAATTATGGAAAGGTCATTACATCATTAAAAAATTCCTCCTTGAGGGAGCATACATCATGTCAGAGCCAGACAGTAAATGCCTAGTTAACCTCGTCAATGGGCTCTACCTCAAAAAATTTCATGCATAAGGGCAGGAAGTCTCAACCTTATAGATAAGATGCATGTAACGTAATTTTTTTATATGATCACAATCATCGTGGACTTGTTCTAAAAAATGCTCTGGTGTCACAGATGGATCGTACCCCCATATACTATTTTGGATTCATTGATGGAGCCTCACGATGGTCCCAAAATCTAGTAGCAACTTCTTGGGCCATATAATATCCTGACCAGTCATCATTCCTCAGCAATGGAGTATGTATTGGACCAGCTACCAATAATCAAGCAGAATATGATGCAGCCATCATTCTATTGATTCTGACGACATTCACCATCTACATGTCTATCTTGATTCCCAACGAGTGGTATCACAGTTATACCAATATTTTGAAGTAAAAAATTCACACCTATTTAGGAATTACTTGCATGCACGACAATTAAGTCATCAATTTTATCATATTACATTTACACATGTACGAAGAAATCAAAACGAGATATTTGATCGCATAGCTAAACACATACTAGACTGGAATTCATCTCGTATAAACCATCATTGATTAAAAAACAAAACATGAAAACATAAATACCCATCATAGGTACATAACATCCATAAATAAACACAAATAATAGCCATAGAGACATCATAAGAGCCGCAAAAAATATATATCTCGCATACATCAATAATATATGAGTCCCAGTATACAAGTCATGTCCCTGACCATAATGTCAGTAAAAAATATATCTACATATCATAAAAATAGGGAATCATCCTCATAATGGAAGTTTTCCATAAGCATACAAATATCCTTAGGGCTGATCCCTGCCTGGTGGGTCCTCTGGACCAATGGCTGCACCCGGTTCTAGTTCAGGTGCAACAACCAAAAAATGCAAGTACCGCACGGTGCAAATTTGGGCGATTCCCCCTCTCTTGAGCCATCACTATCTCAAGCCATACATCGTCCAAATCATCAAAAAATCCCCGGGTCGGCATACCCTCGGTCAATCTCTCTAACTAACCCCATGAATCAGCTAGACGAAATGCACGAGCATCCGCAGCCTCGGCTCGAGCCTCTGCCGCTAGCACCCTAAGGTTAGCAGAAACTAACTGATCCTCAACCACCACAATATGAGCCTTAGCCTCCTCACTGTGGGCAAGGAGGGCAACATCCCCTCCAGAAGTTGTAGCACTGCTACCCTCCCTTGAAGGGCCCCCATGGGCCATCACCTCCATACCCCCAAATCTAGGCCCGAATGGCCCCCCCTGGGACCCTCCTCAATGGTTGATGTCTCACCAAGTGGGCACTAGGATGCCTCACCGAACCAACATCTGCAAGAGAAAAAAAAATAGTGTCAGTGTCACCATAAAAGACATATAAATCTATACATGATAAAATCCTCAAAAAATGAAAAAAAACATCAAAGGTCATACCCTGTTAGGTGAAATATCATCACCAAGCCACCCCTCTCAGCCAAATCTATCATAGATCTGATGCAGACACATCCCTGTGTAATCTTTTTGGGACCACAGTGATCCCGAGCCTAGCGCTAGATGTTCACTCCCCCAGGCGGGAGTGGGTGTGGAAGAGCCTCCCCTTGAGCAGTAGACCAGTCATGAAGTAAATTTTTGTCTCCAGCCAAATGACTAAATCTCTGCACTGCAACACCATAACACGTCATCTCATGTTCCAACAGCGGACTAGGAATTGAAGAAAACCATCCTATGACCTCAACAGGTTGTTATCAAGAAACTTGAGCAGCCCATACTGTGCCAAAACCCTCCAAGCACCGGGGTCTTGGGCCACAACTGCTCGACGATCGAGCCAATCTATCTCATGCCACAACATCCTGTCACTAGATAAAAACAAAAAATCAGCGACTAAAACCAAACAAATCAAAAAATTTCAAATTTTTTAAGCATCATTGTGCCTTTGTAGATATCAAGCTCGATGACCCCACGTTTGTATCAGATACAAACGCATGAATCATCGTGTAATTCCTTCACCAAGTGTGAAGGCCTCATGCAAATATTTCCTTCTATGCGAGGACTGCTCAAGCCAGCCTCGATCTCCCATGTGGTCGAGGAAAAAAAATGGAGATAAATTCTGTAAAAAATCATATTTTTATGGACCCCCCATGCAAAAAAGTGAAAAAATTACAAATTTGTACATTCAGGACCCTACCTGACATTATCGACGTGAATCTTGGGTACTCAGGCTAACCGCAACGTCAAGAAAGTATCGGGAGAAAGGGCTCAACTCTGACATCATACTCTCAAATGACACAAATGGGTCGAAATGAGCCATATTGGCCCATATATTTCCCTTTCCTCATTATTCAACAGACCATAACTAGAGCTCAGAAATCCCAATTGCAAAACTGCAAGAAAAACAACGATCAATACTTCATCATGTTCAAGCTAGGCTCCATACATCAATGCCTCAGAAAAAGTCATTTTTTCAGTCACAGCATGTATACCCTCTCTTATTGCTTTACATTCAAAGTTATTTTAAATATGTGTTAGCGTAAATTCTTAATGCAAGTGTATGAAAAGATATCACTTTAGTTTTGTGTGAAAAACAACCCTAACAACAAATATGGTTGCTCAAATTCCTTAGATCTGCAATAGATGGTTGAAACAAATGCAACAAAAACCAATATTTATGCAGTAAAATTAGTTAAACAATAAAAGGAAATAAGATTTGCTCCAAATAACCAATAGAAAAGTCAAAATATATAAAGAATTTTATATGTATTAACACTTGGGAAGGGAACATAGAATGATGTTACCAATCCCCCTCAATGGGATGGGTTCTTGGTTGTCCTCAACACTTCAGATCCATAAGTTTCTCTCTCTCAATGGTGTAGAAAACCCAAGACATTTTGAACTCGGTGGGAGCTCAAGAAGCAAGAAAATAGTAGCAACAATGAGAATGATCAAAGCATGACAATGAAAGTGATCAAAATTAATAATGAATGGAAAACCCTCCTATTTATAACAAAATATTGAGTTTTCCTTGATAATAGTGAATAATAAAATATTATTAACCAAGATCTAGATCTAATTACTTGGAATATTTTATTACATTTTGTTGGAGGGAAAAGGAATTTAAATTGGTTAAATCCCTTTATTTAGAAATAATAAACAAATAAATAATTTATTTATCATTTCAAGAATGGGGTTAAGGAATAATTTAACAAATAATGATTTGTTTAATAATTTTTAGGTGATTTAGTCAAATTTAACAAGGAATAACAATTAAATAATGATTTAATTAATTATTCTTAGAGAAAAATAAGATAAATAATTATTTAATTAATTATTTCTCATAATTGGGTTAAATATGACCAGGAATATTATTTGAGTAGTGGTTTAATTAATTATTCCTAGAGGAAAATCAAATAAATAATGATTTATTTAATTTTTCCTCACTGGATTTCTTGTTTGAACCATAAATAACTTAATAAAATATCGTTTATTAAATTATTTATTATAGTGAAAGACATTTTACTATGTTAAAATTGGTCTTTCATGGTGTACTTTGATCCATCTAATTGTGAATGGTTAGATGACCAAAAATTGGTGTAACATATTGCCCCCCAACGTGTGAGCATTAGGAGCTAATCGTATGACTGAAGTACATTGTAAGAACACAATCAATAGACACCGAAGGGTAGTCAAAGAGAGAAAGATACATAAAAGAAGTGAAACGAGAGAGGACAATAACTGAGGGGGCGAGACCTACAAAAGATATTAGTTTCCTTTAATGTTTGGGTACCTGTTCTCAGTGAGGTGGGGGAGGCATACCTATGCCCACCGATATGACAAAGTACAAAGAATAATGGTGCACCCAGTAAAATGAGACTGAGCTATAAAGTACATGATATGGTGGCATAAAATGGGCCAGCAAAAAATATAATGGATCCCACATACATACTTCTCCTGAGACAATAGTCAGGACTGAATATAATAATATCTGAATACATGAGATATAATAAAAACCAAAGAAGCCTTGATAAACACGAAAGGGCTTTGAAAAAATATGAATGGATCATTTGAGTGATACATGCATGTTATAGGCTTTGCAAGCAGCTGGAACTGAACCCATAAAATTTGCGGAGCTGCATCTGAGGATGTAGCATAACATGAGTTCATCCGGGCATGTGGGGGGCTACCTGAAGGGCCACCCCCTCATGATGTTTGAACCATCTCACACACAGCGGGGAATCGCTGGGACAATTTGTTGGATAAATGAACCATAAATTATATCGATCTCAATCATGATAGAAGGATTTGGATGAGAAAGAATCAAGTCAAAGGGAAATGAGGAGTCCCTTTACCTGATCTGAGGCACCAAATGAGAATGGAAGTTGGAACCAAGGTACATCGCCCTCTAGACTTGTCTATTGGAATGAATGTGCTGATGTCGACAGAAGGAGGACCGCCATCGGTGAGGCAACAAGGAATCTTCAAATAAAGCATGAGAGATCATATTAAAGTGATTTATGGACTGACAACAGGGATGATGATGGAAGGGGGAATACTGCATAGTAGACAGAGGACTTCCCTTGTCAGATCATAAAAATCATGGATGACCTGGCAGTGATTGAATTGACTTCGGAGGGGATGGGGGACAGTATGACTGGAGGAAAAAATGGGTGACACGAGAGAGGTACAAGGTAAAAATGGATGGAATACTCTAACAGTAGGAAAAGGGACTCGGGACAAACTCCATGAATGTGATGGTGACTCAACTCAGATGCTCTGAAAAAGGGTGTCTCAATGAGGCTGCCACCCAAAATAGGCCCGATGGGGACCATATAAGCGTGAGAAAAATGTGGTTACTCAAGATGGAAATTGTTAGTATGAATCTTGATTCTAAGTGTACAAAAAAATACCACTTTAGTTGCGCATAACAAACAACCCTAACAATAGAAATGACTGCTAATATCTTTAGATATGCAGTTAGATGATAAAGAAAAATGTTGCAAAAATCTAGATCTATGCATTAGAAGACATTAAACAGTAGAAAAATAAGATTTAATCCATAAATCCAATAGACAAGACAAGAATATATCCAATGAAATTTTTATTAATGGCACCTAGGAGGAAAACACAAGAGGGTGTTCCCTGTTCTCCTCAATGGGATGGGTTCTTGTAAGTCCTCAACACTTCAAATTTAGAATTCCTCTCTCTTGATGGTGTAGAAAACCCAGACAAAAATGGAAAAATATGGCTATGATAATGGATCAATAGCCAGACCAAGAGTTGAGATCCAGAGTGATCTTTAGGCAACAAAAGGTGACAAATGAATGGGAAAACCCTTCTATTTATAACAAAATATTGAGTTAGTCTAGAGATTGGTGCATAGTTAAAATATTATTAACTAAATCTAGATCCAACTTTTATGAAATATTTTATTATATTTGTTGGAGGGAAAAGGAATTTGACTTGAGTCAAATCCCCTTATTTGTAAATAATAAATAAATAAATGATTTATTTATCATTTTAAGGATGTGATTAAGTAATAATAAATAAATAAATGATTTATTTATCATTTTAAGGATATGGTTGAATAATAATCAAATAAATAATGATTTATTTAATTATTTAAGGGTGAATTAGTCATATTTAACAAAGAATATTATTTAAATAAGATTTAAACAATTATTCTTTAGAAAATAATAAGACAAATAATGATTTATCTAATTAATTTCTTTGTTTTGGGTTAAATATAACTAGAAATATTAATTAAACTATTGTTTAACTAATTATTTCTTGAGGAAAATCAAACAAATATATATTTATTTAATATTTCCTTATGGGGTTTCCTGTTTAGACCACAAACAACTTAATAAAGGTGATTTACTAAGTTATTTTCATAATGAAAGCAATTTTACTTGGAGTAAAATTGGTCTTACATGATGTACTTGGGTCCATCTAATGATAATAGGTTAGATGACCAAAAAATGGTGTAACAGATTCCCCCCCAACGTGCGAGCATTAGGAGCTAATTGTATGACCGAAGTACGTTGTAAGAACTCAATCACTAGACATCGAAGGGGAAGTTAAAGAGAGAGAAGTATAAGATAAACCAATTTGCTGAAAGAACTAGAACCTGAGGAGGCGACATGCAGGTGTGACAAGTTTTTTTGATAAGTGAGTATCTGCTATAGGCGACGGGGGAGGCATACCTATGCCTGCTGAGGCAATAGTACAAACAATAAGGCGCCCCGAAAACCACGGAATGAAATAATAAAGCATATGATGGCCTAAACATGAGCCAGATAAATAACATGATAATGAATCCCACATACATATTGTGCCTGGGATAACAGCCAAGACTTGTACAATAATATCTGAGTACATGAGATATAAATACAACCTAGATGCCCTTGAAAACAGGAAAGGGCTCTAAAAATCTGACTGATACATGCAATCGAAAAGGCATTGCAAGTGGCTGAGGCTGACATCATCAAATATATGCAGCTGCATCGAAGGCTGTAATGAAGATGTCATCCCAGTGTGTGGGTCCTACTTGTAGGGCCACCCCCTCATGAGGACTGAAACATCTCACACACACCCAGGAATCATCGATGTTAGCTACTGCATCACTGAACCATCAAGTATACAGATCTCGATAATGCTGAAAGGAGCTGGAGCTAAGAAGCAATCAAGTCAAAGGGTAATAAGGAGTCCCTTTGCCTGATCCGAGGTACCAAACAAAAGTGGAAGCTGGAACCAAGGTACATCGCCCTCTAGACCTGTCTTCTAGAATGAATGAGCTGATGTCAACAAAAGGAGGTCTGCCATAGGTGAGGCAATAAGGGATCCTCAACTAAGGTATGAGAGAAAATAGTAGAGAGATTGAAATAATAACACCAATGATGATGATGAAATGTGTGGAAATGAGTAGCGAACGAACGACTTCCCTTGTTAGAGCATAAACAACATGGATGGCCTGGGAGCGACTGACACAATATCATGGCGGATAGGGGACAGTGGGACTGAAGGCCATAATGAGAGACATGAGAGAGAAACCAAGCAATGAATGATGGAGGACTATAGCGGGGTGCGAAGGAACTCGGGATAGACTCCATGAAAGCGATGATGACTCTACTCGGATGTTCTAAACAAGGGTGACTCGATGGTGCTGCCAGACAGGAAAAGGGTCTAATGGGGACCATAAAGGCATGAGTACAAGATGGTAGCTCACGATGAAAGTCAACACAAGCGTGGAAAAGTATGGAGGCAACATGGTGCCCCCGGTACGAGTGTTGCAAGTGAATAAATTCGATTTTGAGGAAGGGTGAAGTGGCACTTCATGGGAAAAATGTGTCCCGATGAAGTATCAAATCACTAAAAACTAACAGATACCCATTTGAGGGCTCGGTGAGAGCTTTCCAATGGTGTGGATGGTTTGGTAAACAGAGCTATAGTTGGATTGTAGCAGGCAAAAGAAAAAATAGGGGTTTCTATTTTAATAATGCATTTTCCCTCCAAAATCATTCATTTGCATGTGGAGCTGTGGTGAATGTAGAGAGGAGAGAAGGCCCTAAATCTTGCGACGATTGTAGCGAACAAACCGACCATTGGAATTGAGATTCGTCAGTTGTAGGTAAGAGGCCTAACCCTACTCTTCATTTTCAGTGGATTAAAAGTTTAGATTAGGTCCCTAAGGCTCAGTAACAACTCTCTACTCCTCTTCACGGCCGGGTCGCACTTTTTGGGGAAAAAGTGCGATCTGTCCGGGAGGGGTGTTTCTGTGCTATTTTTTGGCTGAGCACTAGGGTTTTTTGATGAGAAATAGTATTTCCTATCCGTATACTGATAAATATGCTGGTTTTGTGCAGGTATGGCAGAATTACGGATAAACTGGAGAGAGAGAGACCTGGGCACATTACGGTCAGAGATCCAGGAGGATCAGGGTTTTCGCAGTACTTTGGCCAGGTTTTGGGTTCTAAATTTTGTGGAGAACCCTTTGATGAGAGCTAGGGAGCCTTTATTGGCTTGGATTGTCAGCTATTGGGATCCAGACGATGAGGTATTTATAGTGTAGGGGCACCTGATCGAGTTGACGGTCTAGGATATATATTTCCTGACTGGTCTTCCACCACTTGGGATGGTACGGAATACTCAGCCAGTATTATGACGTGGGTGGAATATCATAGAGTTTGTAGAGCGCCATTGTCGGCCAGGTCTCCAAGTCAAGGGGACTCGGATACCCATTGGGGATTTGGAGAGGTTAGAGACCCGTGCTGTGGCCGTAGTGGTACTATGGATCCTGGGAAACCAAGCACTCCATCACATTATAAGGGGTCAAATGATGCTTGTGGAGAGTGTTTTGAGTGGGACCTACTATGGGTGGGCCCAAATGATGTTTTCGTCATTGAAACGACAATTGTCGCTATGTAAACATAAAGTGAACCATGACTACGCATATGGTACAGTTTTGTGCTCTTTCTTCTTTGAGAAGATCCCGACACTTCAACCTCGCATACAACTCCCAGATGGAAGCCCGAGAGAACCTAGGATGCACCGATGGGGGTGACTACTATGTAGAGGAGGAGATGGAGCAGTTGGATGGGTGTTCCATCTTGATTTCTTTATTCATTGGGATCAGATGCCGCTGTATATAGATGACTATCCCTACAGTGGGATGAGTTATTGTGGGGACCCATATTTGCCACTGCCACCTGGTCGTATATGAGGACTCGATGGTTGGTGAAAAATTGCTAAAATTTTATGTACATGTAAATTTTCTAGAATATTATATGTGGTATTGATTCTTTTACTTTTGGTATGCATATACAGCACTAGTAAAAAAGGTCGGGTACATGGGACGACCTGCAGTATCGGGGGCCACGTGATCACGATGATACGGGGAGTAGCACAATGAGGATGCGCACTTCTTCTGGAGGATATCCATCATGTATGTGAGAGGCTTCGACCGCGTGTTTCGGAACGCAACCGGGAAGACTTAGATGACCATTACATAGAGCCATGTATTGGTTTACCTCGAATGGCGAGGGCCTGCGGTGCATGGTGAGCGTCATGATTGTGTGATCTATGAGTTATGGGTGAGCCACTGCCCGGGGGACCTCCGCGTATAGTGATTAGTGTGTAGGGGTAGGTGGTGCCCCCAGTTTTGGGTTTTTGTAACATGTTATGGGCATGTCATATGTATCAGAGTTGATGAACTCTAAAACATTTTGTACAACACATACTATGGATATGCATCATTTTGGTATTTTTATGTTATTTTCTTGTGTTAAATGTGTGTGTTAAATGCCAATCCAGAATATGGTTTGCAATGCTATCTACATAGTGATTTTGTGCTCTAGGTACATGAATGAAAGTAATGATTTCAAATTCAAGCATCAAAAGCTTCACTCTTAAATATATTCCAAAAAGGATAGGATTATGCACACAATATACACCATTCAATTGCATGACAAGAAGCAGGGAATCTAAACGAACATGAAGGTGGAGGATGCGATGTGAAAGGGCATCGGCTAATAAACCTCGTACAACATCATATTTGGCCTCATTATTGGTATCAGTACCAATGCATACATCGTTCGAAAGAATAAGCGCATGTAAAGGGGTAAAAATGGCCCAACCTCCCGAGGCTAAATTCCGGGAGTAGCGACTTGCACCATCGGCAAAACCGATATAAGGTGTTGATGGGGTCCCTCTGAAAAGTGCCACAAGACAATAAATGGGAGGAGAAAGAACAATGCTGGTAACCTGAGCGCACAGTAGAAATCAAATGCACTCTGCGGAAGGGAGTGATCTCGGTAGGATGTCTACTTCCCACATGCCGTCGATGAGGGGGAGTGTGGGAGCTACTGGAGGCGTAGCTTGAGCTTAGGCTGTATAAGTCACCAAGGGTATGGATGATGGCATCCTTTTTATGGGCAGGAAAGATGAAGTCAGAGGTGGACGTGGCTTCCATGATGTCGTCGTCACAACAGGAGGTGGAAGGACAGGAGTGTTGGGCGAGCGCTGTGTCTCGCGGACAAGACCCAGGTTCAGGAGTTGTGGCCAACAAAGGGGTCCGGTGTAGTCTAGGAACACGCCGGCATTTTCACCCTGCTCTGGAGAGCAGTGCGTCTCACCCGAGGCGTGCTGCAACCACATGCATAAGGGGATGAGATCAATGGTAAGGGACAAACCCGCAACTCATGAAGAACAGGGCATCGATTACACATTCAGAGTCGTATATGCAAGATCATTTAATAAGCATTCAGACATTAGCGAATAAAATTTTAAACCAGCATAAACACATTACAAGCACATGAACATCTTATTTAGACAGCAATCTCTCATTGTATTAATCTCTTGACAGAACACATGATTACATGGCATTCCCACAGATAGCTACAAATCTGATACAGATGGGTTTCAGAACAGAAAGGTAGAATAGAAGATAAGAAACCATATGAAGAACATGCATGAATCCTCCGCAGCTGCTCTGCGTGTCCTTCCTTGTCTCTGGCCTCGCGACTTCTTCAGTATGCATTCAACAACAACCTCTTTTCAGCCGGGTGACTGTTATTTATTCACCCGCTCTTCGCGACTAGCAGTTCCTCTGTGTCTTCACTTCGGCTTCTCCCAGCTTCTCTTCTGATATCTGCGTGTTTCACTTTCTGTCTTCTGCTGTGTTTCCTTTATCTGTACTTGTACATGTTCTATCTCCAGCTATCGAGTGCTTCCGCGCCACCTTGGTAGCTCCGCAACTCCTGGTAGTTGCGGCGCGGTCGCGGTTGCCATGTGTATTTATGCCGCAACTCAAAAAGGGTCAAAACTCAAAATGTCCTCGCCAAGACTTCAAAACTTAAACAAAAACAAGGGCCCCAACAGGCCCCGACCACAATTCCTTGACTCGTCCGCGAGTCAATCACAAATAACAGTTTCTACTTCCATTGCCCCGCTGGCACCCGCGCTCTGTTCTGATGTGCTTTCGCCCTACGCCCTTTCCTGCTGTGCTCCGCCATCTGGTTGTTCAAACAAGGGCCCCAACTCCGGGACCCGGCGGAGCACTCTATCTCTCAGCTCGGTGAAGTCTGCCACCGCTTGCTGCCATTCCTGCATAAGCAAGTCGGCTTCTTGAGAGATCCGGGTGGTGGCGGCTTCGTCTATGGGCGTCGGGGCAGCCCCGAACAGCGTGGCGAGCTGGGCTTCGGCCTTGGCATCCAGCTGGTGCATAGCGTCAGCATGGGCGCGAAGGGGCGGACGAATTTCCCGGATGACATGTTTGGCCGCTGTCGAGTCGGCCTCAGTCTGTTGCATGTGAAGTTCAAGCTCATCCGACTGGGCGTAGAGCTGATCAAGCCGTGCTGGGTCCGTGGTTGCCTGAATGTCCCGGGAAATCTGTTGCAGCTGGGCAGCGATAGGCTGCGTCTTGACAGTTAGCGCGAGTGAGCACTCCTGCAGACTTCGCAGAAGGGCAGAAGCCGCGGCTGCAGTGGAATGGAGAGTTGCTTGCATACTGACTGCCTGCGTCTGCTTGGCAGTCACCTGTTCTGAATGGTCACTGGGTGGATCTGGAAGGGTAGGCCGTGCGGCTAATGCCGCTTGTAGTTCCTGGTTCTCCCTGCAAACAACAGTGAAAACAGTCCTGAGGTGGTGAGCCTGGAGTGCTATACTGTTCTCCGCTATATCGGCAGGGAGTGGGGCATAATGAGCCCTGGCAGCAGGCCATACGTTGGATAATGCCTGAATAGCAATGTTGACCTGCTCCTGGAGGTTGGTCTTCTCCCGAGTTAGTTGATGGCACTGTTCAGTAAGCGCCATGAGTTGATTCTGCTGCTCGATAAACCGCTGCTCCAGCCCTGTGTGAATCTGCTCGGCCTTTAGGGCCGCCCGCTGAATAAGTAGGTACAGTTGTGCTGTAGTCCATGGTTCTGCATTAGTTGTGTTGGGTGCACCCTGCTCTGGTCTTTTTTCCTGCGAAGGTTGGCCATTGACCCCTGATCAGTTGGAGGTCTCCGGAGGATGGACCGGCGTCTGCTGCTACACCGAAGTGGCCATATCGGGCTCCGGCCGGTCTTGCTGCGTGGTCTGCTCTGGGGGAGGGGTGGCCGAATCAGCCCCAACTGTGGCTGGCTGGACAGATATAGTGGAGACCGGATCCTGAGATGTGGCCACGGGGTCAACCGGTGGTACCACGGCTGCAGTACTGGAGGTGACTTCCACCCCGTGGTCGCCTCCGAAACGTTCCCGGATCAGAGAATCTGACATAGTGGCTGATGAGTTGGATGGATTGGGGGAGGTGGCAGGTGGTAGGCCGGTGGGGAGAGCGGTGGTGTGAGGGAGGCGAAGGTTGAGGAACTCTGACGGATCGATCAGAGGTTCCTCCGGAATCAAAGTCGCTGTGGGTGGAGTGGCTGGTGGATCATCGTCGGTAAGATCCACCACTGGATCTGTGATAGCGGTGCGTGGCCTCTTGGATGGAGGGGGGTCAGAGGAATCAGGATCTGGGCCCGGTTCTCCCATCGGGGTGATGATAGGGGTAGCAGAAGTGAATAGGTTAGTGGGGATGGGAGAAATGAGGGGGGCGGTAGTGGAGGGAACACGAGACCGACTGATATGAAATTCAGCAAAAGAGGGAAATATAGGGGCACCACTTGAAGCAACTTGGGTGGCCACATTAAGTCGCCGTACCTGGTCATTGAAGTGCTCGACGATCGGGACCAGCGCTTCAGGCAGGTCCGGTGTGGTCTCCGCTGCATCTTGTGGAGGGTCCGCTGCAACCTGTGAGGACCCTGCTGCGCCGGTCGCAGCAGGCCGCTGTGCCGGTAGCATCCGATCAAAATTGTAGCGGGTGATCCCGTCGCGGACGTGCTTGATGACCCCCGGCCATGCAGAGACCTCACGGTGAAAGGTGTCGTCATTCAGCTGGAACCGAAGGGGCGCCATGTGAAAGGTGGTGTCCAGCACACAAGTCGGCCGGAGGAAGGTGTGCCTGTGGCTGACCCCAAACCACACCTGCTCACTGTACTCGTCCAACAAGTGCCTGGGCACCCGCTGCTGGTTGGTCACCACATCTGTCATCATCCCGTACCATGCCCGGAACGCCTCCGCGTTCACCTGTTTGGTGCTGGGATCCATGGACACCTGCCAGGGTGTGTATTTCATAGCAAGAGGCTGGCTTGCGGTCGTCTCCGCCGGAAACCGGACAGGAGGAAGGTGCCATTTCCACATGGCGAAGGCTAAAATCAAGTAGTCGTAAATGAAACTGGTGGTACGCTTGTAGTTTTCTTCGCAGGCCGCGAAGAGTTCCTTCAACACGAAAGAGCACCAATTCAACTTGGCGCCCCGGGTGCAGTGCTCTGCAATGGAAATTGTGTCCAGGGTGCATTCTCCTTTCGTATAGTGGCGCATCATCTTGCTAGCGATCAGGTAGCAAGCGAACCGGATTTCTGGTTTGTTGATCAGGTCAATTTTGGCACCTTTGCCACCCCGGCGAGTGCCATACTTGGTGTACAGGTCGGCGTCGCCCGACTTTCGGGCGCGCTTGGAGGAGGTCTGGCCCGCAGCGGAGACATCTGCACCGTTTTGAGACAGCCCTATAAGCCGATGAATGTCTTCGGCATGAATTGGGATTTCTTCGTTGAGCCACGAGGACCCGTACATGTCAGGCGGGAAGGCCGGGCGCAGGTGTTCCCCGATGTTAAAACCGAAAACTCATTTTTAAAAAACTCAAAAGAGTTTTTTCTTCCTAACATACCAAAACTAAAAAATTTTTCTTTCGCTTTCTTCAAATTCATTATGAGGTGGGGAGAACATGGTTGAACTTGTGCTACGAAACTCGCTAAAAGTCATTCGCAGAAAAACTCTATTTTTTGGTTTTAGAAGTATTTTTCAAGATCCGTTTTTAGCCAAATGAAAAGAATTTTGAAATTCTAAAGGAGGTTTCTCTTCCTAAAATATTCATCTACCATAAAATATCTCACATTTTTCATAAGTGTTACCAGTTGGGAGATACAAGGATTTATTTGAAGCCATATTTTCAGAAATCAGAATTTTCCAGTATACACCTGATGTTCAAAGACAGTTTCTGGGTAGTAGGGGAGGTATTGAAAAATACCAAGAGAGGTTTTTGTTTAGTACAGAATGGTATCCAAAATTGTCCTTCATTTTTGCAAAATAATTTTTTTATGAGGAGATAGAAGCTCTGTCCCAACACCTATTTTTCAGCTAGAACAGAACAGTAAGTTACAATTTCTTGATGCAGTTTTGTTGTGGAGAAGGACTTTATTTATTGAAATTATTTCAAATATGACTTATGATTGATCATTAAAGCTTTAAGACATCATGGAATAAGTTCAAGAAGTTTTAAAAAAACTAATATTTTTGAAAAAAGTCTGTGTAGGTGACATGCACAGTAGTTTCGTAGCGCGCTATGAAACTTCTATAGGTGCGGTTTTGAACATTTTGTTAAGGTTTCAAAAGGTGAAACATCTTGTTTTTGAAGTTTTGATGATGCTACATGATATAAATGATGCACAAATGAATTTCCAAGTGTAAAAGCAGAAGAAATTGGATGTTAAGTGATTGTTTACAAAGACATAGTTGTTGCGCTACGAAAACAGCTGATATTTTCGTAGCACAGACACATCAGCTATCTTTAAACTCTTTCAAGGGCTAAATTTTGCACATATGGAAGGAACTGGTTTTATGGGAGTGATAACACATGTCACTTGTCTCAAAAGGTCGAAATTTCCAGCAAAAGGGTTCAAAGAGCATCAATGAAGGTTAAAGCTTAAATGCAGGAAACAATTTCTCGGTTTGTAGGGCGTATACATATGACTCAACAGTGGTCTCGGGAGAATATCTCATGTGCAGGTTAGTGAGGTCATAACCGCCGACTGTGTCTTCATCTGGAGACCTGTACCCTTGAGTAGCCATCAACTGTCATATCCAAGACTTTGTTTCATACTTGCTCATTTCATAATGAATCTGGTAATCCTCTATTGGTATCCAAATCAAATGGAATTTAAATCTTAGCCTAAACGAGGAAGCGCCAAGGGTATGTATTATATGGGCATATGTTGGTACATGTGTAACAGCGACCACAAAGTTCTGAAATGCAAATGGGTCCCCTTCCAATAGCTCAACATTGTTGCCTTCTGTACGATTTAGACACCCAATCAGGGCTCCACTCTTCATTAATGAAAACTGATTAAGGCAAAAGTCCACAAACCTCCTTCTGTAAGCGGTAGCAGGTTCCCTTATCCCAAGAGTGCTCAAAATCCTTCTAAATTCCCGCCTTAATTCGGTGGCCCGTCCTAGTTCTGCCCAGATCCATAATGTTGTCTTTTCTTCATTGGCATCCATAGATTTTGTGGACAGATGCCACTCAATCTTATTCCTCATAAATGATACAAAGGCTCATAATTGCAAATTCACCATGTAGGAGAAAGTAGTTACCACCATTTTCATACTTGCGTGCTAAAAAATGATATTGTGCAAAAATAACTCACACAACAGGCTTTGCTCGTCAAAATCAGAAGCACGAAAGACATCTAAAAATGTGCGAGTGGAAGAAACCAGATAGGGCTTGTTCTCCATGACGGATTTTAACTGAAATAGGTAATAGTGTTCCAATGGAGGTGGGGACTCGGGGCATGGTCGATGTGTTGGCGTCCATACATGTTGTATTGGGTTGCTACCTACAACGAGCGATTCTACCCTATGAATCTTGGCCATTCAACACCGGTTCGGGACCGACACGAGAGCTCTCGCATCTTAGCGCGCTCGCCGGTAGACTCTGGAGGATTCTTCGGGAGTTTCCTTCGGGTGGCCGGGTGCACTGTGTCGCAACTCCGGCCTCCGAGTCGCCGCAACTTCAAATTGAACTCGGTCCATCATTCTCGTGTCGATAGCCTTCATGCAATTTAGGCCATATCTGCTGGCACGCGCGGAGTTGATGAGACTCCATAACGGCAATTAATTCTTGCTATCTTTCTTGCCTGCGATAATCGTGCGATCAATCGCAGGCCTGTGTGTAGTCTGACAGTTGCTGACGGCGTCATGGGGAGATGGGCGAGCGCGACGGCTGAGGGAACTGCGGTTGATGACAAATGATTACGGTACGATTACTGTCTACTAATGGTAATTTATGACACAGATCTGAGCGATCCTACGGACTGACAAGAGGACTGACGGAAATGACCTGGACTGACACTGGCACGAGGATGGATCCTACGTGAACGACACGCTGGACTGGCGCGGCGACATGCTGGACTGGCGCTGCGACACGCTAGACTGGCCCGCCCCGACCACAGTCGGTTGCGGTGAGGTTCCCGCAACTGACTGGTTATTTGACTGATTACATATGAACGGAAAAGACTACCTACGCTCATCCCGGTTGCGGGAGAGTTATTCAACTAAGCTACTCTACGGGTTCTCTCGGTTGCGAGAGTTATTGATGAAGAGTGAGAAGGTACCTACTCCTGGTAGGGTTTCAGGCGTGTGCCATTCACCCACCCAGGAAGAACTGTACCATCCAGCTGTGCCAACCGAACGACTCCTGAGTCGCGGATTTCGATGACAAAGTAGGGTCCCGACTGTCATATAAGAAAACTTTGCCGCCAACTTGGAAGGCTTTGGTTTTGATGTGGCGGTCGTGCCACGCTTTCTATCTGGCCTTCTGAACCTTCTGGTGGAATTCCGCCAGGAATCGGGCCTCATCGAGTTCCTGCAGCTCCTGGAGGCGTTCTCGAAGTGACTCCTCTTCTGAGAATTGAAGGGACGCTGCGATCAAAAGACTGGGTACGGTGAACTCGGCGGGAATCACAACTTCCCGGCCATACACCAACTAGAATGGCATCTGGTTGGTCAAACGTTTTACCATGGTTCGGTAAGCCCATAATGCCGCTGGTAGCCGCTCGTCCCAGTCGTCTCGCTGAGCATTGCAAATTTTAGTCAAGCCCTTTTCAAGAATCTTATTGAAGGCTTCTACCATACCATTGGCCTGTGGGTGGTATGGGCTGCTTTTATGATGCTGAATCATAAATGTGTCCAGTAGTGACTTGACCGTGGCATTAATGAAATGCGTACCCTGATCGCTGGTTAAGCTCCGTGGGCAGCCAAAGCGGCTGATGATGTGTTCAAAAATGAATCGGGTAGTGGTCTCTGCCGAGCAGTCGCGTACCGCTGCCGCCTCAACCCACCGTGTGAGGTAATCCGTGGCGGTAATAATGTACCGGGCCTTGGAATGTCGAGCGATTGGTGCGATGGGGCCTACGAAATCAATAGCCCACTTCTCAAACGGCCGCAACACATGCACTGGGTGTAGCGGGAGCTCGTCCCGGTGCGAAGGCCTTCCCGTCCGCTGGCAAACATCGCAACGCTTCACATAGGCCTTACAGTCTACGTGTACCGTCGGCCACCACAGGCCAGCTTGGAGCACCTTCCTGGCGGTGGGTTTCGCACCCACATTCCCTCCCGCAACACCACTATGACATTCCCACATCACTGCTTCCCGTTCATGGTCGAGAACACACCTGCGCAACACCTCATCAAGCCCTAGTTTGTACAGCTTCCCTGCGATCAATTGGTAGTCGGCCGCTCGGAAAACTAGGTGGCGTTTCTGAAGCGGGGTGTAATCCTCAGGGCACTGTCCCGTGGTCAGATATGTGGCAATGTCAGCCAGGTAATCTGGTACTGCTTCAACTCGGAAGAGGTCAGCATCCGGTAGCTGATCGTCCAACGAGCCTTCATTCTCTCCCGTCTCCAACCTGGATAAATGATCGGGACCAACATTCAACCTGCCAGGCTTGAAAATCACCTCAAACGTAAATTCCTAGAAAAGTAGTAGCCAACGACAGATTCTTCCTTCCAACACAGGCTTATTCACCAGATATTTCAATGCAGAATGGTCCGTGAAGAATGTAAATTTGCCGCCCAGAAGATAGTGGCGGAACTTCTGGAGAGAGTACACCATCGCCAACGCCTCCCGCTCGGTCGTGGTGTAATTCTTCTCTGCATTAGATAACTGTTGGCTGGCGAAGTATACGGGGTGGTCAACTTTCGTTTCCCTGGGTTGCGCCAATACAGCTCCAAGTGCAATTCCGGACGCATCAATATGCACATGGAATTGCTTATCCCAGTTAGGATGAACAAGTATGGGTGCCGTCGCCAACTTCTCTTTCAATGTGTCAAGTGCCTTCCTGCACTCCGCCGTCCACTCAAACGCTTTTGACTTCCGCAACAGTTTCTCCAGGGGGGCCATAATTTTGGCGTAGTTGCGGATAAACTGCCTATAGTATCCTGTGTGCCCGAGAAGTGCCCGCAACTGTTTCACGGTCTCGGGGGCCTCCATGTGGACGATGACCGCGACCTTGGCAGGATCAACGCAGACCCCTTGCTTGCACACCACGTGGCCCAAGAGTGTGCCGAATGGAACTGCAAAAATACATTTCTTCAAGTTCAAGGAAATCTGCAGCTGGCGACACCAGTCAAACATAATACGCAACAGCGAGGCGTGTTTCTTCAACAAACTGTAGACAGTCCAGTCATCCATGTAGACCTCCAAGAACTTGTGAATGTACTCCCGGAAAGCAGCAATGACAATCCGGGAAAACACAGCCGGTGCGTTCTTCAGACCAAACGGCATAACGTGGTATGCGAATGATCCCCACTCAGTGGTGAATGTCGTCTTTGCTTTGTCTTCCTCGGCGATGTGCACCTGATGGTAGCCCGAGAACCCATCAGTGAAGGAATAAGCTTCGTTCCCCGCGACATGATCTAGAACTTCATCTCTGAAAGGAGTGGGAAACGGATCGTGGATGCAAGCATTATTCAGGCTCCGGTAGTCGACACAGACCCGGATCTTCGCTTTGTCCTTCTTGTTCTGGATGACGATGGGACTTACCCACTCGGCTTCTTCTACTGGAAAGATGAGACCTGCAGCCAGCATTTTATCGATCTCCACCTTGACCTTCTCTTTGATACGTGGATTCAACCGGTAGGGTCGGTGCTTCACCGGTCTGGCCCCCGGCTTCAACGTGATGTGCATTTCACCCAGATCCCCCTTGATCCCCTTCAGGTCCGCAACTGAGGACGGAAACAAATCTTCGTATTCTCGGAGGAGGCTGAAAATTTCTTTTGTTGTCTCCTCGTCCCAGTAATCTCCCACCGTTGCGAGCTTAGGTTTCTCGTCCGTTCCAATGTTCAGTTTTTTTGTTTTGAGCGGCTGTAAATGGACTCCTTCAGTCGTCGGCTCGTCTCTGATTCTCCGCTCACCTTCCTTTTCATCAAAATAGAGATGCCTGAGGTCCTCCAAACTATCGTCCTCCGGATCCCCATCGATCCGGTGACAAACCAACCTGCGCCTGACCTCGGGTCGTAACCCAGCCGGGCCCTCGTCGGGCTTGGGCTGGCGGAGAAACAAGACCTCCTTGATTGCCTGAAGGGCCTGAGACTCCTGTGCCGTCTCCCCTTCGAACAAGAAGCTCAAGACGAATTTGTCCGCAACTGCCTGCCAGGAGCGTTTCCGCTCTTCCTCCAGGTACCAGGCCTGGGGAATGGTGCCCAGGGAGTGGATAAACCTGTGGACCCACAGCTCCTCAGGGTACCGGGTGCTACGCCACTGTTCCTCACAGGCCCGCAAATGGTGTCGCCGGTCGGAGGTTCCATGATACTTAAGCGTACTGCAGGGTCCTTCATCCTCTTTGAAGCGTGCCCGCAGAGCATCCACCACGCACTCCCATTACAATAGAGTGTTGCGGTGATTTTTCCACCATCGTGCCGACGTTGACTACAAGGCCACATCCAAAAGCGGTATCCGACTTTCAGCTGGGACCCGGTCTTCCACCTTGGCAATAAAAGTATTGACTGCCTGCATGTTTGACAATGTGGGATATCCACGGATCTCAGTCCCTACCCACCGGACTTGAGCAATGGAGGCACATCTCCGCGTGTTAGTCTCATACCCCCCTTGCTGCCAGTCTTCCCACGCGAGTTCGGACCCGAGCTCCGAGCTCTGCACACTCCGCCAACTGACGGAGCCCATCGCGGTCGGGTTGATATAATCGTCCCGCTTTCTCGCAGTCATCTGGTAGAGATGGTCCATCATCTGAGCATCCTGCCGACTATCCACTGTTTCCGTATATTGCGGCCCTTGATACGGGTCGAGAGGCTGGGTGACCCGTACCTCCCCATCTTCAAAGATCATCAGCTCCTTCTTGAGGTCGATGATGGCATAATTCTCAAAAGCCCAATCAATGCCAAGTAAAGCAGGATAGGGGTCCTTGTCGCCCATGATATCAATAACTTCGAAATTAGCATATGTCTTCACCCCCGCGACATCAACCTCGACACCCTCGAGTCGGCCGATTGGCAAAATGCAGTACTGGTTCGCCATCCTGAGTTGGATTGGGGAGTAGGCGAGCCATGGCCTTCCAAGAGCCTCCCATGTCTTCCGGGGCAATATGTTAACGTCGGACCCCAAGTCCAACATGGTGTCGCTGATTTGGAACCCTGCGACCTGCGTGTTAAGCCGGAATTCTTTGCCTGTTCGTTGCTTGTTGCGCTTGACACGTTGCACGTATTGAGGGCCAGCGAGCACCGAGTTTCTAAGTTCCGTGCGCCCCTGCAGTGCTCCATCCACCGCCTGCTTGAGCTGCTGCCACAGCGCAGCGTTATCGAAAATCCTGAGGAATAGCCGGAGCCAATCCTCGACCACAGTATCTGCGACGTTCTGCGCACCAGATTCTGGCCGCATGGGCTCCTCCAACCCTCCCTCGTTCCGCAACTGGGCGAAGGCCTCAACTGCCTCCTGGAAATACTTCTTCTGGACCTCGGGCCTGATCAACTTCTTCGGGGATGCCGGCCGAACCACTCGGGCTGGCTCCTTCTCGCGGGCGTCCTCTCCATTCGCCCTCTCTTTTTCCACCCCTTTTCATGATTGCGATGTTCTCGTATGTTTCATAATGACCCTCGCGGATCTAAATTCTCTCAAATTTTTCCCTCTCGCCCTCGCACGTTCTTCCCACTTTTCGATGAGCTCCGGAATTCTTTTGTAGCATGGGCGTTGGACTCTACACTGGGAACACCAGGGTCGTCGCGAAAGGGGACATTCTCGAGCCACATGACCCTCCTGGTCACAGTTGTAGCATTTTACCGGACCGCGTCCACCTGTGCGGCCTCCCCGCATGCCTCCGCCTCTTCCTCTTGGAGCCTCGTTCACCCTGTAGGAGGGACGGTCCAGTCGGTCCGCAAGTGCGTCGAGAGCCCTGCACTGCTCAGTATTGTGAGTCGTGGACACACAAAATTTGCAGTATACATTATTCGGGACCGTGGAGTACTTCTGTAATATCGGGCACATCCGAGGAGGATGCCCCATCGTCCAGAAAATCTCACAGTACTCTCTGGTGGAGGACCCCGGTTGTGGCGGGAACCTTGCAAAGGACTGTTGCGGCCGGTAGACTCCCTGCGGGTTCATCGCCGCACCACCCCCTGGTGGTGGACCCCCCTGGATTGCTGCGACCGTGGGTCCTGCCCCTGCCCCGTGCAACCGAGGACATTCAGTTGCGACGTGACCTTCGACCAGGCAATGAGTACACCAAACATTCAGTCGCGCTGGTCTCACCGGCTGAAGTTCCTTGAGCTTTTCAGTCAAGCTGGCAATCTGGTGTTGCAACCCTATCAAAGAAGGATCTTGCGGGGCCTCCCCCCGATATTCCTGGGGGTAGCCCGCCATGGCTTCAATATTCATGGCCTACTCCAAAGCGTCCTGCAGATTATCAATCTTCTGCTGAGTAAGAGGGGTTCGTGTCAAGGCTAATAGAGCCTTGATGAACCAGTCCCTCTGGTGGTTTGGATCGATCGGGTAGCTGAGTTTCCCGATCGCGTCCTTGAATCGCCACATCAACTCCCACGCGGTCTCACCTTCCTTCTGCTTAATTTCCCACAGCTCTGACAGGCCCTGCTGGTCTGTCTGGGGAAGCTTGAATTCGCGGACAAAATCTCGCTTCACGTCCACAATTACAGGGTTAGGATGGGCCTCGAACCACTTGATAAACCATCGCAGAGCCCTCTCTCTGAGCGTGGTTTGGAATTCTATTAACTTCCCTGCATCTGGCGTCTGGCGGGCCCTCCAGATGGCTTCGCACAGATACCAGTGTTGTTCTACGTCGTCATTGCCTCGGCTAGAGAACTCTGGATACCGGGTGAAAGATCCAGCCATGTGTACTTGCAGAGAATTAACCAGGATAAAACCTCCCGGTCCTAGTTGCGTAACGGTCCCACTAGGGAAAATACTACTACTAGTAACGGTGTTGTTACCGGGCGTTACCGACGCTACTGAACTACTGTATGACTGACTTAATGCTTGTAACTGAATAAAAATATTTCTTAAAGGTTGATAAAGTACTAGGGGAAGGTCGGGATCCTGACCATGCGGAAGGTGGGAAGTAGGGCTGCCTGGAGGGGTGGGTGTCGTCTGATCCTGGAACATCTGCTGCATTACGCCTTGCCATTCGTCATCGGAACTCTCTTCGGGCTGCATCTTTCCATTATCTTCGCTAGTCGTTACTTCTCTTTCTCGCGTCGCTGGGCTCTCATGCACCCACTGCACTTCCGCTGCTGTCCCGTCTTCTTTCCGGGTATCCAAACCCATAACTCCCGTCTTCTGAGGCGCCTCCTTCTGATTTTTCCTCTCGATCTCTCTTCTCTTCAAATATCTCATTACCCTTCTTCGCCACCTATCGGCAACCGTGCCCCCGTCGATGCGCACGTAGCTCCCGCAACTCGCATGGTGGCCTCAACGTCCATCCCCCCGCTCCCCCCCGCGCCCACACGCATTTGGCCCCCAACCCTCCCCCCGCACGGGTGGTTTACGCTTCCATACTCGTTTTGTGAATTCAACTGGAACCCTTCGTCCCCAATTACTGTGGTTTCGATCCACAAACGAATCTCCTTCACCAAACCTTCCCCCCTCTCGCCCCCCCCCCCCGAGTGAAAAATGTAGCCTCGGCCTTCGAGAAGGATTGGTAGCACTCAGCAGCAAACTCCACAGCGTATCCTTCCAACGTGGTCCTTACCCAAAAATCCACTGCACGGGTTAGTTCAGTATCTACCCGATGCAGTGCCACCAAGTCTTCGTACGTCCACCTGCATTTTATCTTCCGCAAGCCTTCTTGGGGCAGCGTTGCTCGTAACCTCTGCAACCAATTATAAAGATCCGTAGGGAACCTTCCCCAGAAAATTTCGTACGTATCACTGGCTGCGTCGGAGAAAAGAACAAGCTCCCTGATCGTCGCCTCCTTTTTCTTAGTCAGCTCTGCTTGCTGAGCAATGAACTGGTCCAGATGATCATCCCACCATCGCCGTATTTCCCCTTCAAAGATTCTTGATACCATGATCTAGATCCCCTCAGAACATGCAGGTCCCGGCAACGGAACCATTTGTTGGCGAGAAGTCAGGTCTCGCGGACAAGACCCAGGTTCGGGAGTTGTGGCCAACAAAGGGGTCTGGTGTAGTCTAGGAACACGTCGGCATTTTCACCCTGCTCTGGAGAGCAGTGCGTCTCACCCGAGGCGTGCCGCAACCACATGTAAAAGGGGAAGGGATCAATGGCAAGGAACAAAACCGCAACTAAAGAAAGACGGTGCATCCATTACATATACAAAGTTATATACGCAAGATCACTTAATAAGCATTCAGACATTCGCAAATAAAATTTTAAACCAGCAGAAACACATTGCATGCACATGAACATCTTATTGAGACAACAATCTTCCATTGTATTAATCTCCTGGCCAAACACATGATTACATAGCATTCTCACTGATAGCTCACAAATCTGATACAGATGGATTTCAGGACAGAAAGGAAGAATAGAGAAGGTAAGAAACCATATGAAGAACATGCATGATTCCTCTGTAGCTGCTTTTCGCGTCCTTCCCTGTCTCTGGCCTCGCAACTTCCTCAGTATGCATTCAACAACCTCCTCTTTTTAGCCGGGTGACTGTTATTTATTCACCCGCTCTTCGCGACTAGCAGTTCCTCTGTGTCTTCACTTCGGCTTCTCCCAGCTTCTCTTCTGATGTCTGCGTGTTTCACTTCCTATCTTCTGCTGTGTTTCCTTTATTTGTACTTGTCCCTGTTCTATCTCCATCTATCGAGTGCTTCCACGCCACCTTGGTAGCTCCGCAACTCCTGGTAGTTGCGGCGCGGTCGCGGTTGCCATGTGTATTTATGCCACAACTCAAAAAGGGTCAAAAATCAAAATGTCTTAGCCAAGACTTCAAAAATTAAACAAAAAAAAGGGCCCCAACAAGGAGGAAGGAGACCACTGATGTGGCGAGGCTATCAGACTCATCATCATGAGAAGAAAGCCTCACATGCGCATTGTCGTGGGAGATGACGTAAGAAAAATCAAATAAAGGATCTACTAATGTTGAGCCCGGTGTGTTTGCTGAAATGGGGTCAAGTGAAGCAACAAGAGAAGATTCAGAGAGAACTTGTGTCGAGGATCTCAAGGATGATGAAAGGTAGAGGATGGTGGCCGCATGCTCTCGTCATTTCGATACCGGGGGGAACAAGCCACAGACAGGTAAATCTTTAGTTTGGCCTAAAACATATTGTGTAAGCACCGGAGAAGCAGACCGATTATGTTCAATTTCATACCCCGATATACATCCAAAGAGGCAATTTCCGTAATGTGTAAGGTGGGGAAAATGATGGGAGTAATGGCTATGGAGACCACACAAAGCACAAGGGTGTTTGGGTGTGAATAGTCTTGGTGTTCTTCGGGTTGTGGTCGATGAAGAAGGTATATCGGTGGACAGACATAGAACGCGACATTAAACGGTCTTGATACGCGGCAACCGTGACAAGTATGGGTGGCATGACCAATGATATCACACAAAGCGCAGGGCTTTGGAGGCGGAGGAGGTGCAAGGTCAGTCAGGGCAGCTTTGTCCTTTGAGGCCTTTTTGCGAGCTCTACCCTTCTTACCCGAAGCGGTCACATAGGAGGTGGATCCTGTTGAGGTGGCTAAGGAACTGTGATGACGGGAGAAGTCAGGGGGACCAGTTGAACCGGGGTTAGAGCAAGATAAGGTTTAGGTTGACCTAGCGGGGCGGTGGTTGGAGGATCAAGGTACCAAAATGGGAGCCCAATGGTCAAGTTAGGAAGAGAGAGGGTGGCCATGACAGGTGCCGTATAGATTCCTGGTGGAGGGACTAGGAATGGTATCTAACCGGAGGGGTAATGGCCAGGTGGGACGGCTCCTAAATGGTTAAGGCATGGAGGAACCAACCTAGCAGGATAAATAGGCTCATGAGTACCAACGAAAGGGCCAGGAGGAGGAGGTCCAAGAGGCTACATCGAAGGGCTAGGAGACGGCTGCAGAGGGCGAGGGGGCTGCTAGCTAGCTGAGGTGGGCCTCTTGAGAGAAGCCCAAGACGATTGCATCATGCAAACATTCGATGAGATGGGATCAGAGATAAGAGGAGGAAGACTAGGTAATGTACCAAGCAAGGAGGAGTCCTTGTAGACGCCAGGTGAAACACTGGTCAAAGGGTCGACGGTTTGATTGTTGGCCACCGAAGAGATAGTGGACTCAGGGGAGGTCTGAGACTTCGGCTCGTAATACGTCAATTGGTCAATGATGACTATATTTTCATTATGGGGGAAGGACATCTTGCAGTGAACCATGGAAGGGATAGCAGACATCGCATAAGTGTAGCTACGACCCAATAGAATGTTGTAATCCAAGGGGGCGTCTATGACTTCTACATCAACACAAACCGTCTTTCCTGCAAGAGTGATAGAGCAATTGCAGAATAAGCCAATGGGCTTGGAGGCATGGCCATCCCACGCTCGGAGAGTGATCGTGGAAGGAGCCAACTCAGGAGATCCGAGTTGTTTCCAAACCGAAGCGGACATCACGCAAGTGGATGCCCCCTCATTAATAATGCACCGAGAAACGTTGGAATTTCAGATCTTGACTGGGATTTGGAAAGCGACGGAAGCAGGGAGAGGAGGATGTTCTAACCGGTCAACATCAAAGACAATTAATCGATCATCGGAAGGGTCTACAGCGCCCACGACAGACAGAAGAGCTTTTCATTATGAAGGGCACGACTGGAGGAGTTCCAACGTTGAAATGGCAGTAGGTGATTGTGCCAAATCATTGAATATGTTATATGAATGTGCGGCTTTGCCAGAAGCAAAATTTTGGCATAGTGGACCCTTAGGGATCTTGGTATGGACCTCCGCCCTAGCTTAAGGGATCTTCAAGGGGTCATTAGGTGTCGAAATAGGCTCTGTAGAGACCGAAAGAGGCGGCTCGGGGACGGACGCAGTGGGAGGCTAGTTGTACTAACGGGACCAAGTCTGAAGATTGATGTCTACGGTTGAAGGTTGATCAGATTTCATCATGATAATCTGGTCATCGGGGGTACTAGACAGAAGAGGTTGGGTCACAGTGTGGTATACAGGAGGTTGGGCAAAGAGAGGAGGCATGCTGTACCTTGAATACGTGCTACCAAGAGGGGAATATGTGCAGGAGGTGTTGGGCCCCCCTGAGGAAAATCAGATCCCATGGGAGGTTGAGTAATGACGACACTCACACGACACCAAGGAAAAAGAGATCGACAAGGGCAGGGAGGTGCAAGATCAACTGATTACAATGTCGGAACAAGGGCAGAGAGGTTTAGGATCAGTTGATTTCAATGTTTTAGAGTCTTTGCTTGGCGGTGTTAACCAAGCCCTTTTTCACTTAAGGTGTGTGTGTAAAAGTGTGTAAATTTTAATTTTTAAACCGAGACATTTGTAGAGAAAAATAAAAATTGTTGTTGTATAGCTGAAAATAAACCTGCAAATGACAGTATATAGGTCTGCAAAACAGAAAATAAACAGCTAATAATGCAATAATCTAAACCCAAGAAGGTGGGCCTCTCAACAACTAGTCTATAGGTGAGTGAAAAAATAATTTAAACACACTAAAAGAGGCTAATAGATCTAGGGTTAAGAGGGATGGAGATCTAAAAGACAAAATATGCTGGAAAGTGGTGCAGAAAACAGCAACAAATCACAGGAAAATTGCTGTCAAAAAGAGGTGGTGAAAGGCTATCTCCAGGAGGGAGGTGGAGTGAACCCTAAAGGATAACCCAAACAAATCTAGATGAGGTGATTTGGATGGATAACAAGTCGATATAAAGTGGATCTGAAGATGAGGTATCAGATCTGAAAAAAAAAAAATAGCTGAAGACTCTAAAATTTCCCGTATAACTCCGTAAAAAGTAAACACTCTTCCACAAAAGTGGAGGGCACTGAAGCCTCAGGAGATAGGTTCTCACTTAATTAAGTAGAACAAGTAAAATTACAGTCCAAAATGAGTGGATAAGGAGGTCACACATCCCTAAAGAGAGGTTTTAAAGAAACCTTAAAACTTTCGTAAAAATCCTCACAAATGTTCAAAGTCGCAACCGAATTTTGGCCCTGTTGTGAGAGGTCACACTTTTTGGGCTGTAAAGTGTGACCTGGAGGTCCAAGTCGCAGGTTTTGGGCAGAAAAGTGTGACCTGCACTTCCGGCACTCTCAGCGGGAGGTTTCGGAAAAAATTGTCATCTCAGCTGCGGCTAATGTCTGCCACCTGTGCAATGGGTCCGAAGTTAGAATTTTTATCATTTTAGGGTTTTATGGGTTAAAAAAAACATCAAGAATAAGAAAAACAAGGGGCTGAAGAGAAATCCTAGGGTTTAAAGCAGCTGGATATGCAAGGATCAAAAAAACTATAGCGGTCGTAATGGTAAACCCGTGTGGAGTCGCCAGTTGTTAGTATGAATCTTGATTCGAAGTGTACGAAAAAAGACCACTTTAGCTATGCATAAAAAATATCCCTAACAAATGTAAATGACTACTAATATCTTTGAGCAGTGTAGTTAGATGTGTTATCACCCCGAAAAAAAAATTCTAAACTTTGAAAAGGTTGCCTTATTTCTAGTCATGGTCTTATAATAGGTTTTGAGTCATCACATGCTTAAAGGAATAAGTGATAGGATTAGAGTCTCAATAGTGTCATTCTCATTTCCAAACCCTTGTTCTAGTCATGCTGTTAAAGGTCTCTAGGTCATTTCATGCTTAAAGGGTTAGGTCATAGGGTTAGAAGTCTTTAAGGTCATATTTCATTTCCAAACAAAGTTTGACAACCTTATTCCATGTCTTGGAAGTCTCACCTTGTGTTTAGAAGTCATATCTCAAGTCATTTTGAAATTTTTTTGGGAACTAGCAACAAAATCATGTTTTCATAGCGCAGACAGTTTTGCGCTATGAAAACGCTATTTTTTTCATAGCGCGCTACGAAATGGCTGAAACAGCGTTTTTTCCAGCAAAAAACCTTGTTTTTCTGCTTTTAGTGGTCAACTTCCAGAGGGTTTCCTGAGCAACTGAAAACTCATTTTTGAAAACTGAAAGAGGTTTTTCTTCCTAACATACTGAAATAAAAAAACCGCTTTCCGTTTATTCAAATTAATTATGAGGTGGGAGAAATTTATGGTTGAACTTGCGCTACGAAACTGCTGAAATTCATTCAGAGAAAAACTCTGTTTTCTGGTTTCAGCAGTCTTTTTCAAGATCCATTTTTGGCCACATGCAAACGTATTTTTGAATTATGAAGGAGGTTTCTCTTCCTACAATCTCCTGAAATAATAACCTATCTCACTTTATTCATAAGTGTTACAAGTTGGGAGATACAGGGCTTTCTTTGAAGCCATATTTTCAGAAATCAGAATTTTCCAGTTTACACCTGATGTTCAAAGACACTTTCTGGGCAGTAGGGGAGGTATTGCAAAAAACCAAGAGAGGTTTTTGTTCAGAACAGAGTGGTCTCCAAAAAAATGCTTCAGTTTTTCAAAATAAATTTTTTATGAGGAGATAAAAGTTCTGTCCTAACACCTATTTTTCAGCTAGAACAGAACAGTAAGTTACAATTTCTTGATGCAGTTTTGTTGTGGAGAAGGACTTTATTTATTGAAAGTGTTTCAAATATGACTTATGATTGATAATTAAAGCTTGAAGATATCATGGAAGAAGTGCAAGAAGTTTTAAAAACTGAAATTTTTGAAAAAAGTCTAAAGTAGGTGTCATGCACAGCAGTTTCGTAGCGCGCTACGAAATTGCTATAGGATGCAGTTTGATCGATTTTGAAATTTTTCAAAGGGTAAAAGGGCATGTTTATTAAAATTTGATGCTGCTAGAGGATTTATAAAGACAAAAAATGAAGATCCAATGGAAAAAGATAGAAAATTGAAGGTTTCAAATGAAGTTTTTGGAGGTGAAGTTTTGCGCTACGAAAACAGCAGACAGTTCCGTAGCGCAACAATGTTAAAAGTTTTGGCACCTCTTCAAAGTTTTTTTTTGGGCACAGCTGGGAGGATGAAGTCACAAGAGTTTAATATGACTTTGCCACATGTTTTGAGCACAAATTGGTTAGCAAATGTTGTGAAGAAACATAAATTAAACAATACACCGATTTTGCAGGGAGCATGTTCCTATTTTTCAGGGCAGATAAGAAGCAAATCATTTCAATTCAACAGCAAGGAGATGGGCTTCATAAAATTCGAATTCATGGATTTATAGGTGTCAAAGAAAGTATTTAATTCCTAGATAAGGTTTTTTTAATCATAATAAAGAGTTTTACTCCTAATTGTATTAGGACTCTAGAAGAGACAGTTTAACTGTCACATGTAATTAATAGTTTGTTTTAGTAGTTGATAGGTGTCAAGCTAGAAAATTCGAATTCTCCTCAAGTAGGATGAGAGAATCCAAGGTTGTAAATGCTATATATCAAGCATGAGGTCGAATTCAAGGGGGGGGTTGGAGACTTTTTGGCGTAGCTGCTGCTTTATGTGAAGGAATACAATCAGTAATACAGAGAGGTTTTCTTGAACAAAACTGAGTTTAGATAGGGTTTAATCCTTTCTTGATCTATATTTTATTTTAATTACTTGCAGTAGATCTTATTGTTAATACTCAGAATTCATAATATAATTCTCTAACTTCCTTTAACAATAAGATGATTGTGTTTTACCTTTGAACCACCAGCACTAGATTACATTGCTATTTTTCAGAATTCACAACCATGTGCTCTGATTTCTTTTAGTAATGGAATGATTGTGTTTAGCAGTAGATCTCATTTCTATTACTCAGAATTCATAACCCTATGCTCTGACTTCCTTTAGTAATGGAATGACTCTTTTGACCTATGCTATTGAGCAAATTTTCTTTGTTTAAGAACCTTATTTGTCTCAGCTTTCATGTCAAGAAACCTTGACACTGAATTTATTAACTTGTTGACTCCATAGCCCAATGGTAGCAAGCCTTCATTTTTTCAACCTACAAACACACAAAACCAAGATAGAGTTAGCCATCTATATTATCAATAATCAATATCACTAACCCCTTTGAGAGAGCCCTTTCAGGCTGAGGAATCTAAGCCTCAGCCAAAAGTCTGGTTTGAAAGAGTTACACCGAGGTAGTCTGATCAACAGCCTATCAGGGTCCTATTTTGGTGATAACATTTTGGTGCATCTGCCAGGAGCCTGAAGATTATTCATTCCCGTAATCAAGAAGCTGAACTTCTGAAGGTAGCAGGAGCTCAAAATCTGTTAGAGGCTGCAGCACTACCTTGGTGACTCCACACATCAAATAAAAAATTGGAAGGTGACTCCACTGCTAGAAGATAAGTAGCTTGATGAAGTTTCAAGATGAGTTCCATTGCAAGAAGGAATGCCAGGTATGCTCCTATGAATTGGTCTCATATCCCTAGTTTTCCAAATCCTATGCCAAAGTTTGATTGGTTAGATGATCTTCCAATATTCAAAGATGAAAAGAAAGACAATGATGCTCTTCATTTGGTTAGGTTTCATCTGCATGTACATAGTCTTAAGGTTCAGATCCCTGAAGACTGTCTTATGAAGATGTTTATGACCACTCTTGAAGGAAAAGCATGGTCTTGGTATAAAGGTTTAGCAAATGGTTCATTATATTCTCTTGCTAATTTTCATGATGAATTCTATGAGATGTATAAAGAGTGTCATCCCTCCTTATTACTGGTCAAAGATTTATGTAAATATTCTGTGAGTTTTATTCAGTATTTTGAGGATTTCTATGATGACGATGAATTTATGGATGAAGAAATTTTAGAGGCTCTTCATAAAAATACATTTCAACACCAAGAAGAGAAGATATCATCCCATAAAATGCAAGAAGGAAATCAGCAGGAATTTACTTTTGAAAATCATGTTACATCCTTTGAGTTTGAGGAAAATTTGCAGTAGGTTTGTCAATATTTTGATCATCAGCAGAATGAAAATCATTGCATTCATCATGAAGAAATACTGGAAGATATCTTTTATAACTCTCAGGCAGAGGAAAAGGTTGATTATTTCTATCATACTTTGCAGCAACCTACTTCAAAGAATGATCATAATAACGAGGAAAATTACATTGTCTGAATATACAAAATGTCATGATGATCATCAAACTAACCATGCCTTCTTTGACCCTATAGCTGAATACATGGCAAAGCTTTGCACACCAGTATTTCATTTTTATCTCCATGATGAAGATTAGATACATTATAAGTTGTTTTGGTCATCTCACTATCATGGTTATTTTGAGGTCGAATGCAGTTCAGAGCCTCAAATATCAGAAAAGACAATTGATTGGATTTATTGGACGTTTCATCTTCCTTGAGCTACAAATGGAGATTTCAGCTAATAGGGTAGGTAAGAAGATGCAAATAAGCTCAAGGTTGACAGAGCGTTTTTACTAGGTATAGTTCGAAGCAGATTGGGCATAATTTTAGAGTTTTTATTTTTAAAGGAATGGATTGCAGCACTGGAGCTACTAGTTCTTAGCATACCACAGAGGGCATACTATCCCTAGTGGAGCCACTGTTATCACCCCTAAAAATGTTTTTCTAAACTTTGAAATTTTTTCCTTGTTGCTAGTCATGGTCTTATAATAGGTTTTGAGTCATCACATGCTTAAAGGGATAAGTGATAGGATTAGAGTCTCAATAGTTTCATTCTCATTTCCAAACCCTTGTTCTAGTCATGGAGTTAAAGGTCTCTAGGTAATTTCATGCTTAAAGGGTTAGGTCATAGGGTTAGAAGTATTTAAGGTCATATTTCATTTCCAAACAAAGTTTGACAACCTTATTCCATGTCTTGGAAGTCTCACCTTGTATTTAGAAGTCATATCTCAAGTCATTTTGAATTTATTTTTGGAATTAGCAACAAAATCATATTTTCGTAGCGCTGATAGTTTTTTTCTACGAAAAATGTTGTTGTTTTCGTAGCACGCTACGAAATGGTTGAAACAACCTTTTTTCCAGCAAAAAACCCTGTTTTTCTGCTTTTAGTGGTCAACTTCCAGAGGTGTTCCTGAGCAACTAAAAACTCATTTTTAAAAAATGAAAGAGTTTTTTCTTCCTAACATACTGAAATACAAAAATTTCTTTCAGTTTCTTCAAATTCATTATGAGGTGGGAGAAATTTATGGTTGAACTTGCGCTTTGAAACTGCTGAAAGTCATTCAGAGAAAAAATCTATTTTCTGGTTTTAGAAGTATTTTTGAAGATCCGTTTCTGGCCACATGAAAAATTATTTTGGAATTACGAAGGAGGTTTCTATTCCTAAAATCTCCATCTTCAATAACCTATCTCACATTTTTCATACGTGTTACCAGTTGGGAGATACAAGGCTTTCTTTGAAGCCATATTTTCAGAAATCAAAATTTTCCAGTTTACACTTGATGTTCAAAGACAGTTTCTGGACAGTAGGGGAGGTATTGAAAAAACCCAAGATATTTTTTTGTTCAAAAAAGAGTGGTATCCAAAAGCGTCCTTCAATTTTTAAAATTAAATTTTTTATGAGGAGATAGAAGCTCTGTCCCAACACTTATTTTTCAGCTAGAACAGAAGAGTAAGTTACAATTTCTTGATGCAGTTTTGTTGTGGAGAAGGACTTTATTTATTGAAAGTATTTCAAATATGACTTATGATTGATCATTAAATCTTGAAGACATCATTGAAGAAGTGCAAGAATTTTTAAAAAATGAGATTCTTGAAAAAAGTCTGTGTAGGTGACATGCACAACAGTTTCGTAGTGCGCTACAAAACTGTTGTAGGTGTAGTTTTGAACATTTTGTTAAGGTTTAAAAAGGTGAAACATCTATTTTTTTAAGTCTTGATGATGCTAGATGATATAAATTATGCAAAAATGAATTTTCAAGTGTAAAAGCAGAAGAAATTGGATGTTAAGTGATTGTTTACAAATACATAGTTGTTGCGCTATGAAAACAACTGATATTTTCGTAGCACAAACACATCAAACACATCAGCTATCTTTAAACTCAAGGGCTAAATTTTATATTGGAAGGAAGGACATGGGACTATGGAAGTGAGAACACATGTCACTTGTCTCAAAAGGTATAAATTCTTAAAATAAAATGGTTCATAGAGCATCAATGAAGGTTAAAGCTTAAAATGCAAGAAACAATTTCCTGGCGTAAGTGCATAAGACATGACTAACAGGTCTCATGAGAATATCTATGGTGCGTACCGCAAGGTCATAAAGGCCACCGTGTCTTCATCTACAGACCTATACCCTTAAGTAGTCATCAACTTTTGTACCCAAGACTCTGATTCATACTTTCTCAATTCATAATGAATCCGGTAATCCTCTATTGGTAGCTAGATCAAAGGGATCTTGAACCTTAACCCAAGCTAGGAAGCACCAAGGGTGTGTATTATCTGTGCATATGCTGGTACATGTATAACATCTACCACAAAGTTTTGAAATGCAAATGGGTCCCCCTTGAGCAACACAACACTTCTGGCTTCTGTGCATTTTAAGCACCCAGTCAGGGCTCAACTCTTCATTACTAAGAACGTATTAAGGAAAAAGTTCACAATCCTTCTTCTATAAGTGGCAGTAGGTTCCCTTATCCCAGGATTGCTCAAAATTCTTCAAAATTCCCGCCTTGACTTGGCGACCCATCCTGGTTCTGCCCGGATCCATAATGTTGTCTTTTCTTCATTGGCATCCATAGATTTGGTGGACAAATGCCACTCAATATGATTCCTCATGAATGACACAAAGTCTCGTAACTGAAAATCCCCCATGTTGGAGAATATATTCACTACCATTTGCATACTTACATGCTTGCAAATGGTATTGTGCAAGAATAACTCACACACCAGGCTTTGTTCATCAAAATTAGAAGCATGGAAGACATCTAAAAATGTGTGAGTGGAAGAACCCATATAGGGCCTATTCTCCATGATGAATTTTAACTGAAACAGGTAATACCGTTCCCATAGGAAGATGGGGTAAGATGGGGAAGGTCGCCAGCACCCCAACAAATTGAGGGAAAGCTCATGGATTTTTTTCTGATCCACAGTTAGATCCTCAACCTACTGCTATAATAGCAACAATTGTTCCTCCTGCTTCTTTATGGCTTCCTTCTGCTTATATTCTTCCAACCTTTCTTCAACCCTTATTACATCCATTTTTCCTACAAAGAAATTATATACTTCCGATGTTATTTTAAAAATATCACCCCCTCTCAAAGGGATATTTCTTCCCGTTTCCACTTCTGTAATTCGAAAATCAACAAACATTTCTTGGAACTCCATCCCATGATGAGACCCGACATTCCTCTGCATTCAACATCAAGATAAATAATGGGTGTAAAATCCTCTGTTGGATGGATCTACTCCACCTCTACTGTTGGTTCTTGTGTAACAACAACTTCATCAGTGGGTTCTTGTGTATAATTCCCTTCATTCTTGCCTAGGGTAGCCTCTATGACCACTATTGGTTCTTCTGTAACAGTAGTGTCCTCCACAGGTTCTTGTGTATCGGCCTCTAGGTCAATCACTATGGGAGTATCTGCTTTAACTTTTGGTTCTTGTGTAATAACAATATCCTTAGTAGGTTCTTTTGTAACAACCTCCTGAAGTTTTGTTTCTATTTCCATTGGTCTAGTTTTTTCCCCACATACCTTATACCCTGATGTTGTTAATCCTTGAGAACATGTTGTGCATACGGATACTAATATTTTATTCCCCTCAAATAATCTTGGTTTCAGTTGTTCATTTTCATTTCTTAAATTTTCAAGTTCTAAATGCAGAACATGAGTTTCGACCTTACCTGATGAGGAGGGTTATCTTTCTTCTTCTTCTTATCCTTTTTCTTCTTTCTAATTTCCAACTGTGGGAAATGGTTCTGTTGGCAAGTTAACTCTCACCCTATATTTTGGTTTTTTCTCCCCAATTGGCTCGTCAGTGGGTTCTTTTCCAATTCTAACCCTGATGGGCCGAGTCTAGATCTTAGTTTCTGCATGACTTCCTTCCGAAGTCACGACCTATTTTCTCCGATTTGTCCTAGGCCTTTTTCGTTTAAATTATTCCCATCTCCTTCCCTACTGTGTTAAGGCATCCAACACGATCAATTTAGAAAGTCCATGATTGGTCACAAATTCTTCCAGATGTGTTGTTGTCTTCACCTTCGCCGCCATATGCTTAATGTTTCCCAATAGGAGAAATGGGAGGTTGATCTTTTGCTGATGCTAAAGATGATTTAGTAGAGGGAAGTGGTAATTGAAGATGATTTTGGATCTTCCCTTGCAATTAATGTACTTGATTAGGCCCAGGGAGACATCAGCCCATGGCTAGGGGAGTGATAATCTGTCAAATCCTTTCCCCTTCTTTTCTAGTTTTTCCTCTCCTTCAAGAAAATCTTCCTTTAAATAAGGGTCATTAATTTTCTTGTTGAACCATCTCCATCCTTTTGCTGGAAATGTGGTCACTCGGGAAATCACTTATTTTGTCACTTCAATTTGTAGGCCCCTAACTCGGTTCTGGTGGTTATTCAAATTATTAGTGAATTTGATTGCAATAGCCTCGTCTGAGCCTTCCAATTTCTGAAAATATTTAATCCACCCGGCGTCCCTAAATATCTGGTAAGCTTCTCGAAATTTCTGCAAGGCGTCCATGGAGTCTGGCTCGTGTCTTACTACTTCTCCTCCCATCTTAATATTATTCTAAATCACTCCTTATTTCTCAACCAACCATAATGTCGGTGTACTTCTTATTTCCTCTCGACACCTTACTCTGCTTATCACGGATGAAGAGTTTCAGACAAGTATACAAGACTTTAGCTAAGGAAGGTGATGGTAGGTGATAGGATTTGTGAATTACCAAATCGTAATTCACACATTCCTACATAAATGTCTCATTATGGAAGGTAATGGGCTGTAAGTACAAATGCATTTTCCAGCCAAATTTAGTCATAATTGGCTATCGTGTTATTTAATTAGATTCATGCAGGGTTAATAACTATGGATTTGTTTCAATTATGACGAGATTTATCCCCCCTGCTTTAATGGTGATGGCTGCCCACGGCCATCATGGGAATATCAACACTTTCCATTAATCACCAAAATATTATATGATGACGTTACCTTTTTTAATGACGTACCTAAAGCAACGTGGAGGAGGAATTTGAATTGACGGCGTACTGGTCGCAGTGATCGTGGATGTCATGCTTGAATGTTATAATTATTTTTGGATGTGACGAAATAAGAAACATTGTTCATGGTTGTTGGTTGTTACATGTGTAACAACCAAGACATCCTTTGTATTATTCTTCAAAAAAAATGATGATTAGGAAAAATACATACAGAAAAAGATATAAATAAGTAACATCATCCTGTAAAATTTGTCAGGAAGGATGATGTTTAGGAAAAAGGAGGGAAAAAACATTAGGTGTAACAACCGCCATCGAGGTGTTTTTCAACTGTTACAAATTGTCTGACTGCACCCCGAAAAGAGGTTTTCACAATCATATTTTTATTATTATTTTTATTTATTTATTTATTTATTATTATTATTATTATTATTATTATTATTTTTAAACAGGTGTACCAGCCGCCACAAGAGTGGTTTTCAGCTGTTTTACTTATTGGAATTTTCAAATTTTAGGTTGCATAAGAGAGCATTCCCTTGTTGCTGTAACATAAAGATCAAAGTCTGCGACAATGCTAACAAATGATTCCATCGAAGCAGGTTGATCATATAACCTTAGACGGTTCCCATTAACCAGTAATGGTGTCTTAGCACTATCAATGGTAACTAATTGTACAGTCCCATTGTCAAATACTATGCCTACTTTGTAAGGACCTAGCCATTTGTTAAGAAGGTAAATCCTCTCTGCGGACAGATACGATCCCTCTAGCCCTAGAGTGGGTCTAGAAACAAAGATACATGCTAGAGTGTTGATTCCTAATTACTAAATGAAAAGAGGACACGGTAGATTGACCTACCTGGGATCCAATGCTGTCGTCGTGGTTGTAGTGGTGGTGGCCTCTCACTCCTACCTCAGCAAGTCACAATCGTTCTGTAGTCATGCTCGGATATCTGCACATAGATCAGCAAACAAGAATAGCATACAACATAATAACTTCATTCATAACTACTAGCCAGTCAAAGAGGGCTAATAATATTGCATTAAACATATAACATAACACAAAATGGGAACCAAACGATAGTCACATATATGTATTTATAGAAGGAAGAGTTACAACCAATGCTTTGACGTCGCAGTCTCCTCCAGTAGGGTTCAACCGAAGCGCGTCTCAGATACTCGTCAAGGGATTCAGACAAGATGAGGGCATGGACTTAATCTCTCTCAATGAAGTTCCTTCTTGTTCTCTCTCTTCAAAAATTTAGCTACAATATACTCAATTCTCCATTTTCAACTAGCTTATGCAAGGAGAGATAGCTTCTTTTTATAGAGGAAAAGGAGGAGGTTAGGATCCCTACAAAGGTGGGAGGGAGGCCTATCCTTTAGGAGGTTCCAATAAGAGGTGGAAACCATAAACTAAAGGAGGGAGTCTGTGGTTATTCAGTCTAACCACTCCCAATGACTCATCCTCGAAGTTTTTGGAGTGGAATCTCCGCCTCTATTTTTAAAAAACATTCCATAAATAGCTCGGTGCATGTGGCTAACTGAAATAGAGTGCCAACTGGCGCGGGGCCCAGTTTTAATCTTCCTCATTGGTGCGAGGGTAGAACTGACTACTCATGCCAAGGAAAAAATAAGGATTTTTGAATCTCTGCTCAGGGAATTGTCAACAGAAGGAATATCGCTCTTGTTAGTCATCCATAAATTTGACTTTATCCAAAGATGACTAAATGTAACAAACCCAAATTTCTAGAACAAAATTGCAAGAACATGATGAGTTCTAGAATCTCACTTCCTTCATCATTTTAAGTCCATTAATCCACTGAAATATTTATCTATTTTCAATAAAAATATTAAGCTTGTTGTTCCTTAGCAGTGTTTTTCCCTAAAGTGCTGGTCCCTTAAAAAAACCTTCAAAATCCTGTTATTCCCAAGAAAATAATTGTTTCCTAAAAGGCTCCTTTTCCCTCATTTTATTCCCCCCATTTTATCTTCATAAAATACCCCCCATTTCACTCATTTTCCTCTAAATATCACCTTTTTCCCTTCTTGTTTCAAACTTCATTTAAACCTATATAACCCCTTTTTTATGGTTTAAAACACCCCTTTCACCTATTGGAACTTCAAATTTGGCCTAAAAACCCATTTTTGGGCCTAAAAAACAATATTTTTATAAATAAAGGTATAAGCCCCCAAGGGCTTAAAACCTTTGGCCCCTTTCCTCTATATGTTCGAGTGCTATGACCAAGCGCCCTAAACCCCATTGCATCGGCCTTCCTCTATAAATCCACCTTTTCGGAAATTTCTCTCCCACCGATGCGATTAACACCCTACCCTTAGCACTTGGTCACATATTCCCCCACGGGACTGTGCCCCAAGTGCCTAGTTATTGGCCCCTCGATCGCATCGGAATTCCCATTTTTCTCCCCCCCCCCCCCCCCTTAGTTTCATGGTTCGATCGGTGTTCTATGAGCACCGATTACAATAGCAAACCCTCATCATCTCGAAGGCACCTATCCACAATAGTAAAAGGAAAAAATCAACGAATATTTAAAAATAAAGGGTTAAAGGCTAGAAACAAGCAGAAAATTGGATAAATTGCAGCAATTAGAGAAAGGAATAAAGGCCAAGAAACCAAATAAATAGGGAAATAGAGTTTCCAATCACGCAGTGTATAAAGGAAAAAGGGCAACAATGTTGCGTTATGAAGGCCAAAGGCATCATCAGGCCTTAAAACATAGTTAATGATGAAGTAAAGGCAGATTAAGCCCAAAGAGCAGTTTTATGATTAAATCAAGAAGACTTAGGCTTAAAGATAGCCTTGAATACATCAAAGGAGAAGTTATTTACCTAATAACTCACAATTGACACCTTTCACTTACTTTATACCTCAAAGGGAAAATTGGCATTTATTACAAAAAAAGGTATTTTATAAACTATCAGACAGTTATTGTAAAAGGAAAAAAAGAGCCTCAAAGTCATCCTTTTCAGCTATATTTTCCTCGAAGTAAAGACAGATTTAATACACATAGTAGTAGTTGGAAGACATTCCTACCTTATGCCTTGCATGGTTTTTAAGGATAGGAATGCATTTACTATGTCATTTATAACATTTTTAACCCTAGATAGTTCCACCTCCTCATTTGCAGCATAAATACTGCATTCGAACTCATTGTATGTGGGCATTTTTTATAACTCTTTGAAGTAATACATAGTTCTGCTGAGATTGAAGAGAAATTGATGTGCTAGAACCTGTGGATGTTTTGACCTATTTGTGGATGGAGAAAGCTCTATCATTGGATCCATGAGCTTAGCTATTGGTGAAGTATTCTAAACTGTTAATGGTTTTCCTGTTTTCCATTCTGTTTTCATCATCTCTTGCTTGTAGTAGAGTAAAATTTTTAGGCTAAGGAATGTCTCCTAGAAGCACCTTAGACCTGTTTAAGCACCTTAGACCTGTTTACTCTTCACTGTCTTTATGTTTTCATTTGTTGAATGTTTGATTGAGTAGTTTAACTTCTTTTCAACCCTTAATCTTGTTTATTTAAAGAATAGTTCAATATAGTTTCCCTCAAGATGATTTATGGTTTTCCCTACTTCTTTTTGACACTTTAAAAAACTATTTGCGAAATCTCCTTTGAACGTACCATTGTCCAAAGTCTGGCAAAGAGGTCTGTTTTGATCATACCCTTTGTACTTTCTCAAATAATTGTTTTGAATGCCTTTATAATTGCAGTCCTAGATGTTTAGGAGTTCCTTCTTCTATGAATGTAGTTATTTGTGATTCTTAAATGTTTTCTTATCCTTGAAAGTGAAATCTTTGATGAAATAGAGCGTTCCTCGACTCTTAGATTTCATTTTGAAAGTTTGTCCTGAAATTGTTATTTGCTGAAGTGTAATTTCTAGAATTCATGGTTAAGCCCCATCTATAAAATACTCCCTCATCAGATAATGTTTTAAGTCCCTTTGTTGAGAAGTACATATAATTAAGGATTCTTAATTGCCCTTAGTTCTGATTTTCATTCTAAACCCTTAATGTTCATTTCATTTCACCTGAAAAACTTTGTTAATCCAACAGCTAAGTTATATTTTCCCTTTCATACCCCTGATTCATCTGCAAACTTGTTACCATTTTCCACTTGACTCCATTTCCCAATGACTTAGATATTTCCCTTTTCTATCTATGCTGCCTAGATCATCATGTCCCATCAAAAAATCAAACAAAATCAAGCTTAATAACTAGCCTAAAATCAACCTTTTACAAGCAAACAAGTCATATCTTTGCTAAAAAATTGAGAGATCCCTCTCTGAGACTAGGAGGGCTAGATCCTAGAGCTCTAAATACTGGTTTATATGTTTGCTTGTCATTTGGTATGCCAATCTGCTAAATCACAGGAACCCCAACATTTTGGCGATCACGGTAGGACCTCTGAGTTCATAGTTTCCTAGAAAGCTCTTATAGACTCATCAGTCCTTCAAAAAACCATAAAAACTCAGAAAAAACCAAAAACATTTCAGATTGGTTTTCAAATAAACCACTGGTGGTGGACCATAAAACATTTTACCTTCAGAAAAGCTAAACATTTACACCTGGCGACTCCACTAGCCCCAGTAGGCCTATTACCTCACTAGATCTTCAAATTTCCTTAAAATTGTGTTAACTAGCCATGAGGAAGTTTAGATGCCTATTTATCCTATTATAGAAATCACTATGAGAGGAAAAGTTTTGAAAAAATAGTCCTAAAAACCTCTTCCTCTCTAAATTTTGAAAAACAAAAATCTGGCTTCACATAGGATTAACACTAGATCCCATCCATATCCTAATCCCCCTACCATAGTTGACAATCCAGAGAGGACTTTGTGGCAAACTTCTAGACCTGGAAAACCAACTACTGATAGGACCATCACAAGAACAAGATCTGTCCCTGAAGATCTTGCAGTCTTGAAAGATCCTCACTTTGACTTACCTCACACAAAGAATCTATTCAGAAATAAATCTCAAAGTGACTTAAATCTTGCTGATTTTGAAACCACAGATTTGCAACAGAGTTTTAGCAGAGAAGCTTCACCTTCTACTCCACCTGATTATCAGCTTCTCCATCATTTCAGCTCCTTCCATAACAAATCTTCTCACCATCAGTTTGTTGTCCCAAGTTCTTCTTCCACTCCTATCCACACATCCACTGTTCAAAACACTCCATTTCAACCCACTTTTCCTCTTGTAAATCCCCCATTATTTCCAATCATGGCAGCATGGTATGCTCCACTAGTGTTACCACAGCCTATGGTTCCTTTGCCAAATGATTATCAGTCCAAAATTCCCCACTTCACTGCAAATGAACCTACCACTACCCAGCAACATGTAGATAAAATGAATGATGCTTTTGATTACATGGAAATAGAAGAAGAGACCATTAAGATGAGAATTTTTGCTCAAAGTTTAGGAGGAGAAGTCAAGAAATGGTTTAAAAACTTAGCTCCTCACAGCATAAATGATCTCCCTTCTTTATATCAAACATTCATAAACAAATGGGAAATTAGAAAGAACCCTCTCCAAATCCTTTCAGACTATACTAATCTCAAAAATAATATTGGTGAAAGTGTCCATGATCACTGCACTAGATTCAATAGTGTGTATAATGCACTTCCCCCAGACATGAAACCTCCACTAGTTATATCCTTAGAAAAATTCCCAGAAGGTAAAATTCCCATAAGGAAAAATTCCTTAGTTATGGATTGGTCATCAATATGGACAGTCACTGTAGGATTCCTTGGCTCATTATATTTAGTCAACAAAGGTTGATCAATCATAAGTTCAAAAAGTTTCCCCATAACATGAATGGTAGCAGGGTCATTTGATTTTCTTCCAGGATTTTTGACACACAGATCTCTCACTATTTTGGCATAGATAGGTATTTAAGATCTTGTAATAGTGGAATCTGCACAAAAAAAATTATGTAATTCCTTGAGGAACTTAGATTCAGTTTGTGAGGCTGGCCCAGTTTTAATTAATCGTTGAGGGTATGGAGGATCTTGAACCTTAACAACTGAGTCAACTATCATGGATGCACCAGCCTTGCTCAGTTTCATTGATGTAGAAACAACAAACCTTCTTGAGCTGGATGCTCCAGGTGTAAAAACGGGTGTATTAGTTTTTATATGTGTAACAATTATTTCAAAATCGACTATATCCTTTCTAGGTGACTCACATTCCTCCTTGGTAAAAATGGGAGTATGTTCAGGTCTGATTATTTTTCCCAATCAAATTTGAACCTCATTAAGCCTAATAGGAGTGATAAGATAAGTTTGGAAAGTAACTGAGGCATCTATGCTCTGATATGCCTTATTATTCGGATTAGGGTTAGGTTTCACAAGTAATTGGGGTCGGACAGGAGGTGTAAGAGTTTGAAGAGGAGGCAGTTTTAACTGCTGCTGCATTAGTAGTGCAAGGGGTGTTGGACCTTGGCCATTACCTCTTGAATTCTAGCTCCAAGGATGAGACTATGATGGAGGATATTGCATTGGTGGAGGGGAATGCCACTGGTTCCATGGTGAAGGAAATTATGTTGAGGAAGGAGTATGATATGACCCTGGAAATTGCTAACTATTATAAACATTATTCCAAGGATTAAAAGAGGAAAAATCTGGATACATACCTATAGGTCATGGCTGCATGGTCTCCTTGATCCAATGAATTAGGAATATTGGACATCCTCGCTTGATTCTTGAAGTACAAATTTCAGTCTGGGTAGTTTCGGGTATTGACTAGTAGAATGTGCCAACTCACAAATGTTGCACAAACTCGTACTATTCACTCCACATTCTCTTTCTAAATGTTTCTTTTTTCATTGAGGACAAAATACTGCTAAATCTACTTCAGCTTCTTCTTGTGCTTTCTTAACTTGTACCATAGTGATCTGAGCCGAGAGAGTACTGAGGAGGTAGGTTTTAAATTCCTCAAATAAATTCCCGATCTCTGCTCTGGTAACTCCTCCACTTGTGGACTTCTGTATCCGAATTGAAGGATCCTGAACTGAACTTCTCCCTTTGGCCAATCATCTTGAACTCCATAAAAAAAGCTTCATTATTTATTCAAGTGGTTCTTGTGATATGTCTCCTTTTCCCAACAGATTCAAATGCTCCATACATTCATCTCTTATACCTCTTAAGAATATCGGTTTTAGAATTTCCAGATCGAAGTTACCAAACTTATACTTTTGTAAATTATAATGGAATCATTCCCCATAATCTTCCAATATCTCCTCCTCCTTTTGTGTGATTCTGAAGATATATTCCTTCAAATCACTAGTTCGACAGTTATCCAGATACTTAAAGAGAAAGGCCTCCCTCATTTCATTCCAAGTTCAGATCGTGCCAGCACCCAATCTCATGAACCATCTTAATGCTGCCCCTTTCAGAGTAGTAGGAAACAATTTCAGCTTTTGGGCATCTGAAGTGTAGTCATAACTCCTACACAGCATATCAAAGTCGAACATAAAAGTATCAGGATCTTCAACAACCATCCCCTGAAAGGACGGTAGAGATGATACAGGAATTTTTTTCATAGGAGCTTCATCCTATGTCACCACTATCAGGAATTCAAAAGTAACCAAACCATCTATCTTGAAATTCTCGCTCCCCATGGTTGATCCTTCCTGATGGGATGAATTGACCTGAGAATATGCAGGAGTTTGACAAATAAATAAAGGATCAGGTTGTTCTAGGACCAGCTATTTCACTGCACTACCCGCATCCAAATGATGATCAACTTAATGTTGTTCCTTAGGTCCCTAATTCTCCCCATTAGTATCCCCTTGTACTTCAATTTTTATATTTTGATCAATGATTTTCCGTTGTTGTTACAGATCTGGAGTCGTGATATCAGGAGTGGATATGATGTTTGAAGGGTGGTGAGGTCCAGACATAGAAGGCACAAATGCCTTAGGCTTCGATATAGTAGAAGCTTCCCATGGTCCTGTCTTCCTGTTGTCTCTGTATGAAGTATATTTTTCCTATTCTGCTTTTGAGATCAGATCTCCAAAGAATTTCTTTCTTCCCAAATCTGCACTCTTCTTTTCCTTTTTAAGACCCGTCTTTATTGTAGCTAGTTAGAGTGGGGGTTGTTGTGGTTTTTTCTTTTGTCCTACTAGCACACACGGACCCTATGTGTATCAATCCTTCCTACAAGTGCTTCAGTTTCTACAGTGGTGAGCCCACCCAAGTATGTTAGAGTGATGTGCAGGTTCTTACCTCTCCTCTTACCACCCAGTAACTATATAGTTGAAGACACACTAAAGAAAACACCTGAAAATTCACAATTCTAAGTGTCCCAGCAAGAAAATGGTGATCCCACCCAGGTACGTTAGAGGGATGTGCAGGTTCTTACCTCTCAACTTACCGCCCAACAATTATGTAGTTGAAGACACACTAAAAAACACCCAAAATTTACACCTCTGAGTTCCCTAATGTAGCAATGGTGAGCTCGCCCAGGTATGTTAGAGTGATGCATAGTTTCTTAACTCTTGTCTTACCACCCAACAGTTACAGACTAGGAACACTCTATCATCAAACAAACAATTTTGGTTGATTAGATCGTCACTGCCATCCCCGACAATGACGCCAAAATGTTGGACTGTATTAATCACTATTAAATGACTAAGATGGTACACATAAATTTTCAATCTAGGGACGTATTTTATTCCAATGATAGTTACACTGTCTGTGACGATACATCAAACCAGAAGCGAATCAAAATAAAGGGAAGTTGTTGAATCAAATGTTGAAAGAAATCACTTGTGCAGAAATAAAACAATCTAAATGAATGTAATCAAGCCTCAATTAAATGTACCTAGCATGCCACACACAATTACACTAGCTATTATCTCTAATCACATATGTGTAACAACATAATAATATTGAAATTGAAGCAGATCTACTCACAGCCAGAACAGTAGCAACAACACTTCCAAAAACACGTAAAGCAAAGAACGAATATGTATAGTTACCTTAACTACTGCAGTCCCTACTAAAAAGGAGGGCCTTTCCTCCCTAGGAGGGTGTGGGAAGAGAAATTAACTTAAACAAAAACTAAACCAGACAATGCATGTAACAACAGCAACATGATATCTTTATATTAATGTGACCAAAATTACAGAGCCAAAATTAATATTGTTCTCCACTAACCTTTTGACCTGAAGGGTCGAGAATTATATAGTGGTTACATGTTCAGAAAAATGAGGGATGGATCAGTCATGAGAATATTATGATTCTTGTGCTAATCAAAATAAGATACATATAGTTACAACCACTTCTTAATAAAAATTTTGATTGGAAAAATATATATTACAATCAAAACCACCTAAAAGTTGTCATCCTAAAATACAATACATAATGAATTCTATAGTTGTTGTGGAAAATCATAGTTGTAGCGTAACAAAAATAGAGGACAGGTCAACATCCATAAGTTGATGATATCCATTCAGTGGTACAAGTGTAACAGCAGTTTATCTAGTGGATCTGTAACAACACCATGATGTAACAACGTCGTGGTGTAACAGCTCATTGTAACAACACAACTTCAACTTCTCCTGTATGCTTCATGCTCTAGATATTTTGTTCTAAAAATAACATATGGAATGACAGAAAAAGACTAGATAACTTCTCCAAACACTCATCCCCAGTTAGTCATAAAAAAAAGACACGATACATCATAATAATCGATGAAACGAAAAGATAATGAAAATAAGGTGAAACAACACTGTTTAAGATAGAAAGGAAGGAAAAGAGGCAAATATAGTCACAAGGTAAAAATGGTGGAAACATATGTAGGAAATAAGTACAAAAATGGAACCCAACAGGTGGTTTTTCAAACCGAGCTACAGTTTGGTCGCAATTGGCAAAAGAAAAATTAGGGTTTTTCTTTTAATAGGGCGATTTCCCTCCAATTTGATTCATTTTCTAAGTGAGATCTGATGAATTTGGAGAGGAGGAGAAAGCCCTAAATCTTGTAGTGATTATAGCAGACAAACCAACCATTGGAATTAGGATCCAATAATTTCAGGTAGGTGGCCTTACTTGTCTAAAAGTGGCCTTAATGCTTCTTGGAAGGATGGTTCTTGGTGAAGAATCAAGGTAAGAAAGGACTACAGGAATGAATTACTAGAGAAGGACTAGAATCATCCCTGCCCACCAAGTCAAACATGAGGACCAAGTGGTAAGTGTGGTATCATATAAAGTATAATGTGTGAAGATATGGTATAAAGGGTCTACGATATATGGCTCATCAGAGAGGCTAGTAGGACCAACGATCCAACGAATGGGGGGATAATTGACCATACCTAGATTGGTGGGGTCTAGTCCAAGACTTTTCTTAATTGAGTGATAAGGTGGCCAGGGGTGCCATCATGCCCCCAAGCATGGGACACTGCCCCCAAGCATATGTGGTGGTGATCTGGTATGCTAAGTGGGAATGATACCCCTAGCTAGAGGAGTTTGTGGAGTATGATGTTGTTCCAAGTGATGAAATAATGGATTCAAGGATTCAATATCATAGGCAGTAAATCCTCAAGAGGATGGTGAGAATAGATAGGGGAAAAGGTACCCCCAAGCATGCTATCGATATGCCAAATGTATTTAGGATAGTGTACTCTAAACACATTTTGATGATGTGGTTCACCAATTTTTTTTTTATGTTATGGTTATATTTTGTGGGAATAATGGATTGATGCAGTTAGAGAAAGGAAATGGTGGATTACCAATATTATTTGGCACTGCATATGTGAAGAAAATGGACTAAATTTCTAGGTTTGCGGACATGGTGTCACTATCCCAAAGAGTGTGTAATATTCCTAAATTAGCTTCAGCTAATGGGAATATTAATTTTTCTCTTGAAACTTAGATTGATGAATAAATGGGCAAGGAGGCTCATAATTTTCTCAAGTATGAATAAAAATCCCTCCTAGTGTGAAAGGGGATCATATAATAACCAGTTCAAGCATCCACATGTGTGAACAAGGTCTAAAATATGTGGGCAAGGTCAAGTTTGACTAAGTCAACATGATTTATTCTCAAAGAAGTGGATCCTACATAAAGCTAGCTCAATGTGAATAGAGATCAATCCAGCTAGATAAAATGAAGGCACCTTGAGTGTGAAAAGGGAAAAGGCATGAAGAATCATTCAAGGTTGACCAAGTCAACAAAGCTATCTAGATACATTGCACCATCTTGTTGGACAACGCGGTTTATGTGGAGGAGCCTTTGCATGGAAGCAACCTCATAGTGGGTGGGACCCTTATTGAGAAAGCTCATCAATTATATAATGAAGGATATGGAAATAATATGGATATATTGGAGATTATATTTTCATGTGTTCTTCTTATACTTCCTTCATAATTAGCTGTTTAGCTAAGTTGTTGCACTGCTTAGTGCAAGGGTTTTCCCGGGCGAGAATTCCCTACTCTTTTCTAGAGATCTTGCTTGAGAAATATAAGATGAGGTTTATGATCTGAATTTTCCACTACCTGGTGTTGGGCCAAGCACCTACCTTCATTAAAAATGTAATCCCTTCAGAAAAATGTGTTATTTCTTAAGGTGTGCAGTGGAAGGGGTGAAAACCCCATTTTGAGGAGCTAGTTTCCCAAGAGGAGGATCAGCCTTTCTTTGGGAAAGCTAGGGGAAGCATATACAACCATTTCTTTGATTTTTCAGCCATATTATGCAGAGATTCAGCCATACGGTTTTATTCAGCCATAGATTTGCAGCATCTTTCTCTTGTATAACTTTTCTGACAAGAAACCCTTGTTGGGTCTTCTTGTGTCTGTGTAAAAGAGATTAGATCTCTAATTTTTGCTTCATTGAGTATTATAATAATATTATCAGATATATTTCTCCATTTTCTAATTTAATCTCTCTTTATACTGTGCAGTATCTTATGCAACAACTTCGACATTTTGTAGTCTTTGGGTTTTGGCAATTTCTAGCTGTTTTGAGCATGGGAGGCCTGTTTAACTATGCTAAAGGCATTTTTTTCTGAAAATATTTTTCATTCATGTTATATATTGTCTATTCTAAGGGAAACAATCGTTATTTTTCACTTTTATAACTCAGATATTCAGAAAATAACATTTTGGGGCCAAAACTGCTGCTTTTCCCCACCTGGTGACATTGTAAAAATGCATAGTTTGTTGCTATGATTTTTTTATGAAATATATGCATTTAAATACATTATATCAGATTATCACTTGCTATTTTCCAACTTTTTAATACCTTAAGGTATTCTTATTGTTGTAGAATTTCCCGGTTTTGGGATATTACAGTGGTATCGAAGCAACAATATTGGCTCAGCCTGTGAGCTCAGGAATTATGGAGTCTTCTCATGGGGAGAAGGAGATTTACAGAAGAAATCAGAGAAAACCCTTTTTTTCTATAGAAAATATTTTCTTATAACTTCTCTTTTCAAATCGACAGGGAAAAAGCAAGGGCATCAAAGAAATGAAGAGGGAAACACATGAAGATCCCTCACACAGATCTATACAGGAGGAAGATCCTAAGTCCTCATCTTTTGGATATGAGCACTCAGCCATATCATCAGATCTACCACGTTATATCAGTAATTTCTTCATGAAGAGGAATAAAGGAGATGTGCCAAAGAAAGATACTCTTGGTGATTATTTGCAGGAATATGAAGCTCGATCTGAGGAGTTCAAAGATCACTTGAATTTCCAAGGGTTTTTCCAATTGGAGGAAAAGAGCACAAGGAGAAAAAATCAGAGTGAGGGTAGATTCTTTCTATCCACTTTTTATGGATCACCTCTATGTCCAGGTAGGGCTTGGGTGAAGGAGCTAGACACCTTTGTGTAGCAACATCAAGTTTCAGAATTTGAAGCCATCAAAGTAGCAGCGTTGCATTTTGAGGGTAAGGCCTATGCTTGGTGCTTGTTTGAATCATTTTCCTTAAATAATTCAAATACATATACTTATGCAAATTTCATTGAAATATTAGTAGAGAGGTTTGATGATATTTCATGTGAAACATCTTCTATTGCAACTATCAACCCACATCAGACAAAACTTTTGCATGAGCTGGGAGGGTCTATATATCCAACTCCATTTCTGAAAACCAATGAAGAGGAGGTGAGCTTGTTTGATACTTTTCCAAGGGAAATATCTCCTTTGGATGAATGGATTTCTTCTCAAAATAAAGACATGAAGATTCCTTCTTCAAAAGAGGACCAAGATCTAAGGTCTCTTGTTGAAGGTAAGGCAACTTCAACTAGTGAAGAAGAGAGAGGAGAGGCAGGAGAAGATAACTTAGTCATAACAAGGACACCTCAAACACCTCATGGAGAAGAGGATGGAGCACTTGCTCCAAGAAAATAAACTCTTGCACTCTTGCAAGGAGTTCCAAAAGGTCTCACACATATATCTCTTGGCATAACACATGAGCAGCATGTACTTTCATTGCCAAGTGATGGGATCTTGAAGATAGGAGGAGGAAGAGAGGAGGAATGGAATCATAAGATGAAGAGCATGAACCCTTCTCTATTTCAGAGTTTGAAAGGACAAAGAAGGCAAGAGGACCCATGCAACAAAGGAAGGGTAAAATCTATCTACCTACATCCTACCCTATGCCTTGATGCCTCTTTGCAAGGAGGCATTTTAGCAGGAAGACCTCCTGATTGGAGGGAAACTAAAGTGTTCTCTCAACTATATGAAGCATTAACATATTTGTTTAAAGAGGGAACCTTGGAAGGAGCCACTTCATCGCTGAAAATCATTGATGGGAGGCTAGGCAAATTTCTGAAATTGACCTTGCTTTCTTCCTTTCATCTATTTGCATTGGAGAGGATAGATTCAGAAATTTGTGCTGATATGAGCATAGTATCAAAAGGCTACTCCCTAGATTTGGGGCAGCAAATGATACTCCAATATATAATGAATATTTCTGAACATGACAAAAAATAATTTCATTTTTGTATGCAGGAGAAAAATTGTGGAAGTTTTTGATAAAGAGTACCTTTCAAGTGGAGGGTGACTTTCCTAAACTTCAATCTTGTCTTGAGAAAGATCAGTTGCAACAGGGGCAACAAAAGAAAGTTTGGAATACTCCAACATGTGACTTTGACATCAAGCATGTCAAGGTGGAGAGCTATCATATGACAAATGCATCATTTCATATTTCTACAATGTTGTCAATGTTGGGAAGCCTAGACCCTTATTGGGAGTCCCAACTCTTGATGGAATATTCTAAGGACCTATTCACATGTGAGGTTCTTGATGGGAAAGAAATGGAGGGAAAGTATAAAGTAGTTAATGGAATAATTTATGTTCATGATCAGATCTACTTAACTAAATATTCCAAGCTCAAGGAAAAACTACTTAACACAACCTATGAGGTCCTGCTTTCAAATCCCACTAGTTTCATTAAAACATGTCATAATATCTTAGATGGATTCATGTGGCAAAATTTCAGAGAGGAGATGCACTCTCATATGAGTAAATGCATTGATCATTTGCTGGTTGAGGAGGAACACAGCTCTTGGGAAGAGTTATCATTATCATCTCCTTATTTATTGAGTTTGAGAGGGAGCTCATCCATGAGCTACCTTGCTGATTTTAAACAAGTGTATGATAAAAATTATATTGTTGAATCTCATGATGTATTTATTATATACTTGCATTTTCTTGACACTCATGTGCAGGTATTGGCTCCAAGAGGGGGCACTTTTTCTGATGAGCTTCATGATCCACTTTGGGCCATGAACAATGGTGATGTTGGCCACTCTTTGGGAGATATTGGAGAGATTATGTACTCCTCATGGTGTGATTCATCAACACCAACTATCATACACCTTCTCCAAGCATGCAAGAAGGATGGGGCAGCAAACAAGTGTTGGGGAGAACGCTTGTCATATCATATTCCATGGCAGTTAGGAGGAAAAATGTGCTGGAGGGACCATTGTACTTCTCCCTTATTGTATATGGTAGCTAGCATGATCTTACTAATGATCCCACATGCTGAAGATGCTCTTAATTTTTTTGGGAACATGGTTGGAGGAGAGACACATTTGTGGGGTGTGTCTTTGGGGGAAGAGAGTCCCTACTTTTTCTGCACTACATGTTCCAAGTGGAGCATGGGAAACTATATGGCCACCATTGCATACCACTTGTTTCTTTATGATGCGGACCATATGTTTGGTTGGAACACTTGGGGCATGCCTCTCATGAGAAATTTGGAGGAGCTTTTATATGAATTAACAAGCTGGAGAGTGATTCATTTTATTTGGATGATAGCATGGAGAAGGGAGACCTCCATTGATGATGAAATTCCCCATGATTGTCATCACTTCTTTCTTTAGAAGGCCATGGATCAAAAAGAAGGTTTCCATAACAACCTTCCATTCTTTCATGATGAGAACCATTGGGTTTATTCACCAAAGGCCAACTTGTACACTTGGGAGGAGCCATTGGGAGGTGAAATTTTTGCAAAAATTCTGAAGCAATGGAGGAGACTATTAGATGGAAGGGCCACAAGAGGAAGAGGCAAGATCTTGCAGCAACCTTGCAGATGCCTAAGAAGAAGAAACATTTGGGAGGGGGGGACTGTAATATTCCTAAATTAGCTTAAGCTAATGGGAATATTAATTTTTCTCTTGAAACTTAGATTGATGAATAAATAAGCAAGGAGGCTCATAATTTTCTCAAGTATGAATAAAAATCCCTCCTAGTGTGAAAGGGGATCATATTATAACCAGTTCAAGAATTCACATGTGTGAACAAGGTCTAAAATATGTGCGCAAGGTCAAGTTTGACCAAGTCAACATGATTTATTCTCAAAGAAGTGGATCCTACATAAAGCCAGCTCAATGTGAATAGAGATCAATCCAGCTAGATAAAATGAAGGCACCTTGAGTGTGAAAATGGACAAGGCATGAAGAATCATTCAAGGTTGACCAAGTCAACAAATTTTTCTAGATACATTGCACCATCTTGGTGGACAGTGCAGTTTATGTGGAGGAGCATTTGCATGGAAGCAACCTCATAGTGGGTGGGACCCTTGGTGAGGAAGCTCATCAATTACATAATGAAGGAGATGGAAATAATATGGATATATTGGAAATTATATTTTCATGTGGTCTGCTTAGAATTCCTGCATACTTATATTTTTAGCTAAGTTGTTGCACTGCTTAGTGCAAGGGTTTGCCCGGGCGGGAATTCCCTACTCTTTCTTGGAGATCTTACTTGAGAAATATAAGAGGAGGTTTCTGATCTGAATTTTCCACTACTTGGTGTTGGGACAAGCACCTAAATTCAGCAAAAATGTAGTCCCTTTATAAAACTGCATTATTTCTTAAGGTGTGCAGTGGAAGGGGTGAAAACCCCATTTTGAGGAGCTAGTTCCCCAAGAGGAGGATAAACCTTTCTTTGGGAAATCTAGGGGAAGAATATACATCCATTTATTTAATTTTTCATACATATTATGTAGATATTCAGCCATACAACATTATTCGACCCATAGTTGCGGCGGCTTATTTCTTTTTCGACGAAACCCTTACTTAGGGTCTTCTTGGATCTGTGTAAAAGAGATTAGATATATTATTTTATGATTCATTGAGTATTCTAATAATATTATCAGATATAGTTCTCCATTTATTGATTTAATCTCTCTTTAGACTGCACAGTCTCTTATGCAGCAACTTCGACATTTTGCAGTCTTGGGGTTTTGGCAATTTCTAGCTGTTTTGAGCATGGGAGACCTGTTTAACTATGCTAAAGGCCTTTTTTTCTGAAAATATTTTGCATGCATGTTCTATATTGTCTATTATAAGGGAAAAAACCATTATTTTTTACTTTTATAACTCAGATATTTAGAAAATAATGTTTTGGGGCCAAAACTACTGCTTTTCCCCACTTGGTGACATTGTAAAACGGCATAGTTTTTTGATGTGATTGTTTTATGAAAGCTATGTGTTTAAATACATTATATTAGATGATCAATTTCTGTTCTCAAACTTTTGAATACCTTAAGGTATTCTTATTGTTGTAGAATTTCCTGGTTTTGGGATATTATAGAGTGGCTTGGGATATAATGAACTGGTGCTCACCTAGAAAACACTGTGGGTGGTAAAAAAAAATGTCTAAGGGAATGGGTTGTTGATTTAAGATGAAGGAATGAGTTAGTGAATCATCCCTAGAGTGATCTGAAGTGATATGATACTCTACAGGTTCTTCTAAATGTGGAATAATAATGGTAATAGAGTCGACACTACCAGATGCACTAGGAGGGTTGTGGATAATTACTTCTCCTGGAATCTCAAATATGGGTGCCCCCTTACCCACATATTGGATGTCAATGTAATGGCCACAAGGTGTATGTGGTTTGAATACATGGGCTCGAAATAAGGGTTTATATAACCAATCGACCTCACTATGGATGAAGTACTCTTTGGAATCCACAACATGTTGGTCATGGGTCTGTTATGGAAGGAGATATGCACGATGGTGCATATCACCCCAAGGAAAATCAAGGGTGGTCGTGCCTTCCATAATTTCTTCATCTGAATGGAATATGGGAGGATTGGAGGAAGGGAGACCACATGATGTGGTGGATCTACATGGCACATCATCATGAGAGATATGGTTCACATACACATCGCTAAAGAGGGTAGATGAAGAGATAGTAGATGAAACATCTATTGATGTTGAGACCAAGGTGTTCGATGAGGGAGGTTTGGATGAAATAAAAAGGGAAGTGCCAAAGGCTTCTTCCACCATGGATCTCATGGATGATGAAAAATAGAGGAAAGAGGCTCAAGGTCAGTGTCATCTCGACATCAGGGGAGGTATCACAATCAGTGCCAAAATTTCCTCCAGTTCTACTGAAGAAAAACTCGCAAGTAGAGCAGTACAGGATCCACTACAAGTGGCCTCTATTTGGAAAGCAACCTCAAGGGTGTCACGAAAGTCATCAAGACGGGAACAAAGGTGAGAATAGACGCCATAAATATCACATAAAGAGCCTCTGGGATATCAAATTCAGAAAATGTCTCGTTGACCACAGGTTTGAGACGAGGAAGCTCAGGACAATTATGGGTAGCATGCAAAACAATATCCCACAAAGCGCATGGAGGTGACTGCTTGGAGGCTTAAGAGGAGCAGGAGTTGTTTGGGGGGCCTTGTCCTTAGGTTCCTTCTTTTTTGCTTTTCCCCACTCACCATAGGTTTTCAAAACAAGAGGAGATTCTTGTTGAGGTGGCTGAGGCATTGAAACAAAGGGAGGGCTCATAACATGTAATATTCCAAAATTAGCATGCAACTAATTTATTGATTTTTGCTGATTTAATTTAGGAGATGAATAAATGGGTAAGGAGGCCCATACATTTCAGAAATAAGAATAAAATCCCTCATAATGTGAAAAGGGATAGTCATAAGAGCTGGATTTCACACCCTCATGTGTGAAAAGGGGCATTTGCATGTGGACAAGGTCAAGTTTGACCAAGTCAACAGCGTTGGAATGGAAGGTGGAGATCATCTATGGAGACAACATAGAGATAGTGGGAGGAATATTCCTTGGTGGAGGAAACCCTAATGAGTGGGACTTGAGGTGAGAGGGCTTCCATTTGTATAAAAGGAGGGCAAGGCAGCCATAGGAGGATATGTTATGGATTATTGATTTTATGGTCTGTATGACTATTTTGCATTCTCTTGCTGTTTAGCAGAGTTGTTATGCTGCTTAGCACAAGGCATTCCTATTTAGGAACTCCTTATCCTTTCAAGAGAGGCCTCTTGAAGAATCTTGTACTTTATTTCTCCACATTCAGGCTTAAGGCCAAGCCACCTCCTTTAGCTACAGTGTTATTTCTGCTGAAGTATAACATTGTGTTGCAGGGTGTTGCAGTGGAGGTTTCACAACACCACTTCTTGGGCTTATTTTTCAGAGGAGGAAGCCTTCTTTTCTTTGGAGGATCAATGAGGAAGAATTTGAGCTGATTTCACTATCTTTGGCATCATGCCAACCATTTTCCATCATCTACAGCACAGTCCCTCTCCTTGACTGTGTTATTTTCAGTAATCATTTGCAGTGAGGGTTGCAGTGTTTGTTTGGAGGGTGGGATCTTCAGTGTTAGGATTAGCCTTTCATTTGGAAGATCCATTGGAGGAGGTTTGTTCAGATTGTGCATCATTTTCAGCCATATCCATCTAGTTCTTAAGTTGCAGCTGCTACTTAGTCTTGATACTACAACTCCGACAATTTTTTCCATTTTGCATATTTCAGGAAATCCTTCCAGGATTGCCTTGAAATTGTGTTTGGGAGCTTAGATCTTCACTCCCAACATTGTGTGGGACCTATATTTGTATATTTGTGTATTGACACTTCTCAGCAACAGTTATCTCTAATAAGATTGCGTTGTCATAGCCTTGGGCATTATTGGTATAGCAGTGGTATTCATATTTTTGTACATGTTATTTTGAGGTTGTTTTTGCCTATCTTGAGTGATCATTTCCTCAAGGACTTGTATACATTTTGTTTTTATAATCTCAATATAATGGCTATTTGGATATTCTTACATTCTATGTGTTGATGCATCACTACTCTTTCAATTTTGTGTTCAAGTATTGTTGCATCCCCATTTTGGGATATTACAGTGGTATCAGAGCATAATCTTGGCTCAGCCTGTGGAATCTCAACCAATATGCTATCAAGAATAAAAGAATAAGAAAATATGTATAGAAAAGACAAAAATAAGACTCAATTATTTGGAGGAAGGAAGGAAGAGAAGCTCTCAAATATTCTTTCTCAAACTATGTAGAGTATTCAAATAGATCTCAAGGACATGAGAAGGGATATGTGTAGAGAATCTCCAAGAGAGTTTGAACCTGAAGAAAACTCTAGATTATCCTTAGATGAGTGTGAGAATGCAGCCACACATCATGATGCACAGTGCAGTCATATGCCCATATTTTCTATGAGAGAGATAGAAGAAGAAGGAATGCCTAAGAGGGAAACTCTTAGTGATTTACTGCAAGAATATGAATCTAAAACTGAGAAGTTTAGAGATCATATCACTTTTCTATAGTTTTGCAAGATCAAGGTGGAGAGAAGCAAGCATCATAATGGGAGTAGATTTCTCCTATCTACTTTTGATGGTTCACCTACATGTTCAGCTAGATCTTGGGTGGAGGAGCTAGACACCTACTTGCAACAACACCAAATTTCTGAAGATGAAGCCATCAAAGTTGCAGTGCTACATTTTGGAGGTAAGGCCTATCCATGGTGGATATTTGAGTATTTTTCTTTGAAAAATTCAAATACTTCTTATGAAAATTTCACTAAGAGGGCCGTAGAAAGATTTGATGGAAAAATTTCTAAGACATCTTTGGTGAAACCAAACAAGCCAAAACAAACCGAAATTTTGCATATGTTGGAGGAAACTATAAACTCAACTCCACTTCAGAAAACCAATGAGCAGGTTGATATCTTACATAACACTTTGCTAGAGGCAAGACCTCTATCTCATATTCTTGAACAAGAGGGCATGGAGATCCCTTTTTCAAAATAGGATCCAATTCTTGGGAGGTTTCCCATGCATATTGAAGAGGAAGAAAGGGTTGAGGGCAACAACGTTGTCATGTCTAGAGCATATCTAGCACCTCATGTAGAGGTAGATGGAGCACATGCTCAAACAAGAGGGATTCTTGTATCATTGCAAGGAAGTACCCAGGATCTCACATGTGGAAATCAAGGCACAACCCATGATTATCATGTGCCATTGTTGGTAGAGTGTGAGACCATGCAGACAAAAGGAGGAGGTAGGGAGGATGATCAACATCATTTGATGAGGAGCAGACACCCCTATCTACTTCAGAGGGTTGATGCATAGAAGAGGGAGACTGGATTGCGTAGTGAAGGCTGGGGAAAATCTATCCATTCATATATGCATTCTACTCCTGATGTTGATGTCTTATTGCATGGAGACATTTCACCAAGGAGACCACCAGATCAAGAGATGATGAGAGATGCTTCACATTTTGAGGCACCACTCATTGATTCCAGAGGAGTGGAGACCTTGGGATAGCTTGATATAGCATTGAGAGTCTTGGGTAGACTCAAGGAGAGGAGAGGCATTCTCTCAACATCATCATTACCCACTCTCATCTCAGATTCTGCGTTGTGGCAGGAGTAGCAAGGGAAGGATAGTAGCCTTCCAACTTGCATCTTTGGCATGGGAGATGTCAAAGAGGAGGAAAACCATATGACAAATGTTCTTCATGATAGTTCATTAGCACTGTAACAATGGAGGATAGAACCATATTGGAATTACCAACTATTGGTGGAGTATTCCAAGGATCTTATTACTTGTATGATATTGTATGACCAATTGCATGAGGAGAGATATTCAGTCAGAGATGGGGTCATCTACTATCATGGTAGGATATTCTTATCTAGAGCTTCCAAGCTCAAGGAGAAGTTACTACAAACATCTCATGAAGATTTCCTTTTCAACCACACTTATTATATGAGAGCATACCACACCATCATGGAGGGGTATTGTTGGGAAGGCTTTGAAGAGGAGATATATCAGCGTATGAGGATATGCATGGATCATGTGGATATGGAGGAGATACATAAATCTTTGGAAGAGTTAGCACAACCACCTCTTTTATCTTTGAGGATGAGAGGAGACTCATCTATGATACACTCCATTTGCATGGGAAAAACATATGTTAAGGGTACTTTTTGTTTGCATAATTATTTGTATAATGTATATGTGCAACCCTTAACCATATGTATGCAGGATATTGCTCAATAAAGGAGCATTCTTCCTTCTAGACTTCATGGTCTACTTAAGGCCACGAGAAGTATTGATGGCCACTCCCTAGGAGGATTTGGGGAGGAGATATCTTATGGAGAACATGGTTATTTTACACCATACATCTTACATTTTCTCCAAACTTGTGACGAGATTGCGGCAGTAAGCAAGTGGTTGAGAAGCCACACATTATGTCATTCTCTATTGCATTTGAGATTCAAACTACGTTGGTTGCATTTGAGGGACCATTTTCCTTATCCCTTGCTACATATGTCAGAAAATATGATTTTCATTATGGCTCCCTATGCTTCTATTGTTCTTATTTTTATTGGGAGCATGATTGGGGGAGAGACACATTGGTTGGATTTTCCTTTGGGGAAGAGGATTCCCACACTTTTTGCATTACATGTTCTAATGGGATCATGGGAGATGATATGGCCACTACAGTAAAACATTTGTTCCTTTATGAGGTGGGCCATAGGATTGATTGGATGCCATATGATGATCAATTCCTATTCATCATATATGGTATGGTTTGGGCCAACTTGATTCACAACATTGGAGAGGAGATATTTGGAGGTCTAGTCTTCATCTTGCCACTTGAGGGAAATAATATTGCAGCCAAATATCAGCAGATACTCTACACTTATCATAAGTGGAGAGGAAGACAGTGTGGGGTAGGCTACTTTGTCTACCATGTTCATATTTTCAGGCCACCTACTTTGTAGGAGCCAAAGGTGGAGGAGAATTTTCAGGAGTTAACATGTGGAGAGGTAACTCAATTTGTATGGATGATAGCTTGGGGATGTGTTACACTAAAAATTGTCATCCTGACATTCTACTATGTGTATGAGCTCATTATAACTCATACTTCTCCCTTTGCAAGTCTAAACATATTAGTTCCTCATGTCAAGCCTTGAAAATCAGAAAAAGTTCCTAAAAGTATCGTAAACTTTGTTATCGCACTTTCTGGCTATCTTGCCTGCGGTCCCGCACCCAATGTTTAGATATCCTACGTACCTGAATGCACTTTATCTTTTTTATAGTGCAGACCCCTGTAAGATTAAAAAGGCGCAAGTAAATTCCAAAAAGCTCAATTAAAGTAAATTCTGGAAGCTTCTAGAATGGATTTTGCGGTGGCAGAACTGCTCTTGTGAGGTGCATGAATCCCTTACCTTATGGAGCTAACCCCTTGATGTGAGGATCTTATCCCTTTGAAGGAGGATTCTATCCCTTCATACATGGAACAGAAAACCTCTTCTTTTCCACTATAAAAAGAGGCATTGGGTAGCCTTAAAGGGAGTTGAAGCTTTAGAATATTTGAAGTTAAGTGCTGTTGAGATTCAGACTCAGCTAATTAAGAATTTTGTGAGGAGAGATTACATACCTCTATTAGTCTTGGTTGGAGGAGTGCAGAGCTTATCAAAGTAAAGGAGATTCCTGCTTCGGACCCCGGAAAGTACTGTGCAACATCAAGGCTCAGGTTGTAAGGATTTTCTTCTTTTGAAATTAATACAAATATACTCATTTTTCTCAATAAGCTTTCAATCAATGCTTTATTTCATAGATTCCTTGATCACTATGATAAGCATGGTTTATGATGATTTCTATATAGGTGCTATGTAATATTTTTCTTGTTTGTGACTGCAGTTTTACGAGGAAAACTCCTTCAAGCGTGCGAGGGACAACAACGACTTCAAACAAGCACTGGACAAACGGTAAGTCCTTAACACCTTTATAGAGCTTTTCGTAGATCGTATATGCTTAGAGAAAGATTAGTCTAGTTGGCTGTTTGTTGCTAGATACTTTTAATACTAGGGAGATTGGTCTTGTCCGCAAGACGGATTAATCCTCCAAAAAATTGGCGACTCCGCTCGGGAAGAACTTGTTTTTTTTTGTTATCTTTTATTTTGATTTGAGGAAACGTTTTTCCTAGTTTTTTATTGATAGACATCTGCCTGGGTAGCTTAGGTTTTCTCTGTTTTTAAAATTTTTGAGATATTTTATGTTTTTCTTTAATTTTTCCTAGGACCGCACTTTGTCTTCTTTGCACAATGCGGGCAGTTTCGCATTTTTTCTTTAGTAAACAGTGCGGTACCGCACTTGTTCCTTCTGCAAGACTGCGGACCCTGTTAAAATTTTGAAAAGCCTTCAGATTTATTTCTTTAGTTTATCTTTATTTTAATTTAGAGTTTTTTATTTCTACCCAGATTGATGATTGTTTCTGTCAAAAGTTTTCTGTGAATGAATCTTAGTAGTATTGGTGTTTTGATGATTTTCTAGAAGTTTTGCGTTTTGGATTGTCTTTCGCTTGGTCTTTGTAGCGATTTGAAGCATTGACTGTTTAAAATACCTGAGATTACATTGGTCTTTTTTCTTTTGCTGAATCTGGCCTGATTTTGAAGTCATCCTTTATTGAGAAATAGAATTTCTTGTTTGTTTGCAAATCTTCGAAAAGAAACTTTGTTATTGGTTTTTGAATTTCATTTTTTATAAAAACATAATTGAGTGTTTTTGATATGTTTTTTATTCTGAACAAATAGATCCTTAGTTTTCTGAATAACTAAGTAAAACATTCTTCAAAAAAATTGTAAAGCTTTTATTCAAATAGGTTATTAAAATTTGTAGGTCTCAGAATTAGTTTGATAGTTTTGAGTGTTTTTCGTAGAATTTTGTAGATCTCTTTTGAAGAAAATTTGTTCTGTAGCTTCAAGTTTTTGAAAGTAAAAGGATTTTCTTATGAGATTTGATAGTTTGTTTCATTTTTGAGTTATTGCTGAAAAGACAAAAATATTTTCTTTCAATTTCTCTTAATGTTTAAAGAAGGAATTGTTCAATAAAAGGATTGCATTCTCCAATTTTTCCTTAATTAGAATTTCATTGAAAGGAAACGATCTGATTATCATTTTTAGGTGCATTTTAGTGTTTTTGGAAGTTGAGTTTTCACACCATCAAAGTTTCACTTCCACACCCATTGACTTAAGAAACAACTCTTAAAAGTAACACTTAATTAAAATCCATCTAGCAATCTTTTTATTTTCTAGGGCTCTTATCACCAACATAGCTTAGGCTAGTATCTTGGAGTAGGGAGTAATTAACTCTCCAAGGTAGTAAAACAAACAAGTAGACAAATATTGCGGTAGGAAATAAACCCAATCGTAATTTGTATAATCTGGGAAGCTTCTCTTAAAGAAGTCAATCACAAGATCATGTCCAAACCTTTGAGACAATCAATTTTGTCTCATTGGGGAAGATAGAAGATTTTGCGCGTATTACAAACATTAAACCTTGGATTAACCATTTTCAAGGAGCCTGGGGTTACTTGTCGGTAAACCTCAGATTAACCATGTCGAGGAACCTTCAAGGGGATTGAGCTTGCTACTCTACCCTTGCGCGTGAGATCGGATTGTAGACTGTTCCCCTAGTTATATTTGTTACTGTTGGTAACCTTAGTGTCCATTATCTTAAGATTATTTCCTAAGCTGACGGTGAAGGAAAGATCTCACTGTACCTGGAGCAAACGTCGACTAGACTCACTTGGACTCTCTGGGGGTTTCTCTTCACACGAGATGGTTTTGTGAGGAAACTTGTGCCAGTCTGTTTCATTAAGCAGGTTGTCGGGGTAACTGTTCCAACCGCCCTTTCTGTATTAAATTTATACTAAGTTGGATTTCATCACCAACTAGTGTTTTTAGTACGGGGAGTTACTGTTTTTGTGTGGTTTGAGCTCCTAGATTTTTAAGCATGTGATTCAGTTGTTTGTTCCTTTAAAGACTTTAGGTGTTTTCTTTGAAATTTTCTTTGTTTGCGTGTGATTAGTTAAATAATTAATCGTGGCGGAATTTCCTAGACAATCCCGGAGACTACAAGGGAAACCCCCTAAATATTCACCAAGTCAGCTTGAAGGGCTTCGTGCTCTGGTATCGTCTAGTAGCGATAGGATTAAATCAACAGAAGTTGGAACTTCATCCATAGTGGTTCATCCTGATTATCAAACACCCATAACAGAACACATTCAAGAGCCGATTTCAGTTTCTAAAGTTACTGGTAGTAATTCTCCTGCCAGTGAATGGGCTGACGAACCTGAAATCTCTGAACCTGAAAATGAACCTTCTGTTTTGGAAACATCTTCGGGATTTATTTCACCAACTTCCAGCGATCTTGGTTCACCTAGGGTAAGAAATATTTTCACCGATGATCTTCCATCTGGACTAATTTCTATTGAAGAAATCACTAATCCAGAAGAAGAGTTATCTCTTCCCAATTCCCCTCAATCATTACATCTTAGGGAACGTGAATCAATTTTATACAGCCCTATTCGAACTACTGCTTGGTACTTATCTTTAACTAATTTTTTAGAGAATCCGGGTCTTGCTTTTTCTCCACCTCGAGTTCCATTTCATCCAACACCCAGAGGTTATTATCCGTCATCCATTATGGTAGGAGAATCATCCATGTTTTCCCAGACACCAGAATCATTTTTACATGGTGGTCCTTCTGTTCCTTCGGGATATCAGGCTCTGTCTGGTACTTTCTCGGGGGCAGCTCCTTAACCGATTGAAAGCATGTTATCATCTGGTTTAAGTGGAATTAAAACTGAAACGTTGAACGAAGGGAAAATTTTTATGATGTCTGGTAATATTCCGAATCCGCAAACTCAAGGCAGTCAGGTACTGCCTAGAGGGAAATCTCAGGGAAATCAGTTACCGACTGGGGGGCAACCTCAAGGTAGTCAGTTACCACCTGAGGGGCAACCTTTAGGAAGTCAGTTACCACCTGGGGGTCAACCTCAAGGTAGATTTTTCCCAGGACAAACTGTGGAATCATATTATTTTGGGGGACAACCCCAAGGGCAGTACATACCTCAGGGTTATCAACCTTTAGGACAGTACACATCCCAGGGTCAACCCCAAGCTCAATATGCTCCTCAGGGTCCTTATCAACCCCAACTTCAGTACGCGCCTCAGGGTTATCAACCTCAAGGTCAGTACCCAATTCAAGGTTACCAACAACCTTATGGTCAGTCATCTATTCAAGGAGCCGGAAATTTACCATTCACATATCAACCCTACATTCAACCAGGTTATCGTCCTTATGTTCAACCTTCTACGGGACAATATCCCGGAATGAATATGGTGTGGGATCCATCCCAATATCAATAGCCTATGTAGCCTAATGTGCAGTTACCTTTTCAGCCTGGATAGCCTTTGGTTTCTGGTCCAACCCAGCAACCTGTCCAGCCTACTATTCAAACTCCTGCACCTAGTTCTGTTCAGCAAGCTGGGCCTAGTTCGCCTTAGACTCCGCCTCAAACTGCTGCAACTGCTGCTACGTATGTCCAACCTATAACACCTATTTTTGGAGTATCTGTAACACCGAGTTCGTCTATCCCTGCATCTGTGCAAATCTCTCAAGTCTCTGTACCCCAGTCAGGGCCTTTCGTTTAGACTTCGGTTCATATGCCTGGAGGACAAGCCGGTACAAGTACAATTGCCACAGGTCAACCGAAATTCAGGTATCAACCGTACCAGGGATATCCTCAATTCGGTCCCGGTTCACAAAGTCCAAATTATCAGTATCAACCGTACCCTGGCTACACTTATAAGTAGCCTCAACAACCCCATTTTCGTCCGATTAATCCTGGTTTTCCAAGAGGTTACACGATTCCTAATGCAAATCCAATTCCCAGTTATCCTGGGTATCCACCTCCTGGAACTGCTTTGGCTACTCAAGGTTTTCATGCCCTAACCATCAGTTACCATTTATTACAACTTTGGATTTACCTGATTTGACACGCCTTACGAATGATCTGATTTTCTATTATCCGTATTGGCCGCCAATGCCGCATAAGTTGCCCAGTGATATACCGAAGTTTGAAGGTAAGTTGGGAGAGGATCCATCAAATCATGTCATGAATTATCACCTCTGGTGTGTGTCTAATTCAATTATTGATGATTTGATTCGCTTACGTCTTTGACAAAGAACTCTTATTGGTCTTGCAGCCAAACGGTACATTGAGTTACCACGAGGCTCATTTCATAATTTCAGTCAGTTAGAAACTGCCTTCTTGACTCACTTTCAGTTTCCTGTCAGATAAGATAATGGCACAGAATTATTAAATTCACTTAAGCAATCTACGTCTACGTATATTTCTGATCATATTCATGAATGGTGACGTAGAAGGTGTTTGGTGAAAGTTTATATTCTAGATCAAATTTTGGCAGAATGGTTTGTTAAATCATTGTTACCCAAGATCACTGAAGATGTAGCTAAGGCCGATGTTGTTACTGAAGAGAAAGTGATTTCTCAAGCTCAGTACCTTGATCTCGTTTACACGCAGTCAGGTACTTTACACGAAAAAATCCCTGACCTTCCAAAACAAGGTCAGATAGCTGCTGCTCCTTCAGGGTCTCATGCTGCTGATGGCATGATTGGTACAGTCAATACGAAAAGTAAGAAGAAATATTTAAAGAATTATTCTCCTATTATAACCTTACCAGATTCCCCGAAAGGAGAATCTTCCCTCGAAGTTTCTGCCGACATTCACGTCGTAGAGACATCTACAGCTAAATCTAAATCCGGTGGTAAAAAGAAAGGGAAGGGTAAAAACAAGAAAAATTCGAAAGAGAAAACTGATAAAAATGAATTCAATGACGAAAAGCACAAGCCTCGTTACCCTTGTTACATTTGTGACGAGGATCACTTCACTAAGGAATGCCCACATCGTGTAGAGGTTGCAAAATTTGTCAAAGGTTCACAACAACCTGCTCTCTTGAAGGATCCTTTTCCAACTCAAGATAGCAAGATGGTTGGTTCCACTTCGACTACTTCCGAAGAACCTGTTTTGATGATGTCTCTTGTAAGGATTGCGACGCAATCACAAGATTATGGTACTAAGAGTCCTGTTGATGGGAAGGAAGTAGAATATTCTAATGCAAATACACAACTACATCTCCTATTTCTGGTCGGCTACAGATCGAGAAACAAAATCCAGACTTAATAATCAAACCGCCTGTTAAAGGTGTTCTTCATAAATCAGTTTTCAATCCACATGCGAGAGCTGCTCAGAATTACAACATTGTTGAAGACTTAGCTATTTCCCCTTCAACAATGTCGGCTTTGGAAGTGCTACAATCATGCCTAACACAGCGTAAATTTCTTTTGTCTGCTATAGGAGGTGTAGATGTTCAGGATTCTAATCTTATAATCTTCGATTTAGAAAATAGTACACCTCGTCTACCTCATCAAATGGCTTTCCAGATATCAGTATTAGTAAAAAACAGACCGATCTATCGAACTATGATTTATGAGGGGGCTTCAACGTGTATTATGTCGATTCAGTGTTTGAAATCACTTGGTTCTCCTACACTTAACCAATCTCCGACGATTCTTAAGGCTTTTGATGGTCTAGGTTTTCACCCTTTTGGTATTTTGCAGGATTTACCCATAGGGGTCGAAGGTAAAACCATAAATCTAGATGTGGAAGTGGTTCATGCCCCTCTAGATTACAACCTTCTTCTAGGTCGTAGTTGGTCTTATGCGATGACTGCTGTTGTTTCTTCGGTCTTTCGACTCATAAAATTTCCATATCAAGGAAAGATCGTCACAATAGATCAGTTAACTTATTTCTCTTCCGATCCAGCCTCTACAGAAACAATCCAGCATGTCGGTAAAGCGACTATCCCTTATAAGGATGTTGGAGTAGGATTAGTTAAAGATTCTGGTTTACTAGGAACTTTTGCCTTTCCTCCTCCTAATGTATCGCTTACCATTGCAACTATTCACATGATTTCATCAAATACTATTATGTTTGATGATCCTTGGATCATATCTTCTGATTCTGAGTTAGATTCAATTGAGGGCATGATGCCTTTGAGTCCATTTGAACTTGCATACCAGGCCGTACAGTCACTTTCCGACACCTCTTCAACCGGAATCGATCTAATGAATGGGATACCTAAGGAATCACTTTCTATATCCAGTTCAGCCACAGCGACATTTCCGGATGTTGTTCATACTGATGAACAGATTCGTGAATTTTTGTCTGTTGATGATTTACCATGGGAAGATCTGCATCACCGATCTTCGTTTTTACCTGAACTAGATCATTTTGAAGATGATTTCACTTCAATTTTTACTGCTAAATATGTCAAAGAACCCCAGAATCCATTGCAAAATCCTGATTCTGAATTAAATTTGGAAAATATTTCTCGAACGGTTCCAATTGACATTTCAGTAAAACCAGGAATAATTGAAAACATTCATATAGGTGCTTGTTGTACTGAAGAAGAAATTAAAGCTTATAAAGCCCTATTTCAAGAATTCTGTGATGTGTTTGCCTGGTCTTATGAAGAAATTCTAGGAATTGATCCATCAATAGTCCTACATGAAATCAAGACTTACCCGGATGCCAAACCTGTTCGTCAACGTTTACGTCAAATACATCCTAGAAAAGCTGCTGCTATCAAAGCAGAAGTTGAAAAACTACTGCATGCAGGTTTCATTTATCCAATTCCCTTAACGGATTGGGTATAAATATTGTTCCTGTGACTAAAAAACAAGGAACGATATGAGTATGTATCGATTATAGGGATATCAATCGAGCTTGTCCCAAAGACAATTATCCAACTCCCTATATCGATCAGATAATCGATGATTGTGCCAGTAGCGAAATGTTTTCCTTTATGGATGGCTTTTCCGGGTATAATCAAATAAACATACTCCTTGCTGATCAGCCAAAAACAACTTTTATTTGTCCATGGGGGACATTTTCTTATCGCAGACTACCGTTTGGATTGAAGAACGCTGGAGCAAATTTTCAAAGGGCAATGTCTTATGTGTTTCATGACATTAAGCACATTGTGTAGCTGTATCTCGATGATTTACCTGCTCATTCATCACGCAGGGCCGACCATCTCACACACTTACAAGATATCTTTATGAGGTGTCGGCATTATAAGATTAGGCTGAATCCACACAAATGTGTTTTTTGTGTCGAGTCGGGTCGTTTACTGGGCTTTGTTGTCTCGAAATCAGGCATTCGCGTTGATCCGTCGAAGGTCGAAGCTATTGTTAAATTACCTCCTCCTTCAACTTTACGCCAACTCCAAAGTTTGCAGGGGAAAGAAAAATTTTTACGTCGGTTCATTCCTAACTATGCCGAGCTTACAAAGGGTTTAACCCGGTTGTTGAAACAGAATATTCAATTATTTTGGGACGAGATCGCTAATCGATCTTTTGATGCACTTAAACACGTGTTGACCCATGCACCATTATTGCATCCTCCCAACTATAACCAGGATTACATTTTGTATCTCGCTGCTTCTCATTTCACCATTGGGATGGTGTTAGTTCAGAAAGGTGAACCTCATACTGAACATGTGATTTACTATCTTAGTCAGATTCTACATCTGAACGAGATCAAGTATACACATGTGGAGAAATTGGCATTGGCAGTTGTCCAAGTTGTCCAAATATTTAGGCACTACATATTTTTACGTAAAACCACAGTCATTTCTAATTGCAACCCTATGATGTATATTTTAACCAAACAATTGCTCGGGGGCAAGTATTCCAAATGGATAGTTATCCTGCAGGAATTTGACTTGGAGTTTGAGAAATCCAAGGCAAAGAAATATTTGGTATTTTCGGAACTCATGTGTGATTTTCCCTCTACTGATACTGAAACTGTGGCAGAAGAGCCCATTGTGGACGAATCTTTGTTTCTTATCAGTACTCTCGATCCATGGTATGGAGATATTATTGTTTATCTCCAAACCCAATATTTTCGGCTTGAAATTTCACAATCTCAGTGACGGAAAATACGCTTCCAATCCCAACAGTATAATATCATTGGTGATACACTCTATTGTCATGGAGCGGATTCTGTTTTCAGACATTGTCTTGTTCATGAAGAAGCTAAAAAGGTATTAAATGACTTCCATTCTGGAGCATGTGGCGGTCATATGTCTGGGTGTGCCATAGCCCAAAAGATATTGCGCGCTGGCTATTTCTGGCCATCGTTATTCAAATATTGTATTTATGCAGTCCAGAAATGCCATAATTGTCAACTTTTTTATCGTAAAATGCGTGCGCCACCAGCTCCTCTTCATCCCATAATTTTTGTTGGTCCTTTCGCGAAATGGGGTATCGATTTTATTACATGTAACCCTCACTCGGTCGGGGGGCATGCATATATTATCTTAGCAGTGGATTATTTTACTAAATGGGCCGAGGCGATGCCTACATTTTCGGCTGACGGCAAGACTACTGCAACTTTCGTATTTAATCACATAATTGCTAGGTTCGGTGTTCCTCAAGCCATTATTACAGATCATGGAAGTCATTTTCGAATGTCATTATGACTGAACTAACAGATCAACTTGGCATGCGCCATGATAGTTCCACTCCATATTATCCACAAGCCAATGGTCTGGTCGAAGCTATAAATAAATTTTTAGTCACCATGATTAGACGAATTATTGGTATTCACAAAATGAATTGGCATTCCATGTTGTTTTCAACTCTTTGGGCATATCGAACCTCAGTAAAAACATCAACTGGTTTCACTCCCTTTCAACTCGTTTACGGTCTGGAAGCTATGTTGTCGATTGAATGCGAAATTCCGTCACTGAAATTAGCCATAGAATTACTCCTAGCTACGTCTGAAGAGGAGAAACGTTTCCTGTACTTAGCTCAGCTGGACGAAAATCGACGAAATGCCGTAATAGAAAATGAGGCTCATGTTAAACGAATAAAAGCTCAATATGATAGAAGTGTTACCCCTCGAAATTTTTCAGAAGGAGACCTAGTCTTAGTTTATGATCAAGCCAATGATAAGCTAGGAGCTAGGAAATTCGTGCCCATGTGGCATGGTCCTTTCATTGTTAAGCGAAAGCTGGCAAAAGGGGCCTATGAGCTAATAGATTTTAACGGTGTCCCTTTAGATAAACCCAGAAATGGGCTTTATCTGAAGCGATACTATGCTTAACTTGGTATGGAGATTTTTTATTAGATTATATTTCTTTACTGCTGGTGTGTTTTAGATTAGAAAAGCGTGCTTAGTTTAGAAGTGTGTTTATCACTATTCCTGCTTATCTGAGTTTTACTCTTGATATCGCAGATGTCGACGTCTCTTCAAACCTACATTGGTTTTGCTGATGGTACTTGTCGTAGTACACGGAACATCTCTTCCACAGCTTGGGTTATCTATTCACCCTTTGACGAGTTAGTATCCATGCATGGGGTAAGCCTTGGTCAAACAACGAATAACATTGCCGAGTATAGTGCAGTGATTGAGTTATTATCTGAATCCATATCATTTGGAATTCGGAGTTTGATTGTTAGGTTGGATTCTGAACTTGTTGTATTACAACTTAACAAGGTTTATGCCATTAGAAATCTGGTGTTATTATGGTTATTTTTAAGAGTTCGTCTCTTGGAACGTGAATTTAACTACATTGAATATCAACATATTCCAAGACATTTAAATACATTAGAAGACACAGTTGCTTCTAGTATGATAAATCGACATTTGCAATGATCAAAAAATAGTAAAACAAAACAACATTCATAACATGAACACAGATAGCTGGTAAATAGTGATATATCATAGTATAGAAGTGTTTTCAAAAAATATACATCGTCTTCGATCATAGGCTGGAAACACCTTATGATCAGCAAGATAGTAACACAAAAGGTAAAAAATATGAGTCTACAACACGATCATCCCATCACTGATGGTGATCACGATAAGAAACCACTGCCCGAGCCACCCTGCACAGGAACCTCCTAAAAGGTCCTGGAACACCAATCACGTATCTCTGCAATCTGAGTGGAATGTCATCTATGTCTGTCTCCGGAATATCTAGAGTCAAACACTTTAGATGATGCTCTAAATTAGTCAAGATTTCTGCTGATTGGCCTACTAGGGCTGGTGCAGCTGTAACTGGTTGTCTTCTGTCATAAGGTTGGAGATGGGCTGGTCACCATGGGCCCACATCTGTATTCAAAAAACTTTTGGTTACTAATTGACAAGACGATCAAAAATAAAAAAATTTAAGAATTTAAAATTCGTTGAAAATGATTTTTCCTGATTCATCCCACTGTTCCCCTGTTGGGAGACTCATCTCTCAGTCGCTGCGGAAATCTATCCTGGCGTATGGAAAGTCCTCTATGACAAAAATTTGGTAGTCCAGCCAACGAAAATATGAAGAAGGAAATCAAACAATCTCAGTGCCCTCAATAGCATGACGAGCCATCAGTGCGACCCAACGAACCATCCTAGGTTCTCGAAGACGACCGACATCAACAGGAATACTCTGTGGAGCTAGCATAGGGATCCTCTCTAGAGGAAAGGTGACAACTATGGATCCATATCCAAAGTTATTTAGTTTTCCATTCTTCGCTCTAGTTAGTTGGCCTTTTATATTAGCCAACACAGCTTCGCACCAGCTGAAAATGGTGCCGCGAAAACAGTCCACAACAATGCACATTTGGGAACCGGTAGCCACATGCAGTGTGGCACTCCCACACAATTTGGTAACAGTAAATGCAATCACTTTCAGCTCGGGACGGATGATAGTTTTTATATCAATCCGTTTGTCCCTAGGGTCTGCTTCATCATTACAGAACTCTTGTCGAAGGCTAGCGACATTTTGGCCACCTGGCCTAGTCCCAAACAAGGAAAGTTGTTTGCCCCTCTTGGACAAACCAGTCAGAAAATAAATATCCTCCAGCTCAATTTTGAGCCAGTGGCCGCCAATAATGAAACACTGGTCTTGCACGTTCCACCTGTTTACCAGCCATGTCAGGAGGTCTACATGTACCCTCATGCCTTAGATGGCCCAAAATTTATACAGACCGCATGCTCTTAATGCTTGCATTATGGGAAAATGGAGCATTGCGGCTTCATCCACGTCCTCATGCTCACATTCTCTCCAAATCAACATATTGTTAATCCTACAATGAATAAAAAGATAGATTAGAACAATCTAATTTGAAAATTTTTGGGCGGAAAAAGAGAAATTTGATTTTTAAATTCAAACGTTCGGGGACCGCACTTTATCTTTGTACACAGTGCGTAGGAACGCACGCGCTCTGTGGGGAAAGTGCGGACCCACGACTTTTTTCTTTGTAGAAAAAAGTCGGGGTCCGCAGGTACCATGTGTGTCACCTGCGGACCCCCGCGGGCGATTTTCAAACTATTTTTCTCCCTTAAAAATAAAATCTAAAGCCTAAAAACGAATTGTAAATGGATGAAATACAAGATTACGAGGTCGTGGATTACCTGGGACTGACGGTTCTCAATTTCGACAGACAGATTTTCCAGAATCTTCATAGGAACGTTTTTACCCAAAAGCTTCTACTTTTCACTCTGAACTTGAACGGTAAAAATGAAATTGAAAAAGTCCTTTTTATAAGTTTTTTCGAATAGATAAATTTTCAATTTGTTTATTTTTCACTTTAAAAAGGGTATTTATGAATCATTTTTACTCATCTTAAACATGTATGTGTAATGTCTCAAGTTTTTGTGCAGAAATTGGATTTTTCAGGAGAATTGATCATTTTTCAACAAAGAGCATACTTTTATCACTTTTTCGGACTCTTTCAAAAAACTCACGAAAAAGCGAAACATTGGAGTTCTCTTTTAAGCCCTTTTTAGACTCTCTAAACATGAAAATATTGCCGAGTACTTGATTGTTCGAACTCGTTAAAGTAAATGAATAATCGTCCCTTCAGTATAAGTTTACCCCTTTTACAGACTGAAATGGACTACTTACGAAAAAGGTATACGTTGACTAAATACGGTCAATAGAGTTCTCCCCCGCATTATTTTATCCTTTTTCAGGCTCGAGAGACTAAATTTACGAAAAAGTACACCCATGGATTTTTCTTAAGTTTTTTCTTCTGACTCCCTAAAATTGAAAAACACCGAGTTTCTCCTATACTGGACTCGTTAAAATTTAATAGTAAAGGACCTTTTAATTTTCAAACAGGAATGAACCAATCCTTCTTAGGGTTCGAATCTTAAACTAAGTTGGACTCATCCGAAGGATGAGCTTATAAACAAGCAAATGTTATCCTCCTCAAGCTTGTCAAAAATAAAGAGGTACTTGCCAGAAATGGTGGGGGAAAAGAGAGAAAAATGGACTTGTTTGTTGTATTTTGATTTTTCAGAAAACCGTTAACCACTCTTGAACACGACACTTTTGTTCACCTGGGTTGGGAAAATCCTTTGCCTAACAGTTAATCAAACCATATTGAAAGTCTTCAGCCGGTTTCTGGGTATTAGCTTTGGGTCAATTGTCACCAAGCCATCTGTAGTGTCGTTATGTGTTCAAGAGTACAGTTCAAATAAACCATTCATTTGCGAAATATTTGTCATCCATTTTGACCATCCCTGAGTCAGTCCTTGCCAATATATTTTCAAAACTTGATCTATGATTTCGTGTTGTGGGCTTGCCTACGACGGATCACTTTCTATCGATGACAACTCATTATCTAGGAAGTTGATCCAGAAATCGTCAGTACCTTGAAATCTGCATGCCTCAATGGCAGGTTTCTCGCCTTCGACGACAGGTTGCATCATTGACCTTCGATCGAAAGATTCCGTGACATGTTCGACTTCAGCTCATTCATTCACATTTCATGGATTGTACTGGGTACTTTGAGAGCCATTGACATTACTGGTGGTTACTCTCACACTTGTTAACAGTTTACATCATTGACTGGTAATCAAGTGGTTTCTACCATGTTCGACTTCGACACATTTATTCACATGGATAAAATCGTACTAGTTCGAGATACGGAAATCAAGACCCTGGATCTAGTTTCTACCATCCAGGCTGTGAGGAATTTTGTTATCATTTATACAGTAGACTATTTACAAACAGATGGCTGCGTCCATACTGTGTCTACACATGTCTATACTGTGATGTACTCAAAATCATTCCTGTATCAGAATAGTTTGAATTAGTTAGTTTTGATCTGAGTATGGGAATTCCTACCTCAGCTATGATATATATATATTTTGCATTGAATGTTTTAACAGGTTCCGACTGGGGTGACCACAGGATGATCCTTGAAATGATAAAGTACTGCACTCTTCATATATGACAGACTTCAGCATCATCTATTCCAGACTTTGCACTTTAGGGGGCAATCTGTTACACTAAAAATTGTCATCCTGACATTCTTCTATGTGTATGAGCTCATTATAACTCATACTTCTCCCTTTGCAAGTCTAAACATATTAGTTCCTCATGTCAAGCCTTGAAAATCAGAAAAAGTTCCTAAAAGTCTCCTAAACTTTGGTATCGCACTTTCTGGCTATCTTGCCTGCGGTCCCGCACCCAATGTTCAGCTATCCTGCGTACCAAAATGCACTTTATCTTTGTTATAGGTTCGGACCCCTATAATATTAAAAAGGTGCAAGAGAATTCCAAAAAGCTCAATTAAAGTAAATTCTGGAAGCTTCTAGAATGGATTTTGCGGTTGTAGAACTGCTCTTGTGAGGTGCATGAATCCCTTACCTTATGGAGCTAACCCCTTGATGTGAGGATTTTATCCCTTTGAAGGAGGATTCTATCCCTTCATACTTGGAACATAAAACCTCTTCTTTTCCACTATAAAAAGAGGCATTGGGTAGCCTCAAGGGGAGTTGAAGCTTTAGAATATTTGAAGTTAAGTGTTGTTGAGATTCAGACTCAGTTGATTAAGACTTTTGTGAGGAGAGATTACATACCTCTATTCATCTTGGTTGGAGGAGTGCAGAGCTTATCAAAGTAAAGGAGATTCCTGCTTCGGACCCTGGAAAGTCCTGTGCAACATCAAGGCTCAGGTTGTAAGGATTTTCTTCTTTTGAAATTAATACAAATATACTCATTTTTCTCAATAAGCTTTCAATCAATGCTTTATTTCATAGATTCCTTGATCACTATGATAAGCATGGTTTATGATGATTTCTATACAGGTGCTATGTAATATTTTTCTTGTTTGTGACTGCAGGTTTACAAGCAAAACTCCTTCAAGCGTGCGAGGGACAACAATTACTTCAAACAAGCACTGGACAAACGGTAAGTCCTTAACACCTCTATAGAGATTTTCGTAGATCGTATATGCTTAGAGAAAGATTAGTCTATTTGGCTGTTTATTGCTAGATACTTTTAGTACTAGGGAGATCGGTCTTGTCCGCAAGATGGATTAATCCTCCAATAGGATGGGAGATTCTAGATCCCAATTTATATTAGACCTAATGCCTAAATAATGCCTTTAGATAGACCATTGTTGTCTCCATGGATATTTTACTTTTACATGATGATAGCTATTTGGGATGCTCACCAAAATCTAGTTTGCATACTTGGGAGAGGCAACTTGGTGATGTATTGATGAGACAACATCTTGATCCTTGGAGGATTTTATCTTATGAGGATGCTATAGGGGGAGAAGAGGAGGCCCTTTAGTTATATCCTTTCAGTTTCTTGAGGACAAGCAACATTTGGGAGGGGAGGACTGTAATATTCCAAAATTAGCATGCAGCTAATTGGAATATTGATTTTTTCTTATTTCTTTTAAGAGATGAATAAATGGTTAAGGAGGCCCATACATTTCAGAAATAAGAATAAAATCCCTCATAATGTGAAAAGGGATAGTCATAAGAGCTGGATTTCACACCCTCATGTGTGAAAAGGGGCATTTGCATGTGGACAAGGTCAAGTTTGACCAAGTCAACAACATTGGAATGGAAGGTGGAGATCATCTATGGAGACAACACAAAGATAATGGGTGGAAGATTCCTTTGTGAAGGAAACCCTAATGAGTGGGAGCTGAGGTGGGAGGGCTTCCATTTGTATAAAAGGAGGGCAAGGTAGCCATAGGAGGACATGTTATGGATTATTGATTTTATGGTCTGTATGACTATTTTGCATTCTCTTGCTGTTTAGCAGAGTTGTTGTGATTCTTAGCACAAGGCATTCCTGTTTAGGAATTCCTTATCCTTTCAAGAGAGGCCTCTTGAAGGATATTGTACTTCATTTCTCCACATTCAGGCTTAAGGCCAAGCCACCTCCTTCAGCTAAAACATTATTTCTGCTGAAGTATAATGTTGTGTTGCAGGGTGTTGCAGTGGAGGTTTCACAACACCACTTTCGGGGCTTATTTTTCAGAGGAGTAAGCCTTCTTTCCTTTGGAGGATCAATGAGGAAGAATTTGAGCTGATTTCACTATCTTTGGCATCATGAAAACCATTTTCCAACATCTACATCACAAGCCCTCTCCTTGACTGCGTTATTTTCAGTAAGCATTTGCAGTGAGGGTTGCAGTGTTTGTTAGGAGGGTGGGACCTTCAGTGTTAGGATCCTACTTTCACTTGGAAGATCCATTGGAGGAGGTATTTTCATCTTGTGCATCATCTTCAACCATCTCCATCCAGTTCTTGAGTTGCAGCTGCTACTCAGTCTTGAGACTGTAACTCCGACATTTTTTCCATTTTGCATATTTCAGGACATCCTTCCAGGATTGTCTTGAAATTGTATTCGGGAGCTTAGATATTCACTCCCAACATTGTGTGGGCCCTATATTTGTATATTTGTGTATTGACACTTCTTAGCAGCAGTTATCTCTAATAAGACTGTGTTGTCATAGCCTTGGTAATTATTGGTATAGAAGTGGTCTTCATATTTTTGTACATTTTCTCTTGAGGCTATTTTTTCCTATCTTGAGTGATCATTTCCTCAAGTACTTGTATACATTTTGTTGTTCTAATATCAATATAATGGCTATTTGGATCTTATTACATTCTATGTGTTTATGTATCACTTCTCTTTCAATTTTGTGTTCAAGTATTGCTACATCCCCATTTTTGGATATTACATAGAGATCGGTTAAACTGGGGTCAAAGCTGTAATATTCCTTTTCAGGAATTGTTGCACTCTAAACAGTGAAAATGATGTATTCAGAAAATTACGATATAAAAACTTGAAACAGGACTTGGATACCCTTATATATGTTGTATGTGCCTTACATACTAGAGGGCATCAAAAAAAAATCATCCTAGCTACATTAAACAGATCTCCCTAGCTCAATATAGCTTAAAAACACCCCAATCCCATGACTTTCAACTACAAAATTTCTAAAGAATGCAATAGCGTAATTATCATGAGGGTTTCTATAGAAAATGATGAATCAATACTGATCTGGATTTATATTAATAATATAGCCAAGAAAGGGAGGTTTAACCTCTTTTCTACAAGAAATAAGACAACCCGACAAGGGTTTCTGGCATTACACAAGTATAAAAGGCAGTACTGTAGAAAATAACGCAGTATACTGCAACTATGTATTAGATATGACTGAATAAAACATGAAATAGTTGATCAATACATAAAATGGCCAAAGGCCCTCCTTATTAGACTTTCCGAAGAGAAATAGACACCTTCTCCTCAAACACTAGCACACAATCAAGGGATTTAATCTTGCTACTGCTGCACCTGCAAAAAAGACGTAGTTTCTGGAAGTGACTACGCTATAGGTGTTGATGGCCGATTGAGATTAATTCAAATGATGGAAAATTAGCTCATAACCTTCCCTTTATATCCCTTAAACAAGCTGATCCAAAGAAGAGGATGGAATTCCCGCATGAGAATCCCTTGCACTAAACAGTACTGCAACTATAGCTAAACAACTGAAGCATGAAAGTATTCAAAATAATAAACATTGATGAATATTGAATGCCTTCCTTGCTGCTATCCCTTCCTTCTTATCATTGGTGAGCCTCCTCACCCTGACCCCACTCATTAATAAGGTGACTTCCTTCAAAAGATTCCTCCTTCAAAACTGCATTATCCTTACTGGTTTCCCTCCTCACGTAGCAGCGTTGTTGACCTAGTCAATTGGATATAGTCCTCCTATATTACCTCCCTTTCACACCAAGGTGGCTTTATTTTCATTATTATGCTGATCCCCTTTCACATTGGGATAGTTTTATTGCCATTTCAGAGATTTAAGGGTCTCCCTATCCCATTTATTCTTCTAGCTACAAAAATGGAGTAAATATAATATTCCAAATATCAATGGCTAATTAGGAATATTACAGTCCTCCCCGCTCAAAAGTTGCTTGCCCTCAAGCAATAACAAAGAAGGATGCTGCAAGATTTTCTCTCCCTCCCAAGTGGCATCCTCATCCGGTAGATTCTTCCATCTAATCAGATAGTCCTTGATCACTCTGTTTCATAGCTTCCTTTCCCTTGTGTCTAAGATTGCTTTTGGTTGCAAAATTAGGTGGCCCTCATCATCAATGGGGGGAAGGTCCATGTTGGAAACTATATCTTTCCCAATAGCCTTCTTGAGGCAAGAGACATGGAAAATATTGTGTATATTTCTCCCCTTAGGAAGCTCCGACTCATATGCTACCTTACCAACACAACTAATCACCTTATATGGCCCATAGAAATGTGGTTTGAGATTTTCAACCCCCTTCTCCTTGAGTGTAGACTGTTTGTAAGGCTGAAGGCCTAGATAGACTAGATATCCTACCTCAAAATTTCTCTCTACCCAACCACGGTCTACATAAATCTTCTTCTGGTTCTAGTTTGTAGCAATATTATCTTTTAGGGCTCTAAGTATGTCCTAATTCTCCTGAATCCATTCCTTGGCTCTTGGAACCTTACTTGCCCCAAACATAACATCAGTAAATGAAAGTGCATCATACCCATATAGGGCCCGGAATGGATTCATACCAATAGACATATGGTGAGTACTATTGTAACAATACTCCCCCAAGTGGAGCCAACGTAGCCGAGCCCTCTCCTGCCCTGCAACATATTTTCTCAAGTAGCCTTCCAGCCACTTCTTCACTATCTTAGTCTGTCCATCTGTTTGTGGGTGATAGCTAGTGCTCAGTGTCAAATCAATCCCCACTAACCAGAAAAGTTATTTCCAAAAGCCACCCATGAAGTGGTTGTCCCAATCACTCATTATGGTCCTTGGGAGACCATGGAGTGTAAACACATCTCTAAAGAACAGCTCAAATACCTGTGAAGCAGTATAATGTGCAGAAATTGAAAATAAATGAGATTAATTTGTTAGTCTATCAACAACTACATAGATACAATTCTTACCCTGCATTGGAGGTAGGCCGATGATGAAGTCCATAGAGATGCTTTCCCACTTCCCATCCGGAATAGGTAGTGGCTGCAATAACCTAGCAGGGTGGGTGTGTTATCCCTTGTTCTGCTGACAAACTATGCACTCCTTGACATGTTGGAGCACATTCTCCTTGAGACCCTTCCATGAGAATCTCTCTCTTATGGCCCTATAAGTCTTTGTGAAGCCTTGATGCCCTGCAAGTGGGGAACCATGTGATGCTTGTAAGATCTTCTCCTTGAGCTTGGAATTTTTAGCCAAGAATATCCGGTCTCTGTAATAGATGACCTCATCCATCACCCTATACCTCTCATCTGGTACCACTCCATCAAGTATCTCACATGCAAAATCATCTTTGGAATACTCAACCAAAAGTTGAGCCTTCCAATCTGCGTCCATGCCCCTCAAGGACAGCACTGTAGGTCTTCTGTATAGAGCATCAACCACTACATTGCTCTTCCGTTTGACATATTCTATGTCAAATTCATATTCTTGTACTTTTATCACCCACTTCTATTGTCTTTCTTGGAGTTGCTTCCATTTAAGAAATAATCTAAGGCTGTTATGGTCAGTCTTCACCTTGAATTTATTCCCCACCAAGTATTGCCAGAATTTGGCTAATTCATACATGATAGCCAACATTTCTTTATCATAGATGGGGTATAACCTTTCATGAGGAAGCATTTTCTTGCTTTCAAAGGCTATAGGATTCCCTCCTTGCATCAAGACTGCTCCAATCCCTTCACTTGATGCATCACATTCTAGAAAAAAAGGTTGAGAAAAATCTAGTAAAACTAATACAGGGAAACTACTCATTACCACTTTGAGCTTATCAAAAGCTCTCTGCACTGTAGATGTCCCAACTTAAAGCTCCCTTCTTGGTCAAATCTGTGAGTGGTGCTGCTAGTTGTGAGAACCCTTTTACAAACTTCCAATAATAAGTACATATGCCTACAAATCCCCGGAGTTTTGTGACATTCCTGGGCTCAGGACAGTCTCTAATAGCCCAGATCTTCTCCTCATGCACCCTTACTCCATCCACTCTAGTGATGTGACCCAAATAAAGCATCTTTGTGAGTCCAAACTCACATTTGGAGAGCTTAGCATATAATTGCTGCTCCTTGAGAATATGTAAAACTGTCTCAATATGTTGCAAATTCTCTTCCCAAGTGCGGCTGTAGATGAGAATATCATCAAAGAAAACCGATACAAACTTCCTCAAATGACCACGGAAGATGTGGTTCATGCAAGATTCGAAAGTTGTCAGGGAATTGATCAATCCAAAGGGCATCACCAAGAATTTGAAATGCCCATAGTGACACCTAAACATTGTCTTGGGGATATCTTGATCCCTCACCTTGATTTGATGATACCTAGATCTCAAATCAATCTTGGAAAAGTATTTAGATCCCCACAGCTCATCCATTAGCTCATGAATCCTGGGTATGGGGTACCTATTCTTCATGGTCTTCTTGTTCAATGCCCTATAATAAATGCACATCCTCAATGTGCCACCCTTCTTCTTTACCAAGACCACTGAAGAAGAAAAAGGACTAGTACTAGGCCTGATATGTCCTAGAGCCAACAGGTCTTGGATGGCCCTCTCAATCTCATACCTATAAGCCTTGGGATGCCTATAAGGAGTGGTGATTACTGCTTAGATCCCCTGCTCCAACTCAATAGTGTGTTCAAACCCCCGGTCAGGAGGCCTCCCTGGAGGAATATCTCCAAACACTGTAGAATACTGGTCCAAAAGAGCTTGTACAATAGATGTACCGGTGAGTCCTTGTCCCCCGCTTCTGATAGATGTAGTTCTAATGCCCATTCTACATCTCCTCTGCATATATATGCCTCCATCTTGTGTGCTGAAAGAATCTGAGGGGGGTATGTGTTCATGGCCTTGATCTTTTGATGCTTACCATTCTTCCCTTCTGTCCATTCCATCTCCAAATTTTTCCAATCAGTAGTAACTCTCCCAAGAGTGATCAACCATTGGACCCCCAATATGTCATTGGTGTCTGGAATATCAACCACAAAGAATTGGTTTGTTAAAGTGTAGGTCCCCATGGTGATGGATAGTGCCAGAACATATTTTTCACATTGTATGGTTCTAGCCCCTGGAACCATAACTGAGAATCCCTCAAACTCCTCTATGTGGATCCCTCTCCTTTGTACTAGTTGTGCATCAATGAAATTATGAGTAGCTCCACTATCAATTAGCACTGACATTATTTGCCCCATAATAGTACCTCTTACCCTCAAGGTTATATATTTTGGGACCTCTCTTAACACTGCAATAGCTCCCCCTCTTAGAGCAAAGTATTCTACTGATGGTACAGCGTTGGCCTCCTCCCCTTCCTTGGAGAAGGTCTCAATAGAATGTGTCTTCCCTGCAACAAATTCATGGTTTGGCACCCATGGCTTCTGATATGAAAGACAAGACCCCTCCTTCCTCAATTTATTCAAGTCATGATATTGTCTCCTTGGGCCTTGAAGAAGTCTCCTATTGCTGAAATGTTCTTACTCTGGGCAAAGTATGTTGCAAGTCTCTAGCTCTCTCCATAGCTTCAAGAAGAGTGGCTGGTTTAGTGGATTTGGCCAACCCATGCAATGGTTCAGCCATCCCATCAAAAAAAATTCATAACTTCCTACTCATAGTGAGGTTGGATACCATCACTGAAAGCTGCGAATATTCAGTAATATAATCTTCAAGATCTCCCTCTTGTTTGAGCTTGGTTAACTTGACAAAATGGGCTTCCGGATCCTTCAGATCAAATATCTCTACTAGAATCTTGGTAAAGACTAAGTATGAGGTGATGTGATCATTTAAAAGTGTGTTTAACCCATTAAACCACCATTCATGAGCCTCCCCTTCTAAGTGCAATGCAACTATCTTGATGGCCTCTATTTCAGAAACCTTGTTGAGCTGCAAGTAAGTGTCCAGCTTCTCCACCTAAGCCTTGGCTGTACACTTAGGTGTTCCATCATATGTAGGTAATAATAACCTCCCCATACTGCGTTGTAGGTCTGATCCCTACATAAATTTTCCCTTATTTTGATGAGGATTAACTCTCCTCCCATCCTTGATCTGGCAAAACTCCTGAAAGCTCAAGTGTTCTTTGAACCTTTGAGGTTTGGATTCATATTACTCAAAATAATTTCCCATGGTTTCCTCCTTATCTTCTCCAGATAGGAATTAAGGCATGTTAAAGCGTTGTGGTGTAGCTGAATGCTCCATGCCATATGAAGTGCTGGTGCTTGCCTCATGGCAAAACCCTATAGAATCCCCTTTATGCCTCATCTCCTTGAGGTATCTTGCAATGTTATGCATGGTATAAATCAAGAGATTTGAAATATCTTCCTCATCCATACTGAAAACATATTATCCCCACAAGCTAAGCCAAGAGCAGAGCTCTGATACCACTGTAATATTCCTTTTCAAGAATTGTTGCACTCTGGACAGTGAAAACACTGTATTCAAAAAATTATGCTATAAAAAATTGAAACAGGACTTGTATCCCCTTATATATTTTATATGTGCCTTACATACTAGAGGGCATTAGAAAAATATCATCCTAGCTACATTAAACAGATCTCCCCAACTCAATATAGCTTAAAAACACCCCAATCCCATGACTTTCAACTACAAAATTTCTGAAGACTGCAACAGTGTAATTATCATGAGGGTTTCTATAAAAAATAATGAATCAATACTGATATGGAGTTTATATTAATCATATAGCTAAGAAATGGAGGTTTAACCTCTTTCATACAAGAAATAAGACAACCCGGCAAGGGTTTCTGGCATTACACAAGTATAAAAGGTAGTACTGTAGAAAATAACACAATTGTTAACACTAGAAAATCGTACAACAGAAAACGACATCAGTTAATGTCAAGCCTAAGGATTCATAGGACAGGGATACATTATGGAACCAAGAAGTATTTAAAATCTCTAAGGTTTTGAGAAAATCAAATTTGAACTAGTCATAAATGCTCAAATGCACGATTTTTCCTTCGAAAAGAGCACCTTCTGCGTGCACTGGAGCCTGATAAGCGTGCATTCATGGAAGTAGAAAAAAGTCTCTTTCCGGGACCACAAGAAAGCAAAGGACAATTTCTCCTTATGTGAAATCCACCTAAGGATAGCACCAGTGCCCCCTTAGGCATTGTGTGAGCACACAAAAGCATATTTCAGCACACAATGGAATCATGCCCCTACCTTGGGTCACCATCCATCATGTACCAAGGGAGGGAAGGAGCTTTGAAAGCTAACCTATATAAACCCACCAAGAGATGAACAAAGGGTGATCACAAGGTTTTTCTGGCCAAAGTTGCCCAAGAAACACCAACAGTTTTTGTGACCCAAGGAGCTGAAGTAGGTTAGGATTCGATTGTTGGCCACCCAACAATATTAGTCCATTGCAGCAAAGAGAGAGAGTTGGACTGCGTCAGAATGCAGAACTTGAAGGAAAAACATCCTTGCATCGGGACCTAGAGCCAATGCCTAGGGGCCCTTTGGAAAGTGGGTAATATTTGTTTTTATTCCAAGAATTCAATAAGAAGAGGCCATCGAGCTGTTGTTTACCTTGTTATTGTTTGGAAATCTCTATGTAGCTTCTTTTGTGCTTTTAGTTTTAGTTTTTTAATAGAGCATACTTTAGTGTATTACTTCATTTAAGTTTTATACTTCTGAGCTCCCCCAGATACAGCCTGTTACCTATATTTTAGAGGGTAGACCACACTCTCTAAACTCGTGCAATTTTGTACACCCGTGTGTCAAATCCACCACAACAGGATTGGTGACACCACTAACGTGTTTCAAGTTTATGTGGTTGTGCCATCTTTTGCATGAGAACCTTAGTCTATGTTGGAGTGGAGCTGACAGTCCTCTGACCCATCTTGTAGTCCCTAGACTCACTGAGGTGACAGACTGAAGAAGGAAACTCCTCATTTTTTTTACTTGCAGGAATTTTGCATACTATTTTTTCACACAGACGCGCAGGGCACACGTTTAAGGTGATCTGCGCATAGGAAAGCACACATGTCATAGGTTTTTGTGTGCAATTTGTAGAGAGGTTTTTTCTCCCTATCTTCTACATTTTCTCTGCCTGTAAGTGTGTTGGGAAACCCCTAATGTATCTACCAACACCTGTGTTGATACCCCACAGCTTTTGAAAACTGATTTTTGCTGCTTTTAGTAGGCATTTAGTTAGTTTTCATTTAAGTTGGTTTTTTGCAAAAAGTGTTGACATATTTTAAGTAGGGGGTGAATTAACCATTTCTTTCTGAACGATTTATGTTTTTTTTCAAATTTTGGTATGCACACTTAGTTTAAATAGTCCAAATAAGTGGCTTATGACCACACATGCATAAGCTAGTGTAGAAATTGTTTCGTTTAAATTTCAATTTTTGCATTTAGGAAATTGCGGAACTAGGATTGAATCGCAAGTTAGAGCAAGTAAGCTCCGCTGTCTTTGCGCCATTGGGTGACCCTAGACAAGCATATAAAAACTCTACATTTGTGATTCGCCATCTCCCTTTAGTCACTCACATAGACTAATTAGGAGGTTTTGGAAGCAGCCCATTATCCAAAAATGATTTTTATTTGAGCAAGGAACAACGTCACATAGTTTAACTAGGGGACTTTTGTAAAGGATCACTGATATCCATATGTTAAAATTATGAGATTTTTCACCATACTCTTACACACATTCACCCACTAAGAAAAGAAAGCCACCTAAAAATAACTTAAACCAACTCACTAAATTCTCCCCACAGGGGACACGAGAAATTATAGATTAAGTTAGGATCAAGGGGGTAGGCATCCAATAAGCCATCTTGATCACGCTTCACATTTGAAACATTGAAGTTTCATTTTTAGGGAGCTTTAAAACCCACCTATCATCCCATGGAAAAGAAAACCCGAGCGTGGCAGAGACCTGATTCAGAGGGGGTTAGGCTTAGGCGTAGTGCGTGTGGTATCAGTTGGGGCTACTTGACCCGGCTGATACTCAGTATTGTTAGCTAACTACCAGGAAGCCCAAGACGCGAACGCTCATGTGGGATGGTGGTTCTTAGTGGCCAAAGCTAGGGCATCATTTACCCTATAGGTGACGGTGCAGGCAAGTGCTAGACCCTATACCCTTACCTTTGTTGATTCTCTTCGGCTGACTAAGGGCGTCGCCGGCTCTTACGGGATGTTGTGCCAACACTCCCAAGAAATCCTCTCAAATCCCAATTATTTTTTATTGTGTGAGGATGTTATTAGGTCTTCTAGGATTTTGATTATCACGCGCAAACAAACAAAACCATTTTTTTACTTGATTTCTCACATAGATTAAGTTAAAGGAAAATTCATTTCATTTTTGCTTTGTCTTATGTATGTGGCCATAAAATTGTCATGATCACACACTCGATCCCCTCAATTTTTTTTTCCAAAACCAAACCTAGACGACCCCCAAATGGTTCCAATGGAACCTCGTCGGTCCAGGCATCTTTTGGACCTCCCCCCATTTTTGGGAGGGGTTCCAAGTCTTTCGTCATTTGGGCGTCAAAGATGGAACATTGCCACAGTGGTTGGTTCCTCCTTTCTTGGAGCAACCTTAGTTGGGAACCCTAGTCGGTCTCCCAACACGACACTGCACATCACTCCCCCCTCGTCCCCTAGGGGGTAGAAGAGTACATCCCATACGGGAAGCCAACTGAATTCACAACCGAGTACATCACAGAATAACCCTCGTTCTAACCAGAACTTCATGTCTTCACACATTGCCATGGCGTCAACCTCTCAGTCACCCTTCTTAGCGACATTAAATCTACCGAATTTAACCAAGCTCACTAATGACCCCATCGCACACGACCACAATTGGCCTCCCATGCCCATGAAGCTCCCTTCAAACATACCAAAGTTTGAGGGCAAGCAAGCGGAAGACCCAGGGAATCATATAATGACCTTTCACCTGTGGTGCTCGTTGAATAACATCATTGACAATATTATTCGATTGAGTTTTTTTCAACGCACTCTCACGGGAGTGGCTCTGAAATGGTACGTCGAGCAACCCCCTGCTTCACATGGAACCTTTAACACCCTCGCTACTGCATTCCTCACATATTTTCAGCTACCCATTCACCATGATTTGGAAATGGAGTTACTCACTCATTTCATACAATCTCCCTCTACCCACATTTCTGAACATCTCCATGAGTGGAGAGGGCGTCGCAAATTATGCAAAGCACAACTCGACGACCAATTCCTTTTAGATTTATTCTTGAAAACTCTGACGACAGATATTTCAAAGGATGTGGTGCAACGTAACCCCACATCTGAAGAGGACGCAATCAATAAAGCCCAAAAACTTGAACTGATCTATACTCAATCAAGATACGTATACAATATCCTGCCTAACGCCCCGCGCCTGCTATCTTATCAAGAATTGTCAGGCACGTAAAACTCTGAAAATGGACTTATTGGGTCAATGACCCAAGGGTACCTAGGCAGCAGCAGTCATAATCCTAGTTACACACATGTGTCTACCCAGAACATGTCTCAACCTGAATTCCAAAGTCATCATATGCAGCAGCAAAATTTGAGTAATAGGGCGCCAGTGTATCACCAAGGAGGACGTTACCCTCCGGCTGAGGGGACCCAGTACGCAGGAATAAAAATTGACGGAAGAACTCCCCCCCAATGGCCATGTGCAAACATGGTACAGTAGTATGCTCAGTCCAAAGCACACAACCCACTAACGCAAAACAATGCATAGGTGAACTTTGTGCAGCCATCCCAAAATCAACCACACCAGTATAATCAGGAGAATTACCCTCCTAAAATGTTCAAAAGAAAGGTAAAAATCAAACTCAAAGGGAACCTTGGACAAGGGGGCAGCAATCAACAGTGCCCACCGCGACCCCGGGCTGGAGATAACCCCAACCGAAACCAGAACTAGGAGCCAAGCAATGCTCAAAAGCAAGGCAAGAGGCCACCTATGTGAACAAACCATTCTTGTTCGATATGTGGTGAGTACGGTCACTATACTCACCACTCTTCTGAACTCCCTGAGCTTAAAAAGCTTCAAAGTAACCGAGGACAAGGAGTATTTTCCCAGACAACTGCAATTATGCAAGAACCCTTCCCCCATCAAGGAATGGTCAACACTCAGCAGCAAAACCCCAACTATTCCGAGAAAAACAACCATGAAATTTACATGGCTAGGGAAGAAATGTTTTTCCAAACCCAGAATCACAGCTACGACACCCCACCAGACACTGGTACATCAGGGGCTAGTACGAGTGCGCCAACTGCACCTTTGACCATTCCAAACATTCCTTTGGAACCATTGCCAAAAATGGTTAAAGGGCCTAATAGGCGAGCATGTAACTAATCTAAAGCAGCCCATAATTACAGCATCATTGACAATATAGCCCAGTCACCTACTGCTATGTCTACTTTGGAGGTACTGCAGTCACGCTTGAAGTAGCGGAAAGCCCTACTTTCCACCTTAGGCGCCATCGACCCTGCCGACACGTTCATGATGGATTTTGATTTAGAAAAAGCCACCCCTAGGCTTCCCTCCATGGTCACCTTCCAGATATCAGTATTGGTACAGAATATCACTATTCACCGATGTGTCATTGACGAGGGTGCATCCACGTGCATCATGTAAAGAAATGTATGGCAGAAGTTAGGAGCCCCAGAACTCAAACCTTTCGTCATCGCACTCAGAGCATACGATGGCCGACCCTCTACCCCCATCGGTCTCTTCCAAAATGTACCAGTCTGCTTAGCCGGTAAAATGATCCACATAGACATCAAAGTCTTGGATGCTCACTTGGATTACAATATACTGCTTGGGTGGAGTTACATGTACACCATGTCTACCATAGCATCCTCTATTTTCTGCATCATGATGTTCCCCCACAAGGATTGAATCATTACAGTAGACCAGCTGACACACACTGAAAAGCATCCTTTGACCAACACAGATATGGTTCTACCCTATGTAGACACAGCCACTGATGGTCTTTTACGGTATCAAGAATATGACCCTGGCCAATTCAAACCGTCATTTGTCCTAGGCTCATTCCTAGGAGATCCTCCTATTATCCCTAAAGTATTGCCTGATGCCACAGTGGCCCCAATGTGCATGATGTCCACATCAAGCACCGAGGTTAGTCAAGACATGGACTTAAGTAGTAATGACACTGAGGCATTATCTATAGCAGCCTCCATAGTCTATGTCGCCTCCCAAACTCCTTTCCTATACCCACCTCCTAGCTTCACCTCCTACTAGGTCTTGGCAACACTGGTACTACCCAACATATCATTGGCATTCCCAGTGTGGTATCTCGTTCCCCCTCCAGGAACGCCAACTACCAACATTACTGCGTTTGGGTTACAGCCCCCCGGTCCCGAGGAGCCCCAACCTACCAAAGTAGCAGCCGAAACTGCCCCCACAAGGGAAATCCCCACTGCGAAACCGACAACCACGATAAATAAAATTGCCAAGAAAGTAAAGAAAGTGGTGACCCCCACCATACAGAGGGAGTCATCAGCCTATGCTATATGTGATGTGACAGGACACCCTACTCACATATGCCCGAAGTTGGAAAAGTTAAAACCACTCCTCAGATACAAGGTAGGCACCTCAAAACGACATTCCCATAAAAAGGAACTTTCCACCAAAAGTACAAGAAAATCGCTGCGTACCAATCACGCATGCACCCTCTCTGACACCTATGGGCATTATACCCACCATTTTCCAGAAACACCACGGTATCGGGACGCCTTACACGCGATCGAGCGATCCTATCAAGAGGATCCCTCCATCTAGTCTATTAATGACAAGCCACACACCATCTTGTACTTACAAGAGGAGCACCGATACGTAGAGCACCCCCCAGTAATTCCCATTATACGTTGCACGCTATGCGATGAATGTGGCCACTACCTCGAAGAGTTTGCCGCATTGGAACTCATTCATAGATGGTATCCAATCGAAAGAGTCTACTATGTGGGACTACGGGAAGCACAATTCACATGCTTGTTATGTGCTGACAATCACTTATTGGAGGATTGTCACTACAGACCTCGCTTTCGACTAGCCCTTGCTAGCCTCCGCTCAGCCATAGTTCGTCTCTCCCAAGAAGACGATATGGATGCCAAATCCATCGACAACTCCATGACCAAAGTAGAGGAGATGAGTGGGTTTATCATGTTCTTGATAGCCGAATAACGAACTAGCAGGGAACCCATAGTTACCCCTATAGGCACTTCACGAAACCCACCCGCATGCACATTATGCAAGAAGACGGACCATATAATAGTCCACTGACCTGACTTAGCATCATACCAACGATGGCACCCCACCCAGCCTCAGACCATGCACGATGGGAGACCCATATCACGGAATTTTTTCCTGATATGTCAAGGTAGTCATTATTACCGACATTGTACTTATGTCTCACAGATCCACCCCACTATCGACATGATTAATGTCGTAGAAAAGAGGACGAGCGACCTCCAAGAATGGCATAAAAGATATGTTACTGGCTCAACTTCCCCACCACCACGATGGTGTTATAGGCCGGATAAGATCACTCACCAACCTTGTAAACCCCAGGCCAAGCCTAGGATAACATGTGGCCTATGTGATCTAAACGATCACCTAATCAACCAATGCAGAGAACTCAAACCCCTTGAAAATAGTCTCCGCATAATCTCGTCTCTCCCCCAAAAGCCTCTCTCTAATCAAGAGAAGATCACACGCACTTACTGTAGGATTTTCTTACATTTTCATCACACATTTAAGTACACGCATCTCCCCAAGCTGAGAGCAGCTAGATCATCATTAAGTCAGCCACCCACCAAAAAGGGAGGAAAGATTCAACCCACGATGCAAAAATGGAAATAGAAGACAACTTGGTCTGCAACAGAACCTTTCCAAGTGTCCACATCTATAACATCAAGTAGTGTAGACTCTCACACTATCTACTTTGTCAGTGTTGTGATACCCTGCACCATTTGCACTAGTCATAATCATGCACCAGAGGGATTTCCGTTGCTACAAACGTTCAGACATCTTTGTGATAAAATCAACTTCCATCTACCGGGAATTGACTATCCTAGCAGGAAAGCCAACTATCGGCTCACTCAGGACTCCATTACAGAGATCCTTCCCCCACCGCATGCTAGTGACACAACTCATCACATACGATTTGTGTCATTGCATGCCAAAAACAGGATTTCAACAACCTCCCTGTCACAGGAATTCGGCTTTATTCCTGTCACAGAAAACCAAGGCACCTTATGCCCTTGCATTGATTTATGCGAGATCCCAAACTTGCATACAACCATCGAACTCCTTGATGACACCCAGCCTCTAGATCAACTCCTAGTACAACTAGAGCTAGTTGATTAAAACAGGCGTCAATCGCTGCAACATAATGAGGCCCATAAGAAAAGGGTAAAAGCATCATTTGATCGCCACATCACCCCTTGCTCATTTACTGAAGGAGAGCTAGTCTTTCACTATGATGTCGCAAAAGAAGCCTTAGGGCCAGGACAGTTTGAAACCCTATGGAAAGGGCCATATATCATCAAACATTGCCTTTGGCAGGGGGCATACATCTTGATGGAACTGGACGGGACCTACCTCACTAACCCGATGAACGACCTTTACCTCAAGAAATTCTACCCATAAGGGCCCCTGTAGCCCTTATCCTCTAGCGTTAGAGTACCAAAAAACCCCAACACCAAAATATTTTTGACCCAAACAACCTAAGCGGGCTCTAAATATCACCATGGATCACCAACTTGAACCTTATTTTGGATTTGCTGATGGAGCATTGCGATGGTCTCAAAACTTAGCTGCAGCTGCCTGGGTCATCTACTACCCTGACCAATCGCCACTATGTTCAAACGGCATGTGCATCAGTTCAGCAACCAACAATCAGGCAGAATATGATGCTATTATCAGACTTATGTGCGAGGCCCTCCACCATGGCATCCGCCATATGCATGTCTACCTAGATTCCTAGTTAGTAGTCTCGCAGTTAAACCAAACATTTGAAACTAGAGATGCAAACCTACTTAGAAAATATTTGCATGCCAGAAGGTTAAAAAGACAATTTGATTATATTACATTATCACATGTATCAAGGAATCAAAACCAAATAGTTGATAGCATAGCTAAAAATATCCTAGACTAGAATGCATCGTGAGCAAACCACTATACATAAAAACCAAAAACATGTACATCCATCAGCATAACACAAATACATAAACCGAAATAGACATCACACCACTGGAGCTGCTTTCGCCACTGCGATAACTACCCATCGTAGAGTAGGCCGGTAGTCCCTCTCACGGGCCATCATTGTCTCTAGCCATATCTCCTCGAAGTCATCCATAAGACTTCGAGCAGGCATCCCATGGGTCAAACGGTCCACTCAACCTCGGAAGTCCTCTAGAGTCTCTACCTGAGCTGTAAGTGTTGTAATTCATTCCTCAACCACATCTGCACGAGCTCTCTCAGCCACTACCTTAGCTACACCCATGTTGCTACCCTCATTGGAAGGACCAGCACCATCCCCACCAGGTCTACTGGCACCCTCGCCCGATTCACCTACGGCACCACCCCCCCCGACCACCAAGCGGTCGTGGTAGAGGATTGTGACCCACCAGTCGAGCCACTGGGCATCCCACCTCACCAACATCTGCACGAGTAACCAAAAGAATGTCAGTGTAAATGAAAAACACTCAAGTACACAAAAAAATCGAGTAAATGCAGAAATATAACACATACCTGTGGGACCCCAAACATAACCAAAAGGGAGACCAATATCTGGATCACCCTGAAATTCCATCCCTGCGTAAGGGTATGATAATAAAATCTACAGATTGGCCTCGAACCAGGTCTCTGTCGTGTCATTCCAATAACGACCCACCCTGCCACCACCACCGCATGGCATCACTAGAGCCCACCTCCTCATGCATGGCTCCGTCAGCTCCCCAATAGGCACAGCCACCACGGGCCTCAGCAGCACGACCCTCTCATACATAATGCTACAGAGAATGCTGACGTACACAAATGATTTGGATCCACGCTGGACCCGGTTCAGTTGCGACACCATACCATCAAAGCAGAAATGGGCAAAATCAAATAAATGCTCATTCCTCAAATGGCATAAAACTGCCAGCTGTGGGCTCGATGCCTGATGAGGCGCAAACGACCCCACCAGTCACACAGAAATGGCCAAAGCACACTGCTCGGCCACATTTGTCACTGAGGTGATATTTATGCACCCCTCAGTAAGAGGCGCACCACCACAACGCCTCCTTCGGAACTTGTCCATGTTCACTCATCCAGCAAGAAGTGGATACCTCAGTGCCTCTCCCTGAGGCAGTAATCCGGTCACAAAGTAAATATCCGTCTCTGGATGGATAATCAGGTTTATCCCCCTCAGGACAAACATTTTTTTCCTCCTATGCTAATGTTGTATGATATAACATAACAAACGGTCTTGTGACCGAAGGAACTCGTTTTCAACAAACTTCAGGAGGCCCCATGTGGTCAATTGACAACGCGCCCCAGCATCAGTAGCCAGAGTGGTCTGGATCTTGGGAAAATCTCATTCTCTCCACACCAACCTACCAAGCAACAAGCACCCATCAGTACAAAGGAGAAAAATAATAAGGGATAGCAAAAAACCCAAGTTTTTTTTTCAAAAACACTGCCCTGGCGCGCCTGTCTCTCAGACAAGTGTGCCCTTGCGCCCCTGTTTCATTCACAGGTGCACCCTTGTGTGCAAAGAGGTAGGAAAAGTGAGCCCTCACATGGCTGTACCTGAGAAATGAGTGCAAGGGGGGCACCTTTTTTCCTAGATCGCCTATGCAATCTAGGGAAAAAAGCCCCTTTGAGGACGTACAAACCTAATTTGTACGACTCTTGGCATCACCAAACTGGAAAAATTAAAATTCAGAACGTTATGAGAGTTACCTTGGCATAATATCGCTAATCCCCAGTACATAGGCTGACCGCAATGACAAGAAAGGCTCTACTATCACCTCTGATCTCCCAAAACTCAGCAAGTACAAATGAATAGGATTAGGGCCATAATCCCTTATTTATCACCCTTTTCTAGAACTTTGTAGGTCCATAATAGGAGATCATAAGGTCCATTCTACAAACTGTAAGTTGCACCATAATCAATATACCATGACGAACGAAAGCGATGCCCTACATTCGCTTTCCGAAGAAATATTTTTTCAAGCGCTGGTAGCTATGCACCCTCCCATCTCCCTTTCCAAGATTCATGTTTTTCAATAATATTGAATGAAAAGAAGATGATTTCACTTGAGGTAGTTTTTTTTGCAGGAAGACCCCACAAACCATTCACAACACCCACCACCGAAAGTTTCGAAGCAGGTATCATTCTACCCTCAGCATGATAGAGTCCCAGAAAACTCTGCATATCCTAACATCATTTCTCCATCAGAAATAAACCATAGGGTCCTCATACCTGACCATGTTTATCATCACCTCACCCTACATATGATAAACGTCTGCGATGGTCCGTAGAACCTCTCCTCCGTGGTGATCGTCATCCCAAGTAGACCATACATAACCCCACAAGTGACACCATGACCATACCATTTTTTAGTCCGGGAAGCACCTCATGCCCATCCATATACCATGCATAAGGTCAAGTTCACCATCTAAACCAACCCCCTTCCCGGACGATCGGGTTGTACAAGCCAGAATGAATGCGCACCTCTGCGCACCGCATTTGGCCCACCATACCTCCATCAACATTAACCCATCTGCGACATCTTCTGCTTCATCAACCTCGCACCTGATACTAATCAATGGGACCCCTACGCCCAGCAAAACACCATCCTCACACCATCAAGTGAGCGACCCTCTTTCATTTTTTGGGGTACCCATCTATGTTTTTTGTACAAACCAAACCCCATTATTTTATTATTTTGGTAAGTGTACAAAGATCACAAACAATGCCCTTCACCTCTTCGCCCTCATATTGCACTCTTCCTCCCATGGAATCAATCCCCCATCTCCCTTGGTCGAAGTATTCCATACCCCCCATGCACGCACCATTATGACAATCATAGCCGGTTCATACCCGCCCTGGAAGTCCTACCAACTCCAGGGAATTTTCCCTTTAGAAATACCTATGACTGCTACCAAAATGCTGAAATATACTTCGACCTCAGGCCACTAAATCCCCATCATCCGTTTTCAGCTACCGCTCACCAACATGCCTATGTTAAACCATTATGGTTAGGTTAAGGCTTCCTTTTTGTCGACATCAACACCTCTTTTCAAAAAAGGAAGTGATACCTTGGATGACCCCTCCCCGTGCAAAGGGGTATCCTCGGGTGGCACTATGGGAGACATCATTGTCCATAGATGTCATCGATCTTCTTGACATTCGACTACAACAAAATATTTCATGTCATGATGGTATCGTACCTTACAACCATTACACTTTGATCAAGATCCATTGAAGACCCATGCCTTTATAAGATTCTCTGACAACAATGCTTACACGAGAAGGTTCTAGCCAGTACATATGTGTACATTAAAAAATGATATGCTATACCAATATTACGCATATGGGTACCACATTCCACCTATCTTCAAATAAAAAATTCCCCTGAGGGCGTCAGCAGTCGTCGTCAGCAACCACCAATATCACTACCACAGTAGTGGCATAGACAACACATGTTTCTGTCAATTTTGTTGAACTAGCCATAGCATCAAGAGCATGGGACATGCCCGCCTCGTTGAAATTTTTCAAATATATTGTATATTTTGTCTACTTGCAGGGGGTCCCTTAGGCCATGGTTATCTCGGAACCGGTGCAAGGTGTTGTCTATTCTACATGCAGGCCTTGCTCTCTCTCTCTCTCTCTGCGTATGATACATAAAAGTAACTGTAATGTATTTCGGCTATACAGTTCTTCCTAGACCTCACACATTAAGGGGCATATGTTAACACTGGAAAATCGTATATCAGAAAAATACATCAGTTAATGTCGAGCCTAAGGATTTACAGGATAGGGATACATTATGGAACCAATAAGTATTTAAAATATCTAAGGTTTTGAGAAAATCAAATTTGAACTAGTCATAAATGCTCAAATGCGTGATTTTTCCTTCGAAAAGAGAGCCTTCTGCGTGCACTGGAGCCCGATAAGCGGGCATTCCTGGAAGTAGAAAAAATTCTCTTTCCGGGACCACAAGCAAGCAAAGGACAGTTTCTCCTTATGTGAAAGTTGCCTAAGGACATCACCAACGCCCCCTTAGGCATTGCGTGAGCACACAAAAGCATATTTCAGCACACAATGGAATCATGCCCCTCCCTTGGGTCACAATCCATCATGTACCAAGGGAGGGAAGGAGGTTTGAAAGCTCACCTATATAGACCCACCAAGAGATGAAAAAATGGTGATCACAAGGTTATGCTGGCCAAAGTTTCCCAAGAAACACCAATAGTTTGTGTGACCCAAGGAGCTGAAGCAAGAGAGGACTCGATTGTTGGCCACCAAACAATCTTAGTCCATTGAAAAAGAGAGAGAGAGTTGGACTACGTCAGAAGGAAAAACTTGAAGGACAAATATCCTTGCATTGGGACCTAGAGCCAATGACTAGGGGCCCTTTGGAAAGTGGGTAATATTTGTTTTTACTCCAAGCATTCAATAAGAAGAGGCCATCGAGCCGTTGTTTACCTTGTTACTGTTTGGAACTCTCTATGTAGATTATTTTTTGTTTTTAGTTTTAGTTTTTTAACAGAGCATACTTTAGTGTATTACTTCATTTAAATTTTATACTTCTGAGCTCCCCCCAGATACTGCCTGTTACCTATAGTTTAGAGGGTAGAACACACTCTCTAAACTCTTGTGATTTCGTACACCTGTGTGTCGAATCCACCACAACAGTAGTCTACTGAAACTATGTATTAGATATGAGTGAATAAAACATGAAATAGCTTATCAATACATAAAATGGCCAAAGGCCCTCCTTATTAGACTTTCCATAGAGAAATAGACACCTTCTCCTCAAACACTAGCACAAAATCAAGGGATTTAACCTTGCTACTGCTGCACCTGCAGAAAAGACGTAGTTTCTGGAAGTGACTGCATTGTAGGTGTTGATGGCTGATTGACCTTTAGTCAGATGATGGAAAATTAGCTCAGAACCTTCCATTTAGATCCCTTAAACAAGATGATCCAAAGAAGAGGATGGAATTCCCGCATGAGAATCCCTTGCAATAAATAGTGTTGCAACTATAGCTAAACAGCTGAAGCATGCAAGTAGTCAAAATACCAAACATAGATGAATAATGAATGCCTTCCTTCCTACTATCGCTTCCTTCTTATCCTTGGTGAGCCTCCTCACCCCTGACCCCATTCATTAATGAGATGACTTCATTCAAAAGATTCCTACTTCAAAACTGCATTTTCCTTACTGGTTTCCCTCCTCATGTAGTAGTGTTGTTAACCTAGTCAACTGGATCTATTCCTCCTATATTGCCTCCCTTTCACACCAAGGTGGCTTTATTTGCCTTCTTATGCTGATCCCCTTTCACATTGATATTTTTTTATTGCCATTTCAGATATTTAAGGGTCTCCCTATCCCATTTATTCTTCTAGCTGCAAAAATGGAGTAAATATAATATTCCAACTAGAAATGGCTAATTGGGAATATTACAAAAGCAGTATAAGGTTTGAGCTGACCAGGCGGGATGTTGCCTGGGGGATCAATGTACAAGACTGGGATTTCCGGGGTCAAATTCGAAAGGCTCAATGTAGCCATAATAGGCACTAAAAATACCTCAAGGGGGGGATATAGAAACGATATCTAACGGAAAGGGTAATGGCCTGGCAGAATGGCTCCCAAATGGTGAAGGCTAGGGGGAACCATTCTGATTGGAAAAGGGGTGGAAGAGACACCAGAAGAAGGAGAAGGTTCTTGAAGAGAAGGACCTAAAAGCTTCGTCAAGTGACCAATAGCAGGATTAAGAGGTGTAGGCTGCAGGCTGGTTGAACAGGACCGCTTGTGGCTAGCGTGAGACAATTGCATCATGCAAACATTAAACGATTTTAGTTCAGTGCTAATAGGGGGGTGACCATGGAATGCACCAAGTAAGGTGGAATATTTATAAACTCCACAAGAAACACTAGTGAGAGGTGCCACTGATTGTTTATTGGCCACTGAAGATATGATAGACTAAAGAGAGGTCTAAGACTTTGGTTCATAATATGTCAACTGATTTATGGGGAAGATATTTCCATTGCGAGGAAACAAAATCTTACAGCGAACCACATGTTGAGATTTAACAAGATTATGAGCTTAGTGAAAAATGTCTCCTTCACTAAGTGGGCCAGCAGGTTCTTTTTAGTGCAAGTCTATTTCTAGACTATGTCTATTTTTAGACATGGTGATCATATTTCAGAAGTTGTAGGATGCGATTTGTGTATGGTTGGTCAAGTTGGAAAAATAGATGAAATTCTATTTTTAGAATATTAGGCGAAATCTATTTATAGATCGTCGATCTAAAAATAGAAGTGTCGATTATTATTAGCTCTTAATAATAATCTAATAATAAACAACAACTTATTCTCTTGGAGCACTTAATTTTAGTGCACATATTTGAAAAATAAGTGGGCTAAAGGAATTACGCAATTCCTATGGTTTACTGGTGGTTCATGCATGGAGGACTCAGTTAGAACTCAAGTGGAAAAGTTATGACAGAGTTGGAAGAGTAGTTCATGGAGTTGTATTCAGTTTAACTTAGTTAGACTCAGTTGACCTAGTTGTATCTAGTCTAACTGAATGATACACTAGTGAGAGTGGAGTGAATTAATTAGCTAATTAATTCACAAATAATAACTCATTAATCAACTGAACAATACAACAGTTAACTACAGTGCATGTCAGTTTGAGTGGAGACCCATTGGAAAGATAGGTGAAAGGGAAAGATGGACTATATGTTGTGACTATAGTGATGCATTGATTTCATCACACACACATTGGAGTTTCCAATCAGGATTTCGTAGTCAAGGCAAGGGTAATTCAAATTCATTCAGAGCTATTCTTTAGCAGGTATTGCGCAGTGGAGGCAGGCTAGGAGGAGGGAAGAGATCGGTGCATGGATTTGCATATTTCTTCTATGTTAATGTGTGACGATTGATTGTACTGAGAGCTTGATGTACTATGTTTTGTATGAGATTGTTACATGATCTCCATGATACATAATATATGATAGTTGGGGTTTTCAGCTTTAGGCTTTCCCGTTAAACAACTGTGTTATGTGCAATTGTTTTTATTTATGCTTCACATGTGTTTGCAATTAATTTTCCACAAAATATTAACAATGGAATGATTCTGTATTTTGCAAGAAGTTAAATATTGTGATATCAGGGGAATCTAGATGTATGCATGCTTAGTGTATACTAATTTCTACATGCTATTGAAGTAGTGTTAATTCTTGAAGATTGTAATTGTGAAGAATTGTTGAGTTTGTGCTGGTGGACAATTCGAATTTGCTACATAAGATTCTTGGTGCAGAAGTTGAGTATACATTGAAATGTCTTTCAATGGGTTGCGATTGGAGTATTCCCTTGATAGGAGCTCGAATTACATAGCCTGGAAGGATAGGATGGAGGCGATGCTGGAGCATAATGGACTAAAGGAGTTCATCGATAGCGATGTTCCTAAGCCGGGATCTAGCGATGTTGCATTACTTGACGCATGGCAAAAGAAGATAGCAAAGAGAAGAAAAATTCTGTTGGAAGGTATGAAGGACCATATTGTGTCCAACCTTCATGGGAAAGCCACTCCATTCTTAATGTGGAATGATTTGATATATTTATTCCAAAGCAGAAGCGACCAGAGGAATTTGGCGCTTAAAGACAAGCTCAGAAAAATAAAAATGGAGAAGGGCAACAGTATTCCAAAATACCTCACAAATTTTGTCCACTGCAAGGATGAATTGGGAAGTGTGGGGGTTACTGTTGATGATGAAGACTTGGTACCTTGGCTCTCCTTGGGCTTCCGAAGAGTTGGCATAGCTACGAAGACTCTGTCAATAGACGGGAGAAACTGTCGAGATGGGAGCGACTTTGGTCGGATCTTGTGCAGGAGGAGATAAGGCGGGGTACCAAGGATGGTTCCTCATCGAAGAATGGAGATGAAGAGAATTGCGCCTTGGCTGCCAAAGCAAGGAAAGGGAAGGGGAATAAATTTCCTTCAAAATTCGAAGCTAAATCTAAGAAGCAGGATTTGTCCAAGGTGAAGTGTTTTCACTATCACGAACATGGGCATTTCGCCACTAAGTGCCCACAGAAGAAGAAGAACAACAAGAAGGTTGTTGAAACTACAGCTGGAGAGGCCTTAACCTCGCAATTTGAACTTGATTTATCTTTGATCGCATGCGTGGTTTCAAGCTATATGGGATCGGTGTGGTATCTTAATAGTGGTGCATCTTTCCATATGACGGGAGACAAGGAGTTATTTAGTGACTTGGAGGAGAACGACCTCCAAATGCATATAGAGATGTTTGACGATGGTTGACACAATGCGACTAGAATTGGGACCATTACCTTTGAGAGGGAGTCCCGTAATCCATTCTTGTTGAAGGATGTTATGCATGTTCCAGGTTTGAAGAAGAACTTGGTCTCGGTCGCAATGTTGGAAGACAAAGGTTATGATGTTGTTTTCAGTGAGGGAAAAGCCTTCCTTCAACATAAAACAATGGGTCAAACCAAGAAGATAGGGATTCAAGTTAAGACCCTTCAAGTCGTATGTATATGGCTGCTACAAACATTGGGCAAAGCAGAAGTGGTGAGCCGAGATGAGGAGAATTATGGCAGTCAGGAGATTGGGCTGTCTTCACTCATGGCGCTTTGAAGATTTTGGCAAAAGTATTCTTACTATAATTCTAAGGGTACCTCGCGTGCGCCGCATCGTTATGCAAGGGATGTACTATGGTAATTTCCGAGCTAAGACCACCCTTTCATGAGAAGGAGAACCGTGCTTCGGTGATCCTGGAGAGAATTCACACAGACGTGTGTGGACCTTTCTCGATTGCTTCAACAGCAAAACACAGGTATTATGTTATAATTGTTGATGACTATTCTCGTAGATGCTGTATCTTCTTCATGCAGAAGAAGAGAGAAAAATTATCAATGTTCTGTGAGTTTAAATAATTGGTGGAGAAGGAGTCGGGGAAGCAAGTGAGAGCTCTACGGAGCGATAATGGTGGTGAATACATCTCGAGCGAATTCAAAGACTTCTGTAGCAAAGAAGGAATTCGAAGAGAACTCATAGCGCCTCATAACCCACAAAAAAATCGGGTCGCGAAGAGGAAGAACAGAATGATTGTGGGTGTTGCATGAGCGATGTTGCATGACCAGGGCCTACCGATGCACTTGTGGGTGGAAGCATGCAACACTGCGGTTTATTTGCAAAATTGTTGTCCTCATAGAGTACTTGGCATGAGTACACCTGAAGAATATTTTAATGGTATTAAGCCTGATATTTCTCATTTGGATATTTTTGGCTCATATGTTTACATTCATGTGACAAAGGACGCCAGGAAGAAGCTGGAGCTGACTGCAAAAGTTGGGATATTTTTGGGGTACAAAAAAACAACCCATAATTATCGTGTGTATTTTCTAGACAGTCGAATGAATGTGGTGTGACGGGATACAAAATTCAATGAGGTGAAAGCCATGAAGTTGTCGCTTGAGAGGGAGCTACACTTGCATGCAGAGGAGGAACTTCTTGTTCCCAAAGATGAGCCTCTAGATGTGGATCACAAAAGGATATTTATGGAGTGGAGGAGTCCACTCATGCAGAACAAAACATCAGACAAGGCATAAAGCGTACCACTAAAGCTGAGAGACTAAAGCTTGATGCGGCACAGAATGTAGGAGTCCCTACATCACATTGCAAACAGAGATAGTCACCTGACCAATTTATGAGATACATGGCTCTTATGAGCAAGTGTATCATGACAGAGGCATCTTCTTTCGAAGAAGATGTGCAGGAGCCCACATGGGTAGATGCATTGGTGGAGGAGTATGAATCCATTGCTAGAAACAGTGCTTGGGAGATTGTTCCAAGGCTGGTTGGTAAATCAGTTGTAGGATCAAGATGGATCTACAAGGTAGATCAAGCTGCTGATGGGAGCGTCGAGAAGTATAAGGCAAGATTTTTTTCTCGGGGCTTCTCAAATATCGAGGGGATTGACTATGAAAAAAACTTTGCACCTGTCGCACGATATTCTTCCATACGGACCATTCTTTCTCTCTCAGTGTAGATAGGTTGGCACATTCATCAGATGGATGTGAAGATTGCGTTCCTTAATGGGATCATTGAGGAATAGGTGTACATTGAGAATCCTGAAGGATTTGAGATCTTCAGTAGCGATTCGCATGTGTGCAGGCTAAAAAGAGAATTGTATGGGCTGAAACAAGCACCTCGTGCTTGGTACACTTGGATTGACAGCTATTTCACTGGTCTTGGCTTCACCAAGAGTGAGGCGGATGAAAACCTATACCAAATTGTGGTGGAGGGTAAGATTTTAATCATTTTTCTTTATGTTGATGATTTAATACTAACGGTGATAAGCAGTTGATACACTCATGAAAGGAATATCTTGCAAAGGAGTTTGAGATGAAGGATTTGGGCCTCCTTCATTATTTCCTTGGATTGGAAATATGGCAGCGGGAAGGTGAACTGTTTTTGTCTCAAGGCAAGTATGCCCGGGAGATACTGGAGAAGTTTCACATGCAAGGCTACAAGCCTATTGATACTCCTCTTCCAGGAAATTGGAGGAAAGAGGATGCTACATCGGCAAAGGTAGTGGATGCCACTGTTTATCAACAGTTGTTGGGTTCGCTCATGTATTTAGTTAATACAAGACTGGACATATGCTATGTGGCGAACCATCTTTCGCAAGCGATGGTTAAGCCTACCAAGCTATTTTGGAAAGCAGGAAAGCATGTCCTGAGATATCTCAGGGGCACATCTGAGTATGGTTTATGGTACAAACAGACGGATGAGGTGAAGTTGCATGGCTTCATGGATGCAGATTTGACAGGCAACCCAACAGACAAAAAGAGCACATCAGGAGGGATTTTCAGTATCGGATCTACGACAGTTTCTTGGTACAACAGGAAACAAAGATCCGTGTCACTCAATTCAATGGAAGTAGAATACATGGCAGTGATTCAAGCTACATGTGAGGCTATTTGGATGAGGAAAATCCTAGTTCGTTTGTTCAGTTCACATTTAGATCCTACAGTGATACATTGTGATAATCAGAGTTTCATTAAACTCTTAGTTAATCTTGTGTTTCATGATAGATCTAAACATATTGATATTTGGTATCATCATATCAGAGATTGTGTACAATGGAAGATCATGTTGCTTCATTAGATTCCTATGGAGGATCAGGATGCAGATATTCTGACGAAGGTGCTCACCAGGAGAAAATTCGAATACCATAGAGGCAGGATCGGGGTGAAGGATAATCCCTATCTTGTTGAGAGGGAGTGTTGAGATTCAACAAGATGATGAGCTTAGTGAAAAGAGTCGCTCACTAACCGGGTCCGCGTTATTTTTGGTGCAAGTCTATTTTTAGACATGGTGATCATATTTCAAAAGTTGCAGGATGATTGTGGAGCGGTTGTCAAGTTGGAAAACAGATGAAATTATATTTTTTTAATATTGGGCGGTTTGTCTATATATCGCTCATCTAAAAATAGAAGTGCCGATTATTATTATCTCTTAACAATAATCCCACAATAACAACAACTTATTTGGAGCCTCTTCGGATTTCAAAGGTAACAGATTGACAATCAAGGGTCAAGGAATTGTCGCAATTCCTAGGGTTTACCGTGTTCATGCATGGAGGACCTGTTAAAACTCAAGTGGCAGTGTTATGACAGAAAGTTGGTAGGAAGAGTAGTTCATGAGGTTGTTATCGCTAACTCGGTTAGACTCAGTTGAGCTAGTTGTATCTAGTCTAACTGAATGATACACTAGTGAGAGTGGAGTGAATTAATTAGTTAATTAATTCACAAATAATAACTCATTAATCAACTGAACAATACAGTAGTTAAATACAGTGCATGTCAGTTCCAGTGGAGACCCAATGGAGGGATAGGTGAAAGGGCAAGATGGACTATCTGTTGTGACTATAGTGATGCATTTATTGCATCACACACACATTGGAGTTGCCAATGAGGATTGCGCATTCAAGGAAAGGGTAATTAAAATTCATTCAGAGCTATTCTTTAGCAGGGATTTTGCAATTGAGGCAGGCTAGGAGGAGGAAAGATATCGGTGCATGGATTTGCATATTTATTCTATGTTAATGTGTGACGATTGATTCTACTGAGAGCTTGATGTACTAAGCTTTGTATGAGATTTTTACATGATCTCCATGATACATAATATATGATAGTTGGGGTTTTAAGCTTCAGGCTTTCCCGTTAAACAACTGTGTTATGTGCAATTTTTTTTATTTGTGCTTCACATGTGTTTGCAATTAATTTTCCGCAAAATATTAATAGTGGAATGATTCTGTATTTTGCAAGAAGTTAAATATTGTGATATCAAGGGAATATGGATGTATGCATGCTTAGTGTATTCTAATTTCTACACCACTTATGCGACAAAAAACATCTCATAGGTATATCTATGACCCAAAAGGATATTGTAATCCAAGGGGGAATCAATGACTTCAATTTCCACACAAACAATCTTTCCCGCAAGAGTGACAAGACAATTGCGGTACATGCCAAGGGGCTGAGAAGGGTGACCGTCACAAGCATGCAAAGTGATGGTGGATGGGGCTAAGCCGGATGATCCGAGTTTATTCAAAATATAGGCGTACATCGCGCAGATGCATGCACCCTCATTAAAGATACATCGTGAGACATTAGCATTACAAATCTTAACTGGTATTTGGAAGGCTACAGATGAAGGTAAGGGGGGATTTTTTGACTTGTCAACATCAAAGATGATCAATAGATTACCTGAAGGATCCAAAGTGCCAAAAAATATAGTAGAGCTTTTCGTTGTGAAGTTCATGACTGGAGTACTTCCAGCGTTGACATGGTAGAAGGAGTTTGTGCCAAGTAATCTACTATGTTGTAAGTGTGGGTGACTTTGGCAGAAGCAACATTTCGACGTAATCACCCTTTGGGGATCTTGGGAATAACCTATGCTTGAGGCTGAGGGATCTGTAAGGGAGAATTGGGTTTCAAAATGGACTCTATGGAAAATTTGGTTTGGGACTCGGTTGTAGATGAAGCAGGTGGCTTGTCATATTGGCATGACTAGGTTTGAGGTTGACATCAGCAGTATTGACATCTTCATAATCCATCATGAGGAAATATTTGGGATTCCTCATCCATCTACTACCCTTACCCCCCATCCCCCTCCCCCTAATTCCTCTAAACCCTATCCTAATTTCCCTAATTCTCCTACACCTCCCCCTAGCCCCCAAGGAGAAACATTTCCGATGACATTAATCTACCTATTTTTAGAGGATCCTAAGCAGTTTTGGTTTGGATTTGATGCAATATGGAAATCAAGATAGGTTACTGACAAAGATTTAAAGAAGGTGCATCTCATCACGACGCTGAGAGAGGGAGCACTGACATGGTACATGATGTATTTTTCAACCCATCAGGCTGCTTCATTTAATGATATTAAGAAAGTGTTGGCATTATAATTCAAGAAGTCGGATCCTAAGTCATAATGCATTGCTAAGCTGAAGGAAATAAAATAGATGACTAATGAGTCTATTTTGGAGTTGGATCAACAATTCAAGGTGTTAATGGGATAATTAGGCTTTAACATACCCCCAGAGAAGCAAAAAGAATGGTTTATAGTTACGTTGTTGCCACATATTAGGTCACTCTTGACACAACAAAAAATAGCAACTGAAGTTGAAGCCCTGGAAATTTCAATGAAGTTGGAAGCTTTACCGATAGGAGATACTCATGCAGGAGTATAACATATTCAGAGTCAGCTAGAAAATTTGACCTTGGAATTGCAAGATCTCAAGAAAGGCAAATAATTTAGACAGGAAGTATGGTGTATAAAGTGAAAAGCAAAGGGCCATTCTAAGGAAAAATGCCCTGTGTTCAGATATTACTTGGCTAGTGGAGCACCTTGTTAGTGTCAGTATTTGCATCCTTCCTCCAGTGATCAAACATTCTCTTACAAAGTGATTTTAAGGTGTCAAGATGAAAATTTGACATTTCAGTGAGTCTTCAAGTAAAATTTGGTCACTAGGTATTAGGTCTAGGGTTTTTTTTCACTCATTTCAAAGTTGTCCAAATGTCGGTCCATGTCACCATTCAACTGAGTGTACCATCATTCAGAGGGTTTTCATCATCATGCCAGATTCCAAAGGGTCATTTTACACCTTGTTCATGCTTCAGTTGTGCCTAGGTAAGGTTCATTTCCCTCTCCTAGGGTTTTGAAGGTAATTTCTCTTGGATGGTCAAATCATAAGAAAAACTTGTATCCTGATGTTCGTACACCTTACCCTATCATTAATGTACCTTATTAAACACTTCCCATCACTGAGATCCCCCAAATTCCTCATTTTCGCACAAACCCTAGTTTCTTGCTACAACTCGGCAATTTTCTAGGCTAGGCCTATGTTTTTCCCTTTTAGACCCCTTCCCCTCACTCAATATCTGAAATTACACTTTCCCCTACTTCCTAACATCCTTCCCTACTTCCCAAAATTTTCTCAAGAATTTAGAAGCCCCTTATCCCCTTCATTTCACTTCATTTCGACAAATTCCTTGTTCCACACATCGGGATAGGTTTTACTCCAATGATTTTTCTGAGCAATAAAAGATGAATTTGGGAAAAATGAGAGATTTTTTTGTCCAAAATAGGCCAAGGAAGAAAAACCTTCTTCAATTTTTACACAGGTGTCATGGTTTTAGAGAAATGTCAAAAATACAGTTGCCTCAGGAGAATTGATGCACCTCTGAAGTGACCTTGGGAAAATCAAGCTTTATCCTAGCTTGGTTGGCCAAGTGACTTTCTTGATGAATCAAATGATAACTAGACACAAATATATTTCCAATGACATATCATGAGATTAATTTGGAGTTGAGTAAGACCTTCAAAAGTTGACTGCAACAACACTCTTCCTTGAGGCAGCCTCATTTTGCACATTTTGACCACTCTTGGGAGATTTGATTTTTGACAAGGAAAATGAACTCCAAATTGAAAAATTCCAGCTGGTTTGGAAATTAGACTCAATAATATTTCCAACGAGCTATCCTGCACCCAATTTGGACACCAGGAAGGTCTCCAAAAGTCTCCTGTAAAAGGGCATGACGCGTTGGGTTTATGGCGCAACGTGTTGGGTTTGTGGCGTGGCGCGTTGGGTTGTGGCGCGGCGCATAGAGCTGCAAGCTCTTTTCACCACAATTTAATTCAAAAATTCAATTTTCTTGGTTTCCTCTGGTCCAAAGTAAGTCAAACAACTCTTCCATTGCCAATAAACATGTGTCTTATGATGTTTATATGGATTTAATAAAACAAATTCAAACCCTACTTCCTTGCTCAAGAAATGTTTCCTTAGGGTTTATACATTGGTTTTTTGTGGCCATCACTCCCTCACTTTTATCCCCTCACTATTTTTATAGTTTCATCAAACCTTTTCCCTATCCCCCATATTCCTAAATTCATCTACCCCTATCCCATATTCCCATTATCCCAAAAGCCTAGAGACTATCCCTAAAACCCTTTAAATCCCCAAACTCCAATTGGAAAACATCCCAAAATTCCTCTTAACATCCCAAAATCCCTCTTACCCTCTCCCTTCATATCCCCTCACATATTTTCATACATTTGGAAACAAAAACCAAAGACACCAAACCTCCTCATAACTCATCTTAGATAACACAGTCTTTGGCAAACATGGAGACACATTCCTCTTCTGACAGAGATGAAGAAGGCATCAAGGAGGCGTAAAAAGCATGAAAAAATTCAAATCTTGACCGAGGCTTCCTTGGCCCAGCATAGTAAATTATGGAGGACATTCAGCCCAAATTTCAAGAAATTTGGGACACATTTTGCAATTTTTTTTTTTTTTTGCCTAAACACAGATTTTTCAGCTCTACGCGTCGCACCACTTGGCACGCGCTTTTGATGGGAGGCTCCTCTTGGGTAAAAATTTATATTTTTGGATTTTTCATGAAAATTTATGCATTCCTACCTATGGACAAGAAATTTTGACAGGTTTTTGGCTTCCAAAAGGGTCAAAAACACCCTAAAAATGACCTTTCTGCCCCTTTTTGGACACAAAGGAAGCAGTGTTGGGAGAACTCATTGTTGGAGGGGAAAATGGAAGCCAAATTTAGAAATTCCACTTGTGTTGGAAAGTAGACAGTTAGAAATTTCCAACAAGCCAACTTGGAGCCAATTTGGACGCTAGGAAGGCCTTCAAAATCAGCTCCAAACTGGCACGACGCATAGAGAAATCAGGCGCGACACATTGGGGATTTTTGCTCATTTTGGACTCAAAAACTCTGTTTTTCGCCTAGTTTTTGACATTTTGACTTTCTTACTTCCAAATGTTAAAATAATTATGTAATTTGATGTAATTTGATGGATATTGATGTAATTTTGTTAAATTTTTACTCATGGAGGTAAATTCATCCATCAAAAGGTGAATTGCAACTGAATGAATCAGTTTCCTATCTTATAGAGGCAAGTTGTTCCACTGCCTATTTTCCAGTTCTTAGTTTAGATATTGTTGAAACAGCTCCTAAACTTGTGAGCTCGACCCCTAGAGGCTGGGGATGAGTTAGTTTTGTCTATATCTTGTAGTTTTTCAGTCATTATCAGGGTTGGACACTTGGGATTGCTTTGAGCATCATTATATATTCATCTCTGCAGTTTGGAAAGGAATAGACCAGGGTTTGCAGCACTCTTTCAGATTCTTGTGGTATTTTGGTTTGATGATGTGTTTCTCTCTGTAAATGTAAGTCTGCTGTTGTTTCATGTATACCATTTTTCCTCTTATTTCTTCTTAAGTTAAACAAACAAGGATAAAGGTAGAATTCATTAGAATTTGCAGTGCTCTACCTAGGGTTTGTTTAATTTTCTATGTTTTCAGTTGTTTGAAGAGGATCCTTGAAGGTTTCTTTCCCTCTTTAGCTCTTCACCTTTCTCAACTATCCATTTAATTCAAAATTGAAGTGTCAAAACAATTGCCTACCTTGCCCCATTCAGATCTCTGCAAAGACTAGGCCTCATTTCCCAGACCCAAAATCTGCCCTTCCATTTGATCCAACAAACACCCTCAAAATCAAATTAAAATCTTTTACATATATACCTAGCCTAAAATCAGCCTTTATTCAAGTCATCTCAAGCCTCACTGATTATTTTTGCTGAGATTGACCAGGAGAGAGCCCTCTCCCGATCTGGTAGGGCTAGCTACCAGATTAAGCGTGGTTTGATGTTACCCCAGACTCTGCCTTCCTCATCCTGAGGTAGATTTAGGCCATAACACACCTAATACCTTAAATCCAATATCAAGCCTGTGGTTTTAGAATTTCATAATTACAAGCCAACATCATCTAGAACAATTTTATTTATTACAGAAGTAGGTGTAGACCCCAAGAAATTTATTTTACAACTTATGTAAATCAGTAGGATATGATGAGAAAAATTGTTGAAGTTATGACTTGATGATGGAACACACTGTTTATGCTTATATAATGAAAGCTTAAGGATATGCACATGAGAATCAATGATAGCATGTTGGACAAGGTAGTTTATAAGGACGAGGACAAGGATAAGGAGGAAGAGTTGGTTGAGGACGCGACTAGACTATCTGTTACAACTGCAGACATATAAGACATTATGAAAGATATTTTCAGAATCCTACTACAACCTATAAGTACTGCAACTCTTTTGATCACGTGATAGAAGAATGGTCGGTCCTTATGACGAATATGCAAGAGAAAAAGAACCAGCAGCCCACACAAAATCTATAAATGCTGGTTTTTGAACCAAGGGAGGATGAATCACGCATCAACATTGTAACAAGGAGTGGAGCTGCAATGGGAGACGATAAAGCAAAAGGTAAGAAAAAAATGGAATATAAATGGGTAAGGAAGATCACAGAAAAATACCCTTGGTTCAGCCTTCAAAAGGAAAAATAAACGTTAATGGAAGTGAAGTGAAGCTTTATGGATGTTAGAGTATCAACATCAAGTGCACAACCAAATTTGATTCCAAAGAAGGATTTCGCTAAAGTATCTACTCTGATGAAATAATTAGATCCAAGTATAGACAGAGAATATAGGAGCATGTTGCAGACATTAGGCACAATCGATCTCGCACATCTACTCTTGTAGAACATTTGGAGAAATATTGTCACCATATATGCATTGAAGACTCCAAATTCATTGCCAAGGTTGACCACTTCCATCATAGGAAGCTTAGGGAAGCCATTGATATTGAGCTTCATGCTAAAAATATCAATAGGGATGATGGTTGGAAGTTGAGTAAGCGTTGAACTCCATGAGCTATCTCTTCTTGAAAACTTTTTTTGCGCACCCCCCCCCCCTCATCCCCCCCCCCCTTGCTTAGTTTTTGCCTGTTCTTGTTTTTCATTTATCCTTCATTTTTATTCTTCTATTCTAGTCTTTTATATTTTATTCCCCTTGATATTTTCTTATATATATATATATATTTTTAATCCCTATGTATCTTATTTAAATATTTAAATCTCTATCATAACTATTTTATATTATAGATTTCATAAAAAAAAATTATATATTATATTTTACTAAAATATCTATTAATTAATCAATTAAATTTTTTTAATTAAAATATTTAATATTCTTCCTATTAACGAATTAACTAATCCATTAACAGCTAGTTTTTAAACGGCTAGTTTTCTTTAGCTAATAACGCGTAATGATGCATCTACACTATTTATTCATTAATATTTATTGGCTTCTTCACGTTATCCTAAGGATGAACCACATTCTTTGGTTAGAAACGTCGACCAAATCCTAATAATGTGATTAATTCGAAAAGACATTTATCTTTTTTATGGACCACAAAAGTCTAAGATCTAACAGATTTTAATAGCGTTCTTATAGACTTGCCTGAAGTTGTTGAGGAATCAGAGTGTTGTTGAAGGACTCCAGGAGTTGATAGACTCTCATGCTGACAAAGAAGTACCATGAAGCGATCAATGTGTAGTAAACAATTTAAATCGACATAAGAAGCGAACGGAGAAGGAAATGAGACTAATTGCGCAAATTGGGGAATATGATATGGATCAGGTAATCCTATATTTATGATTTTATGCCAACGTGTTACCTAAGAAAACTTGAAAGTTAATGGGAAGACCAAATTTGCAATGGTCGTCGATCCAGTTAAGGATGGCCAACCAAAAAACATCCTCCCTATGGGAAGGTTACCTCGCATTGTAGTAGATATTGAAAGAGTGCGCATTGTTGCATACTTAGAGGTGATTGAATTTGTAGATGATAGCAACACCAATCTGACACTGCTTGGATTCTATTTGGCTTTCGATACTATGGCGATAATAAATTTGAAGTAGAGACAAATGGTGTTCGAAAAAGACAATATGAGGGTCATCGTTCCTATAGACCCATCAGAAGAAGTGCACTATACAAAACCTGTCAAAGATGAGTATTGAAATGTAGATGTCAACAAAATTTATCAGATAATAGCTAAGGAGGAATACTAGATTAATCACACTAAAGGAGGTAAACTAAGCTGGGAACAGTAAATTTCTTGTACTTCATATTCTGAGGAAGAACTATAAAACTGGCATAATATGTTACATGAAGTACCTACAAGACGATCTACCCGAATCACAATAGCACTTCACTGCATAAATTTTGAGGTATATAGTCTACCTTATTATGATGGAACATGAGATGTAATAATTTTTCTTGATAAATATGAAAGAGAAATACTAGAAGAATAGACGTTGCAAGTTTTGGATGTAGCCCTGAGATGTACACCTGCTAAATTGTGGGGTACTCATAAAAGGAATATAGGAAGTTGGGAAGAATATGTAGTCATGGTTTCCTCAACTGCCCAGTGCAGTAAAGGGGTTTGGTTCAACTGGGTCAGATACTTATGCAAGGAATTTTTGGAGAATTGTTGTGAAGCACAAGAAGAGGGCAAGACATTTCATTATATGTGGTTGATCTTGATCATCACGTTGTTAGCATGGAAGGAATCGAATGACTCATATTTTCCTCTTGTCCAAGAAGATGTATTCAAAGAAACATGGTATGCCTCACTTTGGCATACCAAGGAGTCGTCGCGTGCACCAGAGAAAAATATTTTCTTTGTACTACTAGAAATGGACTTGCACATGGTGTTGAACCAGTATCCTAGGCTCTCACCAAGTTTGTTCGAACAGTACCGCAATATAGCAGTGTTTAAGGCAGACTTTCACAAGATATATATAAAGGCTCATAATGATCCAATGGAGACATGGCACCCTCTTCCATAATTGGTCACCGAAGATGATTGTCTATGGATAATCCATCATTGGTCAATGGAGTGGTTGACTCTAAGAATAGAATATAGTGAAGCAGAGGAAGACGTCGTGAAGCATGCAGGCACAAGTGGAAAGGAAAAAAAAATACACATAAGAGACAGATCCACAACATGATCAGGGTAACTAGGACCCTCTTAGTGACATAGAGCCAAGAGATGACTCACCATTCATCATCAAAAAGAGGACACCTACAATGACTATGGCGAGCCCAAGGAGAAAACAAAAGGCGAACAAATCTAAGAGGACAATACCACCTATCCTCACTGATGGGCACACCGAAGAAATTGGAGAAAAGGTCCAGGAAAGCACAGGAGACGCATCAAACAAGGCCGATGATCACTACAGAACGATATTGAGATGTTTTTAGCAAGCCATTGCAAAACTAAATGTACTGGCGCAGACAACTAGACAATCAGAAGAAATTCATCATCTAGTATAGTCACAGTGACAGATACAAAGGAAAATTGGATTAAGGAGTATGCAGATACTAGCCAAAGCATTAAGTTCAAATCCCATAAAGACAGAGAGAAAAAAAAAGTGTGGGATCGTGTCAATATGAACGTCGTTGCACTACCAATTCATAAATTGCATGATTTCCACGAAGGTATAACAGATGAGATAAAGGAGCAAGAAAAACACACTTCATTGTTAAGAATTCAAGTGGAGAAGGAAAGAGCTTCGTTGAATAGGGATCTCGACCATTTGATCAAGGAAAGGGATGAATCACACCAACAAAACCGACAACTAGAGGATGCCATCACAAAAACTTGTAGTGAAGTTCCAGATGCAAAGGTCCGAAGAAGAATCACCAATAAAGAAGGTCATGAAACTCGACCTCAAAATCAAGGATTCAAAGAATAATCTTGCAGCGATGAAGTTTGAGTATGATGTGAAGATTCCTGAATTGAAAATGAGGTTGTCGCCAATCACACCATTGGAAGTACATGAGCAGAGGGAGATGGACCTAAAATCTATAGTAAAAGGAATATCTAACACAGTGGTGGAGTGTGACAAAATACTACATGACACCATGCATATTTGGACCTCACTTCAGGAGGATACAAATATTCATACGATTTAGGAGGAGCTCTAGATGAAGCATAAGCAGTTGGAAGAAATCTAGGCAACTGCGAATACCTTACTAGTCTCGCAAAGGCTAACTTACACAACTGAAGGGAAGACTCTTCAAAAGAAGATTGAATACCTTCAGAGAAAAGAACAGATCCTAACATATAGGACTCAGCCGTTGCAAGATGAGGCCCTCCAGATTTTGCAAAAAATAGAATATATGCTCAAGGAGCTATGACAGAGGGAGAAATAAGTGTTGCAAAAGACAGTCAGACCAATAATAGAGGCACTACTGGAAGAAGTGTGTCGAGAGGAAAGCTGGTAGCAAAAATTCTTCAGCATAATAATCTCATGTACATGAGAATCACAACAAAGATTTGGGGCACAACAGTTGAGTGACTTGGGACGAGTCACATGTGAGTGTTGGGGGCCTATTGGACGCAACCCAACTTGGTCCAATTTTGGTCAAGGACTCCACATTTTGAGGAGCGAATTGCACGGTACCGCAAATTCATATTTACCGTGCAGTGTTCTAGGGGCTTTGGGGTGGGTTGAAGCTACTCATTTTGTAACGGGTATTAGGGTTTTAGCTGTTTTTTTTCGAGCCCATGGTATGTGGACAATGGTTTTGTAGCAATGTAATGTTATATAAGGAGATGTAATGCTTTTTAGAGATCATGAATTATCATAGACATTGATTGCAAGTTTTGCATCTTTTTTCTATGTTTTGAACCTTAAGGGAAGGCTCCATAGCTAAGTGCGCGACAACCTTGGAAGAGACTCTAGCCGCAGTGCGCAAACAACCTCTAGGTGAGTGCGCAGGTCGAGAAGCTAAATGTGCTAAAAATATCCATCTTAATAATGAAGAAGAGAAGTGTTGGCTTGAGGGGTCTTGACCCAGGTTTAGATTTAAAGTTTACCAACAAACCCCCGTACTACTGGCCCTTTCGACAATGGCCTACTTGCGCAGGTCAAGGTATCACCTAGAGTAGTATGGGAGGGTTTTGGAACCAGGTTTCCGCACCCTGAGAAAGAGAAAGTTAATTAAAGCGAGTCCCTTCAGATCTAACAAGCCTGCACTGAAGAAGCCCTAACCCAGAAACCCTTAATTTCATATTGTCGAAATAACTCAAGCGAAGCTCATAAACCATAAGTTAACTAGTAATCAGATGCAACAGGAAAAAATACAACTAGATCTAAGCATGCGTTACCCTTTTAAAGCATCGCATCTATGTGTGCATCAACTAATCATCAATATTCAAGAAACAATCATAATCTCAAAAATAACATATAGCGCAACCAGTAGTCATAACACAAAGATACTCATATATCTTCTAAATCTTCTTCTCATTCATTAATATTCAGATTCTTCTTACAGACTTCTTACCCGCTCGCACACATAGACAGCGGGGTCCACATGCAGCAGGACTTAGGGTCTCCACACACACAGCTAGCAGGGGACCTTACCCAGGCAATCCACACAATAGATCCACAATTCGTATCCAGACTCAATCCCAACTTAAACTTACTTCTAGACTTGATTTATCCATCTATTTATACTATATTAGCCTACGCTACTCTATGTTCTGAAAACCATGGTTTGGGGACCCATGGTCTATCCTTTAACCCATCACAATTCATTTGGAGCTTTGACCCGCCCCAAAGCCCCTGCGCTAGAAAAAAATATTCAAAATATTACAAAATTGCACCAAAATTGCGGTTAGGGGACCCCGCTCCAACAAGCCCACAACACAATCTTGTGACTCATCCCGAGTCACAGCAGGAGTGGCGTCTTCATCTTGTCTTGACGGGGGAAGGACGCCTTCACTCTTCACAGTTGCATTATGTGCAATTTCAACCAAATTTTGTGAAGTCGGCCATTTAGTAGCTTTAGTGATGCTATCTAGGGTCTGGTCAGTTGATTTACGACTGTGTCTAAGTCCTGTGAAAGCTTAAGTGCTTCATCTGCTCATGGCTTCAGATGGTCGCTGAAGACATGATTCTTGTGGCAAAGCTCCTCAATTATTTCTCTGAGAGCATGGCTAGTGTGGATATGTGTGAGGCATTGTGCTGCCATGAAGGTGGTCATAGTAGCTTCCATTTGCTCAAAATCATGCTCTTTCTATCACAGCTCCTAGTTGAACTGTTGGAGGAGGGGATCGCACTGCACCGTGGACCAGAGTCCCATAGCAGTATCTAATAATTCTGACCCCTTGGTGATAAATTCTGAAATGTTATCTGTGGCTTCCTTTACCAGTGTGGCTCGCTGGGCACACACCTCGAGAAGGGTTTCTGGCTGCAGCTTGGCTTGTAGTTAAACATTTTTTTGCTCGAGGTCTGCTTTGACAGCTTGTACTTCTATCCTGGATGCCTTGAAGGCAGCAACCAATCCCTCAACCTTGGCCTATGGCGCAGCAAAGGCAAGAATTACTTTCAGCATGTCTTCACATAACTAGTCGATTAGGTGCTCTAATTTCACTTGTTGTGAAATTGTCGCGATTTGTGATGCTTGAGCTTGGGCAGATTCGGCATCTTTAGCCACAATTGTCTGCTCGACCTCATTGAGTTGGTGTTGCGCCTAGACCTTTATGTTTTGGAGCTCATCAGAGATGAACAAGTGGAGAGCATGTAGCTTCCCACTCATTATTCTCACAATATGAAGGCCAACTTCCCTGCATGCTTGGACTTGCGCACACAGGGTTGTGGTTCTACTTTTACTGATGCACCCGGGAAGGGGAAAATTCAGATTTCTATTTCTGTGATGACAATTATCACTGGTAGGATCACTTAAATCAGCCTCGCCTGGTTCATGCTCGCTTGAAGGGTATCTTCTTTCTGCAACCCATATTGCAATGCTTCTAGCGCGGCCTACTCCTAACCTTGCAAAGTAATCCATCTATCCTCAGAGGCAGTAGAAACGACGTCTGTGATCTTGTCCAGATCTTATTCTATCAGTGTAATGTCCACTTCTCCAGTTTTATCAACCTTTCACTTCTTCCGCTTCCCTTTTGGAGGCTTGCTAGTGCGCTTCATTTCATGTGGAGACTCTGTGACCTCCCCACAAAGTCCTTCAGTCTCTGCATCCCACCGAGGCTCCTACTCCACCCCTTTGGTCACATCCTTGGGGGTTTCCTCGGTCGTTGTATTCTCAATGGAGCACACCTCAGTCTCCTTCGTTGTGCTTGGTGGTACAATATCCTTTGATGATGCTTCCTTTCCATAGGTGCCCATTGTGATCGGGGTAGAAGATTTGATGCCAAGTTTCCATGCAGGCAGACATGTGGCAACAACTTGATTGACCTCCACCTTAGTGATAATTTAGAAGTTGTACCACACTTTATCTTTTTGGGACCTGATTTGCACATTATGCATGGTGAAATGAAAGTGAGCGCTGCACTTGTACTTCTCATAGACTGCGAGCGATAAGCGTAGCCTGGAATGGATTGCTGTTGCCAGCGCATGATCGAAAAATACCCAGAACACCTTGTTCTCCTCGATGTGCTTTGAATCCTTAGAATCTCACAGGTTCACATAATGCGCTCCTTCACAGACATAAGTCTTGAGCTCAGGGAGCACCAAATCATCAGGTGTCTCCCACGTGATCGAGGCGATCAACAACAACAACCAGGAGTAATAGAATGCCTTTCCCTAGTCCTGCACCTCATGCACATTGTCTAATAACTCCTCGCAGAGCTATTGCGACCAGTTGTGGCAGACCCCTTTCTTGCACCATCCTGCAAGCTGAATAACATAGGTAGGGATGGTCGATTCCCTACACTTACGCATCATCTTGCAGGCGAGCAGCAGAGTGCCCATGCGCACTCTTGGGGTCAGCGATGGTCTCTACTATGAATCCCCACTTATCACAGTCGACCTTGTATTTGTCCCACACTTCTTCTGCCACCTTCTGCCCATATTTATTTCCGAATCTCTTCATGGGTAGGTCAGTGATCCTATGAATCAATGCAGCATCAATTGGGATGCAGCCTTGGATCCACAAGCATCCATCATGGATCAGCGCAAGAAGCTAGCGCACAACCAAGTTGATGATAGGATATTACCCAAAGTGGGGGATGCGCAACAAATTCAAAATCCTTGAGGCCTCTAGCCTACGTGCCCACGGAATTGGTTCGACCTTCAACACATTATCATACAACACCCTCTCAAGATAAATTTTTGAGGCCATATCTGGGAAGGCATATTCATTTTCTAGGTCATGGTCATCAAATTTAATGGAGGGAAGGCTCTCAAACATGTTTCCAATCAAAGGGACCTCCCGCAGGACCAGCGAAATTTGGATATATCCACAGAAAACGTCCACATTATTTGGGGTGTGCACCATTGGTTTCCTTGGCTTAACCTATGCTGGTAGCCATGAGAGCAGAGCCACCAGTAGAGCTTATTCCTTGGCTATCATGGGTAAATTCAAGGGGTTGGGCGAGCGTGCCTAAGGCGCCCGCTGAGGGGAATGCATAATCCTAGGGGAAGTGCATGACTTCACCGTAGCCCACTTCATGGCTTTCCCTTTCCCCTTCTCCTTTCCTTGTTCCTTCCCCTTTTCCTTCCCCTTTCCCTTTCCCTTGGCTGGCGTGGACAGGACATCTTCTACATCGAGAGTGACTTCAAACACATCTTCAGACCCAATTTCAGCGAAGGCCATAATGGGAATGACTCAACGGGATTAGAAGAAGTCATCCTTGCATGAAATATAAATTCACGGTTGCTTTTGTGGGAATGGGTAGCCTGCCCAGAAATATAGATGGCGTCATCACAAAACACACAGAATTCGCAGTAAAGCACAAGGCATAACAAATTCAGAGAGAAAAGGAACCAATTATGATATGCACCCCTCCTTTTATAGCCTTCCATGAGTAAAAATAGTTGGATTAGCCTTAAATGTGACTTACCATCAAGGAAATAGTAAAACATCCTCCCATATTGCTGCATTACTTGCCAAATACCCGCTCGATCCAACGGTAAAATCCCCTTTTCACCCAGTTTTACTGTTCCAACGACTAGTTTTTCTAGTTGCGCATTGCCCCTGCACTTCCCTCGCGCCTTTCCGTGCCTTCTTACCTGCGCACTACCCCTGCACCCCTGTTGCACCTCCCTTCACCTATCCTTCCTAGTGTGTGCAACACTCCTGATACAGATACTCTAGCCATATAGTCATTTGGTAAGCACGGGGTCATCCCTGTAATGTTTCAGACGACTTCCATTAACGTACCTGGGTATGTAGTCTCTGTGTGGCATAGAAAAAATTACCACACCACCATCTGTAATCTCTTTTACTATACAAGGACCCAACCAATGTTTGTGGAAATTCCCTAAGTGATGCGCAAACTGACTATCATAGAGCAACACCAACTCTTCCTCCTTAAACACCTTCTATCGGATGTGCTGATCATGCCAAGATTTTTCTCGTGCCTTCTGTACCTATTGATGAAAGTTATCAATGAACCAATCCTCTTTCAAGGAAACTAGTTGCATGAGATGTTCCTCCATGATGGCATGTTCCGCCATGTTTGTAAATGCTGCAATGCACAGGCTAGGGATAATATATTCCATGGGAATGATGCCCTATTTTACATAGACCATCCTGAAAGGAGTCTTCCCAGTCAATTTCTTGCATGTAGACCTATATTCCCATAGTACTGAAGGGATGCACATGTCCCAATCAATTCGATTGCCATTACAGACAATATTTAACACATTATCCAAAATCTTGTTGAAATCCTCTATGGCACCATTAGCTTGTGGGTGATATGGGGTACTTTTTACATGGTGGATCTGAAATTCTTCTATCAATGCTTCAACAGTTTCATTAACAAAATGCGTACCTCTATTGCTCATTAGGATATTTGGGCAACCAAACCAGGTCAGAATATGCTAAAATATGAAGTGTGCAGCGGTCACTGTAGTACAATCCTTCAACCTTTGCCTCTCCCTATCTCGTCACATAATCAGTGGCAATAATGATGTAACGTGTGCTAGTCTTCTTCCCCAGAGGATTGATGGGTCCTAATAATTCTATAGCCTATTTTTTGAATGCCTGCAAATCCATCTGCAGTTGCAGGGGAATTTCATCTCTTCACGAAAGCTTCCCTGTCCGTTGGCACACATCACATGCTCGGTAGTATGAATGTGCATTGCTATGTAATGTGGGCCACCACAACGCAGCCCTCAGCATATTCTACGTAGTGGATTTCCTACATAGTGGCCTCCTTCCACTCCCAAATTGTATAATTGACCAGTAATAAGAGTGAAATCAGCCGCACAGGCTACCAAATCCTTTTTCTGTTGCATTGAATAGTCTGTGGGTTCCATCCCGGTGGTCAAGAAGTGAATAATTTCCGCAAAGTGCTCGTCAACTATTTTTATAGAAAAAATTTATGCATCAGGTAATCCTTCATCCAGAATAGTTGGTTCTTCCCTACTCTCAACCCAAGACAGGTGATCAGGTCCTACGTTCAGTCTCCTAGGCTTCACAATAATATCAAATTCATACTCCTGGAATAGTAGTAACCATCTACAAATCTTCCCCCCCCCCCCCCCCCCAACACAGACTTATTGACTAGGTATTTTAAAGCTGAATGATCAGTGAACATTTTAAAGTGTCCTCCCAATATATAGTTCCTATATTTCTACAGGGCATACACCATTTCCAATCCCTCTCATTCAGTAGTAGAATATGTGTGCTCTGCACTAGAGAGTTTCCTACTAGAAAACACAACTGGATGATCAATGCCTCCTTCGCCTAGCTGTGCTAAGACAGCTCCGAGGGTGATTCCTAATGCATCCACATGTACATGAAATACCTTCACCCAGTATGGAAATATGAGAATAGATTTAGTGACCATATTTTCTTTTAGTAGCTCAAAACTCTTCTGACACTCCTCATCCTAGAAAAAGGGTATATCTTTCTTTAGCAACTTCTCCATTGGTGCAGTGATCAGGGTGTACCCTTAAATAAACTTCCTATAGTAGCCTGTGTGCCCTAAGATGGAACACATATGTTTCTATATGGTGTAGACGGCTAAGTTGATGATAACCAAAATCTTGGCTAATTCAACCATCAGTGCTTGTTTACATACAACGTGTCCCAACAATATCCCAAATGGTACAAAAAATATGCATTTATTAAGGTTCATCAAAATCTGGTGTTTCCTGCAAGCATCCAACATCATGCGTAGGTTCGACACATGTTTCTTTACTAATCCAAACATTATTCGGTCATCAAAATAGACCTCAAGAAACTTATGGATGAACTCTTTGAATATGGCTACAACTACGTGCAAAAAAATGGCAGGGGAATTCTTTAGTCTGAAGGGCATGACAGTGTACTGGAAGGAGCCCCATTCGGTCACGACGGTTGCCTTGCTACGGTATTCAGGTGATATTTTGATCTGATGGTACCCTGAAAACCCATCAATGAATGAGTATTCTTCCTAACCTCCCACAATATCCAAGATTTCATCATAGAACGACATAGGTAATGGATCATGTACGCAGGCATCATTCAACTTGCGCAGATCTACACAGATCCTTATCTCTCTTTTGGTTTTCTTTTCTTGAAATACCATCGAGCTTACCAAATCAGACTATTCTACTGGCTAAATGATACCTGCGGCCATAATGTTATCTATTTCCTCCTTGACTTTCTATTTATATTTAGAGTTCAGCTGATAGGGCCACTGCTTGATCAGACGTGCATCTGGCTTCAAGTTGATTTTCATGACACCCATATCTCCTACTATTCCCTTGATCTCAGAGAATTTTTTATGGAATAGGTCCTAATATTTGGTCAATAGCTCCGTGATCTTTCCAACTGTACCATCATCCCAGTAATCCCCAATTTTGGCCATCCTGGGCTGCTCTTATGTCTGAATGTTGACTTCCTTCAACTTTAATGGTTTGGTCACATCTACTATTTGCAATAGAGGTCCTACAACTATGCAATCTCATTCCAACTATGGGATAGTGATATTTCTGGGATCCTCATCATAGTATTCCACTGACAAGTTTTGACAGTTGACGATATCCTACATCTGTGCATCCCAAGATTTCGCAACTCATTTTGTTCGAGGGGAAGACTCATCAAATATAATAGCATCTATATATTTCAAGGCTTCATCCAATTTCTTTGTTCCTCCAACTAACCCAAGTGTCACCATCAAATCCTCTTTCATGGTGCCCTAGTGGTGAGTGCATTGGTGTAGCTCTGCATCTAAGTACTAGGTGGTGGGGATCGGTCCAAAGTCATGAATAAACATATGGACCCATTCATTCGATACCTCCATTCAAATATCCAAGTGCTTGCGCGAGTCCCCACGACCAAAAAAGAGTTCCATGGGTGGTTTGACTGGAGGTTCAAATCGCAGGATCATTATTTTTCGGCATTCCTCCAAGTCCTAGAAATCCCCCCTTATGGGTTTCCCACCACTGTGTAGGGGTCGCACACATAGCTAAATCAAGTGCCCAAAATCTCTATTCTTCAAGTACATCTTCTAATTCTTTAAGAAATTACTTAACACTACCATAACCATCAAATTAGGGAATTTCTCTTACCTCTGAGGAGATGCATCGGAAGCTCTTTGTGATCTTGAGGCACTGTAGCACAGATACATCAAGCAACTGGTTCTGCCAAATTTCTATCTTGCCATATGAGTCTGAGAGACATGCAATGTCCTTCTCCCAACACAACATGCCATCAATTGTAGGGCTGATCTAATCATCATCCCATGCAATCATTTTATAAATATGGTCAACATCCTCCTCTTCGTGCACCGACTCTATATAGCATTCTCCTTCGGCTAGATCCATGGGGACTATTACCCGCGTACCATCATTCTAGAAGATCATGGTCCTCCTTTTCAGGTTGATGATACCTCCCATGTCAATAGACCGGTCTATTCCTAAAAGCGTAGGGTAAGGGTCTGCATCATCCACAATATGGATTACTTTGAAATCTGCATAAACTTTAACTCCCGCAATGTCTACCACAACCTTCGGCAACCTTCCTAATGAAATGATCTTCTACTGGTTAGCCATACGTAGTTGGATGGTGGACCATTCCAATTTAGGTTCTCCCATTCTTTTCCATGTTTTTTGGGGTAGGACATTGGCATCAGACCCCAGATATAGGATGACTTGATCCATCTCATATTCTCCAATCTGTGTAGTCATACACATCTCCCGACCAGTCCTTTTCTTGTTCTTATAAATCTTATTCACGAATTTAATCTTTTTTTGGAGGAAATCCCTTTCTGTGCAACTATCTATTAATTCTTGGAGATTCTCCACTGCCTTCTGGTTGTGCAATAACTTCATACATGCTTGAAGGAATGGCTTAACTACTTCATCTTCCTTTGGATCCATAGAAGTCCTTGAGGTGGATGCTTCATCCCTACCAAAGTCCTTCCTAGTTTCGATGAAGGTCTCTTTTTGCTTCTGCAGGTCCAGGCTTTCCTTCCTATCAGAGGCCTTTTTGATTAGAGGTTCAGCCACATATTTTTCCTCAGCTCCTCCAGTGGAAATGCCATTGCATGTTATTAAATTGACACTAGGCCCATCATCTCATGGTTCTGCCTTAACCTGTTGCACATTTTTCATTAGTGTTTTTTATTTCTCCTGCATATTCGTTATTAGCACAGGGCATTCTTCTATTACATGATCAAACTATCTGAAATACCTACAGGATTGGTGCGCAGGGTTCAGGCAGTCCCTTGCATAATGTCCAACGTCCTCACAGTTGTAGCAAAGTAGTTGCCCTCTTCCTCGACCTGTGCCTCCACCTCTCCTGCCTCCCCGACCTCTTGTAGGGGATCCTCCTCACCCATAGGGAGAGACTGGCGATGAAGGGTCAACTTGCACCTTGTATATGTTTCCCCTATCTATCACTAGGTCGAATGTTCGGCAGTTGTGCTCGTCACGGCCTAGTGATGAGTAGAATTTGCACCATTGTTGCTTAGTTTTGGGACATATGCACCTAATAATGAGCAGTGGTCTACATCATGTCTTCTTGCTACCCAATAGTCAGTGCAACACAGTGTGGGGGTACTTGGTCTAGCCATATCTCTAGGGCACAGTGGACTTCATCCCCCAGCCTACATATAATCCGACAATAGAGGACACTAATCCTTAGTGTGGCATATTACCTTGCAGAGTATGCACTAGACATCTGTGCTCGCTTTTTTACCTCGATCCCTTCGTAAATTTTGAATTTCTAAGTTCATTTCCTATAGCTGCCTTTGGATTTGCAGTGCCCCAAATCAAGCATCATCCCTTGACACATCTTCTAGCTTCATTCCAATCTCTAGGGCCTCTTCCTGCGAATCAATCTTCTGCTAGCCCATAGGTCCACACAGATGTGGTAATAGCATGGTGATAAATCACTCCTTATGTTGTTTGTCCTCATAGACAAATCCTCCATCACTGATGAATATCTTCAGCCGTTGGTCGGCTTCCCAATAGACTTCGTAGGTCCTTGCTTAATATCTTTCAACTCTACTACGCATTGAGAATAAGACTTAGGCTTTCAGAATTATAGCTTTAGGGCATCCTGAATGTCTTGTATTGTAGGATTTTCATGCTGACCAATGTATATCATGAGCAAATCCATAGCTTTTCCTTCAAAGGCTATTGATAGATGCACTCCTTTTACAACATCATTATTAACATTCTGTGCAGTCCATATCGAATCTTCCACGAACCAGAACCGATCCATATCCTCTTCCCCCGCACCCTTAAAGGTGGGTAACTTCATGTGCGCAACCATGTCGTATGCAGGTGGTAGCAGAGGTGGGGTAGGAGAATTCTTACCTTTGCGCGGGTTCGATGGTGGCATAGTCGAGGGACTGGTCTCTGCGTGTGCAACTCTGCCTCTGTTTAGATCAGGTGGATCCCTTAGAGGACTATACACTCATCTATCCCCTTCCTGATTAACCTAGTAGTATTTACCACTTTGTGTCCTACTTCTATTATGATTGGAGGTCATTCACTTGGTGTGACTGCACAAGACACCCTTTTCACACAATAGCATCTTAATCAACAGTGGGAATGTTTGCAAGAACTTACCCCTAAATCCTTTGAAAAACCTTCACTTTTCTTCAGAATAGGAAACAAATTAATCAACTATAAATTCAACTGCAAATCCACCCAACACGCTATCAAGCCAGTGATCTACAGTCTAGGTGATTTTGTAATTAGTATTATCCAACTATTGGGTCAACTTAGGGGTCCACTCCTAGACCTGGTCATCTTTCCAATAGGTTTGGAACTCCGCTAACCTTGCCAACCACTCCTGTAGTTCATGTGTGAAGGTTACAAAGAAGATTTCATGTACTTTTGTAAAAATGTACTTATTCTTCCACTCTTTAGAAGATAGCTTCTTACTCCTATTTTCTTTTAGGGAAAATTCGTAAATCTACTTTTCAAACTAGTCCTCAAGTTCAGGCTTCAAAGGCTACCAATGACCCCATGGCATTACCTAATTTCTCTCTCAAAATGCTCCTGGTCCCAACAACGGAACCATTTGTTGGCTTGAGGGGTCTTGACCCAAGTTCATGTTTAAGGTTTACCAAAAAAAACCTTGTACTACTAGCTATTTCGGATTCCTAAATATACTTTTCAAACCAGTCCTCAAATTCAGGCTTCAAAGGTTGCCAATGACCACATGGCATTACCTGCTTTCTCTCTCAAAATGCTCCTGGTCTCAACAATGGAACCATTTTTTGGCTTGAGGGGTCTTGACCCAAGTTCATATTTAAGGTTTACCAAAAAAACCTTCTACTACTGGCTATTTCAGCAATGGCCTACTTGTGCAGGTCAAGGTATCACCCGAAGTAGTATGGGAGGGTGTTGGAACTAGGTTTCCAGACCCTGAGAGAGAGAAAGTTAATTAAAGTGTGTCCCTTCAAATCTAACAGGCCTACGCTAGAGAAGCCCTAACCCAGAAACCTTTAATCATATATTCACGAAATAACTCAAGTGAAGCTCATAAACCATAATTTAACCAGTAATCAATTGCAATAGGATAAAACACAACCAGATCTAATGTAATATTCAAAAATTAGCTTGCAACTAATTGGAATATTAATTTTTGCTTTTGTCATTTAGATAGATGAATAAGTGGGTGGGGAGACCAATAAATATCTTTAGTAGGAATAAAACAACTTCTCATATGAATTTGTACCATTGTATTAGCTGAATAAAGCACCTTTAGGTGTGAACAGGGGCTAAAGCATGTGGATAAGGTCAATGTTGACCAAATCAACAACGTTGTTATGGAGATAGTGGAGGATTAATGGAGGAAAATGCAGTCATTTAGGAGGAGTGTATGCATGAGATTAACTCCTTTAATGAGTGGGACCCAGGGTGAGGATGCTCACCAAGCATAAAAGGAAGAGGATGGTAGCCATAAAGGACATGATTTTGATTATTGATTTTGTGGTCTTGTATGACTATTTGCACGCTTTAGCTATTTAGCTAAGTTTATTGTGTTGTTTAGCACAAGGGTGTTCCCGAGCGAGAATCCCACCCTCATCCTCAGGGAACTTTGAGTTCCTACTTAGGAGAGGTATCTTGAGCATCATTTCCACTATGTATAACTTTTCCAAGCTTCAGCCATCATCCACAATGCAGTCTCCTTCAGGATTCGGTTGTGTTGCAGGGTTGCAACAGTGGAGAGTTGAGAAACCCAATTTCTGAGCTTGTTTTCCAGTGGATGGAGCAGCCCTTCATCCAAGAGGCTATTTGATCCGGATTTATGTAGGAATGCAATAAAATAAAGAAACAGACATAAATAGAGATATGCAATATAAATAATGCTTCATTTCATTAATACCAAATAACAGAAATATGCTTATAGGCATAATGGAAATAATATAGCTAGGGTGCTGGTAGCGAATATTTGAGAAGAGATGTGGCAACTCCAGACCTCTGAACTATGTTAAAATGAGGCTCTAGGGCCTATTTAATAGTGAGAAACAATGGAGAACTCTAGACTTCTAAAAACCTAACTCTAGGAGATGAACTGCCAAAACTATGGGCCCCGTTTGGGTAAATTGGTGTTTCAACTTCCCGGGGACGTAACTTCGACATACGATCTTCGTTTGACGCATATGATATATCGTTAGAAATATATATCCTAGGACTACAAATTTTGTTGAAAATATAAATTCTAGATCGAAATCCTATTTTCCAAATAAACGATGCCCAAAAAACATCGTTTAGGGCCTCAAAACGGCTCCGGAAGTTCAGGACCCGAAAAACTGCTAAAAATAGTAAGTTGTGCTACAACTTAAAAACTGAAAGAACTGATGGTGGGGGTTCAAATGGAATAGGTGGGTGGTCACCAATATTCACCTGGATCATTAAGGCCCCAAAACGGCTCCGGGAGTGGTGGACCCGAAAACCTACTAAAAATAGTAAGTTGTGATGAATGTGATCAAAAGCTGCAAGAATTGATGGTGCTGGTCCAAATGGAATAGGTGGGTTGCCACCGATATCCACCTAGATCATTCCTCCCTCATTAATAAGAAATGGTCCCCATTGCATTGAGATCCTCCACGAGATGAGGCACGTTCTATTGTCGAATATTTCATGGACCTACGGGCAGACATGCTGAATGCAATTAGTAAATTTGGTTTCTTTATCAGCCTCAAATAGTACATGTGTGGATTTTGTCTGTGTAGTTGCATGAGGTATGGAAACATCAAGCGGCGGTGCATCAGGGGTCATATCAACGGAGTGCTTTTCCTAGTAGTGTAGAGGAACCTTTGTGAGTGAGGCGAAAATGTCCTCGAATTCCTCCATGACTTTGTGCATCTGCTGCAGCCATGCAGGGGATCCCTGTTTTGAGGTTGTGGCCACAATATTCTTCTTTCCCTGTGAGTGATTTGTAAGGAAAATAAATTTCCTATTTTTGGAAACAATCTGACTGCGTTGTTTTGCAATAGTCAAAGAGATGACAGGAGGTGGTACTACCTTTGGTATCATGTACAAGTTATTTCCCAAAGTAATAACAACATCACGAGGCATATGTGAAGATCTCTCCCTGGGTGGAACCACCCGATGGTATACAGCTGCAGGTGTGCTATGGTTGGTAGGCCGAGCCGCTTCACCACCTCTGCTGAAATGAGGTTCTTTTGGCTTCCATTGTCTACAAGAAATTGCAGCGGGGAACCCTTCACCCACATCTGCAAATGGAAGAGGTGCTCCCCCTCCTCTAGATCCTCTGGATCGTCCCTCTTGATCTTGGTGGTGGCAACAATGGCACTGGGATCTGCATCAATGATCTGCTTCCCTTTTTCATTGCCTTTGTCTAGTTTTGACTCAGGATCATAAAATGCATCTGATTTAGGTGCCTTTAGTTCGACCACCAATGACTATTTGGCCCGACACTCGTTTGTGCTATGAGTGGGGCTGTTATGAAATTCAGACCACTTCCCTGTGTCCTTCTTTGGATTTGTGGTGTTGTTTTGAGTCGCCCCGCTTTGGCCTTTTCCCTTGTTCTGCAATTCAGGGGCACCTTTCCCTAGCTTCAGATTCGTAGATCCAAAGTCTCGCTTCTTCTACTTAAATTTCTGCTCGATCTTGGTGGCATAGCGATATTCCATGCCAAGCGATGTGATGTCGAGGAACTCCATTTCCTCCTAAATGTGTTTGTGCAGATAGCCACGATACTTGAGCACCAAATGTCTCTCTGAATCTTTAATACCCAACTTTGTGCATAGGGTATGGAACAAATTCATCAGTTCGTGCACATCTTGATCCCTTTTATGCCGCAGCGTGGTCCATTGGATGTATTTTTCCTTATAGCTCCCCACGGGGTAATATTGTTCCTTGATGCCATCTCAGAATTAATTCCAAGTGGGTGTGGCTGAGAACAAAGAAGGTTCCCCTTCATCCTCTTTCTCACAGTAGGTTTCCCACCAGTATTTGTCATGGGGGGCGACTTTGAGGAGTGCAAAAATAATCTTTTCTCGGTTAGAGAAATCATTGACCGAAAAATACACTTCTATCAAATTTAAACATCTATCTATGGCTTATGCATCTATTTGGCCTTCAAATACAGGAATGTCAAAGTTTACCTGTACCTTGAAGGGAGTGGTGCCTCCAGAGGGGCTATTGGATGCAGATGCATCGTAGGTGGGCAGTCATTGAAGGATCTGAGCAAATTTATCCATTATCGCGTTCCTTTGTTTCTCGAGGGCCTCCTCGAGCAATATTTTGATAGGATCTCCTGCTCCCTCGTCTTTCTTTTCTTCCACCATGGGAGGTCGTTGGGTTTTGCGAGGCTGATTTTGCAAGGGTTCAACCAGATCGAGCCCTAACTCCTTATACCCTGACCGTTTTGGGGACATGCAAAGAAAAACAAATAAAGTGCAGAACGCTTTGATACCACTGATCTGGATTTATGCAGGAACACAATAAAATATAGAAATAGACATAAACATAGAGATGCAGTGGAAATAATGCTTCATTTCATTAATACCAAATAACAAAAATATGCTTACAGGCATAATTGAAATAAAATAGCTAGGTTGTTGGTAACAAATATCTGAGAAGATATGTGGTGGATCTAGACCTCTGAACTATGTTATAATGAGGCTCGAGGGCCTATTTATTATTGAGAAACAATGGAGAACTCTAAATGTCCAAAAACCTAACTCTAGGAGATGAAGTGCCAAAACTATGGGCCCCATTTGGGTAAATTGGTGTTTCAACTTCTCGAGGACGTAACTTCGGCATACGATCTCCATTTGACACATATGATACATCGTTAGAAATATCTATCCGAGGACTACAACTGTTGTCACAAATATTGATTTTGGAGTGGAATCATATTCTCTAGATAAAAAATGCTTGCCTCAAAATGGCTCCGGAAGTTCAGGACCCGAAAAATTGCTAAAAATAGTAAGTTGTGCTGCAACTTAAAAACTGAAAGAACTGATGGTGGGGGTTCAAATGGAATAGGTGGGTGGTCACCAATATCCACCTAGATCATTAAGGCCCCAAAACGGCTCTGAGAGTGGTGGACCCGAAAACCTGCTAAAAATAGTAAGTTGTGCTGAATGTGAAAAGTTGCGAGAATTGATGGTGCTAGTCCAAATGGAATAGGTGGGTGGCCACCGATATCCACCTGGATCATTCCTCCCTCCTTAAGAAGAAATGGTCCCCATTGCGTTGATATCCTCCATGAGATGAGGCACATTTTGTTGTCGAAGATGTCATGGACCTGTGGGCGGACATGCTAGATGCAATTAGTAAATTTGGTTTCTTTATCAGCCTCAAACAGTACATGTGTGGATTATGCTTGCGTAGTCGCATGAGGTATGGCAACATCAGGCGGCAGTGAATTGGGGGACAGATCAATGGAGTGCTTGTCCTGGCGGTGTAGAGGAACCTCTGTGAGTGAGGAGAAAATGTCCTCGTATTCCTCCATGACTTTGTCCATCTTCTGTAGCCATGTAGGGGAGCCTTGTTTCGAGGTTGTGGCCACAATATTATTCTTTCCCTGTGAGTGAGTTGTAAGGAAAATAAATTTCCTAGTTTGGGAAACAATCTTACTGCGTTTTTTTGCAGTAGTCAAAGAGATGACAGGAGGCAATACTAACTCTGGTATCCTATACAAGTTATTTCCCAAAGTAATATCAACAGCACAAGGCCTTGACTCATACACAACATGTTGCCTCCACATGTATGGTTGGCCCAATAATACATCAACTACATCAATAGGAGCAACATCACACAATACCTCATCCGTGAATGGATTGATACTTTACGGAAGGCAGCACTGCTAGCAGATGCAAAGATCTCTCCCTGGCTGGAGCCACCCGATGGTATATGGCTGTGAGTGTGCTATTGTTGGTAGGCCAAGCTGCTTCACGACCTCTGCTGAAATGAGGTTCTTTATACTTCCGCTATCGACAAGAAATTGCAGTGGGGAACCCTTCACCCACATCTATGAACGGAAGAGGCACTCCCCCTCCTCTGGATCCTCTGGATCATCCCTCTTGATCTTTGTGGTGGAAACAATGGCACTGGGATCTGCATCAATAATCTGCTTCCCTTTGTCATTGCCTTTGTCTAGTTCTGACTCAGGTTCAGAAAATGCATCTGATTCGGGTGCCTTTAGTTCAGCCACCAATGACCGTTTGGCCCAACACTCGTTTGTGCTATGAGTGGGGCTGTTATGAAGTTCACACCACTTCCTCGTGTCCTTCTTTGGATTTTTGGTGTTGTTTTGAGTCACCCCGCTTTGGAATTTCCCCTTGTTCTATGGTTCGGGGGCACATTTCCCTGGCTTCGGATTCGCAGATCCAAATTCTCGCTTCTTCTGCTTAAATTTCTGCTCGATCTTGGCGGCATAGCGATATGCTATGCCAAGCGATGTAATATCGAGGAACTCCATTTCCTCCTGAAAGTGTTTGGGCAAACAGCCACGGTCCATGAGCACCAAATGTCTCTCTGAATCTTTAATACCCAAATTTATGTGCAGGGTATGGAACAAATTCGTCAATTCATGCACATCTTGATCCCTTTGATGCCGCAGTGTGGTCCATTGGATGTATTTGTCCTCATAGCTCCCCATGGGGTAATATTGTTCCTTGATGTCATCTTGGAATTAATTCCAAGTGGGTGTGGCCAAGAAAAAAGAGGGTTCCCTTTCATCCTATTTCTCACAGTAGGTTTCCCACCAGTGTTTGACATGGGGGGCAGCTTTGAGGAGTGCAAAAATAATCTTTTCTCGGTCAGAGAAATCATGGACCAAGAAATAACCTTCCAACAAATTTAACCATCTATCTATGGCGTCTGCATCTATTTTTCCTTCAAATACAAGAATTTCAAATTTTACATGTACCTTGAAGGGAGTGGCGCCTCTAGAGTGGATATTGGATGCAGATGCGTTGTAGGTGGGCAGTCGTTGAAGGATCTGAGCAAAGTTATCCATCATCGCGTTCCTTTGTTTCTCGAGGGCCTCCTTGAGAAATATTTTGATAAGATCTCATGCTACCTCGTCTTTCTTTTCTTCCACCATGGGAGGTCGTCAGAGTTAGCGAGGCTAATCTTGCAAGGGTTCAACCAAATCGAGCCCTAACTCCTTATACCCTGACTATGTTGGGGACATGCAAAGAAAAACAAAGAAAGAGAAAACTGCTCTGATAACACTGATCCGGATTTATGCAGGAACGCAATAAAATACAGAAATAGACATAAACATAGATATGCAACAGAAATAATGCTTCATTTCATTAATACCAAATAACAGAAATATGCTTACAGACGTAATGGAAATAAAATAGCTAGGGTGATGGTAGCGAATCTCTGAGAAGAGATGTGGTAGCTCCAGACCTTTAACATATGTTACAATGAGGCTCGAGGGCCTATTTATTATTGAGAAACAATGGATAACTCGAAGCGTCCAAAAGCCTAACTCTAGGAGATGAAGCTCCAAAACTATGGGCCCCGTTTGGGTAAATTGGTGTTTCAACTTCCCGGGGACGTAACTTCGCCATACGATCTCCATTTGACGCATATGATACATCGTTAGAAATATATATCTGAGGACTACAACTTTTGTCATGAATATTGGTTATATAAAAAAATCATGTTCGCCAAAGGAACGATGCCCAAAAAACATCGTCTAGGGCCTCAAAACGGCTCTGGAAGTTTAGGACCCGAAAAACTGCTAAAAATAGTAAGTTTTGTTGCAACTTAAAAAATGAAAAAAAAATGATGGCGGGGGTTCAAATGGAGTAGGTGGGTGGTCACCAATATGTTCCTGGATCATTACGGCCCCAAAATAGCTCCAGGAGTGGTGGACCAGAGAACCTACTAAAAATAGTAAGTTGTGTTAAATGTGAAAAGCTGCAAGAATTGATGGTGCTGGTCCAAATGGAATAGGTGGGTGGCCACTGATATCCACCTGGATCATTCCTCCCTCCTTAAGAAGCAATGGTCCCCATTTCCTTTATATCCTCCATGAGATGAGGCACATTCTGTTGTCGAAGATGTCATGGACCTGCGGGTGGACGTGATGGATGCAATTAGTAAATTTGGTTTCTTTATTAGCCTCAAACAATACATGTGTGGATTATGTCTATGTAGTTTCATGAGGTACGACAACATTAGGTGGTGGTGCGTCGGGGGACAAATCAATGGAGTGCTTGTCCTGGCAGTGTAGAGGAACCTCTATGAGTGAGGAGAAAATGTCCTCGTATTCCTCCATGACTTTGTCCATCTGCTGCAGCTGTGCAGGGGAGCCCTGTTTCGAGGTTGTGGCCACAATATTCTTCTTTCCCTGTGCACAAGTTGTAAGGAAAATAAATTTCCTGGTTTGGGAAACAATCTTACTATTTTTTTTTGCAGTAGTCAAAGAGATGACAGGAGGCAGTACTACCTCTGGTATCTTGTACAAGTTATTTCCTAAAGTAATAAGAACAACACGAGGCCTAGACTCATACACAACATGTTGCCTCCACAAGTATAGTTGTCCCAATAATACATCAACTACATCAAGAGGAGCAACATCACACAATACCTCATCTGTGAATGGCTTAATACTGTACGAAAGGCGGCACTGCTGGTAGATGCAGAGATCTCTCCCTAGGTGGACCCACCCGATGGTATACGGCTGTGGGTGTCCTATGGTCAGTAGGCCAAGCCGCTTCACGACCTCTGCTGAAATTAGGTTCTTTTGGCTTCCTCTATCGACAAGAAATTGCAGCGGGGAAACCTTCACCCACATCTGCGAATGGAAGAGGCGCTCCCCCTCCTATAGATCCTCTGGATCGTCCCTCCTGATCTTGGTGGTGGAAACAATGGCACTGGGATCTGCATCAATGATCTGCTTCCCTTTGTCATTGCCTTTGTCTAGTTCTGACTCAAGATCAGAAAATGCATTTTATTTAGGTGCCTTTAGTTCGGCCACCAATGACTGTTTGGCCCAACACTCATTTGTGTTATGAGTGGGGCTGTTATGAAATTCACACCACTTCCCCGTGTCCTTCTTTTGATTTGTGGTGTTTTTTTTGAGTTGCCCCACTTTTGCCTTTCCCCTTGTTCTGTAGTTTGGGAGCACCTTTCCCTAGCTTCAAATTCGTAGATCCAAACTCTCACTTCTTCTACTTAAATTTATGCTCGATCTTGGTGGCATAGCGATATGTCGTGCCAAGCGATGTAATGTCGAGGAACTCCATTTCCTCCTGAATGTGTTTGTGCAGACAGCCATGGTACTTGAGCACCAAATGTCTCTCTGAATATTTAATACCCAACTTTGTGCGCGGGGTATGGAACAAATTCATCAGTTCATGCAGATCTCGATCCCTTTGTTGCCACAGCATGGTTCATTGGATGTATTTTTCCTCATAGCTCCCCACGGGGTAATATTGCTCCTTGATGCTGCCTCAGAACGAATTCCAAGTGGGTGTGGCTGAGAACAAAGAGGGTTCCCCTTTGTTCTCTTTCTCACAGTAGGTTTCCCACCAGTCTTTGACATGGGGGGTGGCTTTGAGGAGTGCCAAAATAATATTTTCTCAGTCAGAGAAATCATGGACCTAGAAATACCCTTCCAGCAAATTTAACCATTTATCTACGGTGTCTGCATCTACTTGGCCTTCAAATATAGGAATGTCAAAGTTTACATGTACCTTGAAGGGAGTGGCACCTCCAGAGTGGCTATTGGATTCAGATGCGCCGTAGGTGGGCAGTCGTTGAAGGATCTGAGCAAAGTTATCCATCATCGCGTTCCTTTGTTTCTTGAGGGACTCCTCAAGCAATAATTTGATAATATCTCTTGCTCCCTCTTCTTTCTTTTCTTCTGCCATGGGAGGTTTTCGAGGTTTGCGAGGTTGATCTTGTAAGGGTTCAACCAGATCGAGCCCTAACTCCTTATACCCTGACCGTGTTAGGGAAATGCAAATAAAAACAAAGAAAAAGCATACCGCTCTGATACCACTAATATGGATTTATGCAGGAATGCAATAAAATACAGAAATAAACATAAACATAGAGATGCAACAGAATTAATGCTTCATTTCATTAATACCAAATAATAGAAATATGCTTATAGAGATAATGAAAATAAAATAGCTAGGGTGATGGTAGCGAATCTCTAAGAAGATATGTGGTGGCTCTAGACCTCTGAAATGTGTTACAATGAGGCTTGAGGTCCTATTTATTATTGAGAAACAATGGAGAACCCTAAACGTCCAAAAACCTAACTCTAGGAGATGAAGCGCCAAAACTATGGGCCCCGTTTGTGTAAATTGGCGTTTCAACTTCCCGGGGATGTAACTTCAGCATACGATCTCCGTTTGACGCAAATGATACATCATTATAAATATTTATCCAAGGACTACAACTATTGTGACAAATATTAATTCTAGAATGAAATCATATTCACCAGAGGAACAATTCCCAAAAAAATATCGTTTAGGGCCTCAAAACGGCTGTGAAAGTTCAGGACCAGCAAAACTGCTAAAAATAGTAAGTTGTGTTGCAACTTAAAAACTGAAAGAACTGATGGAGGGGTTTCAAATTGAATAGGTGTTTGGTCACCAATATCCACCTACATCATTAAGGCCCCAAAACGGCTGCGGGAGTGGTGGACCCGAAAACTTGCTAAAAATAGTAAGTTGTGTTGAATGTGAAAAGTTGTAAGAATTGATGGTGTCGGTCCAAATGGAATAGGTGGGTGGCCACCGATATCCACCTAGATCACTAGTGAGTAAGTTCTTAGAGATTCATTCCACCATCTGGCATCAAGCCAAGCAACATCATTCACTCATAGCGCAGTCTCCTCCTGAAATTGCGCTATTTTGTAGTGCAGTTGTAGTGGGAGGTCAAGTACCCAAGTTCTTGACATTGTTTTCCAGTGAGGGGACCATCCCTTCACCTATTGAGTTGATTAGGTGTTATTGTAGCTGATATCATTCCTTAAGCCCCATATCAGTAGTCATCTCCAGGGAGTGCGTAATTGAGTCAGCAGGGGTACAATGAGCAACTTAAAAAGGGCCGAAAATCCAAACTTAAAATCTTGCCAAACCATTTCTAGGTTTTTCTGGGTTGTTGGGGTAGAATCCGTGGTTAAAATCCTAGATCATTCTGAGCACTCTAACGGCCTTCTGCACATGGTTATTCTCCTTAGTAGCAGTTGTTTCCAGGAGCAACAGCAGTAGCAGCACAACATTTCCAATGCTTGGTTTCTTTAGTGTATTTCAGCCATCTTATGGCTTGATTGCATTCCTTTTGGAGCATTGTGTACTTTCATGGATGTTGATGTATACTGTTTTCTGCCTAGTATGATGTTTTGATGTATTCTGGAATTTTCCAGTTCTACATGTTTAGTACTTATTTTACCATAGTTGAAATTGTGCATATGTTCTATATTCCTGTCTTTTCCATTTTGGAATATTACAGTGGTATCAGAGTATGGTCTCTAGGTCTTCTTGTGGGAAATACATCTTATGACACAAGAAGAACAGATCCATAATTATGGAGGGAATGATTTTTGCCTCATTTCCTTTTAGATCTATGAAGGACCTCTCCAAAGAGGTCAAGAAAATGATAAGGGAGAGATGTAATGAGACCTCAAGAAGGTTTCAAGATGAGGAAGGTCCAAGCACTTCATATCAGAAGAAAAATAAATTGGTATTGGATAAAGCTCCAAAGCAATCTACTATGTCCACTTTATTTAAAGAGGAAGGTGAAAGGCATGGAGATGGAGGAAACTTAGATCATGAGACTCTAAGTGACTATCTTGTAGAGTAAAAATCTCAATCAAGGGCTTTCAAGGAGAATCTAACTCTCCAACAATTCATTTAGATCAAAAAATAATGGAGACTTTGTAGCAACAGTAGATGAAAAAGACACAATAGAATTTTATTGCCTACATTTGATGGGTCATCCACAAGCACAACAAGGGCTTGCAGGAAGAAGTTAGATGCATTCTTCATGCTACATCCAGTAGTAGAAAGAGAAGCTATTGAGATTGCAGTGCTGCACCTTGAGGGGGAAGCAAATATTTGGTGGTTCAACCATTTGAAACATGCAAGAGTGACTGCTTATGCATATTTTACACAAAGGTTGATCAAGAATTTTGATAGAAGAAACCAAAGGAAGTTCCTATTGAGAAACTTCCTGACATAGATGAGAAATCACATGAGGAGCCAAGGGAAGATGTTAGCATTATCATTCTGGGAGAAGAGAAACTTCCACCACCACTTGTTGCAGGAGTACTTGCATCAGGAGAAGAAACACTTTCATCTTTGCAATATGGTCTTGATCTCTTGACATTGAGAGTCCCTTGCATTATTCAGGAGATGCATGAAGAGGAGGAGAAATATACCAACACTGGTGCAACAATAGAGGAGCAGCCATCACCGTCACCAGCAGTTGGGGGAGTCATTACACCGGTAGGAGGAACCCTTGTAGTTGTACAAGAAGTTCCAAAGGATCAACTTAACCAAGGTATGCAAAAATTTCCACCTCATGTTATTTCAGCACATCAGATGGAGAGTTGTGGGGACTGTCATCGGGGAAATTGCATGACCAAGGGTCAAAGCACACTGCTGATTTAGAGCAGCAAATTATCATTGCGTAGAGGATCCTTGACTGGTTCAAGGAGGAGATGTATAGCCAACACAGTTTCTCATTTTTGAGTTGCACACAACACTTTGGGTTGGAGTGTAGAGTTTTGGAGGATAGGATGAGAATAATCCTAATCAATCCAATGCAAAACAATGTGTTCAGCCTTATGCATGATCATGAGATAGCATATGCACCATCATGGAGATCAGAAATGTTGTCACTGAGCAGCAGTGATGAGTTGGGGACCAAACTATTATTGGAGCATTCCAATGACCATTCTACTTGTGTAGCATTGGAGAGGCAGATGGTTGATGAGATACATCTTATGATGGATAACATCTCCCATTATAATGATAGATCCTTCTTAATGAGCACCTCACAGCTTAATGAGAATATTTTTCCTACAACATGTTTGGAAACTTATGTGTTCAACTTGGTCATTGATCAGTGGTCTTTATATAGAGATCTCTAGGAGGTTGCACTTCAACATCTCATCAAGTGCAAAGATAGTGATCAGATTTGGGAGGATGGTATTCTCCATGGGGTGGATACCAATTTGGAGCATGATAGGAGACACCCATAGCTGGATGGATGGGTGAGGATGATGAGCAAGGGGTTGGTGAGCCACTTGCAGATCTATGACACAGGACAACAAGAGGCATGGCTGCGCTGGCTACTCTTGATAGAGTTTGGTCATCATGTGACATATCCTATGTCAAAGGGTGTGTTATGGTTTGGGGAATTACATGGCACCCATATGATATGGCAGCAAAGGATTTGGTTGTATGGGTCATTATACAAGTCAACTGTCATGATGTTACTCCATGACTTGTATGATGATGAGATGAGGAGGCAGCAAGAGTTATTGTTTCTTTGGTTAGTCTTGCGAGAGAATGGGCTGATTTTCTCCCATACCTTGCATGATGTTTCAGGAGTAGAGGATGGCACAATCATGGTGCAAAGGGGCTAATCCTTAGCTTTGGAGGATCAAGAGACACTTCCACATGGGAAGGAGTCTTCCATATGTATAAATTTGAATAACTGATATGTTATCCACCGAGATTCTCCTAATCACACACTATTTTATCTTCATGCACAATACAGAATCTCTTCTACCATTGATCATTACATGCGGAAATAAAATCAATTGCATGCACACATTAAAACCATAAAAATTCACACATATGAACATAGTATGTAATGGGAAAGCTTAAAGATGAAAACCCCCAACTATCTGTATATTACATATGTCATAGAGATCATGTAACAATCATCATACAAAGCTCCTCACAAGCTCTCAGTACAATCTCCAATTTCTACACACTAATCAAGCTAGATCTAGCAAAACACATGCACCAATCTCTGCCACTTGATAACCTGCCTCTACTGCGCAATTCCTACTGAAGAATAGCTCTTGATGAGTTCGAATTGTCCCATCCTTGCTCACGTAGTCTTTAAAGGAAACTCTACTGAGTGTTGGATGCAAACCATGCATCACTATAGTCACAACTGATAGTCACACTGCTCTTTCACCTATCTCTTCACTGGTCTCCATTGAAACTGTCCATGCACTGAAGTTAACTGATGTATTCTTTAGTTGATTAATGATTTTATAATTGGTGAATTAATTAATAATTAATTCACACTACTCTCACTAGTGTATCAATCAGTTAGACTAGATACAACTAGCTCAACTATGTTTAGCTTAGTTAAACTGAACACAACTCCATTAACTTCCTCAATCAACTCCACCAAACTATGGCACATGAGTTCTAACTAAAATATCCATGAAATAGCTCCACTTAACCCTTAGGAATAGCGTAATTCCTTCTGTCAGCTACTGTGCCACATCTGTGCACTTAACTGAAGTGCTCCAAGAGAATAAGATAATGTTTATAGTCCAAATATTATTAAGAGATAATAATATTCGACATATCTATTTTTAGATTGGAAATCTAAAAATAGATTCCGCCCAATATGTCTAAAAATAGAAGTCCATCTATTTTTCCAACTTAACCAACCATCCACAAATAGCATCCCAAAACTCATAGAATATGATCGACATGTCTAAAAATAGACTTTGCGACAAAAATCACTTGTGTGGGCCCCACCTAGTTTAGGTGATCATTTTCCAACTAGGATTAGGAATGATGTTTCAGGATGCCTCCTTCACTGTTTCTTGTTGCAAACTTCAACACTCCCTCTCAACAAGAAAGGACTGTCTTTGCATGCGACATGCAACTCCATGCATTCGCCCTGCAACCTTCACAAGCGCCATGCAACTCCATGCATCTACTCTGCAACTCCTCTGAAACTGAATAGGCTCCAAACAACTCAATCAGTCTGATGCATCTATCATCAAAGTCTTCAACTTATGCTGGTACCAACTGCACATGTCATCAGGAACCACTGCGTTGTTGAACTCTTGCACCCATGCACTCTGCACTTGATGTCAACTCTGATCCGCTCTCCAGTATCCGACACTATCACTTTGATTTGCCTGCATCAATCCAACTGATCATGCTACTACTGCGATGTGGGCACCTCGTATCTAGGTTCAATTCATGATATCCACACCATCTCATGAATCCTGCCTAGAAATCTCCTCTTGGGCTTAATCATGCATGTCGCCCCACCTCTCAGTTGGTGGTATAGCTGCATGCACTCCCTCCACCCATATGGCACGAAATTTCTCTGCATGAGTGGTTTCTCCCACTCCATGATCCTCATCTTGTGGCTTCTCCACATCCTAAGGTTCACTCTTACCTGCATGAAAAACTTGCTCCATATCAAGCATCAATTGCATGTCTTTCTTGCACTTCCCAACAGTAGGAAGCTCCGTAGAAATCCCATCTAATTCAAGTCTGTAGAGATTCTTTGCTCGAATCCCAACCTTCTTGACTTGTCCTGTTGCTTTGTGATAAAAGAAAAATTTTCCTTCACTAAAGACAACATCACACCCTTTATCCTCTAACATTGTGACTGAGATTAAATTCTTCTTTAAACCTGGAACATGCACTACATATTGTAAAATAATGAGTTTACATGAATCCATCTGAAAGGTTATGGTACCAATGCCGGTCGCATTGTATCGTCCATTGTCACCCAACTCAACATGCAACTGGAGATCTTTCTCCACCAAGTCACTGAAAAGATTCACATCTCTCGTCATGTGAAAGGAAGCGCCACTATCAAAATACCACCTCGATCCCAATGCAATAGACACCATGCATGCGATCAATGAGAAGTCCAGCTCAAATTGCAAGGCAAGAGCCTCACCAGCTGTAGCTCTAGCAACTCCAGCAGCTTGCTTGTTCTTCTTCTTCTGTGGACAATTTGTGGCGTAATGTCCATGCTCGTGATAGTGAAAACACTTCACTTTGGACATGTCACGCTCTTTACCATCCGCACCGGATTGAGAAGCATTCTTCTTACCCTTCCCCTTCCTTTCTTTTTCAGCCAAAGCACAATCCTCTTCATCATCATTCTTTGATGAAGATCCATCCCTAGTATCCTGCCTTATCTCCTCCTGCACAAGATCCGACCAAAGTCGCTCCCATCCTGGCAATTTCTCCCGACCATTGACAGAGTCCTGATAGGAATTCCAACTCTTTAGAAGCCCAAGGAGAGCCAAGCTCACCAATTCCTCATCATCCACACTAACTCCTACACTCCCAAGCTCATCCCTGTAGTGGACAAACTTTGTCAAGTATACCGGAATAGTGTCATTCCTCTCCATTTTTATTTTCCTGAGTTTATCCTTGAGCGCTAACTTCCTATGGTCGCTCTTGCTTTGGAAAAAATCTGTCAAAGCTTTCCACATCAAGAATAGAGAAGCTTTACCATGAAGGCTGGACACTATGTGATCCTTCACACCTTCCAAAATAATCCTTCGACACCTTGCTACCTTCTTTTGCCATGCGTCAAGTACGGCAACATCACTAGAAGTAGGTTTTGGAATTTTTTCATCTATGAACTCCTTCAACCCATTGTCATCCAGCACCGCCTCCATCCTGTCCTTCCATACAATATAATTCGAGCTTCCCTCAAGGGAATACTCCAATCGCAATCCGTTGAAAGACATCTCAACTTCGACACCAAGAAATCACTATAGCAATTTCGAATTCCACCAGCACAAAACTCAACTGCTTTAATTCTTTGCAATTGCTCCAATGATCAATACCTCTCTGATACCATGTAGAAATTTGAATAACTGATATTTTATCCACCTAGATTCTCCTGATCACACACTATTTTATCTTCATGCACAATACAGAATCTCTTCTACCATTGATCATTACATGCGGAAATAAAATCAATTGCATGCACACATTAAAACCATAAAAATTCACACATATGAACACAGTATGTAATGGGAAAGCTTAAAGCTGAAACCCCCAACTATATGTATATTATATATGTCATAGAGATCATGTAACAATCATCATACAAAGCTCCTCA